>CM046879.1:198337627-199537627 GCA_025667525.1 Glebionis coronaria | reverse complement strand
CGAACAATATACTTCGCAGTCGATACATATAAATGTCAACGAATTAAATCTTCGCATGTCGTGTAAAACGATAATAAAAATCAACAAAATATTATGAAAAACCATGGTATTATTCAACACTATTTTAAGAAAAGTTTCAAAATGTATGACTCACACGATAGCGGTTAGTCTATTCCAAGGACACATTGAGCTACACAATGGTCTAGAGATTACGTTAAAAGACGTCCAAGCACAAATAGCCGGAAGACGATTTGAATATCTATATAGATATCATAAAGGGTTAAACAATGAAAGTAACGCGCGTAGATGAAGTTATGTAAGGTCATAATATAAAAATTTTGCAATAAAAGCAATTTAAATAGTTTAAAAATAAATACAGAAAGATCTTGAAAATTCATTGTATTTATTTAAGTTAATCATTAATAAATGATAAACTTTTATCGAAAAGTTTAACGACATAAATATATATCGATAAAGGATTATAGTATTTATTTAGAAATACTTAGCAATAAGGCATACATAATAATGTATACTGAAGTTGTAATCCCAGAAGTAGCTTGAACCTGAAGTCACGCGAAATCATGTGCACCGACTCTTTGAAAAATAAAACCGACAGTTATAGTTTAGGTTTTTAGAAAAAGACCTAGTTCTCTATAACTCATGGCTCTGGTACCAATCTTTAACACCCCCAAATTTACACGCAGCGGAATACATCTTTGGGTGCTAAACAATGATACAAATACACATAATTTATAAAGAACGACTCGAAAAGAGACGTTTTAGATTTATCGTTCCCAAAACATTCATTAGAGTAGCGTATTCCCAAGTAATCGTTACCAAAAGATAAGATAAAACAACATATTGGTTTGTTTTAGAAATGGAACGATAAATAAATCAAAGAGTTTGAACAACAAAAGCAGTGCACAACTTCATTCTCGTGACCTCCAAGCTTCCACTTCTTGATTTCCTGAAATACATGTGAGTAAAACAATCAGCAAAAATTCCGAGTGAATCTATAGGTTTATGTAATCAATTTGAACACAAGCAAAGATTATAAGTTTGTGGCATGCTTATAAGCATCAGTTAATAATTTGCATCAACAATGATAATTGTATATAGCATAAATTGCAATAAGCTCATGGAACCGAGCCCTTAGACACTCCCTTTAGAGGTCTGATAAGACAGGAGATTTATTAATTGTCGGTTACCTCTAGATTAATGGTACATTGCCGTATACCTGACTTCTCAATACAATATGCTCAAACAGTGTGGAGTTCGGACCTAAGCTTCTATGACAAGTCCACAAAAACTGAACCGGGGCGGCTTCCCCCATAGATCTATTAATTGTACTATCGGTTAACCCATCATAGGTTAATTAACGGTCCATAATTGAGGTTTTTAACAAAGGCAATCACTTAATGCAATTTAAAGGCAACCACGGGTCCATTCATAGAGGGACAAAGCATACCATAAAAATCTTGTGTTCTAAGTTTATAAAACATGTATTCCCCCTCGCGGGTTTAAAATCATTTAATAACTAGTATAAAGCGAGGCTATAGACTCACCTTAGCCAATAGTGGTAATGAGACGATAGATGATGCCTTTCAAACACGAGAACCGCAACCTATCAAATGAGGTGCGTTTATTAATAATAGACTCGAGAAATAAACCATACATAAGAATATAAAACTCGACTCATAAAATCACGACAAACTCGAGAGAAAACGATACAAGTGATACTATTACACTCTCCTATATATTCATTTTATTATTCTATGTCTTTAATAAAAATCTGCCGGAATATACCGAATGTCCAAGTCGTTTTCCCATACTTAGACACATCAACTTTTTATGATACTACTCAGAGAACTTACTTACTATATGTATAAAGTCCTCCAAAGAGCCCATCAAAAGATTTTACTTTTAAAGTTCCCTGCCCGACTCATCTTTGAATCACAAAATCCGGACAGTTTAGCGACCTTGACTTACGAAACCATTTTGACCATTCTAAACAACTCCATTTATAAAACCGCCAATTGATTCTAAAAATAGACTCAAAATGCTAAACTTGGAGCCTGAGAACAGCCCTTGAATCATTTTGAAACTCATTTTATAGTCCCCGAGATTTGATCCAAATATCGACAACAATTTTCGGATTGTGTCGACACTCGTCTCCCGGTACACGAAAATCAAACTAGTGTATCTTCCACCTCGTTTGGAGTTGGAAGGCCTACTTTATATCAAATCGAAGCTAACGAAATTCTCTACAACATAATCCCATAATATCAACCTATTTTCAGACTTAAGATTTCCGAAAATGCCTCTAAACCTACTGCCTAAAATTGGCCATTTAAAAATCATACAAAATCAAGTTTTTGATCAAAACCAACAACTTTTATCATCATTCTAACATCCTAATATCATCACAATCTAATCCTAACACTTGTATCATCATCTAAATCAAAAACCCAAAATCAAAAATATATTTTCTTTACAAAAATAACATGATATACATGTCACACCCCCAATTTATCAGAGTAAGATAACACAATGGGGTGCGACGGTCATGACTATCACAAGATGTAGGTACAAAGAACGACTATTTAAAAGTCGTTTTCATTTAATTAAAACATAAACTTGTTCGGAAGCGTATTACAAAAGATCAAATAAAGCATAGTTTTCAAAGACTTCAACATTGTTTTGGACATCCAAAAATACAAGTCACGACCATTTATTTAAATCTCCCAAGCATAACCACGTCACTCCTCCGTCTTGATACCTGAGAAAAACATTGCTAAAACGTCAACACAAAGGTCGGTGAGTTCATAGGTTTAAGATTAAATAGTGTGATGAACCATAAGATTTTCAAGGCAACCGGCATATAATCTTATAACAAATACAAGATTATAATCAAAAGTATACGTTTTCATAACCTACGCCTAAGCTCATGACACCGAAGCGTTAACCTAAACCGACAAGATATAACAAGAGCCCAAGCAAATGCCCATCCTTTAGCATTTGTAACAACTCAAATGTAAGTGTATCTAACTTTGGTCACACAACCAAATTAGATAGGGAGGTTAATCCCAATAGATCTATCCATAACATTCGCGCTTACACAAAGTAATTAACGGTTCATGATAGTGGGCTAAAAGCAACATAGGATGGCGGGACTTAGACATCATGTAGGCAAACGTATGAGTTTTTAAGGCACTTATGTTCATCCGTTAAAACAAGCAATGTTCTCACCCCAAAATAGTTAAACAATTTAAAAGTGGGGGCTATGAAACTCACCTTGATGAAGTAGTAAATATGATCAAGAAAGATAGCTTGATAAATCAAGGCACGCAAACCAATGCGCAAACAATCTACTCGCAACCTAAGTAAAATATCCGTACTTAGGCTAAATACAAATAATAATAACGTACAAGCACTTGGTTGATGATTTATACTTGCTCGTGTTTAAATAAAATGTTTTCATACATTTTTCTCGTTCAACAAAATTAGTCACGGGGTCAAGTTCGGGTCTCGATAACTTATTAAATAATAGTCCAAAAAATAAACGGACTCTCATTATAAAAACTAGGCCGCGAGGTCGTCGATATTTGGTAAATATCATATTTTTATGAAGTCCTTACGTCTAATAATTAATTACGTGAAGTAGGGCACTCACACATAAATCATAACAAGTAAAGTTCAATTTTTATACAAGTGGAAATCGACCAACTTTGGAAATTTATTGTGCACTCGTTACTCGACTTCATGACAAACCGAAAGTTGTTTTGGAAACTAGACCGTGTCGAGTTTTGCAAGGTATTTTTAGATCTTTGGGCGAAAGTCATTTGATTAGTTATAAATAGACGCAAAGTAGTGGACTTGGGCCAAGTCAATCCTTGTTATAAATGCTTGTATCCAAATTTGTAAACGAAACGCAAGGGAAAACTCGGTCCACTGGGTTCAGTATTACGTCCCAGTCTACGCACCCTTTTTGTAAAAAGTCCTTTTTATATTAGCCTAGTCTTGCACTTGTCTTAAATTAGTTAAATAGCAAATTGTGTCCATCCTTGTTGTCCTATGTTTCTCACGCAGCAAGTGAACAAAGCAACACAAGGTGACCCTACATTTCACGAATATATATCACAGTATTTCAAGTAAAACAAGTTGCCATTTCTGGCTTTCTGTCCTACGCAAGTTGTCAAGAGGAAAAAGGGGATGGTCCCCTTTCTATCACATTAGCATCATGTATACATATAGCCCTATGACAGAAACTAGCAAGTAATACACAAACAAGAGAAAACAGTGGTTTGCTGTTTTAATTCACTGCCCACGCAGGAACACAAAAAGGGGAATTTGGTGGTCCTCAAATACTTTACTATTTTTGCACATCATACTCACATACATCAACACACTTGACATATTAGAAAATTTTTGAAGGACCACTTGTTGGTGTACATACTATTAGCAGACAAAAGGTCCCTGTATGCTTTCATAATTTCCATATAAACCTACAAGAACCATACTCATACTACACTATCCTACAAATGGGCATCTCCTTCATACATACACACACGCATAATATGAAGGCAAAATGCCTACTGTTGGCTCATTTGTGCATGGAAACTTTACACGACCCTTCACATGCATACGTTATATACTGGCATGCTACTACAATATTTCTTTTGGCTACTGCTTATCACACATGAAATCATACTTACACACGAAATCATTGGTCTTACTGGTTGTTACTCAATACACTTCACACATACTTGTCATCTCACATATATGCACACACCATGCTAAATAAGAATCATATAAACCATGGCTGTCACAAACATGTATACTCATTCACTAACATGCATTTATCATTCAATACAGCAGGTCCAAAAGAAGAATGGCATAGACACTTATTCACTTGTTGTTTTGGCTTTCTAGTTTACGCAGGTGGCATCAAGGAAAGGGACGAGCATTTTCTAAGCATATGCATACATGTGAACATACACATAAAATCATGTATACACAACACATGTTCAGTTACTTGCATGCATACATATATACACAATACTTATTTACATGCATACGCACACAAGAAAAGGCCTACATAACATCACGATATAAACCTTATACAAGGCAACTCATATATATATGAACACACACATACTTATCAATATGCCGCAGGAACAACACGTAGCATCCACATTAATTAAGGTAGTTTGTTTCTAAACTTTGCATGCCTGCAGTCACACACATAAGTCTTGCATACCACACATATTATTCGAGAGGGAAGCATATAAGCGTACGCAACAAACACACACGCACACCATAACAACAAGTACTCGTACTAGTTCTTAACTGTTTTATGCAAGAACACTCATCACATATACTTGGTCCATTCACCTATATTTGGTTCACTCATACTCGCAGAAACTCCAACACGCATACACGCGCCTCACTTATTTCTTATAGCTTACTATTTGTTGACACCAAACCATACAAACACCTCACATAAAATCATGGTTGGTTCGTACTGTCTTGGTCGTTAAGTAATGTTAAACCGTGGCTTCTTGATGTCATGTTTAGTTCAAAAGTGACTGGGTTTATTGTCCAATCTTAACCCGTGCGTAGTTTGTTTCATCATTTAGTTTTTCAAGTAAGCACCCATCCAACCCTAACAGTGACTTGGTTTTATCATCATATATAAGTTTACAAATTTAGCAAGTATAACCACCAACCAACGTTTTAAGTGGTAAAGAGTATTAGGATGGACTTACGAAGGGTCCTAAGATACTTGATGAAGATGGAGACTAAGAACTAAAGAACAACGTCAACAACTTGAATTATCGATCCGAAACTTTGCTTATAGCTTCATCTCCAGTGGCTTATAGTTTCCTTTGAGAGAGATAATTGTTAAGTTTGTGTGTGAGTTTTATGAGAAGAAAGGGGCTTGTATTTATAGGCAAGGAGTGGGGGTATTAGGGTTAAGTTACTAGTTACTCTTTGGTTAGGATATCTAGTTGGTTTGTAACCAAAGTTTACCAAAGAAACCAGCATGGGAAATCACAATGGCTTGGGGAGTGTCATCTTGCTTGGGACTTCGAGGGTGGCAGCAAAGAGAGGGGTTCGAGGGTCCTTTCTTTTGACTAAGAGTTGGTATCGGTGGGTAGTGAGGGCAAGAGAGGAGACAAAGGTACTCCCCATTTAATGGGAGGTGAGGTACAAGGAAGAATTTAAATTGTGAAAATAATTCACACACAAGAATTCTGTGAATGTTAAAAACGTGGGTTGGGTATACAAGTGGGGAGGGGAAAACGACTTTTTGCAAGTAGTACTAAAAGGTTTTTGGTTTTTATTTTGTTTTTGTATATGTTGCTTTTGTATATTTGTAAAATTGTTTATTTGTTGTAGTTGTGTAGGTGTTGAGAGGATTTAAATGTGTATATGTAGCATAGAGTTTTATTGGTAGTCTAACTAAATTGGTTAAATGTAAACTTCTTAAATGTGTCGTTAAATAAACGTAGCAAAACGAGTATTCGTTTTGTGTCGCGATTCTTAAATATTATTACGATAAAGAAAATTAAATGTCGTTTTCTTAAATAAAGATCCTAGCAAGGAACGACATAAATAATAGACGTTCACTTAAAAGTTATGATAGTCGTCAATAAATATTCAAATTCGTACAAAAATTCGCGTAACCAAATCGGTACATCAATAGACACGCAAGTCTAACCCGAATTAATGCGTTTCACATAAATTAAATAGACCCTAAATTCACGGTTGTGACATCCGACAACCCTTAAGTTTGAGCTTCTACCCGAAGCTCATATCTCGACAAAACATATCTAATTAAATAGATGAGGGTATTTAAGCTTAAATTGATCTTCACGTTCCCAAGTAAACTCGGGTCCTCGTTGTGCATTCCAACGCACTTTCACAATTGGTATACGGCTTTGTCTAAGTCGTTTAATTTCACGGTCTACAATCTCAACGGGTTCTTAAACAAATACGAGCTTGTCGTCAAGTTGAATTTCTTCTAATGGTATAACAAGCGTCTCATCGGATAGACATTTCTTCAAATTGCAAATGTGGAACACATTATGCACGCGACTAAGTTCTTGGGGTAAATCCAAGCGGTAAGCGACTTCACCAATTCGTTGAGTGATCTTGAATGGTCCAATATATCGTGGGTTTAGCTTCCCTCGTTTTCCAAAACGGATGACACCTTTCCACGGTGCGACTTTTAGCATGACGAGGTCTCCAACTTGAAATTCCAACAGCTTACGTCTTTTGTCGGCGTAACACTTTTGACGATCACGGGCCGCTTGCATACGGTTCTTGATTTGAACAATTTTCTCCGTCGTTTCATGAATTATTTCCGGGCCGGTAAGTTGTGCATCACCAACTTCCGCCCAACAAACGGGTGAACGACACTTTCGACCATAAAGTGCTTCAAACGGTGCCGCTTTAATACTCGTATGGTAACTATTGTTGTACGAAAACTCCACGAGCGGTAAATGACGATCCCATCCGTTTCCAAAATCGATCACACATGCTCGGAGCATGTCTTCTAAAGTTTGGATGGTTCTTTCGCTTTGGCCATCCGTTTGAGGATGGTAAGCCGTGCTCATATCTAGTTGTGTTCCTAGAGCTTCTTGAAGTGATTGCCAAAATCTTAAGCAATATCGACCGTCTCGATCCGAAATTATGGATATCGGCACTCCATGCTTAGCAACGATTTCTTTCACATATATTCGTGCTAAATGATCCATTTGGTCTTTCTCTTTCATAGGAAGAAAATGTGCGGACTTCGTAAGACGATCCACAATGACCCAAATCGTGTCATATCCGGCGGATGTCTTGGGTAATTTAGTGATAAAGTCCATAGTAATTCTTTCCCATTTCCACTCCGGGATTCTAGGTTGGACTAGTAATCCGGATGGCTTTTGATGCTCGACCTTAACTTTCGCGCAAGTTAAGCATTTTCCAACATAGGTAGCTATATCGGCTTTCATGTTCGGCCACCAATAAAACATCTTCATGTCATGGTACATTTTATCCGATCCGGGGTGAACCAAATATTTAGATTTATGTGACTCATGCATAATTATGTTTCTCATGTTTCCATATCTTGGTAGCCAACTTCTACCTTCAAGACATAACGTTCCATCGGTACGTGCAACGAGTTTCTTCGTGATCATACCTCCGGCATCTTCCTTATGAATGTTATCCGCCTTAATAGCTTCACGTTGAGCTTCTAAGATCTTCTTGGGGATGTTCAACCCAATAGTCATCACTAAAGCTCGAACTCTAAGAGGTTTATCACGAGGTTTCCTACTTAAAGCGTCGGCTACAACATTGCCTTTTCCCGGCGTATAACGAATTTCACAATCGTAATCACCAAGCAATTCCAACCATCGTCTTTGTCTCATGTTAAGTTCTTTTTGATTCAAGATGTGTTGTAAACTTTTGTGGTCGGTGAACACAACACATTTGGTACCATAAAGGTAATGTCTCCAAATCTTGAGAGCAAAAACGACAACGCCTAACTCCAAATCGTGAGTAGTATAGTTTTCTTCGTTCGGCTTCAATTGTCGAGAGGCATAAGCGATAACTTTCTTTCTTTGTATAAGAACCGCGCCTAAGCCTTTAATTGATGCGTCACAATAGACTTCAAAGTCTTCACTACCCTCGGGTAGTGCGAGAATAGGTGCATCACAAAGCTTTTGTTTGAGGGTTTGGAAGGACAATTCTTGATCGTCTCCCCATTCAAACTTTTTGTTCTTTTGAGTCAAAGTTGTCATAGATTTTGCGATCTTCGAAAATCCTTCGATAAATCTTCTATAATAACCGGCGAGTCCAAGGAATTGTCGAATCTCCGTGGGAGTAGTAGGAGTCGCCCAATCCTTGACCGCTTCAATTTTGGCGGGATCAACGTGAATTCCACTACTATCAATCACGTGACCAAGAAATTGAACCGTGTGAATCCAAAATTCACATTTTGAGAACTTAGCATACAAATGCTCTTGCCTCAATAATTCCAAAATCTTTTTCAAGTGTTCCTCGTGTTCTTTCTTACTACGAGAGTAAATAAGGATGTCGTCAATGAACACGATAACAAACTTGTCCAAGTAAGGTTTACACACACGATTCATGAGGTCCATGAAAACCGCGGGTGCATTAGTCAAACCGAAAGGCATGACTTGGAATTCAAAATGACCGTATCGGGTTCGGAACGCCGTCTTAGAAATATCTTCTTCTCGTACTCTAAGTTGATGATAACCCGATCTTAAGTCAATTTTTGAATATATGCTCGAACCTTGAAGTTGATCAAACAAATCGTCGATCCTTGGGAGAGGATAACGATTTTTGATGGTAAGCTTTTTCAATTCGCGATAATCGATGCACATTCGAAAAGTTCCATCTTTCTTCTTTACAAATAGAACCGGAGCTCCCCAAGGTGAGGAACTCGGCCTAATAAATCCTTTGTCGGTAAGCTCCTTCAATTGGTCGGCTAATTCCTTCATCTCGGCGGGTGCTAAACGGTAAGGTGCTCTTGCGACGGGTGCGGCTCCGGGTGTTAACTCGATATGGAATTCTACTTGACGGAGTGGTGGCAATCCGGGTAAATCTTCGGGGAAAACATCGGGAAAGTCTTTAACAATCGGAACATCTTCAATCTTCTTCTCTTTCGGCTCGACTTCTTTCTTGTTAGTAACTTGAATGAGAAAAATCGGACGACCTTCCTCGATGTACTTTTTGGTTTTAGTACATGAGATGACATCTAATTGAGTTTGGCTTTTCGCGCCATTTCTTTCTCCAAAGATAGTTAGAATTTGCCTTCCATATGGAAAGCGGACTTGTTTTTCGTGACAAAGCAACTCCGCATGGTATTTAGACAACCAATCCATACCAACAATAACGTCGAAGCTTCCAAGTTCAATTGGTAAGAGGTCGATAAGAAACGGGATATTTTGCAAATTCAAAATGCAATCCTTAAGGACGGTATTAGTGGAGATGGACTTGCCATCGGCTAACTCCACATCATATCTTACTTCTAAGGCTACGGGATTCACATTAAGTAGTTTGCTAAAGGTAGTAGATACAAAGCTCCTATCCGCACCGGAATCAAATAATACGGAAGCATAAACATTATTGAGGAGGAACGTACCGGTGACGACGTTGTTGTCTTGGATAGCCGCCTCGGCTCCCAAAGCATATACGCGACCAATCGCACCCGCTTGATTCCCATTTCCCCTTGTTCCACTACCCGAAGCTCCTTGGTTTTGTTTCGGATTCTTACGAGCTTGGTTGTTGTTGTTGTTGCCACGGATTTGATTTCCGCGACCCACGGTGATAGCCTTAGGACACTTATTTTTAAAGTGGCCCTTTTCTCCACAACCATAACAAGTAACATCCGCATATCGCTCATTTGGGGCTCTTTGGTTCAATGGTCTTGGGGCACTACGGCAATCTTTGGCAAAATGGCCGGCTTTACCACAATTGTGGCAAGTTTTACCACAAGCTCCTGGATGGTGTTTACCACACTTTGCACAATACGGTTGCTTTCCTTGGTTATTTGAGCCACCATTGAGATTGAAAGCCTTGGCCACATTATCTTGGCGCTTGTTGGGGTAGTTGCCATGATTAGGGCCATGGTTTCCTTCCCACTTTCTCTTGTGATCACTCGAGTCCAAGATAATAGCTTCCATTAATCCATTCGCCATTTCAATGGCTTCATTGAGATCGGTTGGCTTCGAAGAGATGACATCACCACGGATTGACGAAGGCAATCCCACCATATATCTTTCCACGGCACGAGTCTCCGTGGGTAGCATCTCAGGACACATCAACCTAAGCTCTTGGAACCTTTGAGTATATGGCATCAAGTTCGTACCATTCACACGAAGGTTCCACAATTCCGTTTCCAACCTTTGCATCTCATTCCTTGGACAATACTTTTTGTAGAGCATGTTCTTGAAATGCGCCCAAGGTGTTGCATTAGCGGCTTCCAAGCTAACGGCATGAACATGGATATTCCACCATGTTAGCGCGCCATCAATCAAAGTACTAGATCCGTACTTCACTTTGTCGCCTTCCGCTACATTGCTCACACTAAATTGAGCTTCCAATCGTTCGATCCACCTAGCAAGACCTACGGCCCCTTCGGTTCCGTTGAAAGAACCGGTGAAGCAAGACTTAAACTCCTTGTACGTGCATGTACGAGTAGTTGTTGCCATGGTGTTAGTGGTATTGTTCCCTTCTTGAGTACTTTCGGCGGCGGCGAGAGGGCCGGCCACACCGTCCGCTATCATTTGATTAAGAACGGCCGGGTCGATAGCAATTGGAGCGGCGGGGTTTGCGTTTGCGTTTGCATTTGCTCTTGTTCTACGTCTAACGGGTGCCATTGATCTAAATTAATAAAGATTACATTGAGCGTTAGAAATAACAATTCATAAGATCATGTTTTCGCATGGCATATATATAGTTCATGATATCACAACAAATATCATAAGTTTCACAAGTGATAAACATAACCCAAACATTCGATTCATCGTCATGAATTAAGATTTACAAAAAGAGAGCATAGTGTTTTGGGAATTGTTTTCAAAAGATTACACAAAAGAAAGGAAATAGAAACACAACAAGACAACTAGTCGGAATGGCCCTCGATGCGCTCAATCCTAGCAGTCACCATAGTCAATCCTCTATTGAGGAGGTCGCGCAATCCATTGACTTGGAAGCGTAAGTCATCAATCCTCCTTGATAGGACGGTAACACGATTTGGCTCAGGGGGATTGGCAACTCCCAAATAGGTGAGAATATCACTACTACACTCCTCAAGCCTACACATCAAGTCATTAGGGAGCATGCTCATGTTGCGGAGGATGTAGGCCATCTCCTCTCGTAGTGACTCAAGTCTAGCAAAGGGATGACGAGGGTGCCTACGGACTCCTGCGGCCGTAGAACTCTCGGGTATATCCGCTCCAGGGGGTGGAGGAATGGGTGTCATCCTCGGCCAAATCGAAGCATCCTCCATTGGGGGGGTAGGTCCTAAGGAGAGATAGGTGGAGCAAACCGGTGTCGTATCCTTGTCTCTAGAAGCAAGCTTTTTCCCCACATAGGTGTGCTTCACTGATATTCGAGCTGTGCGTTTCATAGGAGACCCCTTCGGTGCAAGAGATGATGAGCAAGGGGAAGCAGTCTTCTTGGCCTTCCCGCGCCTTTGGTAGCATATAATCGGCTTTGGGAGTGGGAGTGGGAGTGGCTCTCTTACAGGTGAATTTTCTGGCGACTCACCAATCCTCATTGGTCTTAGTCCGTTGGGCGATTCCACCATGTAGATCGTCTCGTCACTAGTTGTCGCCATAGCACTGCCAAAACAAGGCATGTATTAGTATTAGATCGAAAATAATAGCTTTTAAATTCGTAAATACTTGTAAAAATAAATATATCCCAAAACTCTCTCGTATAAAATTTTTCAAATAATCATGTCGTGTTTCAATATTAGTTTTCCATTGCGATAAGTTATTAGCACTCCAAATTTGGATGTTACGTACATACATCGTATTAATTGTCGTTCTAGCGCATATCTCTAAAGGATATCAAAATTTTTGTATATCGACGTGCAAAAATACATTAGATCACAAATAATTCATATCAAATAGCATAGCCAATAAATTAAACTAACTTGCAACTTACTTGTATTGAAGACGCGGAGTGAAGTGGTTCTTGGAGATTTTTGAGTTAGTTATAGTCTAGAATTATTTTTCCAAAATTAGATTTTTAACTCAAGTTTATAAAAATCATTTTGTAAAAAGATAACCTAGTTCTCTATAACTACAGCTCTGATACCAATCTGTCACACCCCCAATTTTTCAGCGTAAGATAACACAATGGGGTGCGACGGTCATGACTATCACAAGATGTAGGTACAAAGAACGACTATTTAAAAGTCGTTTTCATTTAATTAAAACATAAACTTGTTCGGAAGCGTATTACACAAGATCAAATAAAGCATAGTTTTCAAAGACTTCAACATTGTTTTGGACATCCAAAAATACAAGTCACGACCACTTATTTAAATCTCCCAAGCATAACCACGTCCCTCCTTCGTCTTGATACCTGAGAAAAACATTGCTAAAACGTCAACACAAAGGTCGGTGAGTTCATAGGTTTAAGATTAAATAGTGTGATGAACCATAAGATTTTCAAGGCAACCGGCATATAATCTTATAACAAATACAAGATTATAATCAAAAGTATACGTTTTCATAACCTACGCCTAAGCTCATGACACCGAAGCGTTAACCTAAACCGACAAGATATAACAAGAGCCCAAGCAAATGCCCATCCTTTAGCATTTGTAACAACTCAAATGTAAGTGTATCTAACTTTGGTCACACAACCAAATTAGATAGGGAGGTTAATCCCAATAGATCTATCCATAACATTCGCGCTTACACAAAGTAATTAACGGTTCATGATAGTGGGCTAAAAGCAACATAGGATGGCGGGACTTAGACATCATGTAGGCAAACGTATGAGTTTTTAAGGCACTTATGTTCATCCGTTAAAACAAGCAATGTTCTCACCCCAAAATAGTTAAACAATTTAAAAGTGGGGGCTATGAAACTCACCTTGATGAAGTAGTAAATATGATCAAGAAAGATAGCTTGATAAATCAAGGCACGTAAACCAATGCGCAAACAATCTACTCGCAACCTAAGTAAAATATCCGTACTTAGGCTAAATACAAATAATAATAACGTACAAGCACTTGGTTGATGATTTATACTTGCTCGTGTTTAAATAAAATGTTTTCATACATTTTTCTTGTTCAACAAAATTAGTCACGGGGTCAAGTTCGGATCTCGATAACTTATTAAATAATAGTCCGAAAAATAAACGGACTCTCATTATAAAAACTAGGCCGCGAGGTCGTCGATATTTGGTAAATATCATATTTTTATGAAGTCCTTACGTCTAGTAATTAATTACGTGAAGTAGGGCACTCACACATAAATCATAACAAGTAAAGTTCAATTTTTATACAAGTGGAAATCGACCAACTTTGGAAATTTATTGTGGACTCGTTACTCGACTTCATGACAAACCGAAAGTTGTTTTGGAAACTAGACCGTGTCGAGTTTTGCAAGGTATTTTTAGATCTTTGGGCGAAAGTCATTTGATTAGTTATAAATAGACGCAAAGTAGTGGACTTGGGCCAAGTCAATCCTTGTTATAAATGCTTGTATCCAAATTTGTAAACGAAACGCAAGGGAAAACTCGGTCCACTGGGTTCAGTATTACGTCCCAGTCTACGCACCATTTTTGTAAAAAGTCCTTTTTATATTAGCCTAGTCTTGCACTTGTCTTAAATTAGTTAAATAGCAAATTGTGTCCATCCTTGTTATCCTATGTTTCTCACGCAGCAAGTGAGCAAAGCAACACAAGGTGACCCTACATTTCACGAATATATATCACAGTATTTCAAGTAAAACAAGTTGCCATTTCTGGCTTTCTGTCCTACGCAAGTTGTCAAGAGGAAAAAGGGGATGGTCCCCTTTCTATCACATTAGCATCATGTATACATATAGCCCTATGACAGAAACTAGCAAGTAATACACAAACAAGAGAAAACAGTGGTTTGCTGTTTTAATTCACTGCCCACGCAGGAGCACAAAAAGGGGAATTTGGTGGTCCTCAAATACTTTACTATTTTTGCACATCATACTCACATACATCAACACACTTGACATATTAGAAAATTTTTGAAGGACCACTTGTTGGTGTACATACTATTAGCAGACAAAAGGTCCCTGTATGCTTTCATAATTTCCATATAAACCTACAAGAACCATACTCATACTACACTATCCTACAAATGGGCATCTCCTTCATACATACACACACGCATAATATGAAGGCAAAATGCCTACTGTTGGCTCATTTGTGCATGGAAACTTTACACGACCCTTCACATGCATACGTTATATACTGGCATGCTACTACAATATTTCTTTTGGCTACTGCTTATCACACATGAAATCATACTTATACACGAAATCATTGGTCTTACTGGTTGTTACTCAATACACTTCACACATACTTGTCATCTCACATATATGCACACACCATGCTAAATAAGAATCATATAAACCATGGCTGTCACAAACATGTATACTCATTCACTAACATGCATTTACCATTCAATACAGCAGGTCCAAAAGAAGAATGGCATAGACACTTATTCACTTGTTGTTTTGGCTTTCTAGTTTACGCAGGTGGCATCAAGGAAAGGGACGAGCATTTTCTAAGCATATGCATACATGTGAACATACACATAAAATCATGTATACACAACACATGTTCAGTTACTTGCATGCATACATATATACACAATACTTATTTACATGCATACGCACACAAGAAAAAGGCCTACATAACATCACGATATAAACCTTATACAAGGCAACTCATATATATATGAAAACACACATACTTATCAATATGCCGCAGGAACAACACGTAGCATCCACATGAATTAAGGCAGTTTGTTTCTAAACTTTGCATGCCTGCAGTCACACACATAAGTCTTGCATACCACACATATTATTCGAGAGGGAAGCATATAAGCGTACGCAACAAACACACACGCACACCATAACAACAAGTACTCGTACTAGTTCTTAACTGTTTTATGCAAGAACACTCATCACATATACTTGGTCCATTCACCTATATTTGGTTCACTCACACTCGCAGAAACTCCAACACGCATACACGCGCCTAACTTATTTCTTATAGCTTACTATTTGTTGACACCAAACCATACAAACACCTCACATAAAATCATGGTTGGTTCGTACTGTCTTGGTCGTTAAGTAATGTTAAACCGTGGCTTCTTGATGTCATGTTTAGTTCAAAAGTGACTGGGTTTATTGTCCAATCTTAACCCGTGCGTAGTTTGTTTCATCATTTAGTTTTTCAAGTAAGCACCCATCCAACCCTAACCGTGACTTGGTTTTATCATCATATATAAGTTTACAAATTTAGCAAGTATAACCACCAACCAACGTTTTAAGTGTTAAAGAGTATTAGGATGGACTTACGAATGGTCCTAAGATACTTAATGAAGATGGAGACTAAGAACTAAAGAACAACGTCAACAACTTGAATTATCGATCCGAAACTTTGCTTATAGCTTCATCTCCAGTGGCTTATAGTTTCCTTTGAGAGAGATAATTGTTAAGTTTGTGTGTTAGTTTTATGAGAAGAAAGGGGCTTGTATTTATAGGCAAGGAGTGGGGGTATTAGGGTTAAGTTACTAGTTACTCTTTGGTTAGGATATCTAGTTGGTTTGTAACCAAAGTTTACCAAAGAAACTAGCATGGGAAATCACAATGGCTTGGGGAGTGTCATCTTGCTTGGGACTTTGAGGGTGGCAGCAAAGAGAGGGGTTCGAGGGTCCTTTCTTTTGACTAAGAGTAGGTATCGGTGGGTAGTGAGGGCAAGAGAGGAGACAAAGGTACTCCCCATTTAATGGGAGGTGAGGTACAAGGAAGAATTTAAATTGTGAAAATAATTCACACACAAGAATTCTGTGAATGTTAAAAACGTGGGTTGGGTATACAAGTGGGGAGGGGAAAACGACTTTTTGCAAGTAGTACTAAAAGGTTTTTGGTTTTTATTTTGTTTTTGTATATGTTGCTTTTGTATATTTGTAAAATTGTTTATTTGTTGTAGTTGTGTAGGTGTTGAGAGGATTTAAATGTGTATATGTAGCATAGATTTTTATTGGTAGTCTAACTAAATTGGTTAAATGTAAACTTCTTAAATGTGTTGTTAAATAAACGTAGCAAAACGAGTATTCGTTTTGTGTCGCGATTCTTAAATATTATTACGATAAAGAAAATTAAATGTCGTTTTCTTAAATAAAGATCCTAGCAAGGAACGACATAAATAATAGACGTTCACTTAAAAGTTATGATTGTCGTCAATAAATATTCAAATTCGTACAAAAATTCGCGTAACCAAATCGGGACATCAATAGACACGCAAGTCTAACCCGAATTAATGCGTTTCACATAAATTAAATAGACCCTAAATTCACGGTTGTGACAATACACATGATTATCACTAGATAATCACATGCAACATCATCTAACAACTTTACTCACCAAGATTCTTGATCAAAATTTCAAAGTTCATGCATGTTGATGAAAATGGTACCAAAAGAATTCTCTTTCAATTCTAAGGATGGGACTATATTTGTTTTTTATTAGATCAAGTTGGATTTTAAAAGAAAAATGGATATAGGGGGGCGTTTAGGCCACGGTTTAGAGAAAAAAAAAGAAAGAGGGAGTATGATTTTCTATGTTAGTGGAAACTATGAGAAATGTAGGTGGAAAATAAGCTTTTATATGGTGGTGGAGGGCTAGTTTTGCCAATATGTGATAGTTTTGGTCCAAAATAGAATAAAATAGTTTAAAAGGGTAGAAAATATAAATTGTAAATTTTAAAATATTTACGAGACTCGGGTTTCGTAAAAATACTAAAAAGTTTAAACGCACACGAAAAATAATATTATAACGACTTGATACGTAATTAAAACTATATCGTCGAAAGTATTAAATATCGAAACGATCGATAATAAAATATAAAATTTTAGGCATCCGTCGGTATCGCAATCACTAGTAGTCCTCGTTACTCGTCAAAATATTAAAATATAATATTTAATATCGGTTTCAACTTAAACCGTTAAACATAATAATATTTAACGTTATAAAATACTTCAAAATAATTGAAAATATAATTAAATTATGACCTTATTTTTACGGGTTTTACAACATATGATGATTTTATAAATATGATGATGATCAAGTGGGATTGTACATTTTTACTCATTCATTATAGTGTTTATGTGTTGGTAATATTTTTATACTAGTTTTACTTATTTACATGTTTTAGGCCCAGTAAGCCTATTACATGCCCAATACTTTATATTAGTCCATTTTACACCTTTATTATCAGTATTATACTTTTCATGTTGGGCCCAAGTGGGTTAAGCCCAATAAGTAAATTTATAAGTGTTTAGCCCATTTCGTTGGATTAATAGTCCAATAATGCTAACTTAGCCCGTTAATGTCCGTATGTTATATAGTTCGGGTTTTATCGGTTTTTACTTGTTATATAAGTTCATATATCAGTATGTGAGTTTATAAAAGTTTACATTAGAAGGGTCCGACCGTCTAAGTTTTATTTGACAAAAACGTTAATCTTTCGGTTTTAGCCGAAAAGACGTAAAATTTAGTATAGAGTTTTATAACTTGGAAAAACATTTATACTTGTAATTTATATAACATGTCCTATTTTAATATCAGTATATATATATATATATATATATATCTTTATTTATAATTATTATCAACTAGTGGGTTTTATATATGTATATTTTATAAATACAAAATTTTGAGTGCTTATATTATATACTATTTATTTTATCAAATCTGTCCTAAATTTTCAATCCACTAAAATGTCCATATCTAGAGTTCTATATGGAGATAGGACCTAAAAATTTTATCACAGAAACTAAATGATATGTGCTTCATTTTATTCCTTTATAGCTACTGATAAATCAACCTCTAAATATTTTAATAAATTCGTCCAAAACAGTGTAGGCAGATTTGCACTCTAAATTTGTTTTGATCATATCTCACTCATTTTTATGATTCCATTGTATGACCAACTCTCACATGTGTATAACACCTAATACTTACTGTATATTGATTCCACTTTACAATTTTATCAGTTTAAAATTTTGTTACTTACTGTTTTTATACAGCCATCACATTAAGCAAGATTTTAACCATTTTACATGTGGTTTTCCATCTTTTTACCCATGTTTATCAACACCAAATCCCCACATAATATTTTTATTATCATTCATCATCATATACATATACATAAATAAAGAAATTACAAGATTACATAATCAAAATAACAATAGGATGGGAAGAACAATCTTTATACCACCAAGGTTGTGTAGTTTATGATCAAGGCTTGGATTTTGATGGAAACACTTGTGATAGATCAACACCAACTTTAAAGACCACCAATATTTGTAAACTTCTTGTAGAAATCAGCCCTTGGACATCACCAAATCTTCTCCTTGGATGTTAAAATCACCACCAATCAATAGAGCTTGAAAAGGGCTTCATCATATGTGTGAATAACATAGGATTTCATGGTTAAATTTGATCAAATGAGGGTGTTTAGGGGTGGTGGTGGACAAAGTTTAGAGAGAGGGAGGAGAGAGTTGTGAGTTTTTGGTGGTATTGCATGTGTGAAAGTGCAAATGGTAAGTCTTATGTGGTTTTGTGGGTTTAGGTGAAAAGTTAGCTTGTTTATTAAGCTTACAAGACATGTGTCATGCAAGTTTATGTAGAAACTTGCTACCAAGGCTTGTTTGGCCGTCCCATGTTAGTGGGGTGGGGGAAAACTTGTTTTGTCTCATCCCACTAATTTACGGGTATTCCTCGATTCTAGTTTCCTCAATTTGCGTGCCCTCGAGTCGTTGTACGAAAAACGTTTTTATAAATTATGAATCAACGGCACAAAACGAATCTAATAAAAATTGTCTCATCAAAAACGGAGTTCAAAAACGTAAATACGTAATCCTAAGGTTTTCGGTTTAGTCGTAAAGGACGTTAAATTATAATCGTAAGTCCTTATCTCTTCTCGTAAATTTGTGAGTTTATGAACCAACACAAAGTTTAAAATCCCAAAATAATATTCACGGATAAATTTATTTTCTGAAATGTCGGACTGTTACCAAAACGGTGTATGTAAACGTAAGCACGTAACGTAGAATCCTCCGGTTTAGACGTAGTCGATGCTACTTCAAGACGTAAATCCAAATGTCTTCCCAGAAATGAGTGAGTTCATAATATAACATTAAAATAATGTTTTTAAGTTATACATGAGAATAAAATATCAACCATAAATTGACGGATTGTCACAGCATTTACCCCTAAACAGGATCTTTTTCCTCAAAGATCATTTTATCTTACTACTCGCTTCTTATAGAGTTAAATCCATGTGGGTATTTACTCCACATCCGATCTTTTCTCACAAGTGTAATTCATTACAATACGCGAGTTTCATCAAACATAACTACGGGAGTAAGATCAGGCTTAATGTTGACTTACTTTCTCTATCCATGATGTTCATGGGTTTTTGATGAATGCAACTTTTTGCCGATCTAAACTTTATCAAGAAGAATTCAGATTTTCACTTGATAGACATTTTATCAAGTTCGATATACGAAACATAATTCACACAGCTCTTGAAGTCCTAGGGTAGATCCAGCTTATATGCCTCTCAAACCAATCTTTTACATCATCTAAATGGTCCCATACAACGGGGACTTATATCCCATGATCTTTCAGATCATCAATTCATTTTTCCATGGTTAAAATTTTTGGCATAACTTCGCTACCCATTTGGCACTTCAAGATCTACATTTCATATTCACATAACCTCATGCCTACTATCGGTAGTCAATAATCAGATCCTAATTTAAACAATCATTTCAGGTCTCGCGGGTTGGGTATTTTGCAAGGTTAGGTTTGTCATCATAGAGAAGCTTAAACCTAAAAGACATGTCCAACTCACAGTGGGTGTATGTCGGGTGTCTTCATCCCAACTCCTGCTTACAGATGCTCTAATATTTAGATCCAAACAAGATTCGATCTCGATCCTAATACGATGATTATCAATGATAATCTCTACAAAGGAAAGCGATAATACGGTTTATTACCAAAGGTCAATCATTCAAGCATAAAACAGCGCTTCTAGCATTTTGTATCGTTACTTTACCTCGTCCCTTAGATTGGGATGGTAAACAGTACTCTCATCAAGGTTCGTTCCCAATGACTTCTGGCAAATCTCTAGAAATTCGATGCGAAGCGAGGATCTTGATAGAGATGATTGATACAGGCACACTATGTTTACACAACTCCTTTAAATACAAAAGAGTCAATTTCTTCATCGAGAATCTATCATTAACAGGAATGATATTAGTAGATTTGGTCAGTCTGTCGACGATGACCCAAATCGAATCAAATTCAGATGATGACCTTTGCAATAGTTAGACGTTTTCTAATGCATGAGGCGATGTATGCCTTCATAATTTTCCATCAGTTCAACTTCTTCAGATAAATATACCTTAAATCAGAAATGATAGGAATAGAATACTTATACTTACGGGATTCCAACATAACTAAATCTCACAAACCTCCATATTTAGGCAACCACAAGCGGCCTTTTATACATTTAACGCCATAGGCTTCTCAAATCTAATGGTTCACATTAGCCGTGAACCCCCTTTTTTTATCTATATTATCCTTTTTACAAGCATCGGCTATTTTTAAATTGCTCGGCAATTTATATTGCACCGTCATTACTAAGGAACACATTCTAATTGGTTCTTTATTTTTACATAATGTGTCAGTATCTACATTCATCTTCCCTGGTGAAATAATTATCATGACCGTATTCATTCAAAATTTCTTTCTTCATATTTTCTAAGTTTTAGTTTCGTCTCAACTATCATTTTTATCAGTTTTGCTCAATCCGACATTTAAAGCGTCGATAAATATTACAAGTAATTTAATAATAATTATTAAATTTTTATGGAACGTAGACGTAAAAATTTTAAATCTCTTAGTTCGACCAATTATATAAAAATGCTCAAAATACATTTTTTAATTTAATTATTACGATTTTCGTTGATTTATCGAAAATAATTAAAATAACTAATAAGATCCGTAAATGTTCGAAAAATCTTTGTTTATATTTTGGTCAAAAAATTTCTTAATTGAAAAGCAAACATTTTCATTTTAAGTCTTGGTTTAAACGATTTCCTCAATCACTCTTAGGTTGTCTTGAGGTATACACAAACATTTACCCCTAAACAGGAGTTTAGTTAAATGTTCTGGGTATAAGGGAATAATCCCTCAAAAGTTCTTTTTGATAAAACATTTGTCAAAACATATTTGCACTTTCTTTTTAGTATAACTCAAAGTCTTAAATGGCTCTAATTTTTGAAATGTCAATATAGATCCCATTATCTTATTAATCACATGGTCAAATCATGTAAAGGATTAAGCCGTTAATCACATGTTAATTATTCAAGGTATAAGTTTTCATTACTCGGCCAATTCAGGGCAGTTTATAAATTATTATTAACTCATTCTTATTCTTATAAACAAACAGATGGTTCTTAATGATCACAAGCATGAATTTATCAAATTACAGCCTACACACGTGATTCACCAAATTTATGAATGCTACATGTGCATTGGTCAATCCAAACGACATAACATGAAACTCATAATGTTCATTACAAGTTCTGGATGTAGTGATTGGAATAGATAATCTCTTCGCGGACGCGAAGTTGATGGTAACCATGTCGTGGATCAAATATTTAGAACATACGTTAGAACCTTGTAAATGATCGAACAAATCTATCATCTTGGGTAGTGGATATAGATTTTTAATCGTCAATTTACCTAGTTCACGGTAATCAATAAATAAAAGGAATAATAACACCATAGATCTTCATGATGATGAGCTCGGTAGAATAAAATCTTTCTCCGAAAACTCTCACAGTTGTACGGTAATTCCTTTAATTCAGATGATGCTGACGTACAGTGCACATGTCATAGGTACAGCACCGGGAATATAATCAGTACCAAATTCAACTTTCCTTAATGGCGAAAGTCTAGGTAATTCATCAACAAATACTTCCTAAAGTTTCAGATAACAGAAACATCTTTTAATAAATTCACTTTAAGTTCCTTCTAGATTAGAAGATCTATGATCAGTTTATAACCATTCATGGTATAATTTTAAGTTTAAATGCAGGATATGGTCATCCATCAAGAATTATTTAGATCACTTTTGATAATCAACATCTTATTATTTAGGGGAATTCTATTCGAGTTCCCATCAATTAAGAAAATGTCGTCATGTCATAATCAATCAATCCATTCTATTGGCACTATCAACTTTTCAGTTTTATTGTCGTCGATAAGATGTGAACTTCTCAAAAGACTAATAATAACTCATAATCCTTCAGAAATTCAAGGATATATGGAGACACAACTACATTTAAAAGAGTAAGTTCAACGCATAATCTACGCGAGAAATGTTCAAATCAGATACAGACGAAAACATTTAATGAATATGAATATATCCCATGTTTTCATAATTTGAGTACGCATTCGAAAGCTCCTCGGATCGTTACCCAGGTCATTCAAATGAAATCAAATCAAAAGAAATGATAGGAACGTCAATACATCCAGTCGGTATCAACACTCGGTAATCAGATACTCTTCCAACGAATCTCACTACGGGAGAATTAGACAAATAGGGGATATCAATTGTCAATGAAGACAATATCCACAGATGAGTAAATTCGATTCAGAAGAATAAATGGTACGGGAACTAATACTGGGCTTTTGCCCGTATAAAAATTAAAGTTCGTGTTCTCGGTATCTTAACGAATTGATTTCCGGTTCAAAGTACGACTCAGTTGATTTTGGTGAAACAAATGTTTTTGGTTGTTTTAAAAATAAAATGTGCAAAGACTTAAAAGTAAATGACGTTAAAGTAAATCTAAGTCTAATTTAAGATAAACGGCGAGATATTAAAAACTTTGAAAAGTAAATAACGAGAAAATAAATGACTTGAAATTAAAGCGTGACAAAAATTAAAATTTGACAAAGTATTAAAATGTAAACTTAAAAATTAAACAAGACAAAATAGAAAAAAAACAAACCTAATCGGAATGATGATCGGAATGTATACTTACCTCCTGATCGGAATGTGGCCTCGTCGAAATATACAAACCTTCCAATCGGAATGTTGATCGGAATACACTTACCTTTCTGATCGGAATGTGGTCGGAATTCCCAATCGGAATGCTGTCACCTAGACCTGATCGGAATAACCAAGCAAAAACCCCAGATCAGAATGTGAAGAACCAAACCCTGATCGGAATAAGGAGTGGACTCCCAATCGGAATGATGTCACCTAGACCTGATCGGAATACCAAACTCCCCCTTTGATCAGAATGTTATAAACCCTTTTCCGACCAAGCAAAGGAGTGCTGGTCGGAATATTAAACCCTTTTCCGACTAGTGTGGTCGGAATATGGTAAAAAGAAGGCGAAATAAGCACAACTAATAAGCTATTAATCAAATAAGCACACAACGAAAAACTTAATGAAAACCGTATAAGAAAAAGCTAATAAGCTGAAATTTAAGGACTTTTGAAAAACACTAAATGAAAGAGTTAAACGAAAACAACTTTATATAAGAATAACTTTTATAAAAACTTTAAAAACTTTAAGATAAACACAAATAAGCTATAAAAATCAATGATCCAAAACAATCAAAAGCATAAAAACATAACCTTTAATCAAATAAGCAACACAATAAGCATAAAAACATAAGATTAAAGCATAAAAAGAAAGGTAGATGAGAGATTAGTAATAAAAGTAAAGATATACAAGAATTAAAAGAACACTTACTTGAAATTAAAGGAATTTAAGGTGCAAGACAAGTATTTAAATTGGACAATAAATTAAATGACATGTATTTAAATGTGCATAAAATTAAAGTGGAAGAGATAGTTTGTCAAGCTATCCAACAAAATGAAATGATTATCCTAATGATCTATATATGGGAGGATTAGGGAATGCTTAGGAATCTTCCTCCCCTCCTTCATTTCTTCTTAATTGCACCATTAAGTCCCTCCCTTCTTAATCTTTTGTTAATCTTGGACTTTAATGACTTTTGGCTCGGGATTTCTTTAAACTCGTCTTTTAATTCTTCAATAAATAAGACTTGAGTTCTTCGGCTTTTAGTAAACTTCCGTCTTTTAACTTTTTCTTCGATAAATCTTCAGAATTGGTCTTGGACTTCCGTTCTTTTTGCACTCTTGACTTCTTGACTTCGTCTTTCATCTTTTTCTTCAATAAAAGCCCGTGAATGCCCGTGTTTTCTCCACTTTTCACCTTTTTGTCCTAAATCACAACAAAAACACAAACCACGCATAATTCCGACATAAATGACATAAAATACACGTTTTGGCTCGGTTATTATTGTAATTAAGTGGTAAAAAGGATGGGTGTTTACACACCTATCAAATCCCCTACACTTGACCATTGCAATGTCCTCATGCAAAGCATTAGTTACAAAGCACGTTTACATTTTTCATCAAAATCAATCCACCTTGGCCTTTATTAAAGAGATAGAAAACTATAAACATTCAAAGTAAAGAAAATAAAGAAATCAAAAATCATACCTTCGGGTTTTGGAAATGCTGTGAATGATCATCATCCTCAAGTTTTCACTTTCTCCAAACCAAGCTTAAAAACGAGATCATTGTTATTATAAGTTAGCAAACTAACGCGAACTCATGTGGGCAAATTACTCACTTAGACTCCCTTATTCCTAGGTGTATCTCTTATATTTTATTGTTGTCTTGAATGATCACGAGGATGCATTTTTGACTTATTTCGATAGTTATTTAGTCCGAAAATAAAGTGAACGATTTAATCAATAGTTAGCTAAAGGACAAAATCTTTTAAAACTACTTCTCGCGACCTCATAAAGTTCATATCTTGGCATAACTCGCTTCGCGATCTGAGACCTTTCTTGGACTGATATTTGGCAGCGACTTCATACTTCAAACCTTGAGAGACGTTCATGAAATAATGGTCTTCTCTTCATATAGGAATTTCTTCACTTGAAGTTTTGAGAGATTCATAATTGGACCACGACTTCTTCATTTTTCTCCAATCATTATTTTGGACTTTGATATACAACGATCCGCCTCCTTTTATGACTTGGATCTATTTATCCTCATACCTTGCTAGGGTCTGATATTATGATTTTGTATGGGTTCAGATTTTACTCTCGATATCCTCTCGAATTGATCTTGGTCTTAAGTGGAATGATTGTTCTTGGTTACTAAATAAAAGGGTTTGGTTTTCTACTCTAATAAAAAGTGGAAATGAAAATTTAAATCAAAGATAATTAATTTAATGATGAGTAATAAAACCTGAATTTAAACTTGAATTTAAATTAGAATTAAGCTTAAAAGAAAATTAGAATTAAATCAAGGAAACAGTAAAGAAATAGTAAAGAAACAGTAAAACTTTAAAATACCAAAAAGATTTCGGAAGTTACTGTTCAATCGGAAGTTAAGCTTCATTCGGAACTTTGTGCTTCGTTCGGAACTTTTGGATTCATCCGGAACTTATCCTTCATCCGGAACTTACTGATTCGGAACACTCATCCGGAACTTACTGATTCGGAAGTTTTGGACTTCCGAATGAAGTCCTTGATTCGGAACTTAATGATTCGGAAGTCACTGTTCACTGATGCGGAACTTACTGGTTCGGAAGTGACTGGTTCGGAAGTCTAAAAATCGGTTCGGAACTTTCTGCTTCGTTCGGAACTTTTGTTTGGTTCGGAAGTGTTAAACTGGTTCAGAACTTTTTAAAGGTAAACTCATTCGGAAGTTTTAAACTGACTCGGAACTTTTGAAAACACAACTCATTCGGAAGTTACTATTCACTGATTCGGAACTTCTGGAAAACCCAGATACAGTAAGAATACCCGAAGAACAAGGAAACTATTTTTAATCCAAAAATCACCAAGTTTTTCACCAAAAACTTAAATAAATCAATCACAAAGCATCTACTAACCATAAACTACTAATCCCATCAATAAAAACACAAATCCCAACAACTTTTGAAGATCAAATCAAGAAAAATAAAAACTTAAGAACTTGAAGATAAAGATGAAGATGAACAAGATTAAATGGAAAGATTAAACAAGACTTTGTATTGAATGACTAATGTTTTAACAAGGTCAAACAAGAATTAAAATAACAAGATTTGGAAAACAAAAATTAAAATCACCAATCACCCTATTGGTGATGGTGATGAAACGGAACAGAGAGAAAGAGTGGGGAAGAAGAAAAAAAAACTAAGCTAGCTGTAAAAATGTGTGAGGGGAAGGCTATTTATAGCCTTGTCTTTTGGTTGGTGAGTGGGATTTCTCCCGTTCTTCTTGTCTTTTCGTCTTTTCAGAAAAGTTTCCGTTTTTGATTCTGATTCGGGATTTGTCGTCGATTAAATTCAACTCGTCTTTTAATTTCTTCGTTTAATAGACTTGAGTTTCTTCGACTTATATAAATCTTCCATCTTTGGTCCTTTTCTTCGATAAATCTTCGAATAGGCCCAGTGACTTCAAATCTTTTGCATCTCTTGGACAATAGACTTTATCTTGAGTCTTTTTCTTCAGTAAAACCCGTTCAATCCCAGGTTTTCTTCAATATTCATCCGGTTGGCTCTGAAAACACAATAAACACAAAAACCACGCATAATTCCAAACAAATGATATTAAATACGTGTTTTGGTCTCGTTTTAACCCGAATTAAGTGGTAAAACAATGGGTGTTTACAAACCTATCAGGGTCTTTTCGGATACACTTCTCCATGACTTTTGGGGAGTTTCTGCTTTTCGTCGTGTGTCTCGATCCTTCATATTGATTTTCGATAAATGATTCTTCACATCACTTTGGATCTTTAGCAACAAAATGTAGCCCTCATGTCTTGTTAGGACCTTTTTGGACTTGCCAATCTTCGCATCCCGCTTCAATAAGTTATGCCTTGGCTATGAACTCTAATCCATACGGAGCAACTTTTAAACGATCTTGGGCTAGAAGCTAAGTAACTTTTCAAATCGTACAACCTTATTTATTGCAGATAAATTTATTAGCAGGCGATGGGAGAATAGGCTTAGAATTAACTCACATAAATTCACGAAAGAATACCGAACTTATAATTGGCTCTATCATCTCTCGTTCTCCACAGTTTAAAATCTCAAGGAATGAGACTCGTGGATGCTTAGCCTATTAAATCAGAGTTTTGGGTTTTTGAGTCGCCTATAGGATCTTGCAAACTCTTAGACTTTTTCAAGTTTAGAAATCGCATTTTAAAGTTCCCTTGATAAACGACTCTCTAGGATCAATTATAGGAACTTGCGAAAAGTTCTTGTTCTTAACCCGTGAGAGTTAAGACTTTCGCGTTTTATAGCTCCCTAAATAAAAGCCTAGCTAGAGTAAACTTAGATAAGTAAACTCGGGTTTAGTCAAAAGATTCACAACGTGTGAAAATTAAAACCACTTTTCGTTGATATTATTGAAAATAACTATACAAAGGTAAAAACTAATAGGGCAAAATAGATCAAAAATTTTGAAAAATGTCGAAAAATTGATTTTCCGGTTAAAATGAGGACAAATACAAGGAAAAGGCCACTTAACATCGATAGAAGTCCCCCTACACTTAATATAAACATTGCCCTCAATGTTTAAGCATGTGGGAGTAAACTCCCCTACACTTAGGACATTGTGCACTTTGTTTAAATCTCTCTAAGGAAAAGACAACTAAAGAGATTCCTATTTTAATATTGAGAAATATAAAATAGTGAATCGAAAAGAGTTTAGGATAGAACCGGGAAGAAGGGACACGAAATCACGGGTCGTCAAGAATCATCAAGAGTGGATCATTGAGCGCGCGTATCCCTGATTAGTAGAAGAGAGGAAATAGCAAACTAAAGGGTCTCCCCTACACTTAGGATAAAGAAAGCTAAAAGATAGATGCATGGGTTGCCTCCCAAGAAGCGCTTGGTATTTGTTAACCAATTCGTGAGCCTGACTCGACCTTGATCATCATAGGAAGAAGCATGAAACATATCCACCAGGATCAAAGACATAGTTTTCGTCCATCAAATAACACAAGCTTAAGGCGAACAAGGCAAGCCAAAGAAGAGTAGGCAAAGATGGAGCACAGTGGAAGCAAGGGTGAAGTGGTGCAAGCAGATTTCCATAAGTTCCAAAGATATTTCCTTTTATTTCATCAGGTGGATACTGAGATGGCTGAATAATATCGATACCGGGGTCGAACACCTTTTCCTTTAAGAGAAAATAGCACTCAGGCTCAGCAGAGTGTGAAGATGATCCGCGAAAAAGATGCACAACCTCGTCCTCAGAAGGTGGACAAAGAGGTGTTAAATCATATGTGCTGCGGATATTGGTGTCTACCGGTTTCTTCTCCTTAGAAAGAATTTTCTCCAAATCCAAAGTAGGATCAAGACGATAATCTTCAAAGTCTAAATGAGGTGCATCACTTTCATGAGGGAAGTATGTATTGAGAAATGTAGAGAAGTCTTCCTCAAATGAGTAATCATCCAAAGTAGGATTAAGTGATGGCGGAGGATCTTCATCATGTGAAGAATAACTCGAAAGAGTATCAGCCTCATCAAAATCATCGTATATGGGCAGGTCGGGATACTCGGAAGTACAATCATCAAAATCATCCGAATCTGAGCTAGAATCATCATCATCATAAGCATCAAAGATCGGTGGAGAATCATAAATGGGCGAAGGTTCCAAATTGGAGAGAGAATCATCCACATCATCTTGAAAAAGTGGATTATCAATGCAAGAATCGAATAGAGGATTGTTGTAGACAACAAAGTCATCAAGCACATTAATCATATTCACTGATTCTCTTCCAAAGGATTTGCTTGTAAGCTTACCCATTTTAAAAACTTGGGCATCATCCCCGACTCTTAAGATTAACTCACCTTCGGCAACATCAACTAGAGCTCGTCCGGTTCTCAAGAATGGCCGACCAAGTATTAAAGGAATACGAGGGTCCATTTCATAACAACAACGACAAAGTATACCAGGAAAGTAAATGTGCCAACTTTAATGAACACGTCTTCGGCTATACCAACCGGGTAAGCGAGAGTGCGATTTGCAAGTTCAAGAGTCATCTTTGTTGGTGTGAGGTCGGGCAATGATAGTGTTTTCCAAACACTCAAAGGCATAAGATTAATACTGGCCCCGAGATCAGCTAGGGTAGTAAATTCTTCGGTTTTGTTGAAAATGCAAGGCAACACCAAACGACCGGGATCTCCAAGCTTTTCTGGAAGTTCTTTAAGAATAACTGCAGAGCAGTTTTCATTTAAGCGTGTGTTGGTGAGCTCAATCAGCTTCTCCTTCTTGTTAAGCAATTCCTTAAATGCTTTAACAAATTTCGGCATGTGGACAAGTGCTTCAACAAGGCTCATGTTGATGTTCATTTGAGAGAGCATCTTCACATTGCTTGACACTTGACAGTTATTCTTGGTTAGCTCGTTGGTCTTGCCTAAGCGAGAAGGATATGAGATATTGGGTTTGGGTGGTGAAGGTGAAGGCATAGCAGGTAAAGGTTGAGATGTTGAAGGGTTCTTCTTGGGAACATCGTCATGACAAGGCGGAGACGGTAATGCTGCACTAATACTAGGTGTAGGAGGAGTAGGGATAAATGGTGGTGGAGGAGGTGTAGATGATGGGGCGGGATCGGTGGTCCTACTATGGTAACTCCACTACGGGTAGTAATAGCACTCACATTTGCTCGCGGATTGGTGACGGTGTTTGAAGGTAGAGAACTCGAAGTCGAAGGTTGAGTTGTGGGCAAGAAACTAGCCAGCATATTCTTTATATCATTATTTTGAGTGCTGAAGGAGGATTGAAGATTATCTTGAAGCTCGGATCGAATGTCATTTCCTTGCTTGGTGATATCCCCTTTCAAATTGATAATTTGGCTCTGCAGATTCTTGATTTGCTCACCTTGGGTTCTCGTTATGGCTTCAACATCCGGGTTAATGGGTGGGGTTTGTTGAGCGGGTGGGTGATAAGGATTAGAAGCTCTTGGTGGGATTTGGTTGCTTCTATTGTAGTTGTTGGCGGGGTTTTGGTTTTGAGGAGAAAAACCGGGTGAAAGGTAATTGTTGGACCGGTAACTCAGTAAATTTCTATCCCCTTGTGGTCGGGCTTGGTAATTTGACGGTGAATAATTACCATAAGCTGCATACACATTTTCTGGATTTCCTTGTGTAGAAGGATAATCGGTGTATGAGTGAGGACCGCCGCATGTTTCACAAGAAGGTGCAACCGCTTCAACTTGTTGTTGTTGGTTTGAAGCGAGAAGCAAGATACTTTTGCTCATTTCAGTCATCATGCGGGTGAGTTCGGTCATATCAGGGTTTGCTGAAGTAGAATAGACATTGACTCTCGGGTTGTTCCTTGAAGAAGCGGAGGAATCCCAGTTTTTGTGGTGAGTAGTCATGTTCTCAATAAGCTCTCTACACTCCTCGGGTCTCCTTTTCATAAATGTGCCACCGGCGGCTGCATTAATCGTATCACGATCTCGAAAAGTCAAACCGTTGTAGAAAGTATCAATCAATGTGACTGGAAGCATGTTGTGGTTTGAACAACGATCGATCAAGACATTATATCTTTCCCAAGCATCAAAAAGAGATTCATCGGGATCTGGCATGAAACCGCTGATTTGATTGCGAAGGCTTGTGACCATGGATGGTGGAAAGTAGCGCGACAAAAAGCGTTGAGTCATGTCATCCCAAGTGTGAATTGATTCTTCGGGAGACGATCAAACAATTTCTCGGCATGATGTGATAATGTATGTGGGAAGAGTTGAAGGCGAAGTTCATCCATTGTGGCACCGGGCACATCATGCTTTGGGTGATTGTAATGAACTTGTCGAGGTGTTTGTTGGCATCATCATCAGGCATTCCTCTAAAAGGATTTGTTTGCACTTGCTGAATCATGTGGTGCTTCAACGAAAACTCCGGAGCCGTGATTTGCATCGGCGCAATCGGTCCTCCTCGTCGAAACATGGTAGGTTGACAAAGCTCCTCCATTGTCCAAAGATCGGGCTGTGGAAGAACATTGTTGTTATTATTGAGGTGCGGTGGATTATTGTTGTTGTTAACACCTGACATACTTAAATCTTCTCGAGTCTCGGGCTCTTGATAATTAGAAGATCTAGTACGCATACACCTGAAAATGCAAAAGAAAAAGAAACCAAACACAAAGAGAATATATATACACAATAAAAATAAAATCTTTTTGGATTTTTGAAATTTTTAATTTTTATGGATTTTTGAATTTTTTTTTGTGCAAGAAAAATAACGCTCACAAGTGAACGGATCCCAAAAAGCAACGCGTCTCTCACAGAAAACCGTTAATCTTTACGAAAAGAGCCGGCAGCGGCACCATTTAATAACTGGATTTTACTCAGTTAAAGTTCCTTGTTCCAGTCAAATCGAATTGATTTCGGTTTAACTATGCTACTCGGTCGTTCTTTGGTGAAACAAAAGTTGCGTCGTTGTAGTATATTAAAAAGTGCGAGACGTAAATGAAAATGACGTTAATTTAAAAGGCGTTAAAGTAAATCTAAGTCTAATTAAAAATAAAGGGCGCAATATTTAAAAACTTTGAAAAGTAAATAACGAGAAAATAAATGACTTGAAATTAAAGCGTGACAAAAATTAAAATTTGACAAAGTATTAAAATGTAAACTTAAAAATTAAACAAGACAAAATAGAAAAAAAAACAAACCTAATCGGAATACATTCTGATCGGAATGATGATCGGAATGTATACTTACCTCCTGATCGGAATGTGGCCTCGTCGGAATATACAAACCTTCCAATCGGAATGTTGATCGGAATACACTTACCTTTCTGATCGGAATGTGGTCGGAATTCCCAATCGGAATGCTGTCACCTAGACCTAATCGGAATAACCAAGCAAAAACCCCAGATCGGAATGTGAAGAACCAAACCCTGATCGGAATAAGGAGTGGACTCCCAATCGGAATGATGTCACCTAGACCTGATCGGAATACCAAACTCCCCCTTTGATCGGAATGTTATAAACCCTTTTCCGACCAAGCAAAGGAGTGCTGGTCGGAATATTAAACCCTTTTCCGACTAGTGTGGTCGGAATATAGTAAAAAGAAGGCGAAATAAGCACAACTAATAAGCTATTAATCAAATAAGCACACAACGAAAAACTTAATGAAAACCGTATAATAAAAAGCTAATAAGCTGAAATTTAAGGACTTTTGAAAAACACTAAATGAAAGAGTTAAACGAAAACAACTTTATATAAGAATAACTTTTATAAAAAATTTAAAAACTTTAAGATAAACACAAATAAGCTATAAAAATCAATGATCCAAAACAATCAAAAGCATAAAAACATAACCTTTAATCAAATAAGCAACACAATAAGCATAAAAACATAAGATTAAAGCATAAAAAGAAAGGTAGATGAGAGATTGATAATAAAAGTAAAGATAGACAAGAATTAAAAGAACACTTACTTGAAATTAAAGGAATTTAAGGTGCAAGACAAGTATTTAAATTGGACAAGAAATTAAATGACATGTATTTAAATGTGCATAAAATTAAAGTGGAAGAGATAGTTTGTCAAGCTATCCAACAAAATGAAATGATTATCCTAATGATCTATATATAGGGGAGGATTAGGGAATGCTTAGGAAGCTTCCTCCCCTCCTTCATTTCTTCTTAATTGCACCATTAAGTCCTTCCCTTCTTAATCTTTTGTTAATCTTGGACTTTAATGACTTTTGGCTCGGGATTTCTTTAAACTCGTCTTTTAATTCTTCAATAAATAAGACTTGAGTTCTTCGGCTTTTAGTAAACTTCTATCTTTTGACTTTTTCTACGATAAATCTTCAGAATTGGTCTTGGACTTCCGTTCTTTTTGCACTCTTGACTTCGTCTTTCATCTTTTTCTTCAATAAAAGCCCGTGAATGCCCGTGTTTTCTCCACTTTTCACCTTTTCGTCCTAAATCACAACAAAAACACAAACCAAGCATAATTCCGACATAAATGACATAAAATACACGTTTTGGCTCGGTTATTATTGTAATTAAGTGGTAAAAAGGATGGGTGTTTACACACCTATCAGGAACATATGTAGGTGTCCCTAATAATATGTCCCTGTTATTGCACTTCTTGCAGATCTCATAAAATTTAATCTTTCACAACTTCAAAGAAAATGTAGTGTTTATTAATCAATTTTATGGTGACTACTAATCAGCCTTGCATGGTCACTTCCAAATTGTATGTAGGCGTGCAACTATATACAATTTCAAGATTAACGATGCAATACTCAGTTCGTCAAAATTTTATCATCATGTTTATAATAAAAACATTTTCATGCTTAATTCTTAAATAAGAATCAAAAATAAATTTACAAAGATTTTCTTTGTTATGAAAACAGTTAAGTTTTCCAAAGTGTTTTATAAACAACTTCATTTCGATAACGATTATTTATAAGTCTCACTTTAATTAATCCTTACGGTGATGAAAATTCAATCTTTATCAAGGGATATTGTTTTATCTTATAAAAACAATCAGTGATCTGTAAAAGAGTGATGAAGAGTTGTTCACCAAAAACTAACTACAATATGCTAGGAGATAAGCTTTAGCCAAATAATCATGAGGTTCATGACCTTGATGGCGCTCAAAAAGATTAACCCATAACGTAACTCAAATAGAGATGAGTACTTGCTCAATGGTTGCATCACTAATGTGAACATTAGGATAAAGCAATAAAAGATAGATAACATCGATACATGTAGAATTTAGCAATCAAAGGTAGTCTTTTCATTAATCACAAACAAGTCAAAATTGTACCTTAACACATTACATCTCACTATGTCAAACAATTCCAAGAACTCATCCTACCAACTGATGTCTCAGTTTAGTTAGGGATTTTTAAAAGATACCACAATGAATACTAATCTACAAGAGTCATTAGATGTTCTACATGTCCCGAAAGATCCATCGGTCCCAATTCAGAAGAAGATTTCTTCAATTTATTTATTGGACACTGGGCATCCTCGTCATTGGACAATGGCCGAGGAACAACACTTAACATGAATCAACAATCAATTAAAACCTTATAATTCAATCATAAAACTTAACGGCTTCTTCTTAACAATCTCATATTCCATACAAGTTAAATTTTACTTCATTCAAGTTTCAATCAACTTATACTCAATTTGATATCCTACCTCATTTTCCAATACTTTCAACCTTATTAATAAACCTTAAAAGGGCAATAAAAGCTCGATATGATCAACACTTAATTTTCAATCCTATAGATCCTTCATCAATAGTTATCAAATGAGTCACTAGCATGAGATGACTCACACATTTAATATTTCTCGGAAAGGTACTAGTGGCATGAGGCTTTTGGGTAATGGTTCTAATGACAGCCTCAAGTGCAACATTCACCCTTTCGATTTCAAATTTAAGAATTGGGTGACACCGAGTCAGATGACACCTTTCCAGGTGGTAACGTTTTGTCAAACTCCACTCTATAAGGAAAGATCGTCATGACATCGATATCCGATTTAATCTCGCCAATTCTTCTTCAGGATCTTAATCAACTAATACCAACATTTCTACGAATATCAACCATTTTATGGGATCATAAATATCCACAACTTGGTTTAGATCTGGAATAGCTAGGATTCCTACAGGAATAGCTTCGATTGATTTTCTAGGGGATTTAGGGTTTCTTGTGACTATCTACGTCGTATAAATACCTCGTATACGTATTAAAATAATCATCAAACAATCATGTAATCAAATTACATCATATATATATATATATATATATATATATATATATATATATATATATATATATATATATATATATATATATATATATATATATATATATATATATATATATATATATATATATATATATATATATATATATATATATATATATATATATATATAATCCAAGTTATATATATACTAAATCAACACTTCTCAGTCTGGCCTTGTCGGTAACTCGGGAATTCTTTCGCACCGTTATAGTCAAAAGATTTTTAGACATTTTGAGAAAAATGTTTATAGTTAAAAGATTTTGAAATGTTTTATTTAAAACCTTGGTTAATAATACAGAGATTCATGATGGCCTTGCAGCCATGGGCTATGGAGGTAGTAGGGAAAGTCTTACTTTCTTTAAAGCTTTATTTTCACCTCAATGGAAATTGCTTTTACATGCTATTATTCACTGTTTAAGTTCAAAAAGTACATCTTTTGATCAAATACCTGCTGCAATTGTAACACCCCCAAATTTACACATTTCAATACAGCGGAAGACTCGTTGGTGTTACGGGATAGCACATTACTCACATCATAGACAACGCTTAAAAATCGCGTCGTTTAATAGTAAAGCATTTCCATTCATAACTATCAAAGTTACATAGGTCCCAAGTCATTGTATTTCATACAGGTTTTATAAAGCATTTGAATGGAAATTATTATTTAAGTGCGGGCCATGAATTCTTGTTGTCTTCCCGAGAATTACCTTTAAGTACCTGAGACAAAACATGTTAAAAGAAAAGGTCAGCGATAACGCCGAGTGAATTCATAGAGTTTAATAAAGCCATTAATATATCATCGGTATATAATTATTACCGAAAATCATTTTGTACAAATCTTTGTAGTAGGCCACAAAATAGTCAAAGTCATTTTATACAAATCCTTATCAAAAATCATAATATAGGCTTTCGCCTTCAAAATCATTATACGAACCATTGTCGTTAAAAACATCATACAATATGTTTTATAACGTTGTATATAGTTAAATAAAAACCATTATATGAATATGGTTATGTAAAACCAAAACACGAACATAATAACAATAATAAGACCTCGTATTGCTAGTCAGGCAATATATCGTAATTTAGTGCATATAGCAATATTTCGTTATTTTTGGATTATTATAAGCCGCATGACATTGTTACCTTACTACAACAAACAACGGGTAGCTAACCCGAAACTCATTTGCCCATCTAAATTAGCGTGTCGTCATAATATCACGCTGTGGAAATCTTCTCATACATAAATTCGCTTACCAATCAATGTGGCACGACGGGGATCAACCGTCAAGGCGCGAACTAGGGTGATCGTCCTCAAATAGTACTATTATATGCGTAAGCGTCTACCAAATCCCGGTAGTTCACAATTCATGCTAATGGGACTTTTAGTGACATAACCTAACTTTAATAATCCATTTCATTTCATTTATCGGGTCATATATTCATTCATCGGGTCATACAATCATTCGGGTCCAAATCAATAAACAAATAATCGGGACAAATGGTGTCCTATTTTATTAAAACTAACATGTTATCTCCCTCGCGGGTTTATAAAACATTTCATAAAAACATTTAAAATAGTGCGAGGCTATGAACTCACGTTGATGTGGGAAAGCGGGTTATCGGCAATTCAGATGTACGGTACGTGCTTCAATCACAAAAACCTAGACAAATAATAGATGTCTTAGACTCTTGTCCAATGACTTTATAAAAATAACAATTATGTATACATATGATGATTTTATAAATATGATGATGATCAAGTGGGATTGTAAATTTTTACTCATTCATTATAGTGTTTATGTGTTGGTAATATTTTTATACTAGTTTTACTTATTTACATGTTTTAGGCCCAATAAACCTATTACAAGCCCAATACTTTATATTAGTCCATTTTACACCTTTATTATAAGTATTATACTTTTCATGTTGGGCCCAAGTGGGTTAAGCCCAATAAGTAAATTTATAAGTGTTTAGCCCATTTCGTTGGATTAATAGTCCAATAATGCTAACTTAGCCCGTTAATGTCCGTATGTTATATAGTTCGGGTTGTATCGATTTTTACTTGTTATATAAGTTCATATATCAGTATGTGAGTTTATAAAAGTTTACATTAGAAGGGTCCGACCGTCTAAGTTTTATTTGACAAAAACGTTAATCTTTCGATTTTAGCCGAAAAGACGTAAAATTTAGTATTGAGTTTTATAACTTGGAAAAATATTTATACTTGTAATTTATATAACATGACCTATTTTAATATCAGTATATATATATATTCCTCTTTATTTATAATTATTATCAACTAGTGGGTTTTATATATGTATATTTTATAAATACAAAATTTTGAGTGCTTATATTATATACTATTTATTTTATCAAATCTGTCCTAAATTTTCAATCCACTAAAATGTCCATATCTAGAGTTCTATATGGAGATAGGACCTAAAAATTTTATCACAGAAACTACATGATATGTGCTTCATTTTATTCCTATATAGCTACTGATGAATCATCCTCTAAATATTTTAATAAATTCGTCCAAAACAGTGTAGGAAGATTTGCACTCTAAACTTGCTTTGATCATATCTCACTCATTTTTATGATTTCATTGTATGGCCAACTCTCACATGTGTATAACACCTAATACTTACTGTATATTGATTCCACTTTACCATTTTATTAGTTTAAAATTTGGTTACTTACTGTTTTTATACAGCCATCACATTAAGCAAGATTTTAACCATTTTACATGTGGTTTTCCATCTTTTTACCCATGTTTATCAACACCAAATCCCCACATAATATTTTTATCATCATTCATCATCATATACATATACATAAATAAAGAAATTACAAGATTACATAATCAAAATAACAAGAGGATGGGAAGAACAATCTTTATACCACCAAGGTTGTGTAGTTTATGATCAAGGCTTGGATTTTGATGGAAACACTTGTGATAGATCAACACCAACTTTGAAGACCACCAATATTTGTAAACTTCTTGTAGAAATCAGCCCTTGGACATCACCAAATCTTCTCCTTGGATGTTAAAATCACCACCAATCAATAGAGCTTGAAAAGGGCTTCATCATATGTGTGAATAACATAGGATTTCATGGTTAAATTTGATCAAATGAGGGTGTTTAGGGGTGGTGGTGGACGAATTTTAGAGAGAGGGAGGAGAGAGTTGTGAATTTTTTGTGGTATTGCATGTATGAAAGTGCAAATGGTAAGTCTTATGTGGTTTTGTGGGTTTAGGTGAAAAGTTAGCTTGTTTATTAAGCTTACAAGACATGTCTTGCAAGTTTATGTAGAAACTTACCACCAAGGCTTGTTTGGCCGTCCCATGTTAATGGGGTGGGGTAAAACTTGTTTTGTCTCATCCCACTAATTTACGGGTATTCCTCGATTCTAGTTTCCTCAATTTGCGTGCCCTCGGGTCGTTTTCCGAAAAACGTTTTTATAAACTATGAATCAACGGCACAAAACGAGTCTAATAAAAATTGTCTCATCAAAAACGGAGTTCAAAAACGTAAATACGTAATCCTAAGGTTTCCGGTTTAGTCGTAAAGGACGTTAAATTATAAGCGTAAGCCCTTATCTCTTCTCGTAAATTTGTGAGTTTATGAACCAACACAAAGTTTAAAATCCCAAAATAATATTCACGGATAAATTTATTTTCTGAAATGTCGGACTGTCACCAAAACGGTGTATGTAAACGTAAGCACGTAACGTAGAATCCTCCGGTTTAGACGTAGTCGATGCTACTTCAAGACGTAAATCCAAATTTCTTCCCAGAAATGAGTGAGTTCATAATATAACATTAAAATAATGTTTTTAAATTATACATGAGAATAAAATATCAACCATAAATTGACGGATTGTCACAGCATTTGCATCTGCTGGTATTTGTCTAGCAAATAACAGGGTTTTTAATTTTTCAAAATTAATTTTTGAAGGCATGACTATGAATTTTGAAGGGACTAAGAAGTTTTTAATGTATCCTAGATTCATTCAAACTTTAGTTAGTGACCAAATACCTAACCTATCAGAGTTAACTGATATATGGGATGTTTCTTCATTCACAAAGAGAACTTTCTCTTTCTTGACCAAACAAGGCAATGCCTTTTCAAGAATAGTAACACCATTGTTTGCTCATAAGTTAGCCCAACCTTTCAATCAAGAAGGTGAGGATCCTAGCAATGCTAGTGCTTCTCAGCAAACACCTTCTCACCAAAGTTCCCATTTCTTTGAAGATTCACAATCTTCTTCTCACAATGTTGGTGTTCCACCAAACAATGATGAGATGATCCACACACTTGCTGCTTATATTGCTGCTAGTGGTTCACCACAAGCACAAGCACCAGAGGTGGTGGATGTTGCAAATTTAACTGCTTTGTGTACAAGTTTGTCCCCACATGTACAGGTATTGTAGAAAGAAAATCTTGTTCAAGACAAGAAAATTGCTGAATTGGAAGCTAGCCTACTCAAGTTAAGGAACAAAGTGTCATCTTGGATGAGGCAACATAGGTCTGTTCAGAAATCTGCAATCAAGAAGCAAAGATTCAGGAACCACAAGAAAAGGCAACTGAATGCAACCAAACAGGGGAGGAATAATGAAGAACAACCACCTTCTTCTGATAATCAGACAAGGATCTCTGGAAATGACATCAATTTTGAATTGGATGAAGATGTTATGGGGACTTATAAAGATGGAACTAGTTTAGAGACTGGTGTGGATGGACCTTCAGATATAGAGATTCAACAGCAAGAACCACAACCTACTCCAGAGGAACCACAAGTTCAAGAAATATTGGTGACTCAGCCAGAGGAACCACAAGTTCAAGAAAAGTTGGTAAATCAGCCAGAGGAGCCACAAGTTGAAGAAACATTGGCAACTCAGCCAGAACCATCAACTCAATCACCACTTCAAGATAATTTGAGTGATTTCTATGAGAAGTTGGAGGAAATTACTATTCAGATTCCTGTATATTCAACTCCATCACCACAAAGACAAGTATGGTTTCAAAGAAAACAAACTTTGCAAGTACTGTCTAGATCAAGAATGAGCCATGAATCAGACAAGACTGAAGAGGTGCAAGTTGATATGATGGCTTCTATGGAAGAAAAAGTATCTAGGGATACACAAGTGATTGAAGAAACAAGTGTGTCTAATACTAGTGAAGTCAACTTTGTTGAAGATCCACGTACTGTTAAGCCAACTAAGCTGACTGCAAGTACTGCTGACATTGTTGAAGACCCAAGTACTGCTAAGCCAACTAAGTCGATTGCAAGTACCGCTGGTGATCATCCTTCACTAGAAAGTCAAACTTCTTTTGGAGAAAATGAGACTTTAGCCCAATTGCTGCTTGATTTAAAGAAGAATTTAGTTGAGAAGACTAAACAAGTAGAAGTAGAGAAAAAGACACAACAAGAAGTTCTTTCCAAAAAGTATAAAATTCAAGGTAAGAAAGTTCAAGCTTCACACCCTACTAAAGGTATAGTCATTCAACAGCAAGCTGATGAAGAAACAGCTACCAAGCTGAAGAAGAAGCTACCTAAGATTAATACAAAGGATAAGGGGAAGAAGCAATTATTGTCAAAATCTGAAGATGAAAGTGATTCAGATGATGATATAAACAAAGTCATGTACAGATTTAATCAAATAGACCATGATGAGGAATTTGCTTATAGAATGCAAGCACAAATTCATGAAAATGAATTACAGGAAGAACTTGCAGCAAAGAAAGATTTGCTAGAAGCTAAAAGAATACAGCAAGAATGGAACATACAAGAGTATGACAGGATTCAAGCTGAAATACATGCAAGTGAGCTTCTTGTAGACTCATTGATAGCTGAAGAGAGAGATGCACATGATGAAGAAGAGAAATCAAAATTGATTGATGATCTGGTAAAGGAGCAACAAAGATTCTTTGCTGAAAAGAGAAGGAAAGAAAAGATTAAGCCTCCAACTACTATGCAGATTAGAAATCAGATGATGAACTTTCTTAAGAAAGTTAAAGGATTTACTCATATTCAGCTGGTCAAGAAGAATTTTGAAGAAATCAAGACTTTGTATGAGCAAAGTAAGAGGACTGAATTGAATTTTGTTGAGATTGGATCTGAAGCAGACAAGAAAGTTGTTGAAGAATTCAAGAAACATCTGCAACAACAAAGACAATCTGGTAGTACTCCTAGAATTGAGCCAAGTACTGTTGAACCTACAAATACATCTCCACCTATCAAGACCACTTATGTGAGGAAGAATAGAAAGGAGAAAGTAAGTTTAAGGGAGGAAGAGACTGCTCAAAGAATGAATACAGGAGTTGAAACTCAAGGTATTGCTCAGACTGAAAATGTACAAGCAGTACATACACAGTCAACAGTACATACAACAGTACATACTGATAAAACGTTACATACAAACTTGGAAGAGGATTCAACAGAATTTGAGGGAATTTCCAAGGGTGTTAAAAGGAAAAGGTCAACAAAGCTAAAGAAGAAAGCTAAGAAAGCTAAAACAACAGCAGAGGATAGTGATGATGATGAGAGCTTAAAGAAGTACTTGAAGATTGTGAAATTTGAAGATCAATGTGTTGATACAGAGATTTTTGGAAAGAGAGCATCCATTGCTAAGTGGATTTACTCTACAGATCAAGGACTTGAAGCTCATGGAATTCAGAGAACTGATGGCAGAACAAGAGGATTCAGACTTTTGGAGGATATTCTACACACTCTTGACAGACAAGATATTCAAGATCTTTTAAGGTTAGTTCAAGAAGCCAGTGCAGGTAAAACTGAAGTATCACTATTATATAGGGAATTTCTCTTTATGTATGAGCCACACAACTGTGATCAAGAAATGTTGAAGGTATTAGAGAATCAGGTTCCTAGTTACTGGAGATATTACAGGTCATGTGGATTGCATATTTTGGATGTATCTGATGTTACATACTATATGTTGCAAGAGAAAACTTACCCCTTCAAAAGAAAATTGTTGGAAAGGATGTTAGAACAACAATTAGAAGTTACAGAAGAGTATGCTGATGCTTTGGAGTTGATCAGAATGGTTAAACAACAAATCAAGGATTTGAAAGATGAGGAAGAAGCTGAGAAAGAATCTTAAGTGTTTGACTTTCAGTCACACTTCACAAATGGTTCTCAGTTCACCATGTCTAACACCCATAAGAACTGGCTAGTCCATAAACAAACGATTTGTGGTAAAGACTTATCAAATCCGTTGAAAGCTGATAGTTTGCTAAAACTATATGGTTCTAACTCACCTTGTTTCGAGACAAAGAGTTGGCTAGTCCTAGACAAACAATATTAGGTAAAGACTTCATCAAATCCATTGATGGTTGACAATTTACCAAAAATTGTAAGGTTCTCATTACACCTTATTCTTTGTGAATAAAGTATTGGCTATTCCAGAGTGTACGGCTAACTGGTAAAGAATTTATCAAATCCGTTGATAGCTGGTGATTTGCTAAAAATCATAAAGCCAATACAGATTAGTGTTTGTTGTTAACTGTTTTATTTCAGGTATGAAGATTGCAGGCAAAAGAAGTATTTAAAAAAAATAATACTTAGAAGGTTTTGTTATCATCAAATCAAGACAAAGATTTATGATCAAGAGTTCAAGGACTAAACTCAAGAAGACAATAACTGATGCTGCAAAGATGAATGAATGTTTAGAAGACACAAGAAGATCATAGATTGAAGACAAAGATGATACTCATGATGTTTGAAGATTGTCTTATCAGATAAAGATCTACATTTGAAGTGTTTGGCTACATTCAGTTGGATACAAATACAAATTACCAAGTTCAATCCAAGGATGAAGGAAAGACTGAAGACATGTATTTTTAATACATCCAGTACAAGAGAAACAAGAAGACAACAAGTTATCATTTCTTATTTAGGGGAAGATTGTTGGGAATTATTTGTTAAGTGTCAAGTACCGTTAGTATATTCCAAGTATTGTTAGTGTTATGTAAGTACCGTTAGTGTTAACGCGGTACATAGTAAGTACTGCTACTTATAAAGTAAGTACTGCTATGATGATTAGGACGAATATATCTTTGTATAAGATATGTCATAGTTATAGTTAGAGTATATCTTATGTGATATACCTAAATAGTTAGAATATTAATAATATATCGTCTGTGATATAGTTATCTTTATAGAATATTCTAAGGTTTCTAGGGTTCCTTACTCTATAAAAGGAACATAGGTACAATGTCTTTCATGTACCTCATTCAAGTCGATTAATAAGAGAATCGAATAGTTAAAAGTAATTATGTTCTTCTGTGCTTTATAAGTTATATTCCGCGTAACTTATTTAGTGTTAGTAAGAGTGCTCAAAGTGTTTTAGTTTGATTACAAACTATTATACTAATTCTTAACAGAATATAGATCCAACCAAAAGGATCAACAGTAAACTTTAACTCACTATCTATTATCGATTCCACTGGTTATTTACCTTCTGATTCTGAGTTTGAATACTCGTCTTGTCATTTGGAATCATATATGTTGGTTCATAGACCTCTTTTATACATTCTTACAGTTGATATGAGTACGACTTTGACGTGTCACCTCGTGATGTGCTATTTTGGGGCACCTATTTCTTTAAACCACTGTTTAATTGTGTTCCATGATTTTCTTATCACTCCGGATGATTTTGAAGAATCATGCCGCAAAGGAGATTATTTCCTTGATTAGAATATTTGATTTGGTCTTGATCTCGTACTTTGTGCTCTATGCTTAGGTAGGCTAATTTATAATTATCTTGTTGAAACGAATTCGTCACTCGTTAGAACAAGAAATTATAAATTACCGAACCATTAGTTTTAAAATCTTAATTTGATGGACCTGACGAACCCATGTAAGTAATGGTTTGTAAATGAGTGGGCTTAAGAATGTGGCATTCACACAAACTGTTTCATTTCGACTCGTAATTCGATTGTACAATTCATCCATTGTCTATCGCTATATCAGTTCGTATCGTTATTATTTTATGTAGGATGTAACACATGACTTATAGAACAAGAAATAGAGATGATGATGAACAAGATTAAACCAAAAAACAGATTAGATTAAGAAAAATAAAAGAGAAGAACAAAAGGTTGTAATTTCCTAGTGAGAGAAAGACAAGAGTTTCTCTCTCTACAAACTATGAAATGGAAAACACACCCCACAAATGAGGTGCCTTGGGATTTTTATACTACACGTCTAATGTATGGATGGCTTTCCTCATTTGTGAGTTCGGGACTAATTCTCGTTACATACATAACATTATGCTAGAACTCTCAACTCCGTTAAGTAGCATTTTCCACGAGCTTCGCAACGGTATATTATATGACCATCACTTTAAATACTTCTAACAATCTTCCCCTAAGGGGTGGTCATGTAATATGTGACTTCACTTCTTTGGTGTTGTTTACTTTAAAGCTCGTTGTCTTGAGAGTTACTTCATTGTTCCTTTCATGACTTGTGATCTTGGATCTTTGATCTTTGCCTTGACTTGATCTTTAAGCTTTGCTAACTTGTGTTCTTGTGTCTTTTCCCACATACTCGTAGATTGCATAGTCTTGAAAGCTTGTTAATAATCTCCCTTGATTTAAGATGTTCTTGAGCTTTCTTCTTTTACATGAGCATGTGGTCTTGAATTACGGCTCTTAAGGTTACGCAACCATTTACATTCCTCCAGTTTCCCGTTATACAATACGAATACTGTACCTGTGATTAGGTAAGTTCAAAGAACTTCCTTGACAGGTTTTCCGGCTGTGGTAGCCGTTCTCATTACTTGAACATCTCGAAAGATAGTTCATAGTAAAGAGTGAATCATGTAGTTCCATTCTACTTATTAAGTCGTCAATTCATTTCCTGGAACAAGTTTGAATCAATTAAGAACCAAACCATTGTTGCTTTCCAGTTGACACAAGTTTGATTCGTATAGAATCTCACAAGTTACCTACCGCAGTGCTGTTTGATGATGACACTGGAAGGATTTCCATTCGTCACAGTAAATACTAAGAAGTATTACTCTGAATGTTCTGGCAAGATCATAAAGATATTGCGTCGAGACCTGGAACAAGTTTGAATCAAGAAAGAATCAAACTACTGTTGCTTTCCAGTTAACATATGTTTAATTCAAGTGAATCTTACATATGACCTACCGCAGTGCTGTTTGATGTTAACACTGGAAGGATTTCCATTCATCACTGTGAATACTAAAGAGTATCACTCTGAATGTTCTGGCAATATCACAAGGACAGAGCGTAGGACTCTATAAATTATCGCTTGTGTTCTAATGATGAAAAACAATTGATATATAGAATTAGTGTCCTAATGAGATTTTAGATGAATCTCGTTGGCTCTAGACTCTATAAGTGCACGTTTATTTGGTGATCGGAGGCTGGAGCAGACTGCCACCTTTTCAATATCTACTATCTCGGAGTGAGAAAGTTGATAGAAATGAGTTGAACTCCGTGACAATAAAACAAACTTCTTTTAAGAGAAGCTTAAGTAGGCTGGGAAGGGTTGTGCATTGCATCACTGGGTCCATGATGCTTTGTCTTCAGTATCATAAATCATCATAGTGATTCTGATAATAGATGTATTGACCCGGTTTCTGCCTAAGTTGTATGGAGGGCTTCTTTCTTTACACCCTTTATCCTTACATTTCTTTTTCATTCTTCAACCCCTTCAATGCTTACCAAGACGTCATAACTAGCACCTTGTTGTGATTGTTCCACTGCTAGCTTAAGTAATTAGTCGGCATTTTTCCCGTACACTCAACTACTCCATCTTTCCTAAGGACATCTAAATTCTAATGGATTGTCCCTGGGAAGATCCCTTCGGTTCTGATTGGATCATAGGACGAATACCTAACCACCTTTTGACACCAATACCGTCGTGAATTAATGTGTTGAAGGTTATAGATATCGTAACCAGACAAACTTGTTTAAAACGCAATCAAGGTGTTGATGAAATCAGTGTTTACACCTTGAAGGATTTTTGTATCACCAAAACGCTCCCCCTACATATGTGCATCATAAAAGGAAATATTTTTGCACATATTAGGAAGAGAAATCACTTATAACAAAGATCTTATCCAAGATAACACATTTTAATCACTATTCTCCCCCTCAAAAATTGCATGACATTGAAATTTTTGTGAAACTAGTGATGAAACATGGAGAGAATAATGTTGCATGAAAGTTTGTACTCCCCCTCGAAAGAAATTCTAATTAAAAATAAGGGAGTATATGAGCACACAATTTTGAAATACTTTGAAAAATTGTGCTCAAAAACCCGAGAAAACTTACTTTCCCGTTGTTAAGGAATAATGTACATAAATGAACATTTTCCTTGTGTTCATGAGCTTAAAACTTTGAATATTTTGATATAAGCCCATGACCGAGAAAAATTTCTTTCTCGTTGTTGAGGATAAGTCAAAGACTTTCCTTTCTTTGGGGACCGGGTTATTGTCTGACATGTGACTATAAGCCATTATGAGAAGAAAATAGAAAAGACATGTTTTGAAAACATTTGAACTCTCATTCGAACTTTATGTACGTACCCGTGTCGTTATTGAACAACATTTCTAAGTACGTCTATATTATCGATGCTGAGAGACATGTCGAAGAAGAATAGTTTTGGTATTTTTGAAAGATTTTCTCATTTTTTATTTTGTTTTTATAGGTTTTATATTTTGTATTTTGATTTTCTGATAGATATATACAAGATTACTGCGAATGTGCAAGAAGTTCAAGTTCATCTGGATTAAAACTACGCATACCAAGTCGACGAACCAAGAATTCAAATCTTTCTTGAGAAAGAGCTTTGGTGAAGATGTCGGCTAGTTGGTAGTCCGTCTTGAGAAAGAACAGTTTGATCGTTCCTTTTTCCACATGCTCCTTTATGAAATGGAATCGGACAGCTATGTGCTTGGTCTTGGAGTGTTGGACCGGGTTGCAGGATATGGCTATGGCTGATTGTGAATCACAATAAATAGGAACTTTGTTAAAGTAAAAGCCATAATCTGTGAGTTGTGTTCTCATCCAAAGGACTTGAGCACTACACACGGATAGAGACACATATTCTGCTTCCGCGGTGGAGAACGCCGTACAGTCTTGTTTTCTTGATGACCAGCTCACTAGCTTCTCGCCTAAGAATTGTGCTCCACCGGAAGTGCTCTTGAATATATCATGACATCCTGCATGATCGGCATCTGAAAAACCAGTGAGATTAAAACAAGAATCCTTCGTATACCAGAGACCCATGTTAATGGTTCCCCAGAGATAACGAAAGATCCTTTTAACCTCCTTGAGGTGCTTCTCGGTTGGCTTCGCCTGGTACCGAGCACATAAACAAGTAGCATGCACAATGTCCGGTCTGCTTGAGGTTAAGTACATAAGGGACCCGATCATGCTTCGGTATTTTGTAGCATCTACAAATGTCCCTTTCTTATCCAAATCAAGCTTGTGTTTAGTGTCCATTGGAGTACCAATAGGATCATAGTTTTCCATGCCAAATTTCGTTAGAATCTCAACCACATACTTGGACTGATTTATGAAAATACCACGGGGGGATTGGTGAACTTGGAGACCAAGAAAAAACATCATTTCCCCCATCATGGACATTTCGAATCGACTTTTCATAAGGTCGGCAAATAATATGGAATATTTTGGGTTAGTAGAACCAAATATAATATCATCTACATAGACCTGAGCCACCAAGATGTCGTTGCCGTAGTGCTTGATAAACAACGTTGGATCAATGGTTCCTTTGCTGAAGTGATTTTGTAGAAGAAATGATGATAATTCGTCGTACCATGCCCTCGGTGCTTGTTTCAAACCATAAATTGCCTTTTTCAACTTGTAGACATGGCTTGGATGTTCGGTACTGATGAAACCTTCAGGTTGACATACATACACATCTTCTTTTAACGGCCCATGCAAGAAAGCCGTCTTCACGTCCATTTGATACATAGTGAATGATTTGTGTCGCGTATGCCAAGAAAATCCAAATAGCTTCCATTCGAGCAACCGGGGTGAAGGATTCTGCGAAATCAATTCCCTCCTGTTGTTTATAACCTCTCACGACTAACCGAGTCTTGTTCCTAATGACCGTTTGCTCCTCATCCATCTTGTTTTTGAATAACCATTTCAGAGTAAGGGGATCGATATTGTCCGGTCGAGGTACTAACTCCCATACATCAAGCCGGATTAACTGATTGAGTTCTTCTTGCATAGACTCAATCCATGATGCATCGGTCATTGCTTCTTTCACACTTGCTGGTTCCATTGTGCTGATTGATAGTGCATATATACACATATCACTGTAGGTACGCAGCTGATTTCGTGTTGAGACTAGTCGTGAGAGATTGCCAATCACTTGAATGAAAGGATGATTCTTAGTCCATTTGTGTTCATGTGGAAGTGTATGAGAAACTTAATGCGAGCTCGACGGATCCACATATGGTGTTGAAGGCTGAGTAGAACTTGTGGAAGCCACAAATGGATTAACAAAATCATGTTCGTTGAGCATCGCATTGTTTGCATTTTCAGCAACTATTTCATTCTGAAGATGAACGTGATTAGGAATTTGCTGAAAATGTTGTTGATTTACGTCAGCAGTCGGAGAAGTGGTTGGAATATTTGGAGGAAATATGGTTGAGGTTGACGTAGATGGTGCAGAAGTAGAAGTCGTTGGTGTAGGTGCAGTCGGAGGTTCTTGAACTACCGTAGCAGGTGCAGCCGGGGCATTTTGAGGAACATCAAATGACGAAGGACCCTCCATATATTCATCATAGATTGGCCCAAATAAAATTTTCAAGTCACGTTCCGAGGGTTGTAACGATGAGATTGCTGACGGTGCAAATTGAAGCGCAAGTCCTGAACTTACGTGTCCAGAAGTCTGACCTTGAAGCTCGGGATGTGAACTTCTATGTTGATAGGACATACCCGAGAGTTCATCAAAGGTAACATTCATAGTCTCCATTACCTTTCTTGTCCTTCGATTATAAACCCTGTAAGCACAAGCAGTTGAAGAATAACCAATGAAAAAGCCAATATCACTTTTAGGTTCAAGTTTACCGATATCTTCACGATCATTCTTTGGATAACACAGAGCCCCGAATACATGTAGAAACGATATATTCGGTTTTCGTCCATTAATGATCTCATAAGGTGTTTTATTGAATCGGGTGTGAATAATGGAGTGGTTTTGAGTATAACATGCAGTTGCAATGGCATCAGCCCAAAGAAATAACGGTACACTGGAGGAGAGAAGCATCGTCCGAGCAGCTTCAACTAATGTACGATTCCTCCGTTCCACAACTCCATTCTGCTCTGGAGTTTTTACAGCCGAAGTTTGATGAGAAATCCCAACTTCGTCAAAATAAGCTTTCAATTTCTGATTAGTGAATTCAGTGCCGTTATCCGTTCTCACAATAATGACAAGGTCTTGCAGTAGTACTGTTGTTTTCTTCAAGAAGTTGATAATTACATCAGGGGCTTCATCTTTTGATGCAAGAAAATGAACCCATGTGTAACGAGAATAATCATCCACAATTACTAGGACATATCGCTTTCTATTAATGCTTTTGATTCTCATTGGACCACACAAATCCATATGTAAGAGATGTAGCCTATTCGTTGAGTTGAGAACAGGTTTGGGTTTGTGAGGCCTCTTCTTACTTTTACCTTGCTCACAGGAAGGACAAAGATGGTCTTTTGTATATTTAAACTTTGGAAGACCGGTAACGAGATCATCTTTCGCAAGTTGGGTGATGGCATCGAAATTGAGATGAGATAACCTTTGATGCCATAGCCATGACTTTGTTGATGTGGCTCGGGCCATGAGATAAATTGGAGAAGCAACAGATATTTGAAAAAGATCAATGGTGTAAAGGTTGGTGGTACGATTTCCTTTCAACAAATCAATTCCTTCAAGATCTCTTACAAAACATTTATGAGTTCTGAAAGCAACCTCCAAGTCTGAATCACAAAATTGCCCAACCAAAAATAAATTGTGTCCCAAGCCATCAACAAAAGAGACTCTGGTGATGATTATATTTCCCCAATGAAGATCACCATAGCCTAGAATTGTAGCAACATGATCATTTCCAAATCGAACAGTTCCCATGAATCGCCAAACAAAGTTCTTGAGAAGGCTTCGATTCCTAGTCATATGTTTGGAGCAGCCCTAGTCCACACACCAGAGACAAATTTCAACAGCCTGCCAATGATAAGAGAAAAAAATATTTTGGCAACCGATGAAATAAGGTCCTGTAGGGTTAGATGATAATTAAGCCGTATCACGTACCGACGTTTCACTGTCAGTATGAGATCTACTAGTGTCGATAATTTTGCCACTACAGTCAAAATTTCTAACAGTAGCCAACCATTTAGAGTTGAATCTAGGGCTACTAGGCTTAGCAAGACTTTATGTGGACCCTACATGCGTACCTTTTGGAACATACACCTTAGCCTTAGGAGTGCGTTGTTGTTCACTAACTGACAGCTTGTCAATTCGAGTGTAACCACCATAATTCAAACCATTCATAGTCAAACCACAAGCATCATGACTAAAAGTAAAGAAACATTTATTACATTTAGCACAAATAACCTCAGATTTTTCATTCCGAATAGCAAGCTTAAAGTCATTACATTCAGATGAATTAGGTTTCTGATTATGATTAAAAAGCGGTAAATTCCTAGGGTGTTCTTCTACTTCCACATTATTGATCGTGGGATGACTACTTCTAGAGGCAAAAGGGACCCCCTATCATTCCTTGTATTGCTTGTAGGTTGTGGCCTTCTGCTCTTAGTGTAGTTGTTTATTCATGTAGAAGAAGACACGCGTCTATTAGAATTAGCACTTTTTAAATCAATAACTTGTGGTTGAGTTATAGTGATCGGTTTTGTCCTAACGCTTGCTTTACGTTGTTTGCTAGGCACAGAGGGAGAACTAACATGAAACATTCCTGGGGCAATCACAGCAGTTTTTGTTCTAGCAACCTTGCGAAAAGGTGTCACAGTAATACGAGTGGGTCCTGAGGTTGCTGGTTTCTGGATCATCGTATCCACAATCGAGCTAGGTTTAGAAGTCTTATCTTTTAGCAAGGCCTTTAACTTACAGTTCTAACAGATTTTATCAATAAGTTTTTTATAGACAGACTTACTTTGTTCAACAGCCCGCTTATATGAAACAACAACAGATTCTAAATCCGCAATCTTAGCCTTAAGCTTCTGAACATTACTATCACTAGCACTCTCTAACCCTAAAGAGGCTAAATTCGTTTCCGTAACCTCTCCTAACTGAGCCTGCAACCGTGCGATAGTTTGTTGCATTTCATTGTAAGCTTTTTCATACGAAATCTTATCATATTTGCATTCATCACATTTTTTGACAAATTTATTCCAAAGATCGGTGAATTCTTTATCCTTTTTAATGTTATAAGATTCCATTTTCTCTTTCATAAGATCAAGCTCAGTTTGAAGGTTTCATTATGCAACACAGAGGTACTTAACTCAACAGGGCTACTATCAATACAATCACGTGCTTTAGAGAGGCGTTCAATATCGTTTTCCAAAACTTTGATTTTATCAAGAGATTTATCAGCTTCCTTCGCCAAAGATTTAAAGTCTTCAACAAAGTTGGCAAATTCTTTTAGAAAAGCGTTTTCCAAATTTCCTAACCAAGCATCAACTTGATTAATAATCGGATTAATATCGTTTTGAAGAATTTTCTGGACCTCTATCTGAACAGGTGATGTAAAATTTCCTCCAGTGATTTTGGAATTAACAACACGTTTAAGGATGAAAAAGTTATCTTTAAGCTCGTTTAGAAATCGGCGTGTGATACTCGGTTTAGGAGGGTCATCAGACAATTCCTCACTTGGTAGAAAAAGTATTTCAGTACTCGTTTTAGACCAAACAAAAACAGTTGGAGGATTAACTTTTGGATAATAAACGGGTGTCACTTCCCTATCAAGCTTTTTCATTCTTAAACGAGTCTCTACTGCAAGATCAGTAGTTTCCTCGGAATCATGCACACTAGGAGGATCATGCTCAGCAGATAAAAGCACACTACCGTTATATAAGGTTTCATTAGTGGCCTGAACTTGCTTAAGATATCCAGGGTTAGGGGAAGAGGACAACCTAAAGCCAATTTGTATCGAGTGTAATTTATCTCATTCACTTTTGGTGCGAGCATATTTATTGTCTGCATAGTTTGGCCAGGTTTTACTAAAAGGTTGTCTAATTCTCTAATCCTATCCTGAGCTTTGCAAAAATCTTCAAGAAGCCCATCTTCTCGAATTTTGAAATCATGTTTCAGCTTCTTTCGTTCTTCTTTTAAATCCAAAATAGTAGATTGTTCAGCTGAAAGCTGTTTATTAAGAGAAGTGATTTCATCATTCAATTCGCTTATCTTTTTAGCACTACTTAAGTGTATAGCATTTAATTTCTTATTTGTGCATTTTTCTTGAAAACCGATGTAGCATGAGCTTGTTCAAGTTCTTTAATTTTAGCCTGATGAATTTCAAAACATTTCTCCCGTTCCTTATATCCCGCAAGCTCAGTGGTCAATTTGGCATTTGTTTCTCTAAACTTATTATTAACCATCGTAGCATGATCTACATCCTTAGCAAGCTTATCAAATAGAGATTTATAATACGCATGTGTCTCATCGGGGTGGGCTGTAGGTTGGGCAACTTGATCTACACTAAGGTCCACACTGGGCTCATTCGAAATAATATTACTATTATTCGTTTGATCCCCGTGTGTCTCAATTAGGGCTCAAGCATCTCAGTATACTCTTCCTCCTGATTAGACATACTATATATATCATTATCATCAAAACTTAGGTGTACCTCAGAGGGACCGTCTGAATCATAGACGGGATCTCTGTCATCATACATTCCTGAGGTGGATGCTTGTTGTAAGTTTGCCATCAAGATGTAGTTGGCATTCACTTCTTCTTCCTCGTCATATTCTGTAGCAGAAGCCATAAGATCAAATTCCTTAGCTTGAAGTAGAATCCCTACCTCTTCTTTTTGTGCTATGAGAAGCTGAGTCTGAAGATAAGCAGCATCCCTCTTCTTTTTGGTTGTGCAATCTCGAGCATAATGACCAAATCCCCTGCAGTTGTAGCACTAAACCTGGCGATTGTTGTTTCCATTTCCCGTACCAGTATTCTCAGCCCTTGCAGCCACAATGTTTCCCATCTGATTACCAACTGCTGGCACAACTATTAACCCATTCTGATTACCCACATTTGGAACATTCGGATTCTGACCATGGATTTGTCCATACTGATTTCCTGCATTCCCAACATTCTGGCCATATTGTGTCCCCGTGTTCCCAGCAGCTACCAATTGACGATCTTGATTCGCATTCATGAAAGGTTGAGCAATCTGCCTATTTCTAGTGTTCGAGGAGATTCTTTGATTGTTGTTGGTGGGGTTACTGGTAAATTTGAATGCCTTTGCGAGAAGTGAAAGACCAGTATTAATCGCATGAGTAGGATCGGTGATGTCATAAAAATAGGCAATGGGTTGTTGTAAGTAGTTCACAGCAGCAGGAGGTTGATATCCATAAGGGGTGAGTTGTTGTTGTTGTTGTTGTGGCATGAATTTACTTGATTAGGGTTGATGGTAAGGTACCATGGGATATGACATAGATGATGAAGAGTTTGCCATAAAAGCCAATGGATCTTGTGTCTTGGCACGTCGTTCCGCCCTAACTTCGTTAGCTTCATCGTGATTCATCTTGAAATAATCATATACTTTAGTGTAGTCCACGACATGAAGATCATTGCTTTGATTGACAAGAGTGACATATCGTGACCATTCAGAAGGAAGATTATCAAGGAATTTGATGTTGGCAGCAATTTGAGCAGGTTCATGTTTGTTTCGTCTAAGATGATTCATGAGAGTTGAAACACAATGATAGTAAGGTTCAATTTGTTCCCCTTCAGTAGATGTAAATTTCTCTCATTCACGAAGCAACTTAGTTTCCTTTTCTTGTAAACCAATTTCACTACCCTTCATCATTTTCTGAATCCTAAGCCACATCTCGTGTGCGGTTTCACAACTATCAACAGTAGCATAAACATCTTCAGGGAGTCCCATGAGAATGACTTGAATTGCTTGATCATCAGCGTCGAGTTGTTTGATTCAGCTTCAGTTAATTCTTCATCCGTTTGCTCATGACTAGAGTCAGCCACTGGGTTAGCATTCGTAGGGTCCCCAAGAAAAAATAATTGTGCTTCTAACATACGGACCCTTTTGAATCGAGTTGACAATCAACTTTCCCAAAGGTTTACATTTTGCATAACGAAGGAGACGACTAGCCCATGTAGTGTAGTTCTCCTTGGTAAGCATGGGTGGACGATTCTCAGTACCCGCAGCATAAATATCTTGTTGAGACGTCATCGTAGTAGTCGTGTGAAAATCAGGATCTCAATTCGTAGAAAGTGAGTGATGTTGTTGAAATTTTGAAACTTCCGATTTTTTTTTCTCAGTCCGACAAAACGGTAATCTGAAAAAATTGTGTATCGCCAAATTTTGAAATTGAGTTAGAAATAGCCAAAAACTAGTAGGGAAAAATTTTGATTTTACTTGACCTAAAAAATTTTAACTTTTTTCTTTTTTAATCTTCGTGTGAACAATGTTTCGGGACTAGTCTAGATAGTGGCTAAGTCTACAAAATACTCAAACAAAATTTAACCAAACAGATCTCAATGTCTCATCGCAATGTCACAGTTCTGTCGCAATCCAATCGCAATGAGGAAGTAATTCTGTCGCAATCCCAATCGCAATCCCCAGTCGCAATCTCAATCGCAATATTACCAGTCGCAATCTCAATCGCAATAACACTTGTCGAAATCTCAATCGCAATACCACCAGTCACAATCTCAATCGCAATAACCAGTTGCAATCTCAATCGCAATAACCAGTCGCAATCTGAATCGCAATAACACCCAATCGCAATCTCAATCGCAGTATTGATCGCAAAGATAAACCCTTTTACTTTGCGATGGGTTCCAATCGCAATATGGTGCTGTTCCGAGATTTTTGGTAAAAAAAATGAGATTTTTGACAAGAAATCCGTGATTTTAACCAACCCAAAGTACCCAAATCTCTACCACAACTATGTAGAAGATATATGGAACACTTGGACTCACAAAAAGCAAGAAAATTTTTTAAAACCGTGAGGTTTTTGGTCCAAAACTCACGAAAACCAATAACCAAAAACAACACCAAGTAGCAATCTACGAATCCCTTGGCGAATGATACCACTTGTAGGATGTAACACACGACTTATAGAACAACAAATAGAGATGATGAAGAACAAGATTAAACCAAAAAAAAAGATTAGATTAAAAAGAATAAAAGAGAAGAACAAAAGGTTGTGATTTCCTAGTGAGAGAAAGACAAGAGTTTCTCTCTCTACAAACTATGAAATGGAAAACACACCCCACAAATGAGGTGCCTTGGGCCTTTTATACTACACGTCTAATGTATGGATGACTTTCCTCATTTGTGAGTTCGGGACTAATTCCCGTTACATACATAACATTATGCTAGAACTCTAAACTCCGTTAAGTAGCATTTTCCACGTGCTTCGCAACGGTATATTATATGACCATCACTTTAAATACTTCTAAAATTTTATACAAATGACTATTTGAACTTCTTTTAGTTTTTGATTTACCTTTACGTCTCAATCTGAACCTGGCATCTACCGTGAACTTAATAAAATAATATTCTCGCCTCTTCGCAATCGAGCCATCACCAAGTTGCGTGAACTAAAATCTGGGATAGAATTTCTTTAAGGGTTGGAGAATGTAGCAATTCGTATTTATAACACGGCTTTTATTTATCATGCTTGTTTTATAAAAAAATATGGAATTATTAGTTAAACGACAAGGATATAGATTTAACGTATCGAATATATGTGTTTTATTATTTACCGGCAATGTCTATGTTAGACATCAATCGTAAATATTCTCCTCATGGCATAAAAATATTTTTTATTGTCGGCGTTTTTGTTTTTCGTTTTACGGGCATTCTTCGTAAATTTATGATAAACCTTTAAATGTTTTTTGTTTATATAACGCGTTAACATTTATTAAATGATAAGTCCTCATTTTTATATCAAATATCAACGTTCTCCGGATGCCGACGTTTTTATTTTATATTGAACGTCCATTTTTCGTGTTTTACGTGTAAATTTTTAAATCGTGCGACATTTAAAATATTGGGCTTTGATAATACCTGCTTTATCATTTGTGCCACAAATATATCTAATAAAAATCACCTTTTCTTGATGCTAAGATACGTCTTAAATGAAATAACATTCACTTTTGGTTTTGTAGTGACACTTGTCCTTAACAAATTATGTATGCACTAATACATCTTGTAGTTATCAATTATTTTTCATTTCTTTAATATTAGCATCAACAAACACGCAATATTACTCCCTTGGTTATGCTGAAAATCTCAAGACACTAATTTGAATTGCCATCTAAAAGTTGCTAGTTATTTGATATCAAGTTTGAAGGCTCGAATTGTAACAATTATTTTAGATCAATTTCTTATATAAAATTGATGAGACTGATTTTATACATAGTCTCATCGTCCAAATCGGGCTTAAAACGCTTAAAATATCATTAAAATACCCTTAAATATGCATGTGTTTATTCATTGTGTATTTTAGGTACGGATATCGTAAAATCAACAAAAGATCACAAGAATAAAGCAAAAACGAACACGGGAAACGAAGACGCACAAAGAACCGGACCCGAATCATGATTTTCCATTGAAGTCCTTGAAGTTTGAAGATTTGGCAAGATTGGTCCCTCATCTTTTGAAGACTTGTCATTTTATACCCCTGTAAAACCTCAAAATTACTTGTGGGTCCCTAAAATATCAAGAATGTACATGTTTGGCCCTTGAAGAATGGAGATATTACATAAAAAGCCCTTGGAACTAGTTTGTTAAACTTTTGGTGGCCAAAGTCTAAATAAGAAAAGTTTGTTAACAAAGAGAATTGGTTTTGTGGTTGTTTAAAAAGGAATTGACAACACTTGGGGAATTCAGGGACTATATGTGTCCAGACATTAAACTCCAACCCACCACTCATCCTTCACCACATCACCCCACTACCACCATCCTCCAATCAAAAACCTCCCTCCTTCCACGTAAACATCCACCCACACCTTAATACTTAATTAAACTGATTAATAAATCAGTTTAATCCCTTCTCTCCTAAACACGTTTTTAAAACTAAATACACATTAAACCCCATTAAACACTCACCTGCTAAACACCCCCAATCACATAAACCCTAGATTATGCACTCCTTAAAAACAAAGGGTTTTTGTATAATTGACTCTAGAATGATGATTAAACCCCCCCCCCCTAATCACATCCCACTATCAAACAACCTATCACCTTCACCCAAATACCCCCCCCCCCTCCCCCCCATGTCCCTTGTCACCTCTATTTTGGGCAAAAATTGTATCCAATAGGGAATCAATTATCCTCCTTCAATACTTGGTCCCAAATATACAAAGAACGGTTTTGATCATTCCAAGCCAGCTGTGATCACATGATGCACCATTGACCAAGAATTTGAAGACTTTTCCAAGGGCAAAAATGGATTTTCAGAGATTAGGGTTTTAGCCTTGTAATTTTTTATTCAGTAGCCTAGAACTTTCTATTTTGTAGTATAAATAGGACGACTTGTGTCCTATTTACTCTTGTTCCAGTTTTTGTAACTTTTTAAAATTATTAATGAAAAGGAAAACTTTTAATCTTGCAAAATACTGAGTTCCTTACTTGTTTTTGTAGTTTAATTGATTACTTTTATTTGCAAAGTTAGTGTAAGGTTTTCAAAAACAAATTCGTGTTCAAAAAGTTCTTGAAAAAGTTTTTCAAAAAGTTTGAATCCAAGAATGAATTGAAGTGAAAGTGGATTCTTGTTCTTAGCTCAAGTTTTGTGATAAGCTTTTGTTAAGGTTTATCCTTGTTTCAAAAGTGTTGATTATTTTTCAAAAATCTGTTTCAAAGGTACTTATTATTTTTTTCTAATCTTTACTGTAGCAAAAGTTGCCTCAAGCTTGATTGACAACCAAGCTTGTGTCCAGCCTTTACTACTTGAAGTTGTTTTGCTGTTTGTTTTGAGTGTGCAAGTGAAAACAACATCAAACAAGACCCCTTTGTCATTTCTTTTCATTATTGCACTTGTGAAGACATTTGTGCCCTAGGTCTGTTGTAGACCTACCAACAGGGCTTCTTTACACTTCTTTCATAAGCTCATACAAGCCCTTTAAGCTGAATTGGTGAAGGCATCAGCAGGTTACAGCTTGAACCCACTATTATCTCCTTTTATGTTTGAAATTGCATGTGCTATATGAATTTGTGTGAATCCTGTTTATTTGTTAGCTTAAGTGTTTGTTCATGTTCATTTGTGTTCTTAATGCATGGTAGAATAAGAAATAATCAGTTTTGAGTTGATTTGATAAGTTTTGGTTTGCAAAATTTGGTTAACAGCTTATATAGGTGTGTTTGGGTTTAGGGTTTGAAAAGCCTTGGGTGACACAAGGTACACTAAAACCAGCTTAAACTCACTTATATAGCTAGAGGTAGGTTTAATCAATACTTGGTTTCAAGTTAGTAGTGATAAATCAGATTTTGCATTGTCTACTTGGGTAAAAATAGGTATAAAAACAGTAGGCTTTAATCTAGTCAGTTCTAGTGATTTTTGAGCTCTAATCTTGTTAATCAGTTAGGGTTAAGTGTAATCTAGGATTGTTAGTTTGTTTGCTATGATTTGTTTGTGTTTTGAGCCTGATATGGTGGTTTGAAACTTACCAAAAAGCCATTTGCATCAGCAAATCACCACCAGACCTAGTCAACCACATCAGTAACGTTTATCTACCAGTTTGTGTGATTTAATTACATTGGACTTATTGTTTTTTTTGTGTTAAACTTGACTCCCTACACTCCACTGAGTGTACGGGTGCCTTTGGTATCCAACAAAACCCAAAAACAAGAAAGTTACAAGCCATTAAACCCCTAGACCTGTTTACGGCTTAGAGCAGTGGGAAGAAATTTCCCACTTACTGCCTTAGTGTTCCCACTGCTAAGCAAAAGGAAAAAGCTTAGTGACCTGTCAACATCAGTTTGTTTATTTTTTGTCTTTTGTGACCTAATTTAAGAGTTTTTCAATATTTTTATTTTTCCTGGTATTGTTTATTTTTTTTATGATTTTTCATCAAGTTTATTTTCAATTTACTGTTCATTTGCCATTTTTTAGATTTAAATTGATTTTAACTTGTTTTAATTAATCTGATTTTTCTCTTTTAGTGCAAAATTTTTATATTTTTTCAGTTTTAAAAATTTTCTTAGTTTCAAAAGAATATTTCAGACTTTTAATATAAAAAGTTCACTGTTCACTTTGTTTTATTATTTTTTAGATTTAACTTAAGTTTAAATAGGTTTTTAATTAAACTGTTTTGTCTTCTAGTGAGAAAAATTACTTTTTTCAAACTTTTTAATTTTTCTACTGTTTAGAATTATAAATTAGGATTTTTCAAAAAGTCAAATTAATTTTAGCATTATTTATTATTTTTCATCATTATTTAGTTTAAAAAATGTTTTTAGCCTTTAAAAATAGAAAATTAGTTTTTAAAATTTAGGAAAAATACTTTTTAGTGTTTAAATAATATAAGTGAGATATTTGTTTGATAAAATAATATTTTGAGCTTTTTCTTAATTATATTTAATTTTAGAGCTTTAATTAGCATTTAAAATTGAATATTTAATTAATAAAAGGTTTTACAATTTATTTATTGAAATTTTATTCTTATTTATATTATTTTAAACTTAGTTTTCAATTTTAATTAATTTTTAGCTTTAATTTTTAATTTTTTCGCGTTTTACGTATTTACATTCGCGTTTTACGTTATTACGTCGTAGTGTAATCGTAGCCATAGCTCGTCTTTATTTTTCTCTCTTAAAACCCAAAAATGACACTAATCCAAACTTTGATTTTATATAATTGGCATCTTATTCACACACCTCCGCCGAGAACGAACTCGCACTTATTCGATTTGTCGGTTTTCCTAAATCGTCGAGTTTAATACTTGCCCATTATAGGTCTTTTTCCTAAAAGCGTATTTTTACTACACGTCATTTTGGCGCCACTGCCGGGGAGGTGTTTTTGAGTTGCCATTATTATTATCGTGTTTGTGTGAGTAGTGCGTTTTTGCTTTTCAATTTTTGGAAAGCGTAAATATCGTACATACTCATTTTTGTTATTTTTCCTTAATATATTATAGTATCCAAATAAAACGTGTTTAATATTCCTAAATTAAACACAAAACAATCATTTTACTATATTGTATATATATATATTGGTTTTCGTTTTTCTTGTGAATATTATTAATATATTGTACTACGCATCACAATAAATATACAATATCTCCAAGAGCGTGAAAACGCAACCTTAATTGGGATTTCATCACTCAATTATTGTATTCGAATCCAAAGCAAAAGTTTAAAGGCAAAATAGATAAATACTTTCGTGAGGCTTAATTTTGATTAACACAAACTATAAGATGGGTATAAGACGGTTGTATTTCACGACCTAAGGAAAAAAGGCTCTTAAGTGCTTAGTGCCGCCTCGTTTCCCTGGTTGCTTGTGCATGTTTTGAGAAAGAGGGCTAATCGAGGGTTTGCCGCCCAAGTATTATCTACGTATACTATATTTGCTTGTTTTCAAGATTAAACCCTCTTGAACGTTTTGGTGTTCCGCCAACGTTCTAAAGTCATCGAAGGCGTTCACTCCACGTGATCGTTTTCATTCTTTGAGGCTCCTTTAATCGAGAAATCGATTCGAGGAGAGATTTGTAGATTTGAGTCTACGTAATACACAAAAAATCCAAAAAAAATTTAAAAGACAATCAAAAACCAGAAAAAATTGAAAAATCGAAAAACCGCAAAAAGAATCTCCTTTGATACCCCCCATTCTACGCTTAGTGCATGAGCACTCGATCGAAGGATTATTCTAATTCTAGCGACGCTTCGAATCGATGAAATCGTAATCGAAGGAATCGACGACGTAGACGAGATTTAGAAAACGACGTTCCTAATATCGTTGTTGAAGAGACCGTAGACGAGATGGCCGACAATCGTTCGATGATGGAATTGCTCCAAGCGCCCACCGAGGGTTATGGAGACTCGATCGTAATTCCCGCTATCAAAGCGGAGAATTTTGAGATTAAGAGCGGAATGCTTTCGTTGATTCAAGCTACGAAGTTTCGAGGTCGTGAAGCCGATAATCCTCACGACCACACTCAGAATTTTGATCGTCTTTTAGCCACGAGCAAGTTTAAGAACGTCGACATCGATGTCGTCAAACTTATGCTTTTTCCGTACTCGCTCGATGGTGCCGCCAAGGATTGGTACGAGAAAGAGGCACCTAATTCCATAATTATGTGGAAGGATCTCGTTTCCATGTTCGTTAATCATTTTTTCCCACCGTCTAAGACGACATTTTTCAAAAACGAGATTACGAGATTTGAGCAAAAACCGAATGAATCTTTTAGAGATGTGTGGGATCGTTTTAAGGAATTGCTTAGGCAATGTCCTCACCATGGATTTTCCGAGTTGCACCAAATCGATACGTTTACAACGGTCTTAGTTTTCAAGAACAAGATTCGTTGAATTCCGCCGCCGGTGGCAACTTTTTGTGTAAGACTCTGAAAGATGCATTAATGATTATCGAAAATCGATCCAAGGTTTACCAACTCCGCAACGCACCGAGTGTTGCCAATGTCGCCAATGTTAGTATTTCTAATCGCGACATTGAGAGGGTTGATGCGAAAGTCGACAAGTTAACGAATGTTTTTACGTCTTTTCTCATCGAAATGCAAAAGAAAGACGCTCCCTCTACGGTGAAAGCGGTTGAGGCATCGTGTACGTTTTGTGGTGGACCACATAATTATTACGAGTGTGCGGCTACGGATGTCCAAACGTCGAGTGTAAACGCGTTAAACAACATTTTTTCTAATCAAAATCAAAATAACGCCGGTCCATCGTAACAAGGCAATTATAACCAAGGCAACAATTTTTCGTATCAAAATCGTAACAATTTTCAAGGAAATAATTAACAAGGGAATTTTCAAAACCAAGGTTATAATCAAGGTCGTAGTTTGAATTGGCAAAACCGAGATAACAACAACAACAACCAAAACTCGAGTTTTCAAAACAACCACAATCAAGAAAACAATTTTTCGAGTGGTAATCAAGGAAATTTTCAAAGAAACAATCACAACCAAGGGAACTTTAATTCAAATCAAAATAGTTCGTCAAACGATTTTCAAAATTACATGAAAACGAATGAGGCTAATATGAGAAGATTAGAGGGAGAAATTGGTAGTTTGAAAAACGACTTTTCTAACACTTTGAAAATTTAAAACACGAAGATTGAGCAAGGACAAATTGATATAAAAAAGATGTTTTCGGCCATTATGAACAGAGCCTCGGGTGATTCATCAAGTTTGTTACCTAGTGACACCGTTGCAAATCCGAAGAAACAATGTAAAGCCGCCTCGTCTCGTGAGAAAAGTCGTGTGATTACCCCTACCCTTGATGGATTTCGAGTTGTTCCTTCTTCTCAACCCTCGACTTCTAAGACGCCTTCTTGCTCTAAAGTCGATGGGGTGAACGTGGCGACCAAGGAAAAGAGTGCACACCCTCGTGTACCTCAAATTTCATCCACGGTTTATAAAGAGAGTTTCATCGACCTTACCCAAGTAACCCTTGAAGAAACTTGTGCATCGATCCTTCTTAAAAAACCCAAAAGGCATATGTCGAGAAAGGAAGACGATTCAGGCCAATTTCTATTACCTTCTGATTTTTCTGAGATTGAGGGATGTTTAGCCCTTGCCGATTTAGGTGCTAGCATCAACCTTATGCATCATTCTCTATGGAAATTGATGAGATTTCCTTCACTTACCCCCACGAACATGACTATCGAGCTTGCAAATTGTACACCACTTATACCAATTGGAATAGCCGAGGATATCTATGTTAAAGTTGGAAAGTTTGTTTTTCCCGCGGATTCCGTTATATCTGATTACGAGTGTGACCCTAAATGTCCCATTATTTTAGGTCGACCATTTTTATCGACGGCTCGAACCGTAATCGACGTTCACGAGGGGAGACTTACTATGAGATATGGGGATGATAAAATTGACTTTTTCACAAATAAATCCCAAGTTTCAAATGATCATGAAAAAACTAAGGTTTCAAAACCTAATGTTTCAAATTCTAATGATTTCAAAATGTTAACTTTAGCGGAAAATATGAGGCTTGATGCATGTTTTGAAAGAATTAAGAAGAACGGTTTTAAAGATGATGATTTTAATGATAAAGAATACGTGTACCTAATTCAAAGGGGTATTCGTAAGTTTATGGATGAAAAATCACTTGGTGAAACAAGTAAAACACCAATTCTGAAGGGCGACGTTAGTGCCATCACGACAATGACTGATATGGACTCGTCTTCACCACCTTCGAAGGACCACGTCTTTGAGGCTTCAACTTCTAACTCCATCGAAGTGCCTCTATTTCCTAGCCCAACACCCGTTGAGGCTAAAGTTTTCTTCGACATTGATCCTCTCGTCTTAGAAAAGTCACCTAAGCATAGTCATTCGACTTGTAACACAATGGTTGTGAGTGCTCACCTCGACTCTTTCTTTGAGGATGACGATGGCGATTTTGCCAAGATTGATCACGTACTTTGAAATCCAAATGCCATTTTTGAGGATTCTCCCAAAAAGACCTCTTCACATGTGAAGTACAATGATTACGAGTTCGATCCCGAGATTGAGAAAATCATTGAACGAGAGCTAGCTCTTTTGCCTCCACTTCCACCTACGAGTGAGGTTGATTTTTCCAAGATCGACGATAAACTTAATGAGTTGGAACGTCTTACTTTCGATGACGAACCAACTCATGTGACCCAAAATCCAATTCTCGGGCAGTTACCTAATCAACACTCCTCAAATGAGAATTAAGTTTACCACATTTGTGAGGATTTAACTTATCAACAATCCCCACAAATGAATGATGGTTTCGTGCTTGATCGTGATCTTTTGGAGAGAGTTTCTAAGATACTCAAGGAGGGGAATGACAAACCTTGGTTTGACAAGCCTATCTTTGATGAAAAAATCGATGAGATCGACGTTCATGAGGATAACGAATATGTAGACCCCGAGGGGGCAGTGTTCTTTGTTGATCGACGTTTTGAGAACTTATACAATCCCCCACCCCCTAACCGTGACTTAAATGTGAGGATTTTTAGCGCGACTAATTTTGAGTTTGAAACACCAAATATTTTTGACATTATCAAATCGGGTTTTCATAAAGAGTTTTTAAACGATGAAAAAGGAAAGGATTTTAAAATTGGTTTAAATGAATTTTCTACATGTTTAACTCCGTCATCACATCGTCTTTTGAGTGCTACCACCTCTTCTACTCCTTTTGACGATGGTGTGTGTGGTTTTAGTGTGGGGGAAGCCCCTTATGTTTCCTCACACTATAGTACTTTACCATCGAGGACGAGATATTCGATCCCGGAATTGCTTGTAAAGGGAAATCCCGGTCTTCCACCGATGCAATAAATGGAAATATTATCTATTTACTTGGTGTGAGTCTACCTCGAGTATCTCATAAGTTTGTCCCACCTATTTTCCCACCCTTCTATTTCTTCTCATCTATTTTCTTCTACCCCTTTGGGGTTTCGGCTTCGGTTGAAGTAGCGTTGTTTCGTCTTTCATCCGAAAACGAGGACGCTATCTTTGACCCCGGTATACGTATATCGAGTTTTTAAAGTACCCCATGTACTTTTGGGCATTGTTTATCATGTAAGCCCCACCAAAAATGACCATACCATGATTATCCCTAAATGATCACATTTATGGGGATTCGAGTCAAGATTTTGACTCGGTTATCAAAAACAAGGTGCCTCGTGGGGGATTCTCATGCTTATCCTTTTAAATATTATCGCTTTCTAATAGTGTAACGAGGGGACTTGTGCTCTTCCAACCTTTGTTTCGTGGTTGTTTGTGATTGTGATTTATTAGGTTCATCGTCATCATTGAAGCCTCTCGTGTTCGTTTTATGGATCACTCGAGCTTCGATCGTTGCCTTTGGAGATTCCGATATCCGATGATATCCTTTTATGTTCTAACGTTTATCTTATTAGCATAATTTATAAACGGCTTTTAGGTTATTCGTTTTACCCTTTCCATGTTCGAGATTAAGCATTCGACTTCGTCTCTAGTATGGGGGTGTTTTCACCCCTAGACTCGAAACATTGAGGACAATGTTTAGTTTTAGTATGGGGGGTGAGTAGATACTTCACCTTGCTTACGTCAACACGCAATCCAATTTTCATCTTTTTGTTATCGTTTTGTTGCAAAAATAAGGCTAAAAATGGCCAAATTTTAAAAATTTTCGTATTTTTCATAAGTGTTTAAGACACAAATGTAGGTTTTCCGATGTTGAGAATAAGAGTAATTTTTTACTCGACCGTGCGTGTTGAGCACTTAGCTACGATTCCTAAACTTTTTAGGCTAAGTCTCTTAAATGAGGACGAGAAATGATAGAGTTATTTATAAGTTACGTAATCTTTCACGATCTCGTGTGTAGTAATTATTAGCTTATTCTCCCCACGCTTTTGTTTAAATAAATGCAATAAGTAAGGTCGTACGATTTAAAAGGTTACTTAGCTTCTTGCCCAAGATCATTTTAAAGTTGCTCGTGTTCGAATAGAGTTCATAGCCAAGGCATAACTTATTGAAGCGGGATGCGAAGATTGGCAAAGTTCCAAAAAGGCCCTCACAAGGCATGAGGAACTCCATTTTGTTGCTAAAGATCCAAGATGATGTGAAGTATCATTATTCCAAAATCAATATGAAGGATCAAGACACACGACGAGAAGCAATATACTCCCCTAAAGACATGGATAAGTCTATCCAAAAAGACCCTAACAAGGTATGAGGATAAATATATCCAAGTCCGAAAAGGAGGCGGATCGTTGTATATCAAAATCCCAAATAAAGATTGAAGAATAATGATGAAGTCGTGGTCCAAGTTTGAAGAAATTCCATATATGAAGAGAAGACCATTATTTCAAGAATGTCTTCCAAGATTCAAAGTTCGAAGTACATGCCAAATATCGATCCATAGAAAGGTCTCAGATCGTGAAACGAGTTATGCCAAGATATGAACTTAAGGAGATTGCGATAAGCCATTTTAAAAGATCGTGTCCTTTAGCTAACTATCAATTAAATCGTGCTACTTTATTTTCGGCCTTAATAAATTATCAAAATAAGTCAAACATGTATCCTCATGATCATTAAGACAAAAATAAAATATAAGAGATACCAATTAGGAATAAGGGAGTCTAGATTCGTAATTAACACTCATGAGATATGATTGTGTTGCTAACTTATAATAACAATGATCTCTCTACACGCTTAGCATGGAATTGGGTGAAATCGAGGATGACGAACTTATCTCTATGAGGCATTCACGTGTTCTTATTCTTTGACCCTAAAAGTCACTTTATCGTGATGAAAACAATACATTATGTCTAAAACACGTGTAGTAGTTTATTTAAGTTTATGTTCGCAATAAATGTCACATAAAAATGAATTTCGGAAGAGCTATGAAACTTAATTCTAGCATTGCGTGGGGACACGGCAATGGTTTATTATAGGGGAGTGATGAGACTATTTTTATACATAGTCTCATCGTCCAAATCGGGCTTAAAACGCTTAAAATATCATTAAAATACCTCAAAATATGCCTGTGTTTGTTCATTGTGTATTTTAGGTACGGATATCGTGAAATCAACAAAAGATCACATGAATGAAGCAAAAACGAACACGGTAAACGAAGCCGCACAAAGAACCGGACCCGAATCATGATTTTCTATTGAAGTCCTTAAAGTTTGAAGATTTTGCAAGATTGGTCCCTCATCTTTTGAAGACTTGTCATTTTATACCCCTGTAAAACCTCAAAATTACTTGTGGGTCCCTAAAATATCAAGAATGTACATGTTTGGCCCTTGAAGAATGGAGATATTACATGAAAAGCCCTTGGAACTAGTTTGTTAAACTTTTGGTGGCCAAAGTCTAAATAAGAAAGTTTGTTAACACAGAGAATTGGTTTTGTGGTTGTTTAAAATGGAATTGACAACACTTGCGAAATTCAGGGACTATATCTGTCCAGACATTAAACTCCAACCCACCACTCATCCTTCACCACATCACCCCACTACCACCATCCTCCAATCAAAACCCTCCCTCCTTCCACGTCAACATCCACCCACACCTTAATACTTAATTAAACTGATTAATAAATCAGTTTAATCCCTTCCCTCCTAAACACGTTTTTAAAACTAAATACACATTAAACCCCATCAAACACTCACCTGCTAAACATCCCCAATCACATAAACCCTAGATTACAAAATCCTTAAAAACAAAGGGTTTTTGTATAATTGACTCCAGATCGATGATTAACCCCCCCCCCCCCCCCCCCCATCACATCCCACTATCAAACAACCTATCACCGTCACCCAAATGGTCCCCCCCCCATGTCCCCTGTCGCCTCTATTTTGGGCAAAAATGGTATCCAACAGGGAATCAACGATCATCCTTTAATACTTGGTCCCAGAGTATACAAAGAACGGTTTTGATCATTACAAGCCAGCTGTAATCACATGATGCACCATTGACCAAGAATTTGAAGACTTTTCCAAGGGCGAAAATGGATTTTCAGAGATTAGGGTTTTAGCCTTGTAATTTTTTATTCAGTAGCCTAGAACTTTCTATGTTGTAGTATAAATAGGACGACTTGTGTCCTATTTACTCTTGTTCCAGTTTTTGTAAGTTTTTAAAATTATTAATGAAAATGAAAACTTTTAATCTTGCAAAATACTGAGTTCCTTACTTTTTTGTAGTTTAATTATTTACTTTTATTTGCAAAGTTAGTGTAAGGTTTTCAAAAACAAATTCGTGTTCAAAAAGTTCTTGAAAAAGTATTTCAAAAAGTTTGAATCCAAGAATGAATTGAAGTGAAAGTGGATTCTTATTCTTGGCTCAAGTTTTGTGATAAGCTTTTGTTAAGGTTTATCCTTGTTTCAAAGTGTTGATTATTTTTCAAAAATCTGTTTCAAAGTTACTTATTATTTTTTTTCTAATCTTTACTGTAGCAAAAGCTTCTACAAGCTTGATTGACAACCAAGCTTGTGTCCAGCCTTTACTACTTGAAGTTGTTTTGTTGTTTGTTTTGAGTGTGCAGGTGAAAACAACATCAAACAAGACCCCTTTGTCATTTCTTTTCATTATTGCACTTGGGAAGACATTTGTGCCCTAGGTATGTTGTATACCTACCAATAGGGCTTCTCTACACTTCTTTCATAAGCTCATACAAGCCCTTTAAGCTGAATTGGTGAAGGCATCAGCATGTTACATCTTGAACCCACTATTATCTCCTTTTTTTGTTTGAAATTGCATGTGCTATATGAATTTGTGTGAATCCTGTTTATTTGTTAGCTTAAGTGTTTGTTCATGTTCATTTGTGTTCTTAATGCATGGTATAATAAGAATTAATCAGTTTTAAGTTGATTTGATAAGTTTTGGTTTGCAAAATATGGTTAACAGCTTATATAGGGGTGTTTGGGTTTGGGGTTTGAAAAGCCTTGGGTGACACAAGGTACACTAAAACCAGCTTAAACTCACTTAGATATCTAGAGGTAGGTTTAATCAATACTTGGTTTCAAGTTAGTAGTGATAAATCAGATTTTGCATTGTTTATTTGGGTAAAAATAGGTATAAAAAAACAATAGGCTTTAATCTAGTCAGTTCTAGTGATTTTTGAGTTCTAATCTTGTTAATCAATTAGGGTTAAGTGTAATCTAGGATTGTCAGTTTGTTTGCTATGATTTGTTTGTGTTTTGAGCCTGATGTGGTGGTTTGAAACTTACCAAAAAGCCATTTGCATCAGCAAATCACCACCAGACCTAGTCAACCACATCAGTAACCTTTATCTGCCCATTTGTGTGATTTAATTACATTTTGAATTGTTGTTTTTTGTGTTTAACTTGACTCCCTACACTCCACTGAGTGTAGGGGTGCCTTTGGTATCCAAAAAACCCAAAAACAAGAAAGTTACAAGCCATTAAACCCCCAGACCCGTTTTCTGCTAAAGGTCTGCAATTTCTTAGGATTTGTTAAACTATGAATAATCTATTGATAAGATGGAGATGGAGGGCGAAGAAGATGATTAACTAGAGAGAGAAAGAGGAGGGGAAAGAAAGATAGAGAGAGAAAGTAAATTTATTAAAATGAAAAGTGAGAAAATGAAAGAGTCACCCCTCCTAACATGCTAGGAGGGGATATATATAGCCTACCCTACATGTGGGCTATATGGGCTATACTGTTTACAACTAGATCACGAGCCTAATACATTAATATATCGTTGGAGCGACCGATCCTTCATAAATACGTAAAAACGTATTTCCAACAATTGGGAAAAACGTGATCTATGCTAACTAAGATGTGACCGAGACTTTATTGGGAAAAACGTATTTCCAACAATCTCCCCCTAAGGGAGGTCACATCTTTTTACAGAATCTTAAACCTAGCATCTATGCTTGAGTCTTCGACCTTGTTCTTGTGAATATGCTTGATGTGATCTTTGACTTAAGTCTTGAGCATGTTTTCTTGCCTTGACCTTGTGCATTCGTCACTTGTGACATTCGCCTCTTCGTGACTTCATGTTCCACATACTTATACCTTTAAATTCTTGAAAGCTTCAGAGTTTGATACAGCGGAAGACTTAACCTTCAGACTTTCTTGAATTTGTTGAAGTACTAATTGTATGTAGTATAAGCATGTGGTGACGACTTCTTCTGGATTGTACACCGCAATGCCACCTTCTTGTTACGCTGCATAAGACAGTTAGCAACAAACAATATACACGGATGAAATGGCCTTGAACATTTCATTCTAATTCGGTAGCATTTTACCTCCGGTCGGTGAAGACCGTTGGACGATATTAAATATCGTACTTGTGGCAGGTAGTTTCAATAAAGAACCTCCTTGACAAGATTTCGCGGGTAAACCCGTTCTCTTTACTCGACCGTCCAAAGCTGACTGCGAACGTAAAGAGTGAATCATTTGGATAATATTATCCGCATGATTTGAAGCCGTCAATTCATGTTCCTAGAACAAGTGAAGTTCAATTAATAACCGCACCATCGTTGCTTTCCAGTTGTCACTAGCTTGATTCATATAGAATCTTGCAAGTTACCTACCAAGTGCTGTTTGATGTTAACACTAGAAGGATTTCCATTCGTCACTGTAAATACTTAATAGTATTACTCTGAATGTTCTGGCAAAATCAATAAGATATAGCGTAGAGGCCTGGAACGTGTTTAAATTCATTTAAGAATTAAACCACTGTTGCTTTCCAGTTATCACAAGTTTGATTCATAAAGAATCGCACAAGTCACCTACAATGATCTTTTTGATATTCACTCAAGAAGGATTTCCATCTTCATTGTAAATACTTTCGTATTACTCGGATGTTCAGGCAAGATCATGAAGATTTTGCGTAGGACTCTTAAGATCTTTCTTACTTTCCACAGTGTGTGAAGAAGCAAGGAAATATGAAAGTGTGTCCTAATGAGATATTTGATGATCTCAAATGGCTCTAGACTCGATCGTGCATTTTGGATTTTTAGTGATCGGAGGCTGGAGAGGAGTGCCACCATTTCAATACCAATTTATTCAGAGTGAATAAATCAATAGATAATGTGTTGTCTCCGTGTGATTAAAACAAATATCTTTTGAGAGATATCTGAGTTAGCTGGGATGGGTTGTGCCTTGCATCACTGGGTCCATGATGTCTATCTTTAATATCGAGAATCATAAATGATCTCAATAGCATATGAATTGACCCGGTTTCTGCCTAAGTTGTGAGGAGGGCTACTTTCTTTACACCCTTTATCTTTACAATTCTTTTTCATTCTTCAACCCCTTCAATGCTTACCAATACGTCATAACTAGCACCTTGTTGTATTTGTTCCAGTGCTAACTTAAGTACTTGGTCGGCATTCAGCTACGTTCACAATCTTTCTCCATCTTTCCTAAGGACTTCTATTTCTAGCTATGGAATGTCCTTGGGAAGATTCCTCTGGTTCTAGAGGAATCATTGGACTTTAACCTATCCTATCATCCTTATGTCACCACAATCGTCACCGTCGTGAATTAAGATGTTGTGGGTAAGTATACGTCACCATGAAATCCATTTTAATATCCAAATCCATTTTGCTCCCCCTTAACATATGCCACGATATTCGAAAACATTTCGCACATGTTGGGATGAGCCAGCACATTAAGTCAAACCATTGAATTAATTGATCTCATATTAAATCACATTTTCTCCACCATATTAAAAATATTAACACAATCGATGTTTTTAATATCAATTGATTTAATGAGATTTTAAGAAAGTTTGGGAAGAAAAATGCAAATCCGATTAAATCCAGTTATCTTCATGATTTTTACAAGCTCCCCCTTAAATTAATAAGGGTGCATGATGAGATGGCTTTTATACATGATCTCATCATCGAAAACGGCCTTAAAATGCATAAAATATCATGAAATAGACCAAATATATGCTCGTGTTTGTTACTTGTGTATTTTTAGGTACGGATATTGTGGAATTGGCAAAAGAATACAAGAATCATTCAAAAACGAACACGGGAAACGAAGACGCACAATGAACCAAGCTCACTTTTGGAATTTTGCAAAAAGACCCCTCAAGTTTGAAGAATTGGCAAAAATGGCCCCTCATCTTTGAAGAACTTGTCACATTTGACCCTCACAATATCAAATGTACAAGTATGATCCTTTATATTTGAAGATATTACACTTCCAGTCCTTGAAGAATCAAGTTTATACAAAAGGAGCCCTTGGAAAAGTTTTGGAAGACATTGTGCCACTTTTGACAAGTTGTCAAAAGTTGACAAGGCTTATTTTGGGCGCTGACAGCATTTTATACAAAGTGGAAAGAAGTTGAATGCTTGGGGACCAAACCTGCCTAACCACCAAACTCAACCAACCAACCAACCAGTGCCACGTCAACCCTACCCACTTTATTTACCCAATACTCAACCCTACCCGACCCTTTACCCATTAACCAAACCGTTTTTATTTAATAACCCAAGTCAAACCAGTCAAACCCACCCACTAAATTCCCATTCCCTCCATAACACATTTTTAAATGTGTTTAATCCCAAAAACGAATCTAACCCACCCCTAATTAACCAAGAACCCTAAAATCCCCAGTTTTAATTAACACCTAAATCAAAGGGTTATTGGCCAATAGTGTGCAGATCCTTAATTACCTAAACCCTCACCCAAACCCACCTCACACAACCCTGCCACGTGGCTTGTGGTCCTCACCCACACCCTCCCCTGCACCCGTCCCTTTCCCACAACCCAATACCCCGACCAAAATCAACGATTTGGACCAACTCCTTTGTCCCCAAGCATTATCCAACGTCCATGATTCATCTTACAGCCTGGCATTTCACATGGCACCTCCTTTTGACCAAGATTCGTCAAGAAGCAAGAGGGCAAATTTGAGAATTCCAATTTTAGGGTTTTAGTACTTGTATTATTTTAATTCAGTTCTAGAATAGTCTATTGAGGTGTATAAAAGGATGTGAGCCTGTTCACATCTTTCTTGTTCCAGTTTTAGCAATTTCAACTTGTAATTCCTTTTTTGAATTAATTAAGTTTGGTACTTGTTAAATACAATTGTAATCCCTTTAATTGAATTTAAAAAGTTGTGTATTGTTAAATGCTAAAGCTGAGTTCCAATATAATTTGTGAAGGTTTGAGTTTGAATTTCAAAAAGTTTGGAAAAAGGTCTCAAGTTCTATAAATCATCATTCTTTGGAAGTGAAAGTGGACAAAGGGTGTTGATTTGTGAATTCTTAGAGGTTTTAAAACGTTTTAAGACAGTTTGAAAAGATTTGGAAGAGTTTTAGAAAGAAAGAAATAGAAACAGAATATTTATATAAAGTGCTTGTATTTTGTTCTTCTTTTGTGTTTGATTTAAACAGGTTGAGAAAAGTTTGTTGATACTGTTTCTGCTCCAACCCGAGTTGGAAGGAGGAGGATTTTCATCCTCAAGGTCCTTGGAAGTAAGGACCTAAGGTAACATTCCTTTTTCTCTTGAAAAATTTCAGAAAAAGGGTGTTTATGTAATCTGGATTGATTTTGTGCTAATATTGTGTTTAAGTTGTTAATCTGTGTTCTATTGTGCTTGTGTGCATGTTAGATACCCTTAGGGACAGTTTGAAGTGCTTTTGAAAGGTTTTGATTTAAAAATTTTGGTTTTAGAAATTTAACAGGGTGTTTGGAAACAAGGTTTAGCAGGGTAGATTTCTTGGATTGTGTTTCAATAGGGTGTTAGCTAGTTGAAATCAGGTTAAGTTAGGTTGTAGTTAGTTGTTAAGTAGGATTAGAAAAGTTTGGAAACAAGTTTGTGTGGTTTTGAAGTAAAAAGGATAGCTAAAATCTGCATATCTCTATTCTGCTCCTTTTTTGTGAGATTTTGATAGATTGATTCTTGAATTTGTTAAGAATTAGGGTTATTGAGAGTTTGAATCTGCTTGTGCATGATTTTATGAGTTTGTGTGCTTAAACTTGAAGCTTGAATGTCACTAGAGTGCTAGAAATAAGCATATAAGCCCACCAGACTTGGAATTCTGTCACAGCAACATTTTTTTTGCTCTTTTGTGCCTTGAGTTGGTAATCTGTGCTATGTGTTGGTTATTTTTTGCTTTGTTTGACTCCCTACACTCAGAAAGAGTGTAGGGGTTCCATTGTGCTCCAAAAAACTCCACCAATCAAGCAAAAAGCCAACTCCTTTGGCTTTCACCATCTGTGAAGAAAAGGCATAAGCATGTGTTCTTGAAGGTTTAAACCTGGATATAATTTGGACCTAATCTTGATTTAAATCTGGTAAAAAGTGGAAATTGGTTGTGTTTCAAGTCTTACACGAGTGACAGTGTTGGATTGGTAAAGGTTAAAAAAGGAAAAAAAAAATAAATCGTCAAAAAGTGGGTTGCTCAGCCTCGAACCCATAATCATCACACTCAACACACACACACTCTACCACTGCGCCCTTGGGTCTTTTACTGACCAAGGGTGCAAATGTGGTAGACTTAACCACTTTCTCATTTCCTTTTTTAAATATAAGCCGTGAGCTAATAAGCTCTTCCTGGCTTATTGGTTCAACGTTTTTGCTTATCTTTATTTTTCCTAGGACCTAGATCCACTTAGGGATTTTTCTAGCTACATTTTATATTTTTCCTTTTATTTAAATATTTTCTAGGATTTATTTTATAGACGTATTTTATAAAATCAATAAAAAATAGAAAAAAGATTTTTTAATTTTTAGAAAAAATAGTTTTTAGGTTTTAATTCTTATTTTTGAGGTTTACATATAAAAAAGTTTTCAAAAACTTTAATTTTTGATTTTATTTGATTTTAGAGTTTTTAGGCAACTTTAAAAATTAATATAAAATTAATTAAGAGGTTTTAGAAACTTTTGTTTACATTTTCTTCTTAGTTAGATTATTTAGGATTTTTGAGAATTTTTTAGAATTTATTGGAGGACTTTTAATTTTTTAGAATATTTTAATATTATTTTATTCATTAAAATAAAAAGTTTTATTTTAATTTCTTTTTTCATTTTTCCTAGATTCTTTGTCATTAATTAGGACTTTTCCCATTTGTAGAATAATTTTTAGGCTTTTCAATTAATTTTTAGAATTAATTTAAGATTTAATAGATTTTAATAGTTTTTAGGAGTTTAAAAATAGTTTAAATTGGTTTTAAAATAACTAAAAATAGTTTTTAGTTTAATTATGTCATTTTTGAGGTTTACAAACTATAAAATCTTGTTTAGGGCTTTTTAATATTTAAAAGTGATTTTTAGGGCTTTAATTAGCATTAAAAAGTCATTATTAAATTAATTAAAAGGTTTTGGCAAGTTTGGATTTTTTGTAAACTCTTAGAATATTATTTGGGAGTTTTTAGTAATTTTTAGAAATTTTTAGAATAAAATTTTAAATTTTGTGCTTTTCACGTTCTACGTCGTAACTTTCTAATAGTGTTTTTGCCTTATTTTTCTAATTTTTTTCGTCTTCGTCATTTTCTCTTCTTTTCTTCTCATTAATAATCAAAAACATAATCAATCAATTCAATTCACAACGCAGTAGCCTCCTCGAGAGAACGATTCCCATCAAGGGTCATAACTTGTGGTTTTCCTAAATCACTCGTTAATACTTACCGCTTTTACCTTGTTTTCCTAAACAAGTGTGAAAATACAATTATCATTTTGGCGCCGCTGCCGGGGAGGCGTGTTGTGTTTTGATTGAACCATTGTTGTTTTTCTATATTAGCCATAAATAGTATTTGTATTAATAGCACTCTATTAATACGTATTATCGTTTTTCGGTTTTTGTGTGAATACTATTACTATATTGTATACGTAGAACAATAAATACACAAGTACTCCAAATACGTGAGCAATCACAACCTTGATTCGGGATTTCATCACTCGATCATTGTATTCGAATCTCAAACCAAAGAAAAAAGGCAAAAATAGATAAATACTTTCGTGAAGCTCGATTTTGAAAATACAAACTATAAGGTGGGTATAAGGCGGTTGTATTTCACAACCTAAAGGAAAAAGGCTCTTAAGTGCTTCGCGCTGCCTCGTTTCCTCCGCTTGCTTGTGCGTATTTGATTTTGAGAGTGAATCGAGGGTTTTGCCGCCCAAAGTATTACTACATATCATATATATTTTCTTGGTTTCTATTTGATTAAACCCTCTTGAACGATTTGGTGTTCCACCATCGTTCTAAAGTCATCGAAGGCGTTCACTCCACGTGATCGTTTTCATTCCTTGAGGCCTTTTTTAATCAAGAGATTTGATTAAGTGAGGAGATTTGTGGACTCATTGTCTACTTAATACATTCACCATTTCTAAAAAAGGTTAATACAATCAAAAACCCCAAAAAAATTGAAAAAACACAAAATACCAAAAAGAATCTTCTTTGCTCGCCTTCTCGTTGTACGTGACGTTTATGCAAACTCGCTCTAAAGCTAGACGTGCTCGTAAATGAAGAAACAAGTCACTCACTCAATCTAGTGAGGAGTCTCCAAGTGAGGAACCTATTGTAGAACAAGAAGCTATCATGGCTAATCGTACTATGATGGAGTTGCTTCAAGCACCCACCGAGGGTTTTGGAGAGGCCATTGTGATTCCCGCCATCCTTGCGGAGAACTTTGAAATCAAAACGGGTTTAATGTCTATGTTGCAAGCAAACAAGTTTCGCGGTCATGAAAAAGACAACCCACATTATCACATTAGACAATTTAATCGTCTCACCGCGACAAGCAAGTTTAAGGATGTACCACACGATGCCATTAAGATGATGTTGTTTCCTTACTCGTTAGATGGACCCGCCAAGATATGGCTTGAGAAAGAACCGTCGAATTCGATTTTGACATGGGCCGATCTCGTGTCTAAATTTGTGAATCAATTTTTTCCACCATCTAAGACAACACATTTGAAAAACGAGATTTCACGTTTTACACAAAGACCAAATGAAAGTTTTTCAATGGCTTGGGAAAGATTTAAAGAAATGCTACATGAATGTCCACACCATGATTTTTCCGAATTGCATCAAATTGACACTTTTTATAATGGGCTTAATGAACATGAACGAGATTATTTAAATGCCGCCGCGGGTGGAAATTTTTTGTGCAAAACGACCAATGAGGCTTTGAAAATCATAGAAAATAGGTCTAAGGTCTATAGCCCTCGTAACACACCGAGTGTTGCAAATTTGGGCTCGTCATCATCTCGTTCCATTAATGCCTTTCAAGATGAAGCAAATGAGGAGAATCGGTTTTTCGATAGGTTTTCGACTCTTATGTCTCATTGGAAAGCTCAAGAAGCTTCAAGCACCGCTTCGGTTAAAGCGGTTGCTAAGAGTTGTATTTCGTGTGGTGGAGCTCATGATTTTTCCGAGTGCATTACCGCGGATGGTAACACTTCGAATGCTTTTGTAGCCACGGGAACTTATAACCAAATCGGTCAAGGTTCATGTTCAAATCAAGATCCACAAAATCAAAATGCTAATAACTATCGAAACAACAATCAAGGTGGAAATTACCAAGGAAATCAAAGGAATTATAACAAGGGTAATTACCAAAGTGGAAATGGGCAAATTTCAAACCAAAACCAAAACCGTGATTTTCAAACTCCTACTCAAGGTTTTCAAAATGCTCACACTAAAAATTTGCAAGGAGAATTTTTAGATTATGCTAAGGCTAATGATGCTAAGTTTGACAACATGCAACGTGAGATGATTAGCTTAAGATCCGAGTTGAAAAACGAGCTTAAAAATGAACTTGCTAATGAACTTAAAACTCATGCTAATAAAATGGAAGGAAATGTCACACGACTCCAACAAAATCAACAAAAAATGGAGCAAGGACAACATGAGATTAAGCAAGAATTGTTGAAAGCGGATGCTAGGCAATCTAAGTTTGAAGACCGAATGGCTAAAATGTTTGAAGCTATCATGTGTAAGCCCTCTTCTTCGGGTGGTCTTCCTAGTGATACCATCGTAAACTCGAAAGGAGAATTGAAGGTTATTACTACTCGTAGTGGTAAAACTTTCAAAGAACCCATTTCTCGTCCAAGTACTTCTATGGAGAAGGAAAAAGAGAAAGAACCCGAGGTTGTGGTTGAAAAGGAGCACATTACAAGCCCACAAAGTACCGCTCAAACCACACCTACGGTTGAACCAATACCCATAATGGAACCCGAGATTCCAAGGCCAATGCCTATGCCTAATTTGCCCCAACCCACACCACCTTTACCCTACCCATCAAGACGAGACAAGGAAAAGGCACAAGAACGAAATAATTATCAATTTGAACTCTTTATGAAAATGTTTCGTGACTTGCATTTTAATATAAGTTTTGCCGACGCCTTAGTCATGATGCCTCGATTCGCCGCGAACTTCAAAAGTATGTTGAATAACAAAGAAAAATTGCAAAAATCGTCTAGTTGTTCTTCGGTTTTTCTAAGCCGCATACCTCAAAAAGTCGGTGATCCTGGAAAGTTTTTAATCCCATGTGCTATCCAAGACATGGAAGAATGCTACGCCTTGGCCGATCTTGGTGCTAGTATTAATTTGATGCCTCTTGAGATTTTTAAATCGCTCAATCTTCCAAATCTCACTCCTTCAAGAATGTCAATCGAAATGGCCGATCATTCTACGATTCTAGCTTGTGGAGTTGTCGAGGACGTCTTTGTGAAAGTTGGGAAATTCTATTATCCCGTGGACTTCATTGTTGTTGATATTCCCATCGATCCTAAAGTTCCGTTAATTTTAGGTCGATCTTTTTTGGATACCTCGAGAGCACTTATCGATGTGCATGCAAGAAAAATCACTCTTCGTTTCAATGAGGAAGAACTCGTCATTAATGCAACCCAAAACTCCACTCTTTCTCATGTTTATTCGATCACATCTTTGTACAATGTCGATCCCATCAAAAACATTTGTCAAAAGATTTCAAATAGAGTTTTAGGAGTTGAGAAAAATGAAGTTCCGTCCCCTCCGCCGATGGAGGTTAAGAGTGTTAAGCCTATGATACCAATCTCGAGTGATTCTTCGGATGATGAATACGTTGATCCCGATGGGGAGGTTTTCTTTGTTGACAAAAGATTTGAAAACTTGCCACCACCTAAACCAAAACGTTTTCAAAATGTGAGAATTTTTAGTGTGACTAACATTGTTTTAGATACACCAAATATTTTTGACATAATCAAATCGGGTTTTCACAAGGAGAGTTTAAAAGATGAAAAAGGAAAAGATTTTGAATCTAATTTAAAAGATTTTTCTACAATTCTAACTCCGTCATCACCGCGTTTATTGAGTACTACAAGCTCGTCTTCTCCTTTTGACGATGCTTTGTGTGGACCTAGTGTGGGGGAAGCCCCTTATGTTCCCTCCCCTTTCTCCACCGAGGACGAGATATTTGATCCTGGAATTGCTTTTATAGGGAAATCTCGGTCTTCCACCGATGCAATAAATGGAAAATCTTTTCATTTGATTGGTGCGAGTCTACCTCGAGTAGCTCAATGTTTTGCCTTACCCATTGTCCCACCCTTCTATTTCTTCTCTCCTATTTTCTTCTATCCCATTGGGATTTGTGTTGGAGTTGTGTTGTCTCGTCTTTCATCCGAAAACGAGGACGCTATCTTTGACCCCGGTATACGTTTATCGGATTTTTAAAGTACTCCACGTACTTTTGGGCCTTGTTTATCATGTAAGCCCCACCAAAAAGTGACCATACCATGATTATCCCTAAATGATCACATTTATGGGGATTCGAGTCGAGCTTTTGACTCGGTTATCAAAAACAAGGTGCCTCGTGGGGGAAACCCATGCTTATCCATGTACATATTATTGCTTTCTAATTAATTTAATGTGAGGGGATTTGTGCCCTTCCAACCTTTGTTCCGTGGTTGTTTGTGAATTGTGTCTTTTAGATCATCATCTTCACGATTGGAGCCTCTCGTGTTCGTTTATGGGAGCACTCGATCGTTTGCTTTGGAGGCCTTTCCCAATATCCACATCATGATATCCTTTTATGTTCTAACCTTAGGTTTTTAGCACACTTCATAAACGGCTATTACTTATTGGTTACACCCTTTCCATGCTAGATTAGGCATTCGACTACGTCTCTAGTATGGGGGTGTTTGCACCCCTAGACTCGAAACATTGAGGACAATGTTTAACTTTAGTATGGGGGGGTGAATAGATACTTGCCTTGCCAAACCTTCACGCTTTCCAAAGTTTATCGTTTTGTTTATCGTTTTGTTGCAAAATAAGGCTAAAAATGGCCAAATTTTAAAATTTTTTCTCATGTTTTATAAGTGTTTGAAGACACGAATGTAGATTTTCCGATGGCGAGAATAAGAGTAATTTTTGACTCGACCGTGCGTGTTGAGCACTTAGCTTTGATTCCTTAACTACACATTAGGCTAAGTCTCTTAAATGAGGACGAGAAATGATAGAGTTAATTATAAGTTACTATGCTAAACGTAGAGTACTCGTATTCTTTCAAAAACTCATGTGTTCTCGTTGTTTGCTTATTCTCCCTTCGCTTGTAAATATTTTTTGCTTAATAAATATTGATTTAGCGGTTTAGTTAGGATTGTTGGGTTTCTAGTCTTTTCTAGTAGCTTCCGTGTAATTAAATTGGGAAGACATTAAGGTATCGCCAGCGTCACGGTTTTGAAGTATTGGCACCCTAATAATCGAAAGCTTCACCTAATAATAAGATTTCAAGTGCTCACCTAAATCAAGCAAACAATTTGAAGCCCCACAAGGCCTAAAATCTATGCAAAATTGAAAGTGAATCAAGCCTTAATCTTCGAAGCTTTAAAGATCCAAAATTCGCTTTAGCGTGAGGATATACGTCTTTGGCTAATAAAACCACCGATGAGGCGGATAATAAAAGGCAAGGCAAGACCGAAGTCATAATAAAAGCTTCATGGCGAAGTTGAATAAAAGATGGAGGTAAACCAAAGATAATAAGGTCCTTCCGTTAGGGGGCGTATAAAAGTCTTGGTAATAAGTCTCATGTTCAAAACCGTTATAAAACCGTGTTTATCGATTCTTCTTGTCAACTTAATTTTTTAACATCGTCGTCTATTAGGAGGGGTTATTGATTTGATGGTCTTGGTTGCACCGTTAGGACTCTATTTTTAGACCTAAATCTCTATTATCGCATAAGTCAACAATGTATCCTCGTGATCATTAAGACAAAATAAAATATAAGAGATACCACTTAGGAATAATGGGAGAATAAGTACGTGATTAGGGCATATGAGTAGTGTTAGCATTACTAACTTATAATGACAATGATCTCGTTGCACGCTTGGCATGGAATTAAGGTGAAAATCGAGGACGACGAAATTATTTCTAACGAAGCATTCACGTGTTCTTATTCTATGAACCTAAACGTCCCATTTTGCGATGAGAATCATACATTATGTCTAAAACACAAGTAGTAGTAATTGTAGTATGTAGCTAGTTTCCATTTCAATAAAAGTGAATAAAATTAAATTTTGGAGATGCTTTGATACTTTATTCTAGCATTGCGTGAGGGCACGGCAATGGTTTAGTATGGGGGAGTGATGAGATGGCTTTTATACATGATCTCATCATCGAAAACGGCCTTAAAATGCATAAAATATCATGAAATAGACCAAATATATGCTCGTGTTTGTTACTTGTGTATTTTTAGGTACGGATATTGTGGAATTGGCAAAAGAATACAAGAATCATTCAAAAACGAACACGGGAAACGAAGACGCACAATGAACCAAGCTCACTTTTGGAATTTTGCAAAAAGACCCCTCAAGTTTGAAGAATTGGCAAAAATGGCCCCTCATCTTTGAAGAACTTGTCACATTTGACCCTCACAATATCAAATGTACAAGTATGATCCTTTATATTTGAAGATATTACACTTCCAGTCCTTGAAGAATCAAGTTTATACAAAAGGAGCCCTTGGAAAAGTTTTGGAAGACATTGTGCCACTTTTGACAAGTTGTCAAAAGTTGACAAGGCTTATTTTGGGCGCTGACAGCATTTTATACAAAGTGGAAAGAAGTTGAATGCTTGGGGACCAAACCTGCCTAACCACCAAACTCAACCAACCAACCAACCAGTGCCACGTCAACCCTACCCACTTTATTTACCCAATACTCAACCCTACCCGACCCTTTACCCATTAACCAAACCGTTTTTATTTAATAACCCAAGTCAAACCAGTCAAACCCACCCACTAAATTCCCATTCCCTCCATAACACATTTTTAAATGTGTTTAATCCCAAAAACGAATCTAACCCACCCCTAATTAACCAAGAACCCTAAAATCCCCAGTTTTAATTAACACCTAAATCAAAGGGTTATTGGCCAATAGTGTGCAGATCCTTAATTACCTAAACCCTCACCCAAACCCACCTCACACAACCCTGCCACGTGGCTTGTGGTCCTCACCCACACCCTCCCCTGCACCCGTCCCTTTCCCACAACCCAATACCCCGACCAAAATCAACGATTTGGACCAACTCCTTTGTCCCCAAGCATTATCCAACGTCCATGATTCATCTTACAGCCTGGCATTTCACATGGCACCTCCTTTTGACCAAGATTCGTCAAGAAGCAAGAGGGCAAATTTGAGAATTCCAATTTTAGGGTTTTAGTACTTGTATTATTTTAATTCAGTTCTAGAATAGTCTATTGAGGTGTATAAAAGGATGTGAGCCTGTTCACATCTTTCTTGTTCCAGTTTTAGCAATTTCAACTTGTAATTCCTTTTTTGAATTAATTAAGTTTGGTACTTGTTAAATACAATTGTAATCCCTTTAATTGAATTTAAAAAGTTGTGTATTGTTAAATGCTAAAGCTGAGTTCCAATATAATTTGTGAAGGTTTGAGTTTGAATTTCAAAAAGTTTGGAAAAAGGTCTCAAGTTCTATAAATCATCATTCTTTGGAAGTGAAAGTGGACAAAGGGTGTTGATTTGTGAATTCTTAGAGGTTTTAAAACGTTTTAAGACAGTTTGAAAAGATTTGGAAGAGTTTTAGAAAGAAAGAAATAGAAACAGAATATTTATATAAAGTGCTTGTATTTTGTTCTTCTTTTGTGTTTGATTTAAACAGGTTGAGAAAAGTTTGTTGATACTGTTTCTGCTCCAACCCGAGTTGGAAGGAGGAGGATTTTCATCCTCAAGGTCCTTGGAAGTAAGGACCTAAGGTAACATTCCTTTTTCTCTTGAAAAATTTCAGAAAAAGGGTGTTTATGTAATCTGGATTGATTTTGTGCTAATATTGTGTTTAAGTTGTTAATCTGTGTTCTATTGTGCTTGTGTGCATGTTAGATACCCTTAGGGACAGTTTGAAGTGCTTTTGAAAGGTTTTGATTTAAAAATTTTGGTTTTAGAAATTTAACAGGGTGTTTGGAAACAAGGTTTAGCAGGGTAGATTTCTTGGATTGTGTTTCAATAGGGTGTTAGCTAGTTGAAATCAGGTTAAGTTAGGTTGTAGTTAGTTGTTAAGTAGGATTAGAAAAGTTTGGAAACAAGTTTGTGTGGTTTTGAAGTAAAAAGGATAGCTAAAATCTGCATATCTCTATTCTGCTCCTTTTTTGTGAGATTTTGATAGATTGATTCTTGAATTTGTTAAGAATTAGGGTTATTGAGAGTTTGAATCTGCTTGTGCATGATTTTATGAGTTTGTGTGCTTAAACTTGAAGCTTGAATGTCACTAGAGTGCTAGAAATAAGCATATAAGCCCACCAGACTTGGAATTCTGTCACAGCAACATTTTTTTTGCTCTTTTGTGCCTTGAGTTGGTAATCTGTGCTATGTGTTGGTTATTTTTTGCTTTGTTTGACTCCCTACACTCAGAAAGAGTGTAGGGGTTCCATTGTGCTCCAAAAAACTCCACCAATCAAGCAAAAAGCCAACTCCTTTGGCTTTCACCATCTGTGAAGAAAAGGCATAAGCATGTGTTCTTGAAGGTTTAAACCTGGATATAATTTGGACCTAATCTTGATTTAAATCTGGTAAAAAGTGGAAATTGGTTGTGTTTCAAGTCTTACACGAGTGACAGTGTTGGATTGGTAAAGGTTAAAAAAGGAAAAAAAAAATAAATCGTCAAAAAGTGGGTTGCTCAGCCTCGAACCCATAATCATCACACTCAACACACACACACACTCTACCACTGCGCCCTTGGGTCTTTTACTGACCAAGGGTGCAAATGTGGTAGACTTAACCACTTTCTCATTTCCTTTTTTAAATATAAGCCGTGAGCTAATAAGCTCTTCCTGGCTTATTGGTTCAACGTTTTTGCTTATCTTTATTTTTCCTAGGACCTAGATCCACTTAGGGATTTTTCTAGCTACATTTTATATTTTTCCTTTTATTTAAATATTTTCTAGGATTTATTTTATAGACGTATTTTATAAAATCAATAAAAAATAGAAAAAAGATTTTTTAATTTTTAGAAAAAATAGTTTTTAGGTTTTAATTCTTATTTTTGAGGTTTACATATAAAAAAGTTTTCAAAAACTTTAATTTTTGATTTTATTTGATTTTAGAGTTTTTAGGCAACTTTAAAAATTAATATAAAATTAATTAAGAGGTTTTAGAAACTTTTGTTTACATTTTCTTCTTAGTTAGATTATTTAGGATTTTTGAGAATTTTTTAGAATTTATTGGAGGACTTTTAATTTTTTAGAATATTTTAATATTATTTTATTCATTAAAATAAAAAGTTTTATTTTAATTTCTTTTTTCATTTTTCCTAGATTCTTTGTCATTAATTAGGACTTTTCCCATTTGTAGAATAATTTTTAGGCTTTTCAATTAATTTTTAGAATTAATTTAAGATTTAATAGATTTTAATAGTTTTTAGGAGTTTAAAAATAGTTTAAATTGGTTTTAAAATAACTAAAAATAGTTTTTAGTTTAATTAGGTCATTTTTGAGGTTTACAAACTATAAAATCTTGTTTAGGGCTTTTTAATATTTAAAAGTGATTTTTAGGGCTTTAATTAGCATTAAAAAGTCATTATTAAATTAATTAAAAGGTTTTGGCAAGTTTGGATTTTTTGTAAACTCTTAGAATATTATTTGGGAGTTTTTAGTAATTTTTAGAAATTTTTAGAATAAAATTTTAAATTTTGTGCTTTTCACGTTCTACGTCGTAACTTTCTAATAGTGTTTTTGCCTTATTTTTCTAATTTTTTTCGTCTTCGTCATTTTCTCTTCTTTTCTTCTCATTAATAATCAAAAACATAATCAATCAATTCAATTCACAACGCACTAGCCTCCTCGAGAGAACGATTCCCATCAAGGGTCATAACTTGTGGTTTTCCTAAATCACTCGTTAATACTTACCGCTTTTACCTTGTTTTCCTAAACAAGTGTGAAAATACAATTATCATTTTGGCGCCGTTGCCGGGGAGGCGTGTTGTGTTTTGATTGAACCATTGTTGTTTTTCTATATTAGCCATAAATAGTATTTGTATTAATAGCACTCTATTAATACGTATTATCGTTTTTCGGTTTTTGTGTGAATACTATTACTATATTGTATACGTAGAACAATAAATACACAAGTACTCCAAATACGTGAGCAATCACAACCTTGATTCGGGATTTCATCACTCGATCATTGTATTCGAATCTCAAACCAAAGAAAAAAGGCAAAAATAGATAAATACTTTCGTGAAGCTCGATTTTGAAAATACAAACTATAAGGTGGGTATAAGGCGGTTGTATTTCACAACCTAAAGGAAAAAGGCTCTTAAGTGCTTCGCGCCGCCTCGTTTCCTCCGCTTGCTTGTGCGTATTTGATTTTGAGAGTGAATCGAGGGTTTTGCCGCCCAAAGTATTACTACATATCATATATATTTTCTTGGTTTCTATTTGATTAAACCCTCTTGAACGATTTGGTGTTCCACCATCGTTCTAAAGTCATCGAAGGCGTTCACTCCACGTGATCGTTTTCATTCCTTGAGGCCTTTTTTAATCAAGAGATTTGATTAAGTGAGGAGATTTGTGGACTCATTGTCTACTTAATACATTCACCATTTCCAAAAAAGGTTAATACAATCAAAAACCCCAAAAAAATTGAAAAAACACAAAATACCAAAAAGAATCTTCTTTGCTCGCCTTCTCGTTGTACGTGACGTTTATGCAAACTCGCTCTAAAGCTAGACGTGCTCGTAAACGAAGAAACAAGTCACTCACTCAATCTAGTGAGGAGTCTCCAAGTGAGGAACCTATTGTAGAACAAGAAGCTATCATGGCTAATCGTACTATGATGGAGTTGCTTCAAGCACCCACCGAGGGTTTTGGAGAGGCCATTGTGATTCCCGCCATCCTTGCGGAGAACTTTGAAATCAAAACGGGTTTAATGTCTATGTTGCAAGCAAACAAGTTTCGCGGTCATGAAAAAGACAACCCACATTATCACATTAGGCAATTTAATCGTCTCACCGCGACAAGCAAGTTTAAGGATGTACCACACGATGCCATTAAGATGATGTTGTTTCCTTACTCGTTAGATGGACCCGCCAAGATATGGCTTGAGAAAGAACCGCCGAATTCGATTTTGACATGGGCCGATCTCGTGTCTAAATTTGTGAATCAATTTTTTCCACCATCTAAGACAACACATTTGAAAAACGAGATTTCACGTTTTACACAAAGACCAAATGAAAGTTTTTCAATGGCTTGGGAAAGATTTAAAGAAATGCTACATGAATGTCCACACCATGATTTTTCCGAATTGCATCAAATTGACACTTTTTATAATGGGCTTAATGAACATGAACGAGATTATTTAAATGCCGCCGCGGGTGGAAATTTTTTGTGCAAAACGACCAATGAGGCTTTGAAAATCATAGAAAATAGGTCTAAGGTCTATAGCCCTCGTAACACACCGAGTGTTGCCAATTTGGGCTCGTCATCATCTCGTTCCATTAATGCCTTTCAAGATGAAGCAAATGAGGAGAATCGGTTTTTCGATAGGTTTTCGACTCTTATGTCTCATTGGAAAGCTCAAGAAGCTTCAAGCACCGCTTCGGTTAAAGCGGTTGCTAAGAGTTGTATTTCGTGTGGTGGAGCTCATGATTTTTCCGAGTGCATTACCGCGGATGGTAACACTTCGAATGCTTTTGTAGCCACGGGAACTTATAACCAAATCGGTCAAGGTTCACGTTCAAATCAAGCTCCACAAAATCAAAATGCTAATAACTATCGAAACAACAATCAAGGTGGAAATTACCAAGGAAATCAAAGGAATTATAACAAGGGTAATTACCAAAGTGGAAATGGGCAAATTTCAAACCAAAACCAAAACCGTGATTTTCAAACTCCTACTCAAGGTTTTCAAAATGCTCACACTAAAAATTTGCAAGGAGAATTTTTAGATTATGCTAAGGCTAATGATGCTAAGTTTGACAACATGCAACGTGAGATGATTAGCTTAAGATCCGAGTTGAAAAACGAGCTTAAAAACGAACTTGCTAATGAACTTAAAACTCATGCTAATAAAATGGAAGGAAATGTCACACGACTCCAACAAAATCAACAAAAAATGGAGCAAGGACAACATGAGATTAAGCAAGAATTGTTGAAAGCGGATGCTAGGCAATCTAAGTTTGAAGACCGAATGGCTAAAATGTTTGAAGCTATCATGTGTAAGCCCTCTTCTTCGGGTGGTCTTCCTAGTGATACCATCGTAAACCCGAACGGAGAATTGAAGGTTATTACTACTCGTAGTGGTAAAACTTTCAAAGAACCCATTTCTCGTCCAAGTACTTCTATGGAGAAGGAAAAAGAGAAAGAACCCGAGGTTGTGGTTGAAAAGGAGCACATTACAAGCCCACGAAGTACCGCTCAAACCACACCTACGGTTGAACCAATACCCATAATGGAACCCGAGATTCCAAGGCCAATGCCTATGCCTAATTTTCCCCAACCCACACCACCTTTACCCTACCCATCAAGACGAGACAAGGAAAAGGCACAAGAACGAAATAATTATCAATTTGAACTCTTTATGAAAATGTTTCGTGACTTGCATTTTAATATAAGTTTTGCCGACGCCTTAGTCATGATGCCTCGATTCGCCGCGAACTTCAAAAGTATGTTGAATAACAAAGAAAAATTGCAAAAATCGTCTAGTTGTTCTTCGGTTTTTCTAAGCCGCATACCTCAAAAAGTCGGTGATCCTGGAAAGTTTTTAATCCCATGTGCTATCCAAGACATGGAAGAATGCTACGCCTTGGCCGATCTTGGTGCTAGTATTAATTTGATGCCTCTTGAGATTTTTAAATCGCTCAATCTTCCAAATCTCACTCCTTCAAGAATGTCAATCGAAATGGCCGATCATTCTACGATTCTAGCTTGTGGAGTTGCCGAGGACGTCTTTGTGAAAGTTGGGAAATTCTATTATCCCGTGGACTTCATTGTTGTTGATATTCCCATCGATCCTAAAGTTCCGTTAATTTTAGGTCGATCTTTTTTGGATACCTCGAGAGCACTTATCGATGTGCATGCAAGAAAAATCACTCTTCGTTTCAATGAGGAAGAACTCGTCATTAATGCAACCCAAAACTCCACTCTTTCTCATGTTTATTCGATCACATCTTTGTACAATGTCGATCCCATCAAAAACATTTGTCAAAAGATTTCAAATAGAGTTTTAGGAGTTGAGAAAAATGAAGTTCCGTCCCCTCCGCCGATGGAGGTTAAGAGTGTTAAGCCTATGATACCAATCTCGAGTGATTCTTCGGATGATGAATACGTTGATCCCGATGGGGAGGTTTTCTTTGTTGACAAAAGATTTGAAAACTTGCCACCACCTAAACCAAAACGTTTTCAAAATGTGAGAATTTTTAGTGTGACTAACATTGTTTTAGATACACCAAATATTTTTGACATAATCAAATCGGGTTTTCACAAGAAGAGTTTAAAAGATGAAAAAGGAAAAGATTTTGAATCTAATTTAAAAGATTTTTCTACAATTCTAACTCCGTCATCACCGCGTTTATTGAGTACTACAAGCTCGTCTTCTCCTTTTGACGATGCTTTGTGTGGACCTAGTGTGGGGGAAGCCCCTTATGTTCCCTCCCCTTTCTCCACCGAGGACGAGATATTTGATCCTGGAATTGCTTTTATAGGGAAATCTCGGTCTTCCACCGATGCAATAAATGGAAAATCTTTTCATTTGATTGGTGCGAGTCTACCTCGAGTAGCTCAATGTTTTGCCTTACCTATTGTCCCACCCTTCTATTTCTTCTCTCCTATTTTCTTCTATCCCATTGGGATTTGTGTTGGAGTTGTGTTGTCTCGTCTTTCATCCGAAAACGAGGACGCTATCTTTGACCCCGGTATACGTTTATCGGATTTTTAAAGTACTCCACGTACTTTTGGGCCTTGTTTATCATGTAAGCCCCACCAAAAAGTGACCATACCATGATTATCCCTAAATGATCACATTTATGGGGATTCGAGTCGAGCTTTTGACTCGGTTATCAAAAACAAGGTGCCTCGTGGGGGAAACCCATGCTTATCCATGTACATATTATTGCTTTCTAATTAATTTAATGTGAGGGGATTTGTGCCCTTCCAACCTTTGTTCCGTGGTTGTTTGTGAATTGTGTCTTTTAGATCATCATCTTCACGATTGGAGCCTCTCGTGTTCATTTATGGGAGCACTCGATCGTTTGCTTTGGAGGCCTTTCCCAATATCCACATCATGATATCCTTTTATGTTCTAACCTTAGGTTTTTAGCACACTTCATAAACGGCTATTACTTATTGGTTACACCCTTTCCATGCTAGATTAGGCATTCGACTACGTCTCTAGTATGGGGGTGTTTGCACCCCTAGACTCGAAACATTGAGGACAATGTTTAACTTTAGTATGGGGGGTGAATAGATACTTGCCTTGCCAAACCTTCACGCTTTCCAAAGTTTATCGTTTTGTTTATCGTTTTGTTGCAAAATAAGGCTAAAAATGGCCAAATTTTAAAATTTTTTCTCATGTTTTATAAGTGTTTGAAGACACGAATGTAGATTTTCTGATGGCGAGAATAAGAGTAATTTTTGACTCGACCGTGCGTGTTGAGCACTTAGCTTTGATTCCTTAACTACACATTAGGCTAAGTCTCTTAAATGAGGACGAGAAATGATAGAGTTAATTATAAGTTACTATGCTAAACGTAGAGTACTCGTATTCTTTCAAAAACTCATGTGTTCTCGTTGTTTGCTTATTCTCCCTTCGCTTGTAAATATTTTTTGCTTAATAAATATTGATTTAGCGGTTTAGTTAGGATTGTTGGGTTTCTAGTCTTTTCTAGTAGCTTCCGTGTAATTAAATTGGGAAGACATTAAGGTATCGCCAGCGTCACGGTTTTGAAGTATTGGCACCCTAATAATCGAAAGCTTCACCTAATAATAAGATTTCAGCTCACCTAAATCAAGCAAACAATTTGAAGCCCCACAAGGCCTAAAATCTATGCAAAATTGAAAGTGAATCAAGCCTTAATCTTCGAAGCTTTAAAGATCCAAAATTCGCTTTAGCGTGAGGATATACGTCTTTGGCTAATAAAACCACCGATGAGGCGGATAATAAAAGGCAAGGCAAGACTGAAGTCATAATAAAAGCTTCATGGCGAAGTTGAATAAAAGATGGAGGTAAACCAAAGATAATAAGGTCCTTCCGTTAGGGGGCGTATAAAAGTCTTGGTAATAAGTCTCATGTTCAAAACCGTTATAAAACCGTGTTTATCGATTCTTCTTGTCAACTTAATTTTTTAACATCGTCGTCTATTAGGAGGGGTTATTGATTTGATGGTCTTGGTTGCACCGTTAGGACTCTATTTTTAGACCTAAATCTCTATTATCGCATAAGTCAACAATGTATCCTCGTGATCATTAAGACAAAATAAAATATAAGAGATACCACTTAGGAATAATGGGAGAATAAGTACGTGATTAGGGCATATGAGTAGTGTTAGCATTACTAACTTATAATGACAATGATCTCGTTGCACGCTTGGCATGGAATTAAGGTGAAAATCGAGGACGACGAAATTATTTCTAACGAAGCATTCACGTGTTCTTATTCTATGAACCTAAACGTCCCATTTTGCGATGAGAATCATACATTATGTCTAAAACACAAGTAGTAGTAATTGTAGTATGTAGCTAGTTTCCATTTCAATAAAAGTGAATAAAATTAAATTTTGGAGATGCTTTGATACTTTATTCTAGCATTGCGTGAGGGCACGGCAATGGTTTAGTATGGGGGAGTGATGAGATGGCTTTTATACATGATCTCATCATCGAAAACGGCCTTAAAATGCATAAAATATCATGAACTAGACCAAATATATGCTCGTGTTTGTTACTTGTGTATTTTTAGGTACGGATATTGTGGAATTGGCAAAAGAATACAAGAATCATTCAAAAACGAACACGGGAAACGAAGACGCACAATGAACCAAGCTCACTTTTGGAATTTTGCAAAAAGACCCCTCAAGTTTGAAGAATTGGCAAAAATGGCCCCTCATCTTTAAAGAACTTGTCACATTTGACCCTCACAATATCAAATGTACAAGTATGATCCTTTATATTTGAAGATATTACACTTCCAGTCCTTGAAGAATCAAGTTTATACAAAAGGAGCCCTTGGAAAAGTTTTGGAAGACATTGTGCCACTTTTGACAAGTTGTCAAAAGTTGACAAGGCTTATTTTGGGCGCTGACAGCATTTTATACAAAGTGGAAAGAAGTTGAATGCTTGGGGACCAAACCTGCCTAACCACCAAACTCAACCAACCAACCAACCAGTGCCACGTCAACCCTACCCACTTTATTTACCCAATACTCAACCCTACCCGACCCTTTACCCATTAACCAAACCGTTTTTATTTAATAACCCAAGTCAAACCAGTCAAACCCACCCACTAAATTCCCATTCCCTCCATAACACATTTTTAAATGTGTTTAATCCCAAAAACGAATCTAACCCACCCCTAATTAACCAAGAACCCTAAAATCCCCAGTTTTAATTAACACCTAAATCAAAGGGTTATTGGCCAATAGTGTGCAGATCCTTAATTACCTAAACCCTCACCCAAACCCACCTCACACAACCCTGCCACGTGGCTTGTGGTCCTCACCCACACCCTCCCCTGCACCCGTCCCTTTCCCACAACCCAATACCCCGACCAAAATCAACGATTTGGACCAACTCCTTTATCCCCAAGCATTATCCAACGTCCATGATTCATCTTACAGCCTGGCATTTCACATGGCACCTCCTTTTGACCAAGATTCGTCAAGAAGCAAGAGGGCAAATTTGAGAATTCCAATTTTAGGGTTTTAGTACTTGTATTATTTTAATTCAGTTCTAGAATAGTCTATTGAGGTGTATAAAAGGATGTGAGCCTGTTCACATCTTTCTTGTTCCAGTTTTAGCAATTTCAACTTGTAATTCCTTTTTTGAATTAATTAAGTTTGGTACTTGTTAAATACAATTGTAATCCCTTTAATTGAATTTAAAAAGTTGTGTATTGTTAAATGCTAAAGCTGAGTTCCAATATAATTTGTGAAGGTTTGAGTTTGAATTTCAAAAAGTTTGGAAAAAGGTCTCAAGTTCTATAAATCATCATTCTTTGGAAGTGAAAGTGGACAAAGGGTGTTGATTTGTGAATTCTTAGAGGTTTTAAAACGTTTTAAGACAGTTTGAAAAGATTTGGAAGAGTTTTAGAAAGAAAGAAATAGAAACAGAATATTTATATAAAGTGCTTGTATTTTGTTCTTCTTTTGTGTTTGATTTAAACAGGTTGAGAAAAGTTTGTTGATACTGTTTCTGCTCCAACCCGAGTTGGAAGGAGGAGGATTTTCATCCTCAAGGTCCTTGGAAGTAAGGACCTAAGGTAACATTCCTTTTTCTCTTGAAAAATTTCAGAAAAAGGGTGTTTATGTAATCTGGATTGATTTTGTGCTAATATTGTGTTTAAGTTGTTAATCTGTGTTCTATTGTGCTTGTGTGCATGTTAGATACCCTTAGGGACAGTTTGAAGTGCTTTTGAAAGGTTTTGATTTAAAAATTTTGGTTTTAGAAATTTAACAGGGTGTTTGGAAACAAGGTTTAGCAGGGTAGATTTCTTGGATTGTGTTTCAATAGGGTGTTAGCTAGTTGAAATCAGGTTAAGTTAGGTTGTAGTTAGTTGTTAAGTAGGATTAGAAAAGTTTGGAAACAAGTTTGTGTGGTTTTGAAGTAAAAAGGATAGCTAAAATCTGCATATCTCTATTCTGCTCCTTTTTTGTGAGATTTTGATAGATTGATTCTTGAATTTGTTAAGAATTAGGGTTATTGAGAGTTTGAATCTGCTTGTGCATGATTTTATGAGTTTGTGTGCTTAAACTTGAAGCTTGAATGTCACTAGAGTGCTAGAAATAAGCATATAAGCCCACCAGACTTGGAATTCTGTCACAGCAACATTTTTTTTGCTCTTTTGTGCCTTGAGTTGGTAATCTGTGCTATGTGTTGGTTATTTTTTGCTTTGTTTGACTCCCTACACTCAGAAAGAGTGTAGGGGTTCCATTGTGCTCCAAAAAACTCCACCAATCAAGCAAAAAGCCAACTCCTTTGGCTTTCACCATCTGTGAAGAAAAGGCATAAGCATGTGTTCTTGAAGGTTTAAACCTGGATATAATTTGGACCTAATCTTGATTTAAATCTGGTAAAAAGTGGAAATTGGTTGTGTTTCAAGTCTTACACGAGTGACAGTGTTGGATTGGTAAAGGTTAAAAAAGGAAAAAAAAATAAATCGTCAAAAAGTGGGTTGCTCAGCCTCGAACCCATAATCATCACACTCAACACACACACACTCTACCACTGCGCCCTTGGGTCTTTTACTGACCAAGGGTGCAAATGTGGTAGACTTAACCACTTTCTCATTTCCTTTTTTAAATATAAGCCGTGAGCTAATAAGCTCTTCCTGGCTTATTGGTTCAACGTTTTTGCTTATCTTTATTTTTCCTAGGACCTAGATCCACTTAGGGATTTTTCTAGCTACATTTTATATTTTTCCTTTTATTTAAATATTTTCTAGGATTTATTTTATAGACGTATTTTATAAAATCAATAAAAAATAGAAAAAAGATTTTTTAATTTTTAGAAAAAATAGTTTTTAGGTTTTAATTCTTATTTTTGAGGTTTACATATAAAAAAGTTTTCAAAAACTTTAATTTTTGATTTTATTTGATTTTAGAGTTTTTAGGCAACTTTAAAAATTAATATAAAATTAATTAAGAGGTTTTAGAAACTTTTGTTTACATTTTCTTCTTAGTTAGATTATTTAGGATTTTTGAGAATTTTTTAGAATTTATTGGAGGACTTTTAATTTTTTAGAATATTTTAATATTATTTTATTCATTAAAATAAAAAGTTTTATTTTAATTTCTTTTTTCATTTTTCCTAGATTCTTTGTCATTAATTAGGACTTTTCCCATTTGTAGAATAATTTTTAGGCTTTTCAATTAATTTTTAGAATTAATTTAAGATTTAATAGATTTTAATAGTTTTTAGGAGTTTAAAAATAGTTTAAATTGGTTTTAAAATAACTAAAAATAGTTTTTAGTTTAATTAGGTCATTTTTGAGGTTTACAAACTATAAAATCTTGTTTAGGGCTTTTTAATATTTAAAAGTGATTTTTAGGGCTTTAATTAGCATTAAAAAGTCATTATTAAATTAATTAAAAGGTTTTGGCAAGTTTGGATTTTTTGTAAACTCTTAGAATATTATTTGGGAGTTTTTAGTAATTTTTAGAAATTTTTAGAATAAAATTTTAAATTTTGTGCTTTTCACGTTCTACGTCGTAACTTTCTAATAGTGTTTTTGCCTTATTTTTCTAATTTTTTTCGTCTTCGTCATTTTCTCTTCTTTTCTTCTCATTAATAATCAAAAACATAATCAATCAATTCAATTCACAACGCACTAGCCTCCTCGAGAGAACGATTCCCATCAAGGGTCATAACTTGTGGTTTTCCTAAATCACTCGTTAATACTTACCGCTTTTACCTTGTTTTCCTAAACAAGTGTGAAAATACAATTATCAGTGCACTTGAAACGTAAATTAAATACCTTTTTAACACAAGTGTAAGGTATTTATCACGTGCAAAGATCATATATAATAATGTATTCACAAGATTAGCAATTTACGAGGTTGGACCTGAATGATGGAGAACATCATATGAAAGAATCACATGGTTCTTCCTCACGAATGTTGGTCTTCCTCGTAATTTCTGAAGTTATCTTCTCCTTTACACCACATGGACAATTGATATCGTTGTCTTGACACCAACTTGTGAACATTGGCACCTTCGGCATCGAAGAGTCTGAACGCTTGACAATTGCTCCCCCTCAATTGTTGACCCGTGTTCTACTTAAAGAACTGTAGTCGTCCTTTGAGCAGTCGCATCGTCTATTATGTAGATATCAATTGCAACGAACTTCGGATTGTGGAGTTGATAACTTTGGATTTTGAAGTTAAAGCTTTCCGGTGAAATGCTTGACTTCAATGTGAAAAGCGGGTTACTATCGGAAATAATAGCAAACCATATGGAGCATGTTTTAAATCTTTTAAACTTCTGCTCGAACTTTATTTACAACCCCGTGTCATTATTGAATGACATTTCTAGGTTCGTAAATATTATCGATTCCAGAAGACATGCTCTTTTTATCAAAACGTTTTTGAACACACAATTTTGAAAGATTTAGAAAAATCTTTTGAGAAATTCTTGAAAAATTGTGTTCAAAGTTTTGAGAAACAATTACTTGAGCTTAAGATGTTGAATATCTTACAAAACGAGCTCAATTCCGAGAAGTTGTAAACTTCCCGTTGTTAAGGATAAGTTACCATCGGCGATAAACTTTCCTTTTACCTGAAGGACGAGTCCTAAGCTGACATTTACTTAGAAGTCGTTTTCATGAGCTTGAAAACTTCGACTGTTTTAACGGAAAGCTCATGACCGAGAAAGGTTAATTTCTCGTTATGAGGAAAAGTTATCTTATTTAAAAGATACACTTTCCTTTCTGAGCTTAAAACTTCGAATGTTTTAATACAAGCTCATGACCGAGAAAATTGAATTTCTCGTTATGAGGATAAGGTATCATTAATGATAATCTTTCCTTTATTTGAAGTTCGAGTTACACTCTGACATTTAACTGTAAGTCATTGTGCATGAGCTTAAAAACTTGGAATGTTTTTTTATATAAGCTCATGCCCGAGAAAAATTAATTTCTCGTTGTAAGGATAAGTTTATCATCGGTGATAAACTTTCCTTTCTTTGATGCACGGGTTATCGTCTGATATTTAACGATAAACCATTGTGCATGAGCTTAAAAACTTTGAATGTTTTTAATATTAGCTCATGCCCGAGAAAACTTAATTTCTCGTTGTAAGGATAAGTTTATCATCGGCGATAAACTTTCCTGCCTTTGAAGAGCGGGTTATAGACTGTCATTTATCTATAAGCCTTCGTGCATGAGCTTAAAAACTTGGAATGTTTTTTATATAAGCTCATGCCCGAGAAAAATGAATTTCTCGTTGTTAGGATAAGTTTATCATCGGCGATATACTTTCCTTTCTTTGAAGCACGGGGCACAGACTGTGATTTGAATGTGAGCCTCTTTGCATGAGCTTAAAAACTTCGAATGTTTTTAATATTAGCTCATGCCCGAGAAAACTTAATTTCTCGTTGTTAGGATAAGTTTATCATCGGCGATAAACTTTCCTTTCTTTGAAGCACGGGGCACAGACTGTGATTTGAATGTGAGCCTTTTTGCTACAGTTAAGCTTAACCATGAATCCCCTGAGACACTTGTTTCTCTGATATCTGCTTCTTAAGCAACCAAACTCAGAGAGTATCCTTTGTTGAACGGTATACAATGATTGGACCGCTTCGTTCTTTTGGAACATCAACTTTGGGACCTGCATTCTCATTATAAATTTGCATGCTTTGACATGGGTTAGCGATATCAATTATAGAAGCACGTGGGGGTTCACAGTTGGCTTTACGTGTGTCAGAGGCGACCTGAGTAGATGATTCACTTATCTTAGCTGGCAAACGTTTCCTTTTATAGAAAACCTTAAGTTTAGGCTTAAGTGAAGTATCATCTTTGTTGGAAATACGTTTTTACGTATTTATGAAGGATCGGTCGCTCCAACGATATATTAATGTATTAGGCTCGTGATCCAGTTGTAAACAGTATAGCCCATATAGCCCACATGTAGGGTGGGCTATATATATCCCCTCCTAGCATGTTAGGAGGGGTGGTTCTTTCATTTACTCACTTTTCATTTTATTAAATTTACTTTCTCTCTCTATCTTTCTTTCCTCTCATCTTTCTCTCTCTAGTTCATCTTCTTCCTCCATCTTCTCCATTCAATCAATAGATCTATTCATAGTTTACCAAATCCTAAGAAATCGTAGACCTTCAATTGGTATCAAGAGCCATGGTTAAATCTTAGGATTTGCATATTTGTTATCATTTGATTTGGTGGTAAAAATCTTATCTTTTCTAATTTTTATTTTTTATATAAAGTTTTATAAATTTTCTTTCTATCTTTTTGTCAATCAATTTGATAAAGTTTCTTATCAATTTTATTAATCTTATCATCATTTTATAAACTTTTTATCAATTTTTTATAAATCTTATCAATTTTATTATAAAGTTTCTTATCAATTTTTTATCAATTTTTTATAAAGTTTTTCTATCAATTTTTCTTTTATAATCAATTTTATCAATTTTTCTTTTATATTTTTATCAATTATTAGTTTTATTTTATCCGGTTTTCTTAAAATCAGTTTTGGTCAATCAGTTTTCCATAAAAATTTTGTTATCCAATATCCGTCTTCTCAATCATCAGCTTTTCAATTTTTTATATTTTTTTTTATTTTTTATTTTATTATTATCAGTTTTCTTGTTTCTATCCAATTTGTCATATCTCAGTCTTTTTTTCTTTATCTGGGTGTGAGTCCCAACATATCTGTCAACTGGATAAGCTGTTTCAGAACGTACGTACAGTTCTTTTTTCAGAACGAACGGTTTTTTCCGCATGACCAGTTTTTTCAGAATCAAAGTATATTCCGAGTGAACAGTATATTCCGAGTGAACAGTATATTCCGGATAGACCGATTTATTCCGGATAGACCGTTTTATTCCGGATAGACCAGTTTATTCCGGATAGACCAGTTTATTCCGGATAGACCAGTTTATTCCCGATAGACCAGTTTATTCCGGATAGACCGGTTTATTCCGGATAGACCAGTTTATTCCGGATAGACCAGTTTATTCCGGATAGACCAGTTTATTCCGGATAGACCAGTTTATTCCGGATAGAACTGTTTATTCCGGATAGACATGTTCATTCCGGATAGACCTGTTTATTCCGGATAGATGATTATTCCGGATAGACCAATTTATTCCGGATAAAGAAACTCAAAAAAAGATTCAATCCTAACGGGAAACAGGACTCCAACTCTCGACCCAACAACACAACCCGACTCTCACTTGGTCTCGACTTGGACTCGACCTCATTCAACAACACACAACTCGAAAACCGTACTCGACTCATCACTTACAACAGACCCTCGACCCTCCCTCAAAACTCTCAAAAACATTCTCATTGCAAGACTTAAACACCTCACCCACACCTGTCGAACCAAAAACAATCTCAAACTTTCAAACTCCACTCACTCTTACACGACACCAAACTGACTCCCTCAATCTTTAACAAACACCCTCGTTTAACGAACACCCCCGAAATCTTTCAAAACATAACGGATACAAAAACTCACACTCTAACACCCCTCGTCTAACACCAAACACACTTGACTCTTCACCACTTCGACTCATCTGTTACAAAAAACCCACACTCAAACTCGACCTCACTCAACTGGACTCAGTCTTACAACTCAAGACGCAACACCTAGACTCGTTAAACAGCCTCGACTCATTGTTAACACACCCTCTCGAACACCCACCTTCGAACTCGACACCCACTCTCAACTCTCTCAGACACCCACTCACACCCTCGAACCCTCAACTCTTGTTTGAAAACAAAGAGACAACAACCTCACTCGTATCAACTCAACCTCATCACTAGACAGAAAGACTCGACAGATGATAGAAAGACTCGATAGATATCAAGATTAACCAACATGCAATAAAAAATTATCTTACCCGAGACCCTCATGGATCTTGAAGCCCTTTCTATCTCGTCCTTAATTGGTTTAATGGTTATATAGGTTCGATTGGGATGGTGTTTCTAATTGTTTTGTAATCATTATCAGTTGTGGTTTGTGATTGGTATGAATAATTGATGATCGGTTGTTATGTGAGATAGAGATGAGATGAGACGGAGGAGTAAAGTGATTGTGGTTTGTTTTTGAAGAAAGAGAGTATTTTTTAGAAAGAAAGAGACGTGGGAGAGAGATAGACTATGTTAATTGGGTTTTGTGATTTTATATAAAGAAAAGGGGGACGGAGAAAACAAGAGGTGAGGGTATTAAATATTGGGCGGAGCAAACAATGAAACTTGCCACGTTTTGTTATAATGATCCACGTCTTTTGGGAGTTCCTTTTTTTTGGGACACGTTTTTTTTTGGAGTCTTTATAATATTTCATATTTTTTAAACGAAATCTATATCTGATTTTTTTTTTTAAAAAAACGCATCTTTGATTTCTTTTTAAGTATATTTAAGTTAAGTCCAAAATTTTTATTTTTTTAGTTACATTTATTTTGTATTTTTGTCACTTTTAAATTTTAGTTTAGTAAATTTTTTTGTTTATTAAGTTTTGGTACATCGTATTGAGGCGGGTATTCTGAAAAAACCAAAGTGATAAAAAGTTTTGACGGGTTAACAGTGTTTGTGGCCGGATAATGGATTCGTTAGATTCGACATGTCAAAAGGGAGAAGCGCATAAAATGCAAGACAAAGTTAGAAAAAGTGGCATCACTTCGTTTCAAATGCTTCAGTCTCATCTTGTCACTCTTTCGAGGATTCAAGGAGGGAGCGAATTTGTGACCATCTTTGGACAAGATCGTCATATATTCATCGACTCAATATTCACCACTTTGACCCAACTCGCCGAGCAACTCAACCATGACAACTTTAATCACTCTGCATCGGCACTTGCATATAAGGATCTTGTGACATAACTCACGCCTTTCCTCGAATTCAATATCATCAAGCCTGAAAGTTCAGTGATTTGCCAATCATTTCTTCGAGATACACATACCGAGCTTCGAGTTTTCCGTGATACAATTTTGAAACTCATGTCATCGGTCTCGTCTTCAATTTATGCAAGATCTCGACTTCAGCAAGGGTATGATAATGGAGTGCAAGACTCTTCGATGCAAGAGGAAACTGGTCATACGGTTGAAAACTTGGAGCCTATCGATGCAAAGAGCACGGAATCAGGAGGACAACATGATACTAGTGGCACGTCAGGGAATGTTCACGAGATTTCTCTTGATGGCACCTTACCCATTTATGACGAAGAGCCTGCAAACATGGTACACTGTAACGTTGTTTATGATGTATATGCTGATGACATGCCGCATATTGAGCATTCCGAACCTAATCATGACAAACATGGGATGGAAAAGAGTGATAGACATACCACTTCTGATTCATCCGATGTGAGTCATAATGGGGGAGAAAATGTTCAAAATGCTAAACATCATGATAACTGTTTAATAACTGCCTCATTGACTGCTTCTGAATCCAAGATTAGAGAGCTCGAAACGATTGTAGCTCAACAATCAAAATACCTTGAGGATGCCAAACTTGAATTTTCTAAGAAAACGGACAAATTTGAAACATACTTTGAAAAACTTGAAAAGTCAAACGTTGTTCTTGAAAGAAAATTGGATCAAAAAGTTTTAGATTCTAAAGCTGAAAAGGATAATCTTTTGAAACAAATTCAGTTACTAGAGTCTAAATTGGCATCCCAAGATAGATTGCTCAAAACGTTAAAGGCTCAAGTTCAGGAAAAGGTTTTTGCTATAGCTGCTATGAAAAACGAGTTAAGGAAAAATAGAGGACCTAGTGTGGACACTAAGCTTGAAAAACCATCAATCTTGGTGAAACCGCCTACAAATCAGTTCGTCAGACAACCGATTGTCAGACAACCTACTGCATTTAGATCCGAGCGACCACAATCCTCGAGACGGCGGTTTGCCTCCCAAGTTGATTTGGGTCATATTTCTAGAACAGTCACTCCACCAACTAGGCCTAATGTGACTAAATCAATTTTAGCAAGACCTCATCACATGATTGCCTCTAGTTTCTCTAAGAATAGTTCAATGAACATGTCTAGAACTAGTTCAACTGATGTGCGCCATGATTTAGGTCAAAGGGAAGCTATTCAAAAGACACATGTAAAAGATAGAAATGTCCAACCTAGTTAGATGCCTTCTAGATTACCCAACACTGCTAACCGTAGCATGATGTCTCCTAGGAGCATCGATCAATCGTCTAGGAATTACTCGGACATTAAATATGCTACTTGTAAAATATGTAGAAAATGTGTCTTTACGGCAAATCATGACTCTTGTGTCAAGAAATTACTTGATGAGGTGAACTCCCGTGCTAGAATTAAGTCCCAGTGGATAGCTAAAATCAAACCCTTTGGTAAAGTTTGGCGCCCTACTGGTAGAGCTTTCACTCTTGTAGGAAACGAGTGCCCTTTAACTAGGATAGTCTTCGATTCTACTAAGACTACTAGGGAGGAAATTGATAAAGATGATACTTCACTTAAGCCTAAACTTAAGGTTTTCTATAAAAGGAAACATTTTCCAGCTAAGATAAGTGAATCATCTACTCAGGTCGCCTCTGACACAAGTAAAGCCAACTGTGAACCCCCACGTGCTTCTATTATTGATATCGCTAACCCATGTCAAAGCATGCAAATTCCAAATGAGAATGCAGGTCCCAAAGTTGATGTTCCAAAAGAACGAAGCGGTCCAATCGTTGTATACCGTTCAACAAAGGATACTCTCAGAGTTTGGTTGCTGAGGAAGCAGATATCAGAGAAACAAGTGTCTCAGGGGATTCATGGTTAAGATTAACTTTAAGTGGCTTATAGATACATCACAGTCTGTGCCCCGTGCTTCAAAGAAAGGAAAGTTTATCGCCGATGATAAACTTATCCTAACAACGAGAAATTCATTTTTCTCGGGCATGAGCTTATATTAAAAACATTCCACGTTTCTAAGCTCATGCACAAAGGCTCACATTCAAATCACAGTCTGTGACCCGTTCTTTAGAAAAAGGGAAGTTCATCTACGCAACGATAACTTACCCTCAAAACGAGAAATTAAGTTTTCTCGGACACGAGCTTATATTAAAACTATTCAACGGTTTTAAGCTCGTGTAAATGGCTCCTCGTTAAATGAAAGACGATGACCCGGACTTCAGAGACAAGGAAGTTTATCTACGCAACGATAAATTACCCTCTTAACAAGAAATTAAGTTTTCTTGGACACGAGCTTATCCTAAAACCATTCAAAGGTTTTAAGCTCGTGTATATGGTTTATCGTTAAATATCAGACGATAACCCGTGCCTCAAATAAAGGAAAGTTTATCGCCGATGGTAAACTTATCCTCATTAACGAGAAATTAAAGTTTTCTCGGACACGAGCTTGCGTTAAAACCATTCAAAGGTTTTTAAGCTCGTGTACAGGACTTACAGTCACATAACAGACTGTAACTCGCTCTCAAAAGAAAGGAAAGTTTATCGCCGATGATAAACTTATCCTTACAACGAGAAATTATTTTTTCTCGTGCATGAGCTTATATTAAAAACATTCAACGTTTTTAAGCTCATGCACAATGGCGTATAATCACATTACAGTTTATGCCCCGTTCTTCAAAGGCAGGAAAGTTTATCGCCTATGATAAACTTATCCTTACAACGAGAAATTAATCTTTCTCGGGCATGAGCTTATATTAAAAACATTCCAAGTTTTTTAAGCTCATGCACAATGGTTCATTGTTAAATGTCAGACAATGACCCGAACTTCAAATAAAGGAAAGATTATCTTTTATGATAACTTATCCTCATAACGAGAAACTAACCTTTCTCGGTCATGAGCTTGTGTTAAAACATTCGAAGTTTTAAGCTCAGAAAGGAAAGTGTATCTTTTAAATAAGAGAACTTTTCCTCATAACGAGAAATTAACCTTTCTCGGTCATGAGCTTTCCGTTAAAACAGTCAAAGTTTTCAAGCTCATGAAAACGACTTCTAAGTAAATGTCAGCTTAGGACTCGTCCTTCAGATAAAAGGAAAGTTTATCGCCAATGGTAACTTATCCTTAACAACGGGAAGTTCACAACTTCTCGGACTTGAGCTCGCTTTTAAGATATTCAACATCTTAAGCTCAAGTAATTGTTTTTCAAAACTTTGAACACAATTTTTCAAGAATTTTTCAAAAGGTTTTTTCTAAATCTTTCAAAATTGTGTGTTCAAATATGTTTTGATAAAAAGAGCATGTCTTCTGGAATCGATAATATTTACGATCCTAGAAATGTCGTTCAATAATGACACGGGGTTGTAAATAAAGTTCGAGCAGAAGTTTAAAATATTTAAAACATGCTCCATATGGTTTGCTATTATTTCCGATAGTAACCCGCTTTTCACATTGAAGTCAAGCATTTCACCGGAAAGCTTTGACTTCAAAATCCAAAGTTATCAACTCCACAATCCGAAGTTCGTTGCAATTGATATCTACATACTAGACGATGCGACTACTCAAACGACGACTACAGCTCTTTAAGTAGAACACGGGTCAACAATTGAGGGGCAGCAATTGTCCAGCATTCAGAATCTTTGACGCCGAAAGTGCCATAGTTCACAAGTTGGTGTCAAGACAACGATATCAATTGTCCATGTGGTGTAAAGGGGAAGATAATTTCAGAAGTTACGAGGAAGACCAACATTCGTGAACAAGAACCATGTGCTTCTTTCATATGATGTTCTCCATCATTCAGGTCCAACCTCGTAAATTGGTAATCTTGTGAATACATTATCATATATGATCTTTGCACGTGATAAATACCTTACACTTGTGTTTAAAAGGTATTTAATTGACGTTTCAAGTACACCCTCATTAATTTGAGGGGGAGCTTGTGTAATTCATGAAGATAATTGGATTTGCATTTTTCTTCCCAAATTTTCTTAAAATGCTATTAAATCAATTGATATTAAAAACATCGATTGGGTTAATATTTTTAATATGGGGGAGAAAATGTGATTTAATATGGGAAATGATTCATCACAAATGGTTTGACTTAACGTGTTAGCTCATCCCGACATGTGCGAAATGTTTTCGGATATCGTGGCATATGTTAAAGGGGGAGCAAAATGGATTTGCACTTCAAAATGGATTTCATGGTGACATACACTTACCCAAAACATCTCTATTCACGACGGTGAAGATTGTGAGGATAGGTTAAAGTCCAATGATTTCTCTAGAACCGGAGGAATCTTCCCAAGGACATTCCATAGCTAGAAATAGTTGTCCTTAGGAAAGATGGAGAAAGATTGTGAACGTAGCTGAATGCCGACCAAGTACTTAAGTTAGCACTGGAACAATCACAACAAGGTGCTAGTTATGACGTATTGGTAAGCATTGAAGGGGTTGAAGAATGAAAAAGAATTGTAAAGATAAAGGGTGTAAAGAAAGTAGCCCTCCTTACAACTTAGGCAGAAACCGGGTCAATTCATATGCTATTGAGATCATTTATGATTCTCGATATTGAAGATAGACATCATGGACCCAGTGATGCAAGGCACAACCCATCCCAGCTAACTCAGATATCTCTCAAAAGATATTTGTTTTAATCACACGGAGACAACACATTATCTATTGATTTATTCACTCCGAATAAAGTGGTATTGAAAAGGTGGCACTCCTCTCCAGCCTCCGATCACTAAAATCCAAAATGCACGATCGAGTCTAGAGCCATTTGAGATCATCATATATCTCATTAGGACACACTTTCATAATTCCTTGCTTCTTCACACACTGTGAAAAGTAAGAAAGTTCTTAAGAGTCCTACGCAAAATCTTCATGATCTTGCCTGAACATCCGAGTAATACAAAAGTATTTACAATGAAGATGGAAATCCTTCTTGAGCGAACGTCAAAAAGCTCATGGTAGGTTCTTGTGCGATTCTTTATGAATCAAACTTGTAATAACTGGAAAGCAACAGTGGTTTAAACTCTTGAATGAATTTAAACACGTTCCAGGCCTCTACGCAATATCTTAGTGATCTTGCCAGAACATTCAGAGTAATACTATTAAGTATTTACAGTGACGAATGGAATCCTTCTAGTGTTAACATCAAACAGCACTTGGTAGGTAACTTGCAAGATTTTATATGAATCAAGCTAGTGACAACTGAAAAGCAACGATGGTGCGGTTCTTAATTGAACTTCACTTGTTCCAGGAACATGAATTGACGGCTTCAAATCATGGGGATAATATTATCCAAATGATTCACTCTTTACGTTCGCAGTCAGCTTTGGACGGTCGAGTAAAGAGAACGGGTTTACCCGCGAAATCTTGTCAGGGAGGTTCTTTACTAAAACTACCTGCCACAAGTACGATATTTAATATCGTCCAACGGTCTTCACCGACCGGAGGTAAAATGCTACCGAATTAGAATGAAATGTTCAAGGCCATTTCATCCGTGTATATGGTTTGTTGCTAACTGTCTTAAGCGTAACAAGAAGGTGGCATTGCGGTGTACAATCCAGAAGAAGTCGTCACCACATGCTTATACTACATACACTTAGTACTTCAACGAATTCAAGAAAGTCTGAAGGTCAAGTCTTCCGTTGTATCAAACTCTGAAGCTTTCAAGAATTTAAAGGTATAAGTATGTGGAACATGAAGTCACGAAGAGGCGAATGTCACAAGTGACGAATGCACAAGGTCAAGGCAAGAAAACATGCTCAAGACTTAAGTCAAAGATCACATCAAGCATATTCACAAGAACAAGGTCGAAGACTCAAGCATAGATGCTAGGTTTAAGATTTTGTAAAAAGATGTGACCTCCCTTAGGGGGAGATTGTTGGAAATACGTTTTTCCCAATAAAGTCTCGGTCACATCTTAGTTAGCATAGATCACGAGATATAGAATATTTAGAACTTTGTAACTTGGAGCGACCTCCCTTAGGGGGAGATTGTTGGAAATACGTTTTTACGTATTTATGAAGGATCGGTCGCTCCAACGATATATTAATGTATTAGGCTCGTGATCCAGTTGTAAACAGTATAGCCCATATAGCCCACATGTAGGGTGGGCTATATATATCCCCTCCTAGCATGTTAGGAGGGGTGGTTCTTTCATTTACTCACTTTTCATTTTATTAAATTTACTTTCTCTCTCTATCTTTCTTTCCTCTCATCTTTCTCTCTCTAGTTCATCTTCTTCCTCCATCTTCTCCATTCAATCAATAGATCTATTCATAGTTTACCAAATCCTAAGAAATCGTAGACCTTCAATCTTTATCAATTTCCTCCCTAGTAGTCTTAGTAGAATCGGAGTTTATCCTAGTTAAAGGGCACTCGTTTCCTACAAGAGTGAAAGTTCTACCAGTGGGGCGCCACATTTTACCAATGGGTTTGATTTTAGCGACCCACTGGGATTTAAGTCTAGCACGGGAGTTCACCTCATTAAGTAATTTTTTAATACAGGAATCATGATTGGCTTTAAAGACACATTTCCTATATGTTTTACAAGTAGCATATTTAATGTCCGAGTAAGAGCTAGAATTCCTAGATGATTGATTGATGCTCCTACGATGTGACATGCTACGGTTAGCAGTGTTGGGTAAACTAGAAGGCATCTGACTAGGTTTGAAATTCCTATCTCTTACATGTGTCTTTTGCTTAGTTTCCCTTAGACCAAATGTATGACGAACGTCATTTGAACTAGTTTGAGACGTGTTCTTTGGACTATGTCTAGGGAGACTAGAGGCAATCATGTGATCAGGTCTTGCAGAAGCGGTTGTAGTCACATTGGGCCTAGATAGTGGAGTAACTGGTCTAGAAAGATGAACCATATCAACTTGGGTGGCAAACTGCGGTCTCGAGGATTTTGATCGCTCGGATCTAAATGCAGTCGGTTGTCGAATGAACTGATTTGTAGGCGGTTTCCCCAAGATTGATGGTTTTTCAAGCTTAGTGTCCACACTAGTTCCTTTGGTTTTCCTCAATTCGTTTTTCAACGCAGCTATAGCAAAGACCTTTTCCTGTACTTGAGCTTTTAATGTCTCATTCTCTTTGAGCAATTCATCTTGGGATGCCAACTTAGATTCAAGCAACTTAATTTGTTTAGAAATATTATCCTTTTCAGCTTTAGAATCTAGAACAGTTTGATCCAATTTTCGTTGTTCGTTCAAGAACAACGTTTGACTTTTCAAGTTTTTCAAAAAATGTTTCAAATTTCTCTGTTTTCTTTGAAAATTCAATTTTGGCATCCTCAAGCTCTTTGGATTGCTGAGCTAAAATGGTTTCAAGCTCTTCAATCCTAGACACGGAATTGGTTAAAGAAGCAGTCGTAAAACGATTGGCAGGATTGTTAATTAGCGCATTCATTTCAGACAACATATGAAGAATATTATCTGTACCTGACATGCTACTTGGTTCCTGTTTTCCTCCTGATTCTATTTTATTGTGACTGCTTCTTGTATCATCTTGCAATATATGCAATTCTCCCTTTTGAAACTTCGAATTCAACGACTCCATTGAAGTTCGAGAAAAAATTCTTGGATCCTTGTTTGGTATTGTTGATAAAACCGGTAATAATATCAGAGATACTGAGTTGCTGCACGAATGTTGATAAACCCAATACTAAGAACATTAACTGTGACAATCCGTCAATATACGATTGATATTTTAATTCTCAAATATTATTTGAAAATATTATTTTAATGATACAATATGAACTCACTTATTTTTGGGAAGAAATTTGGATTTACGTCTTGGAGTAGCATCGACTACGTCTAAACCGGAGGATTCAACGTTGCGTGCTTACGTTTACATACACCATCCTTGGTGACAGTTCGACATTTCAGAAAATAAATTTATCCGTGAATATTATTTTGGAGTTTTAAATTTGTGTTGGTTCATAAACTCACAAATTTACGAGAAGAGATTAGGACTTACGATTTTATTTTAACGTCCTTTACGACTAAACCGGAAACCTTAGGATTACGTATTTACGTTTTCGAACTCCGTTTTTTATGAGACAATTTTTATTGGATTCGTTTTGTGACGTCGATTCATAATTTATAAAAACGTTTTTCGTAAAACGACCCGAGGGCACGCAAATCGAGGAAACTAGAATCGAGGAGTACCCGTAAATAAATGGGATGAGACAAGTGGGACACTTGTCCCACCCCACACTCAAACCGGCCACAACACTACACATCCACAAGTTGGTGTCAAGTTTTAAGCCTTGTTGCTTACACATGTCTTATGCTTACTTAGTAAGCTAACCTACACCAAAAACCAACAAACACAAACCACTTCACTCATTTGCAACATGCAAACAAGCTACAAACACTCTCTCCCTCTTCACCTATGCCGTCCCATTTCTCCATTTAACACCACCATTCATACAAAAATTTAACCATAAACATATGTTATAATTAACATATGTTAATCTGCATCCAAAAAGATGAAGATTGGTGTAAGTTATAACATCAAAGGAGGAGTTTCCATGGAGTATTAGGGCTGATTTTCCACAAGGTTCTCATGAAGAATGATGGTTTTGAAGATGGTCATGGTTGTCTACAAGTTTCTCCATCAAGAACCATGTCAAAATCACAACCTACATCATCATGGTGGTATAAAGATTGTCCTCCTCAACTTCTTGTTATTTTGATTATGTAAACATGTATTTTATTTCCTATTGTATATATTTATGATGATTATATGACGATAAAAATGTTATGTGGGGATTTGTTGTTGATAATCATGGATAAAAAGGTGAAAAACCATAAGAAACAAGGTTAAAATCTTGGTTAAATTTGATGGTTGTATAAAACAGTAAAGAAGTAAGTCATAAACTGATAAAATGATGAAGTGGAATAGATTTACAGTAAGCTATGGGTCTTGTACACATGTGAGAGTTGGCCATGCAATGGAATCAAAATAATGAGTGAGATATGATCAAAACATGTTTAGGGTATAAATCTGAAGTTACTGTTTTGGACGATTTTTCGAAAATATTTAGAAGATGATTCAACAGTAGCTATAAAAGAGTTAAATGTAGCACATATCATTTAGTTTATGTGATAAAAATTTGAGCTTCTATCTCCATATAGAACTCAAGATATGGCAGTTTTGGTGAAAATGAAGTTAAAAATCAGATTTTTGGAAATTAAAGAATAATACTATTATATAAGCACTCACATTTTAATATATAAAATGTAAAATTAAAACCCACTAACTTATAAAACTTATTTATATAAATGTATAAAAGGTTAATTAAATGGGTAAATTATATAAATGGTGGTAAAATAATATTTATAAGTAATAAAAACTATAAACTTGATTTTTACGACTTTTTCGGCTATCGCCGTGAAATTAACGTTTTTCGCCAAATAAAACTTAGACGACCAAACCCGTCTAATGTAAAGTTTATAAAAGTCATATACTGATGTTTAAGTAACTAATACAAGTAAAAACTGATAAAACCCGAATTATAGGGCATACGGACATTAACAAGTTAAATAAACATATTGGACTAATAAATGGACTAAATAGGATAAAAACTTGTAAAAAGAATCTATTGAGCTTAACCCATTTAGGCCCAACTTGGAAAGTATACATACTGATAATATAGGTACAAAATGGATTAAAATAAGTTAAATAACTTATAATAAGCTTATTGGACTCAAGACACGTAAATGGGTAAAACTAGTAAACTGTATAAAAGTTATCGACATATAACACAAAAATGAGTAAACGAGAATATGTAAACCCACTTGATCATCATATATATATAATCATCATATGTATACATAATTGTTATTTTTATAAAGTCATTGGACATGAGTCTAAGACCGAGTATTATTTGTCTAGGTTTCCGTGATTGAAGCACGTACCGTACATCCGAATTGCCGATAACCCGCCTTCCCATATCAACGTGAGTTCATAGCCTCGCACTCTTTTAAATGTTTTTATAAATGTTTTATAAACCCGCGAGGGAGATAACATGTTAGTTTTTATAAAATAGGACACCATTTGTCCCGATTGTTTGTTTATTGATTTTGGACCCGAATGATTGAATGACCCGATTGTATGACCCGATAAATGATTAATGGACCCGATAGATGAAATCAAATGGATTATTAAAGTTAGGTTATGTCACTAAAAGTCCCATTAGCATGAATTGTGAACTACCGGGAGTTGGTATACGCTTATGCATTTAATAGTACTATTTGGGGACGATCACCCCAGTTCGCGCCTTGACGATTGATCCCCGTCGTGCCACATTGATTGGTAAGCGAATTAATGTATGAGAAGATTTTCATAGCGTGACCTTTGTGACGACACGCTACTTTAGATGGGCAAAATTTGGTATCGGGTTAGCTACCCGTTTTGGTTTTAGTAAGGTAACAATGTCATGCGGCTTATAATAATCCAATCACCAAAATATTACTAGACGCTCCGAATTACGATGTATTGCCTGACTAGCAATACTGGGTCATACTATTGATAATATGATTGTATTTTGGTTTTCATAACCATATTCATATAACGGTTTTTATCTGATTTTATACAACGTCATAAGACGTATTGTATGATGTTTTTACGACATTGGCTCGTATAATGATTTTTACGGCAAATGCCTATATTATGATTTTCGATAAGGATTTATATAAAATGACTTTGGCTATTTTATGGCCTATTACAAAGATTTGTATAAAATGATTTTGGCTATTTTACGGCCTATTACAACGATTTGTACGAATTGATTTTTGGTACTAATTTTATACCAAAGTTATATTGATGGAATTTATTAAACTCTATGAATTCACTCGGCGTTATCGCTGACCTTTTCTTTTAACATGTTTTATCTCAGGTACTTGAAGGTAATTCTCGGGAAGACAACAAGAATTCATGGCCCGCACTTAAACAATATTTTCCATTCAAACACTTTGTAAAACTTTTGTATGAAATGTAATGACTTGGGACCGATGTAACTTTGATATTTATGAATGGAAATGATTTATTAATAAACGACGTGATTTTTATGCGTTGTCTATGATGTGAGTAATGTGCTATCCCGTAACACCAACTAGTCTTCCGCTGTACTGAGTTGTATTAATTTGGGGGTGTTACAGTTTGGTACCAGAGCTCTCGTTATAGAGAACGAAAGATTTTTTAAAACCAAGGTTTTGAATAAAACTTTTCAAAATCTTTTAACTATAAACATTTTTCTAAAAATGTCTAAAAATCTTTTGACTATAACGGTGCCGAAGAATTCTCGAGTTACCGACAAGGCCAAGACTGAGAAGCGTTATTTTAATATATATATATAACTTGGATTATATATATATATATATGATGTAATTTTATTACATGATTGTTTGATGATTACTTTGATTTTTATACGAGGTATTTATACGACGTCGATTGTCACAAGTAACCCTAAAATCCCCTAGTAAATTAATCGAAGCTATTCTCGTAGGAATTCTAGCTATCCTAGATCTAAACCAAGTTGTGGATATTTATGATCCCGACAAATGGTTGATATTCGTAGAAATATAGATATTAGTTGATTGTGACATTGGAGAAGAATTGGCGAGATTAAATTTGATATCGATGTCATGACGATCTTTCCTTATAGAGTGGAGTTTGACAAAACGTTATCACCTAGAAAGATGTCATCTGATTCGTTGTCATCCAATTCTTAAATTTGAAATCGAAAGGGTGAATGTTGCACTTGAGGCTGTTATTGGAACCATTACCCAAAAGCCTCATGCCACTAATACCTTTCCGAGAAGTCTAAGTTGAATGATCAAGTCATTTCATATTAATGACTCATTTGATAATTGTTGTTGTAAGAGCTAATAGGATTGTAAATTAAGTGCTGATTCATATTGAGATTGTATTGCCTTTACAAGGTCGAAGAATAAGGTTGTAAGTATTGGAATATGAGGTAGGATATTGAATTGAGTATAAAATTTGTTAAAACTTGAATAAAGTAAATTTTAACCTGTATGGAATATGAGATTGTTAAGAGAAAGTCGTTAAGTCCTGTGATTGAATTATAAGGTTTTAATTGATTGTTAGTTTGTGTTAAGGGTTGTTCCTAGACCATTTTCCACTAACGAGGATGCCCAGTGTCCAACAAATAAATTGAAGAAATCTTCTTCTGAATTGGGACCAATGGATCTTCCGGGACATGTGGAACACCTAATGACTCTTGTAGATTAGTATTCATTGTGGTATCTTTTAAAAATAATCTCTAACTTAACTGAGATATCAGTTGGTAGGATGAGTTCTGAGAATTGTATGACATAGTGACACGTAATGTGTTACGGTACAATTTTGACTTGTTTGTGATTAATGAAAAGACTACCTTTGATCGCTAAATTCTACATGTATCGATGTTATCTATCCTTTATTGCTTCATCCTAATGCTCACATTAGTGATGTAACCATTGAACAAGTACTCATCTCGATTTGAGTTACGTTGTAGATTATTCTTTTGAGTGCCATCAAGATCATGAACCTCATGATTAATTGGCTAAGCTCATTTCCTATCCTATTGTAGTTAGTTCTTGGTGAACAACTCTTCATCACTCTTTTGCAGATCACACATTGTTTTTATAAAGTTAAAACGGTATCCTTTGAGAAAATTGAATTTTCATCACTATAAGGATTATTCAAAGCAAGATTTATAAGTGATTGTTATCGAAATGAGGTTGTTTATAAAGTACCTTGGAAAACTAAATTGTTTTCATAACAAGGAAAATCTTTGTAAATTTATTTTGATTCTTATTTAAGAATTAAGCATGAAAATGTTTTTATTATAAACATGATGATAAAATTTTGACGAACTGAGTATTGCATCGTTAATCTTGAAATTGTATATAGTTGCGCGCCTACATACAATTTGGAATGGACAATGCAAGACTGATTAGTAGTCACCATAAAACTAATGAATAAACACTACATTTTCCTTGAAGATTGCGAAAGATTTAAAATTTATGAGATCTGCAAGAAGTGCAAAATAGGGACATAATGTTAGAGACATCTACATATGTGCCCGGGCCATCTATTGTTCTGAGTCGAAATTACTCATCTGTGGAAATTGTCTTATTCGACAAATTGACAATTCTTTCTTGTCCAATTCTCCCGTAGTGATATTCTTAGGAAAAGTATCCGATTACCGAGTGTTGATACCCGACTGGATGTATTGACATTCTTATCATTTCTTATGATTTGATTTCATTTGAATGATCTGGGTAACGATCCGAGGAGCTTTCGAATGCGTACTCGAATCATGAAAACATGGGATATATTCATATTCGTTAAATGTTTTCGTCTGAATCTGATTTGAAATTCTCTCGCGTAGATTATGCGTTGACCTTACTCTTTAGATGGTAGTTGTGTCTCCATATATCCTTGAATTTGTGAAGGATTATGAGTTATTATTAGTCTTTTGAGAAGTTCACATCTTATCGACGGCAATGGAACTGAAAAGTTGATAATGCCGGTAGAATGGATTGATTGATGATGACATGACGATATTGTCTTAATTGATGGGAACTCGAGCAGAATTCCCCTAAAAAGATAAGATGTTGATTATCAAAAGTGATATAAATAATTCTTGGTAGATGACGATATCCTATATTGGGAATTGAAATTATATTGTGAATGATTGTGAATTAGTCATAGATATTATAATCTAGAATGAACTTAAAACGAATTTATTAAGAAGATAATTCTGTTATCTGACACTTTAGGAGGTATTTGTTGACAAATTAACTAGACTTTCGCCATTAAGGCAAGTTGAAATTAGTATTGATTATATTCCCGGTGCTGCACTTGTGATTTGTGCACTGTACGTCAGCACCATCTGAATTTAAGGAATTACCGTACAACTGAGAGAGTTGTCGGAGAAAGATTTTATTCTACCTAGCCTGTCATCCTGAAGAGCTACGGTGTTATCATTCCTTATATTTATAGATTACTGTGACTGAGTAAATTGACAATCGAAAACGATATCCATAACTCGAAATGGAAGATTTGTTCGATCATTTACAAGGTTCTAAGTGTATGTTTTAAAGATTTGATTCACGGCATGGTTATCATCAACTTCACGTCCGCGAAGAAGATTATGTATTCCAATCACTACATCCAGTACTTGTAATGAACATTATGAGTTTCACGTGATGTCGTTTGGATTGACCGATGCACATGTAGCATTCATAAATATGATGAATCACGTGTGTAGGCTGTAATTTGATAAATTCATGCTCGCGATCATTAAGGACTAATTGTTTGTATATAATAATAATAATGAGTTAATAATTAGTTATAAATTGCCTTGAATTGGCCGAACAGTGAAAACCTGAACCTTGAATAATTAACACGTGATTAAAGACTTGAATCTTTACATGATCTAACCATGTGATTAATAGACAATGGAATATAAATTGACTCTTTAAAAATTAAGAGCCCTTTTAAGACTTTGGATTTTTTTTACCAAAAAGAAAGTGCAAACGTGTTTTGACAAATGTTTTAACAAATGATTTTAAGGGATTATTCCCTTATACACAAACCATTTAACTAAACTTCTGTTTAGGGGTAAATGTTTGTGTATACTTTTAGACAACTTAAGAGGAATTGAGGAAACTATATAAAACATGACTTGAAATTTGAAACGATAATTTACGCTTTTCAAACTAAAGAAAAATTTTGACCAAAGTATAAACAAAGATTTTTCAAAAATTTACGAATCTTATTAATTATTTTCGATAAATCAACCAAAAATCTTGTTAATTAAATTCAAATTTATTTTTGAACATTTTATATAATTGGTCGAACTAAGAAATTTAAAACTTTTACGCTTCATAAAAATTAACTAATAATTATTTAACTAATTATGATAATTATCGACGCTTTAGACGTGGGATTGAGTAAAACGGATAAAAATGATAGTTGAGAAGAAACTAAAACTTAGAAAATGTGAAGAAAGAATTTTGAATAAATACGGTTATGATACTTATTTCATCAGGAAAGTGAACGTAATTACTGACGCATAATATAGAAAGAATATCTGAGTGAATTGTGGACATGATAATTATATCATCATGAGAAGTGAATACTAATACCGACACATTATGTATAAAAGATAAAGAATCCATTAGGACGTGTTCCTTAATAATGAAGGTGCACAATAAATTGCCGAACAATATAAAATAGACGATGTTAGTAAAAAGGATAATATAGATAATAAAAAGGTTTCACGGCTAGTGTAAACCATTAGAATTGAGAAGCCGATAGCGTTAAATATTTTAAAAGGCCACTTGTGGTTGCCTAAATATGGAAGATTGTGAGATGTAGTTAAACTGGAAATCTTGTAAGTATAAGTATTCTATTTATGTCATTTTATGACTAAAAGTATCTTTGTCTGAAGAAGTTGTACTAATGGCAATTATGAAGGCAGACATCGCCTCATACATTAGTAAACGTCTAGCTATCGCTAAGGTCATCATCTGAATTTGATTCGATTTGGGTCCTCGTCGACAGACTGACCAAATCTGCTAATATCATTCTCGTTAATGATAAATGCAAAAGAGTTACGTAAAAATAGCATGCCTGTATCGATCATCTATATCAAGATCCTCGCTTCGCATCGAATTTCTAGAGATTTGCTCAGAAATCATTAAGAACGAACCTTGATGAGAGTACTATGTACCACCCCAAATCGAAGGGACGAGGTAAAGTAACGATACAAGGTAATATAAGTGCTGTTTTATGTTTGAATGATTGACCTTTGGTAATAGACCGTATAATCGTTTTCCTTTGGAGAGATTATCATTGATAATCATCATATTAGGATCGAGATCGAATCTTGTTAAGATTTAGAAATTAGAGCATCTGTAAGCTGGAGTTGAGATGAAGACACCCGACATACACCCATTGTGAGTTGGACATGTCTTTTAGATTTAAGGTTTCCTATGATGGCGAACCTATCCTTGCAAAATACCCGACCCGCGAGATCTGAAATGATTGGTGAAATTAGGATTTGATTATTGACTGCCGGTAGTGGGCAAGAGGTTATGTGAATGTGAAATGTAGATCTTGAAGTGCCAAATGGGTAGCGAAGTTATGCCAAAATTTTTAAACTTTGGAAAAATGAATTCATGATCTGACAAATCATGGGATATAAGTCCCCGTTGTATGGGACCATTGAGATGATATAATAGATTGGTTTGAAAGGCATATAAGCTGGATCTACCCTAGGACTTCAAAGACTGCGTGAAATATGTTTCGTATATCGAACTTGATGGAATATTTATCAAGTGAGAATCTGATTATTCTTAGTAGAGCTTAGATCGGCGAAAAGTTGCATTCATCAAAAACCCGTGAACATCATGGATAGAGAAGTAAGTCAACATTAAGCCTGATCTTATTCCCGTAGTTATGTTTGATGAAACTCGCGGATTGTAATTGCACTTGTGAGAAAAGACCGAATGTGGAGGAAATACCCACATGGCTTTAACTCTATAAGAAGCGAGTAGTAAGATGATCTTTGAGGACAAAGATCCTGTTTAGGGGTAAATGCTGTGACAATCCGTCAATTTACGATTGATATTTTAATTCTCAAATATTATTTGAAAATATTATTTTAATGATACAATATGAACTCACTTATTTTTGGGAAGAAATTTGGATTTACGTCTTGGAGTAGCATCGACTACGTCTAAACCGGAGGATTCAACGTTACGTGCTTACGTTTACATACACCATCCTTGGTGACAGTTCGACATTTCAGAAAATAAATTTATCCGTGAATATTATTTTGGAGTTTTAAATTTGTGTTGGTTCATAAACTCACAAATTTACGAGAAGAGATTAGGACTTACGATTTTATTTTAACGTCCTTTACGACTAAACCGGAAACCTTAGGATTACGTATTTACGTTTTCGAACTCCGTTTTTGATGAGACAATTTTTATTGGATTCGTTTTGTGACGTCGATTCATAATTTATAAAAACGTTTTTCGTAAAACGACCCGAGGGCACGCAAATCGAGGAAACTAGAATCGAGGAGTACCCGTAAATAAATGGGATGAGACAAGTGGGACACTTGTCCCACCCCACACTCAAACCGGCCACAACACTACACATCCACAAGTTGGTGTCAAGTTTTAAGCCTTGTTGCTTACACATGTCTTATGCTTACTTAGTAAGCTAACCTACACCAAAAACCAACAAACACAAACCACTTCACTCATTTGCAACATGCAAACAAGCTACAAACACTCTCTCCCTCTTCACCTATGCCGTCCCATTTCTCCATTTAACACCACCATTCATACAAAAATTTAACCATAAACATATGTTATAATTAACATATGTTAATCTGCATCCAAAAAGATGAAGATTGGTGTAAGTTATAACATCAAAGGAGGAGTTTCCATGGAGTATTAGGGCTGATTTTCCACAAGGTTCTCATGAAGAATGATGGTTTTGAAGATGGTCATGGTTGTCTACAAGTTTCTCCATCAAGAACCATGTCAAAATCACAACCTACATCATCATGGTGGTATAAAGATTGTCCTCCTCAACTTCTTGTTATTTTGATTATGTAAACATGTATTTTATTTCCTATTGTATATATTTATGATGATTATATGATGATAAAAATGTTATGTGGGGATTTGTTGTTGATAATCATGGATAAAAAGGTGAAAAACCATAAGAAACAAGGTTAAAATCTTGGTTAAATTTGATGGCTGTATAAAACAGTAAAGAAGTAAGTCATAAACTGATAAAATGATGAAGTGGAATAGATTTACAGTAAGCTATGGGTCTTGTACACATGTGAGAGTTGGCCATGCAATGGAATCAACATAATGAGTGAGATATGATCAAAACAAGTTTAGGGTATAAATCTGAAGTTACTGTTTTGGACGATTTTTAGAAAATATTTAGAAGATGATTCAACAGTATCTATAATAGAGTTAAATGTAGCACATATCATGTAGTTTATGTGATAAAAATTTGAGCTTCTATCTCCATATAGAACTCAAGATATGGCAGTTTTGGTGAAGATGAAGTTAAAAATCAGATTTTTGGAAATTAAAGAATAATACTATTATATAAGCACTCACATTTTAATATATAAAATGTAAAATAAAAACCCACTAACTTATAAAACTTATTTATATAAATGTATAAAAGGTTAATTAAATGGGTAAGTTATATAAATGGTGGTAAAATAATATTTATAAGTAATAAAAACTATAAACTTGATTTTTACGACTTTTTCGGCTATCGCCGTGAAATTAACGTTTTTCGCCAAATAAAACTTAGACGACCAAACCCGTCTAATGTAAAGTTTATAAAAGTCATATACTGATGTTTAAGTAACTAATACAAGTAAAAACCGATAAAACCCGAACTATAGGGCATACGGACATTAACAAGTTAAATAAACATATTGGACTAATAAATGGACTAAATAGGATAAAAACTTGTAAAAAGAATCTATTGGGCTTAACCCATTTAGGCCCAACTTGGAAAGTATACATACTGATAATATAGGTACAAAATGGATTAAAATAAGTTAAATAACTTATAATAAGCTTATTGGACTCAAGACACGTAAATGGGTAAAACTAGTAAACTAGTATAAAAGTTATCGACATATAACACAAAAATGAGTAAACGAGAATATGTAAACCCACTTGATCATCATATATATATAATCATCATATGTATACATAATTGTTATTTTTATAAAGTCATTGGACATGAGTCTAAGACCGAGTATTATTTGTCTAGGTTTCCGTGATTGAAGCACGTACCGTACATCCGAATTGCCGATAACCCGCCTTCCCATATCAACGTAAGTTCATAGCCTCGCACTCTTTTAAATGTTTTTATAAATGTTTTATAAACCCGCGAGGGAGATAACATGTTAGTTTTTATAAAATAGGACACCATTTGTCCCGATTGTTTGTTTATTGATTTTGGACCCGAAATGATTGAATGACCCGATTGTATGACCCGATAAATGATTAATGGACCCGATTGATGAAATCAAATGGATTATTAAAGTTAGGTTATGTCACTAAAAGTCCCATTAGCATGAATTGTGAACTACCGGGAGTTGGTAGACGCTTATGCATTTAATAGTACTATTTGGGGACGATCACCCCAGTTCGCGCCTTGACGGTTGATCCCCGTCGTGCCACATTGATTGGTAAGCGAATTAATGTATGAGAAGATTTCCATAGCGTGACCTTTGTGACGACACGCTACTTTAGATGGGCAAAATTTGGTATCGGGTTAGCTACCCGTTTTGGTTTTAGTAAGGTAACAATGTCATGCGGCTTATAATAATCCAATCACCAAAATATTACTAGACGCTCCGAATTACGATGTATTGCCTGACTAGCAATACTGGGTCATACTATTGATAATATGATTGTATTTTGGTTTTCATAACCATATTCATATAACGGTTTTTATCTGATTTTATACAACGTCATAAGACGTATTGTATGATGTTTTTACGACATTGGCTCGTATAATGATTTTTACGGCAAATGCCTATATTATGATTTTCGATAAAGATTTATATAAAATGACTTTGGCTATTTTATGGCCTATTACAAAGATTTGTATAAAATGATTTTGGCTATTTTACGGCCTATTACAACGATTTGTACGAATTGATTTTTGGTACTAATTTTATACCGAAGTTATATTGATGGAATTTATTAAACTCTATGAATTCACTCGGCGTTATCGCTGACCTTTTCTTTTAACATGTTTTATCTCAGGTACTTGAAGGTAATTCTCGGGAAGACAACAAGAATTCATGGCCCGCACTTAAACAATATTTTCCATTCAAACACTTTGTAAAACTTTTGTATGAAATGTAATGACTTGGGACCGATGTAACTTTGATATTTATGAATGGAAATGATTTATTAATAAACGACGCGATTTTTATGCGTTGTCTATGATGTGAGTAATGTGCTATCCCGTAACACCAACTAGTCTTCCGCTGTACTGAGTTGTATTAATTTGGGGGTGTTACATTAACTACACGTCTTGGCCAAATATATTAATACCGAACCCACTTTATAACCATACTCGGCCCACAGCCTCAAAATTAACTACACTTTATATCACCAACGTTAAATCACCAACGTTAATGTATTAATGCTCGATAAATAAACCCACGCCCATAGCTTAGAATATACGATATATTAAATATATCACCAACTTCAAATATATTAATACTCGTCTATGTTGGCCTAGTCAAAATATTTGAAAATCGTAATCCTTGCACGTGGCTTCCACAAACAACCAATTCAATTGATATAATACTTTGTTTCCTTCGCCTGACAAACAAAATTCAATTGACTTTATTTACGTGGCTTACCAAAATTCTCAAAAGATGACAAACAAGAACAAAAACGTGGCAGACAAAGATTTTGTTTCCTCCGCCTGATTATGTATATATACGCCTCACTGTCTTTTCTCTCTCTCCTAATATACTAAACTCACGTAAACTCTCCTCTTCAATCTCTCCGCCCTAAATCTCTCTCTAAATTCGCCTCCCCTAAACAACACTTCTCTTCCCAAAACACTCAATCTCATTCTACTTATTGTAAACCTAATCTGATTTACTCCGCCCCCAAAAACACCAATCTAAAAATCCAAACTCCTTCTATCTGTTTGTTTATCCACCGACTATATCATCTCACGATTTAAACCTGGTCGATTTGTGACATCAAGATCTTGATAAGGTCTCGGGTAGGTTTTCTTTTTGTTGATTTGTTTTGGTGAGAATCGAGTCGAGAGTTTGTTGGAGGGTGTCGGTGAGGTTTTGTGTTCGAGGTGTGGGTCGTGAGGTCTAAAAATAAATGAGTCGAGAGTTGTGAGGCTGGTGTGGCTTGAGTTGAGTTTGGGTAGGGGTTGGTTATTAGGTCGAGTCTTGATTTGTTTGGATCAATGAGAATTGAGGGTGTGTCCGTCGATGTTGGGTTCGAAAGAGGGTGTCCGAGAGGGTGTGTCTGTGTGATGTCGAGGGTGTTTTGTGTGAGACGAGAGGGTTTTGATGAGTGTGAGTTAGTGAGTCCTTGTTGGTTCTAAAGTGTCGAGTGCTTAGTCTTGTGTGTGTTATCAGAGTCGTGTGTGAGTTCGAGTCTTACGAGGGTCTAAAAAAGAAATGAGTCGAGAGTCGGATGAACGTTTAATCCGGATGAAACTTTTATTCCGGATGAAACTGTTATTCCGGATGAAACTTTTATTCCGGATAAAACGTTTATTCCGGATAAAACGTTTATTCCGGATAAAACTTTTATTCCGGATAAAACTTTTATTCCGGATAAAACTTTTATTCCGGATGAAACTTTTATTCCGGATGAAACTTTTGTTCCGGATGAAAGTTTTATTCCGGATGAAACTTTTATTCCGGATGAATGTGTTCGTTCGGAAAAAGTTTTATACCAGATCTGAAAAACTGAAACCAGATCTCGAAAATCCCATCCCTTTTTTTTAAATTGGTTATAAAAAATGATAATAAAAAAACTGAAAGATGATGAACAGACTTGGTTGGACAAAGAGATGATAGAAACCCAGATATAGAAACCCAGATTAATACCAAAAGGAGATGACAGTTGGACTGATATGGTTGGACAAAAGATGAAAAAGATTGATGAAAAAAAAAATAAAAAAATAAAAAAATAAAAATGAAAAAGATTGGACAGATTGGAAAAGAAAAAATTGATTGGACAGATAACCGATTGACAAATTTGATAAAAAATGAGACGAAGAAATAGATTAAAATAAAAAAACAAAAAAAATTATGACAAGAAAATCAAAAGATAAAAACGCAAATCCTAAGATTCAACAATGGCTCTTGATACCAATTGAAGGTCTACGATTTCTTAGGATTTGTTAAACTATGAATAATCTATTGATAAGATGGAGATGGAGGGTGAAGAAGATGATTAACTAGAGAGAGAAAGAGGAGAGGAAAGAAAGATAGAGAGAGAAAGTAAATTTATTAAAATGAAAAGTGAGAAAATGAAAGAGCCACCCCTCCTAACATTCTAGGAGGGGATATATATAGCCCACCCTACATGTGGGCTATATGGGCTATACTGTTTACAACTGGATCACGAGCCTAATACATTAATATATCGTTGGAGCGACCGATCCTTCATAAATACGTAAAAACGTATTTCCAACATCTGCTTAGAGCAGTGGGAAGAAATTTCCCACTGACTGCCTTAGTGTTCCCACTGCTAAGCAAAAGGACAAAGCTTAGTGACTTGTCAACATCAGTTTGTTTATTTTTTTTCTTTTGTGACCTAATTTGACAGTTTTTCAGTATTTTTATTTTTCCTGGTATTGTTTATTTATTTTATGATTTTTCATCAAGTTTATCTTCAATTTACTGTTCATTTGACATTTTTAGATTTAAATTGATTTTAACTAGTTTTAATTAATCTGATTTTTGTCTTTTAGTGCAAAATTTTTATATTTTTCAGTTTTAAAAATTTTCTTAGTTTCAGAAAAATATTTCAAGATTTTTAGTATAAAAATTTCACTGTTCACTTTGTTTTATTATTTTTTAGATTTAATTTAAGTTTAAATAGGTTTTTAATTAAACTGTTTTGTCTTTTAGTGAGAAAAATCACTTTTTCAAACTTTTTAATTTTTCTACTATTTAGAATTATAAATTAGGATTTTTCAAAAAGTCAAATTAATTTTAGCATTATCTTATTATTTTTAATCATTATTTTAGTTTAAAAATTGTTTTTAGCCTTTAAAAATAGAAAATTAGTTTTAAAAAATTTGGAAAAATACTTTTTAGTGTTTAAATAATATAAGTGAGATACTCGTTTGATAAATATTTTGGGCTTTTTCTTAATTATATTTAATTTTAGGGCTTTAATTAGTATTTAAAATTGAATATTTAATTAATAAAAGGTTTTAAAATTTATTTATTCAATTTTATTCTTATTTATATTATTTTAAACTTAGTTTTCATTTTTAATTAATTTTTAGCTTTAATTTTTAATTTTGTCGTGTTTTACGTATTTACGTTCGCGTTTTACGTCATTACGTCGTAGTGTAATCGTAGTCGTAGCTCGTCTTTGTTTTTCTCTCTTAAAACCCAAAAACGACACTAATCCAAACTTTGATTTTATATAATTGGCATCTTATTCACACACCTCCGCCGAGAACGAACTCGCACTTATTCGATTCGTCGATTTTCCTAAACCGTCGAGTTTAATACTTGCCCATTATACGTCTTTTTCCTAAAAGCGTATTTTTACTACACATCAAAAATAATCAGCGACTTCGTCATATATAATTGTGGAGCTGATTTTTGAAAATATTACAAAGATTCTTTACAAAGAGTATTAATATTGGGTTTGAGTTGATTGGTTGATATATCTTTGATATGGAAGCAAAGATCTCATTTGGTTATGTTGTTCTTGGATAATTATATTCCTTTGTCTCGTTCGGTCATATGTCGACCTTGGCGTCTCGTTTTCAATCAACGAGTGATTGTTTTATTGTGAAGTCGCGTGTCGATTATCGGATGTCTGTTCCTTGATCTACGTGTAATTACTACATCAGGTGAGTTCATAACCTCGCTTTTACTACTTTAATTATTTTATGAAACCCGCGAGGGGGATACATGCTACTTTTTACGAATGGACGCAAGTGCTTGAATTGTATGCTTAATTTGTACCTTTTAGTCATGAACCGTTAATTACTTGGACCGGTTGTATCGATCGAGTAAACATGAATGATGTGAATAGATCTATTGGGTTTGACCTCCCCGTCCGGGTTTATCGGAAAACCGACTGGACGCATTGTATTTGAAACTTGAACGAAATAACAGAATAACGGATGTTAACGTTTCGGTTTCATGAGCTAAATGCGATAATTGATGCTATCTTACTTTGGAAACTGAATGCTTGAAATCTTGTGGTCCACCACTTTTATTTGCAAACCTATAAATTCACTCAACCTTTGTGTTGACATTTTTAGCATGTTTTATCTCAGGTTGAAGAGCAGCTGGAGCATGGACTCACATGGAATATTTTGAAGGTAATAAATACTGATTACCATTCGAAAAACATTTTAAAACTGTTTATTGTTACATTATTGTTGGGACCTCTTTGTAAACTCTGATTTTAAATATCGAATGGATTAAGCTTTTCAAATGCCTCATTTTGAGTCGTTTTCTGTAACTTATGTATTGTGCTATGAAGTAATGCTCCTAATTACCCTTCCGCTACGTATCTTGAAAATGGAAGTGTTACACTGGGCCACATTGTTTCAGCAGAAGGGATTACCATGGATCCTGCGAAGGTTGAGGCTATCACAAAATGGCCAAAACCGACATCTGCAATAGAGGTTCGTAGTTTTTTGAGATTAGCTGGCTATTACCGTAGGTTTGTGGAAAAGTTCTCACGGTTAGCCTTGCCTTTGACTAACCTGATGCGTAAGGGAGAGAAATTCGTCTGGAATGATGAGCGAGAGAAGAGCTTTGAAGAACTTAAGCATCGTTTAGTTTCTATAACTATTCTTACTCTCCTATCTGGCACTGGTGGATTTTAGATTTACAGTGATGCTTCGGGAAAAGGACTTGGTTGTGTACTCATGCAACATGGGAAGGTGATTGCCTATGCATCACGACAGCTTAATCCTTTTGAAGAAAATTATCCCACTCATGATCTGGAATTAGCAGCAGTTGTATTCGCACTCAAGATCTGGAGGCATTATCTTTATCGTGAGTCATGTGACATCTTCACTGATCATAAGAGCCTTAAATGCATCTTCACTCAGTGAGAACTAAACATGAGACAGAGACGGTGGTTGGAATTACTGAAGGATTATGACACCAACATTCAGTACCATCCTGGTAAAGCTAATGTGGTGGTTAATGCTTTAAGCAGAAAATCAGGCATGATTGTTGGCATTAAGGTGGAAGAATAAATTATCCGTGATCTCAAGCGTTTAGATATTGAGCTTTTTGTACGTGGACAACATGGTTACTAAGCTAATATGAGAGTTGAGCCAGAATTAATCTCTCGGATCAAGGCAGCTCAGAAGGACACGGTGAGATATGGGCGATTATTCAGAATATCGATCAGTAGACTGAATTCTGTATAGATGGCGATGGCATTGTATGGCAGGGTACCAAGTTATGTGTTCCAGAAGATCTTACTCTAAGAGAAGCTTTGTTGACTGAATCTCACAGCTCTCCATTCTCCATTCATCCTTGATCTACCAAAATATATCATGATCTCAAACAGCATTTTTGGTGGAGCGGTATGAAACAAGATGTTGCTACTTTCGTTTCTAAATGTCTGACCTGCCAGCAGGTTAAGATAGAACATCAGCGAGCTAGTGGTTTACTAGAACCATTAGAAATTCCCGATTGGAAGTGGGACAAGATCTCCATGGATTTTGTTACCGGACTACCACAGACTCAGAAGAAGCATGATGTCATCTGGGTCGTTGTCGATCGTTTGATCAAGTCTGCACATTTCCTTCCAATCCTCAAGGATTACCTAGTTAGGAGATTGGCAGAAATATTCCAGCAGGAGATCGTGCGACTACACGTTACTCCGTCAGATATCATATCAGATAGAGATCCACGATTTACATCTCGTTTCTGGAGAGGTTTGCAGAAAGCTTGGGGCACCAGACTCAGGTGTTGTTTGTTTATTAAGAGGCTCTGAATCTGAATCTAATTCGCACATCTGAATCTGAATATTCGATAGAAATGTCTGAATCTTATTTCCATCTGAATCTGAATAAGTGGTTGATAAATCTGAATCTGAATAAGTGGTTGAGAAATCTGAATCTGAATCGACTATAACTGTTACAATTTAAATATAATACGAGTGCATTCACACAAGAAATAAAATTTATTAGATATAAGATACCAAAGTTTATAATACGATTGATTTAAAGTAAAAAGTCTTTTAAACAAAACATGCAATCTCATGTGTTTTTTACTAAAATAGATGTGTCGGAGTTTAAATCTATCTTTAATACAATTAACTAAAATCATTTTATAAACTTTTTATCTAGCAAAACATATATAACGATTATAAAAGACAAAGGTGAAACAAGAAAAGAATAAAAAAATAACACCAAAATAGAAAAAATATAACAAAATAAAAAATAAATAAAAACGAAAAACGAAAAAAGTAACAAAAATTAAGAACAAGAAAAATGACATTAAGAGATGTTAAGACAACCCCTATACATCTAGTTCAATCAGATGTTTATGCCTCTTACTGCCTCTTAATGATCAGAAAAAACAAACGCTATGAACACTGATTGCCTCTTACTGCCTCTGAATGAAATGAAAAAAACAAACAGTCTTAATGACTCAAATGTCTGACTGCATCTGACTAAAACAGATTAAGATGTTGTTAAGAGGCATTTCTTAAAAAACAAACACCACCTCAGGCTTAGCACAGCTTTCCATCCTGAGACCGACGGTCAGTCAGAGCGTACGATTCAGACATTATAATACATGTTGCGTACGTGTGCGTTAGAGTGGACAGTAAATTGGGATGACTACATCTGTTTGGTTGAGTTTGCTTACAACAACAGTTGGCACGCAAGTATCAAGTGTGCACCCTTCGAGATGTTGTATGGCAGGAAGTGTCATGCTCCAATCTGCTGGGATCAGGTTGGTGAACGAATCATTGAGGGTCCAGAGATGATTGAGGTGACCAATGAGAAGGTCGCCATTGCCAAGGAGAAGATTTAGGAAGCTCGTGTGTTGGAAATACGTTTTACGTATTTATGAAGGATCGGTCGCTCCAACTATAATTATGTAACGGGCTCGTGATCTATTTACTTATTGTATAGTCCATATAGCCCACATGTAGGGTGGGCTATATATAACCCCTCCTAGCATGTTAGGAGGGGGTTGTTGATTCCATTTCATACATTAATCATTTATCATCTTTTCTTTCTCTCTCTACAATTTTCTCCCTTCTCTCCTTTCTCTCTCTAATCCCTCATCTAATTCCTTCATTTCTTCTTTAATAATCAATCAATCAACCAACCTAATCCACCAAATCCATCACATAGAATAGGCCATTAATTTCGTAGACCTTCAATTGGTATCAAGAGCCATGGTTAGTTTGGTTTATTCTTCTTTTATTTTGTTTGATTTTGGTGGGTTTTGATTTAATCATGCTTAAACTTTAAAAAGTTTGTATTTTTTATAAAAAGTTTGTGTTTTTATGTGTTAAATCATATCGAGTCTTCAAATTTAATTACTTTTTAGATAAAAAATCACAAATTTTTTTTTAAAAATCAAATTTTTCTTATATAAAACATTAATAAGTTTGTGTTTATAAAAAAAGTTGGTGTTTTTTTTATAAAAGTTTTTGTTTTTCTCTTTTTAAATTTTGTGTTTTTTATAAAAAGTTTGTATTTTTTTATTGTTTTTTATCACAAGTTTAATAATCAATTTATATAAAAAGTTGGTATGTTTTCTAAATTTTATCAATTTATATAAATTTTTATCCATTTTTATCCTTTTTTATTTTTTTAATCAGTTTATTATTTAAATTTCGTTTAATCAGTTGTGTCATTTTTTTTGGTCAAGTTTTTCAGTTATCAGCTGTTATCAATTTTCTTTTGGATTTTTTTTTTTTTTCTCTTTTTTGGTCAACTGTCAACTGTCAAACTGTTATCATTTTCTGTCCATTTGTCCAAATTTGTCCATCTAAACTGATAAAGTCCTTTCATAATCAAGATTTTCATTATCTTGGGTCTCGAGTTTCAGTAATCAGTAAGTTTTTTATAAATGTTCCGAATCAATAATTAAGTTCCGTATCCAATTCAAAACTTCCGAATCAATTTTTTAAGACAAAACTTCCGAATCAATTTTTTTGACAATCTTCCGAACCAAACTCTTCCGATTCGGAAGTCTTCCGAATCAAAATCTTCCGAATCAAAATCTTCCGATTCGGAACTGTTCCGAACGAAACAAAGTTCCGAACGAAACAAAGTTCCGAACGAAACAAAGTTCCGAACGAAACAAAGTTCCGTTTCGGAACTCTTCCGAATGAAGCCCATTCAAATTAAACGGGCAAATCATCGTCTTTTCAAAAAGACTCATTCCCTCTCGACCCCAAACTCTCTCGGACACACTTGACTCGACCCTCACTCCCTCACACCCAATCTTTCGTCACCCAAAAACACCAAAAACACCCTCTCGACAGCCCCGACTCCAAAAACAATCTTTTTCCCTCAACCAAAAATACTCACACTCTCTCTTACCCTCACTGACAGAAGTAACACTCTCTCGACCCAATCTTTTTACCCTCACCCTAGCCTCGACAGACAACAACACTCTCACCTTCGCATCCTCTCAACCCTCCCTCGAACAAAAAACACCCTCGTTTTTACCCTCGTCTCTCACACCCCTCGACACATCCCTCGCTCACCCCAAACTACCAAACACCCTCGACACACTCACCCCACCACAACCCAACTCTTTCCCCTCAAAGACTCAAGAAGGACACCACAGTAGAGAGAGACTCATCAATAACTCAAATTAGAACACACCTACCTGAGATCTTTCTGAAAAAGACCTTGAAGCTGTAATACTCAGAGACTTGAATCTGTCTTCGTTCATAATTTGATAGTGGGTACTCCGACTGCGAAGGTTATGATGAGATTGATTTTTGATGAGATTGATGTGTTTTGATTAAGCTGTTATATCATTAGGATGAGTTTGATTATTTAGTGTTTGATGAGATGGAGGCTTGGAAATAGAAGAGAGAGACGGAAGAGATTATTTGTTGGTGGTATTTATGTGTGGTTTTAGATCCAGTCAAAGACGAGTTGATATAACTTTTTATATTTGCAGGCGGAGGAAACAAAGCTTTACAAAGACTGACTTTTGATAAAGGACACGTGTGTGGTGTCCTTTGATAGAGATATTTTTGGTGATAAGCCACGTTTCCCAATCAGGCCCACGTATTCTTGATTCGGATGTCTTAATAAACGTATTCTTGGAAGATTTATAAACGTTTTATGTTTGATTCTTATTTTATTTTTTATTTTACTTTTTATTTTTATTTTATTTTATATTTATTTTTGAAAACAGATTTGAAATGATTTTTTTTTTTTTTTTACACCCAAGTGTGCACGTATTTTTAGATAGTAATATTTGGAGATACTTATTATCGAGACGGGATTAAGTGCAAGAATTAGTTGACGAGACCACGAGAAATTCGATATAAATTGTCGGGCTAATCATTATATTAACCGTAGCTTAGATTTATTTATTAACGGGCTTTATTTTTGGAGTGAGCCGACTTTTCTTTGGTCTCCGGTTTCATTTTATCAACGTTTGAGCCGCAAAGAAACTCACCGATTTTTCGGTGGCTTTGTCATATTCCGTGAATTTCTGTTTCTAATTTTATTCACGAACTACAAAATCATGACAATAACCACAAAAAATTCAATGGATTTGTTGACGTCGACATCGAACGAGGGAGAAGCGCATAAAATGCAAGACACAGTTAGAGAAAGTGGCATCACTTCATTTCAAATGCTTCAGTCTCATCTTGTCACTCTTTCGGGAATTCAAGGAGGGAGCGAATTTGTGACAATCTTTGGACAAGATCGTCATATATTCATTGACTCAATTTTTACCGCTTTGACCCAACTCGCCGAGCAACTCAACCATGGAAACTTTAATCACTCTGCATCGGTACTTGCATATAAGGCTCTTGTGACACACCTCACGCCCTTCCTCCAATTTAATATCATCAAGCCTGAAAGTTCAATGATTTGCCAATCGTTTTTTCGAGATACACATACCGAGCTTCGAGTTTTCCGTGATACGATTTTAAAACTCATGTCATCGGTCTCGTCTTCGATATATCAAAGATCACAACTTCAGCAAGTGTATGTTAATGGAGTGCAAGAATCAATGACGCAGATGCAAGAGGATAATGGTCATTCGGTTGACAACTTGGAGCCTAACGATGGCACGAGCACAGAATCAGGAGGACAACATGATGCCAGTGGCACGTCAGGGAATGTTCATGAGATTTCTCTTGATGACACCGTACCCATTTATGACGCAGAACCTGCAAACATGGTACAATGTAATGTGGTTTATGATGTATATGCTGATGATATGCCGCATATTGAGGATTCTGAACCTAATTATGACAAACATGGGATGGAAACGAGTGATAGCAATACCACTTCTGATTCATCCGATGTCAGTCATAATGGGGGAGAGATTGTTCAGAATGCTAAACATCATGATAATTATCCTATAACTGATTCATTGACTGCTTCTGATTCCAAGATTAAAGAGCTCGAAACAATCGTAGCTCGGCAATCAAAAGATCTTGAGGATGCCAAACTTGAATTTTCTAAGAAAACGGACAAATTTGAAACATACTTTGAAAAACTTGAAAAGTCAAACGTTGTTCTTGAAAGAAAATTGGATCAAACTGTTCTAGATTCTAAAGCTGAAAAGGATAATCTTTTGAAACAAATTCAACTGCTTGAATCTAAGTTGGCATCCCAAGATAACGTGCTCAAAGAAAATGAAACATTAAAGGCCCAATTACAGGAAAAGGTTTTTGCTATAGCTGCGTTGAAAAACGAGTTAAGGAAAAGTAAAGGACCTAGTGTGGACACTAAGCTTGAAAAACCATCAATCTTGGGGAAACCGCCTACAAATCAGTTCGTCAGACAACCGATTGTCAGACAACCTACTGCATTTAGATCCGAGCGACCACAATCCTCGAGACCGCGGTTTGCCTCCCAAGTTGATTTGGTTCATCTTATTAGACCAGTCACTCCAGCAACTAGGCCCAATGTGATCACTCCAGCTTTAGCAAGACCAAATCATATGATTGCCTCTAGTTTCCCTAAAAATACTAAGACCACGTCTAGAACTAGTTCAAATGACGTTAGCCATGAACCTGATCTTAGGGAAGCTAAGCAAAAGACACATGTAAGAGATAGGAATTCCAAACCCAGTCAGATGCCTTCTAGTGTACCCAACACTGCTAACCGTAGCATGTCCAATCCTAGGAGCATCAATCAATCATCTAAGGATTCTAGATCTTACTCGGACATTAAATATGCTACTTGTAAAACATGTAGAAAATGTGTCTTTACGGCAAATCATGATGCTTGTATCAAAAAATTGCTTAATGAGGTGAACTCCCGTGCTAGACTTAAATCCCAGTGGGTCGCTAAAATCAAACCCGTTGGTAAAATGTGGCGCCCCACTGGTAGATCTTTCACTCTTGTAGGAAACGAGTGCCCTTTAACTAGGATAGTCTCCGATTCTACTAAGTCTACTAGGGAGGAAACTGATAAAGATGATACTTCACTTACGCCTAAACTTAAGGTTTTCTATAAAAGGAAACGTTTGCCAGCCAAGACTAGTGAATCATCTACTCAGGTCGCCTCTGAAACAAGTAAAGCCAACTGTGAACCCCCATGTGCTTCTATAATTGATATTGCTAACCCACGTCAAAGCATGCAAATTCCTAATGAGATTGCAGGTACCAAAGTTGATGTTCCAAAAGAACGAAGCGGTCCAATCGTTGTGTACCGTTCAACTAAGGACACTCTTAGAGTTTGGTTGCTGAAGAAGCAGATATCAGAGAAACAAATGTCTCAGGGGATTCATGGTTAAGCTGCAATCAAGGACTTATAGTCACATCACAGACTATAACTCGCTCTTCAAAGAAAGGAAAGTTTATCGCCGATGGTAAACTTATCCTAACAACGAGAAATTAATTTTTCTCGGGCATGAGCTTATATAAAAAACATTCCAAGTTTTTAAGCTCATGCATTATGGCTCCTCGTTAAATGACAGACGACGACCCGGACTTCAGAGACAGGGAAGTTTATCTACGCAACGATAACTTACCCTCTTAACAAGAAATTAAGTTTTCTTGGACACGAGCTTATCCTAAAACCATTCAAAGGTTTTAAGCTCGTGTATATGGTTTATCGTTAAATATCAGACGATAACCCGTGCATCAAAGAAAGGAAAGTTTATTGCCGATGATAAACTTATCCTAACAACGAGAAATTAAGTTTTCTCGGGCATGAGCTAAAATTAAAAACATTCGAGGTTTTTAAGCTCATGCAAAATGACTTACAGTTAAATGTCAGACTGTAACTCGAATTTCAAATAAAGGAAAGATTATCTTTTATGATAACTTATCCTCTTAACGAGAAATTCACCTTTCTCGGTCATGAGCTTGTATTAAAACATTCGAAGTTTTAAGCTCAGAAAGGAAAGTGTATCTTTTAAATAAGAGAACTTCTCCTCGTAACGAGAAATTAACCTTTCTCGGTCATGAGCTTTCCGTTAAAACAGTCAAAGTTTTCAAGCTCATGAAAAACGACTTCTAAGTAAATGTCAGCTTAGGACTCGTTCTTCAGATAAAAGGAAAGTGTATCGCCGATGATAAACTTATCCTTAACAACGAGAAGTTTACAACTTCTCGGACTTGAGCTCGTTCCTAAGATATTCCAAATCTTAAGCTCAAGTAATTGTTTTTCAAAACTTTGAACACAATTTTTCGAGAATTTCTCAAAAGGTTTTTCTAAATCTTTCAAAATTATGTGTTCAAAAACGTTTTGATAAAAAGAGCATGTCTTCTGGAATCGATAATATTTACGAACCTAGAAATGTCATTCAATAATGACACGGGGTTGTAAATAAAGTTCGAGCAGAAGTTCAAATTTTTAAAACATGCTCAAAATGGTTTGCTATTATTTCAGATAGCAACCCGCTTTTCATAATCAAGTCAAGCATTTCACCGGAAAGCTTTGACTCAACAACGGGAATTAATTTTTCCGGGAACGTGACGAGGAGACCAACATTCGTGCACAAGAACCATGTGAATCTCTCATATGATGTTCTCCATCATTCAGGTCCAACCTCGTACATTGCTACTCTTGTGAATTCATTATTACATATGATCTTTGCACGTAAAAAATACCTTACACTTGTGTTTAAAAGGTATTTAATTTACGTTTCAAGTACACCCTCATTAATTTGAGGGGGAGCTTGTTAAATTCATGAAGATAATTGGACTTGCATTTTTCTTCCCAAATTTTCTTAAAATGCTATTAAATCAATTGATATTAAAAACATCGATTGGGTTAATATTTTTAATATGGGGGAGAAAACGTGATTTAATATGGGATATGATCAATCATAAATGGTTTGACTTAACGTGTTAGCTCATCCCGACATGTGCGAAATGTTTTCGAATATCGTAGCATATGTTAAGGGGGAGCAAAATGGATTTGCACTTCAAAATGGATTTCATGGTGACATACACTTACCCAAAACATCTCTTTTCACGACGATGACGATTGTGGTGACATAAGGATGGTAGGATAGGTTAAAGTCCAATGATTTCTCTAGAACCGGAGGAATCTTCCCAAGGACATTCCATAGCTAGAAATAGTAGTCCTTAGGAAAGATGGAGAAAGATTGTGAACGTAGCTGAATGCTGACCAAGTACTTAAGTTAGCACTGGAACAATCACAACAAGGTGCTAGTTATGACGTATTGGTAAGCATTGAAGGGGTTGAAGAATGAAAAAGAATTGTAAAGATAAAGGGTGTAAAGAAAGAAGCCCTCCTTACAACCTTAGGCAGAAACCGGGTCAATTCATATGCTATTGAGATCATTCTTAATGATTCTTGATATTAAAGAAAGACATCATGGACCCAGTGATGCAATGCACAACCCTTCCCAGCTAACTCAAATATCTCTCAAAAGGTATTTGTTTTAATCACACGGAGATCAACACATTATCTATTGATTTATTCACTCCGAATAAATTGGTATTGAAAAGGTGGCACTCCTCTCCAGCCTCCGATCACTAAAAATCCAAAATGCACGATCGAGTCTAGAGCCATTTGAGATCATCAAATATCTCATTAGGACACACTTTCATTATTCCTTGCTTCTTCACACACTATGAAAAGTAAGAAAGATCTTAAGAGTCCTACGCAAAATCTTCATGATCTTGCCTGAACATCCGAGTAATACGAAAGTATTTACAATGAAGATGGAAATCCTTCTTGAGCGAACATCAAAAAGCTCATGGTAGGTGACTTGTGCGATTCTTTATGAATCAAACTTGTGATAACTGGAAAGCAACAGTGGTTTAATTCTTAATTGAACTTAAACTCGTTCCAGGCCTCTTCGCATTATCATATGATCTTGCCAGAACACTCAGAGTGACTCTTTATTGATCACAGTGACGAGTGGAAATCCTTCTAGTGTTAACATCAAACAGCACTTGGTAGGTAACTTGCAAGATTCTATATGAATCAAGCTAGTGACAACTGGAAAGCAACGATGGTGCGATTCTTAATTGAATTTCACTTGTTCCAGGAACATGAATTGACGGCTTCAAATCATGCGGATAATATTATCCAAATGATTCACTCTTTATGTTCGCAGTCTGCTTTGGACGGTCGAGTAAAGAGAACGGGTTTACCCGCGAAATCCTGTCAGGAAGTTACTTAATTGAAACTATCCGTCACGGGTACGATATCTGATATCGTCCAACGGTCTTCACCGACCGGAGGTAAATTGCTACCGAATTAGAATGAAATGTTCAAGGCCATTTCATCCGTGTATATTGTTTGTTGCTAACTGTCTTATGCAGCGTAACAAGAAGGTGGCATTGCGGTGTACAATCCAAAAGAAGTCGTCACCACATGCTTATACTACATACAATTAGTACTTCAACAAATTCAAGAAAGCCTGAAGGTCAAGTCTTCCGCTGTATCAAACTCTGAAGCTTTCAAGAATTTAAAAGTATAAGTATGTGGAACATGAAGTCACAAAGAGGCAAATATCACAAGTGAAGAATGCACAAGGTCAAGGCAAGAAAACATGCTCAAGACTAAAGTCAAAGATCACATCAAGCATATTCACAAGAACAAGATCGAAGACTCAAGCATAGATGCTAGGTTTAAGATTTTGTAAAAAGATGTGACCTCCCTTAGGGGGAGATTGTTGGAAATACGTTTTCCCTATAAAGTCTCGGTCACATCTTAGTTAGCATAGATCACGAGTTATAGACAATTTAGAACTTTGTAACTTGGAGCGACCTCCCTTAGGGGGAGATTGTTGGAAATACGTTTTACGTATTTATGAAGGATCGGTCGCTCCAACTATAATTATGTAACGGGCTCGTGATCTATTTACTTATTGTATAGTCCATATAGCCCACATGTAGGGTGGGCTATATATAACCCCTCCTAGCATGTTAGGAGGGGGTTGTTGATTCCATTTCATACATTAATCATTTATCATCTTTTCTTTCTCTCTCTACAATTCTCTCCCTTCTCTCCTTTCTCTCTCTAATCCCTCATCTAATTCCTTCATTTCTTCTTTAATAATCAATCAATCAACCAACCTAATCCACCAAATCCATCACATAGAATAGGCCATTAATTTCGTAGACCTTCATCGTGCTCGTCAAAAGAGCTATGCTGACAAACATCACAAATCATTAGAATTCCAGCCTAGTGAGCATGTTTTCTTAAAAGTATCACCCGTACGTGGAGTCAAGCGTGTTTGGTATTAAGTGAAAGCTCTGTCCTCGTTTCATCGGACCATTCGAGATCCTCGATCGTGTCGGTGAGGTATCGTATCGTTTTCCGTTACCTCCTCAGCTATCTCATGTTCATAATGTGTTCCACGTGTCTTTACTTAGAGGTTACAATTATCATCATCTGCACATTGTCACGTATCCACTCAATCAGATTCGTGAGGATCTATCCTATGTTGAGGAACCCGAGGCCGTTCTAGATCGTTAGGATCGTGTCATGAGGAGAAATACTATTCCATTTTCAAGATCCTTTGGAGGGACCATCCCGAGCGGGAAGCCACTTGGGAAACGGAGGAGTCTATCCGGACTTCTTATCCTCATTTTTGTCTATGATTCGGGTATGTCCTTTTTAGCTTATCGTATCTCTAATTCGAGGACGAGTTCTTCTTTTTAGAGGGGAAGAGTTGTAAAACCCGCATAAAATACATGAAGACAGTAAATACACGAAAACACGGATTTATTTAAAACTTACAATTAATTAATACACGACAAGTATCTTGAACATTAAATGACTAACGACAAGTATTACGTATATTATTTATTTAATGAAAAGTATTTACGTATAATAAATAATGCACGACAAGACTTAACACAATATAGCACGAATTTAAGTTATGAATACACGATACGTGGAAATTATTAAAACATGATAAATAATTTATAAAAGGGGTATTGTTGCCGGTTAAAAAGAAAAGAAACAAGAAGGGCCCTAGCCCGGCCCGTTAACCATTTTATTAGCAACAAAATAACTCCTAGGGAGTTTATTTATCAAGTTTTAAGAAAAAAAAAATAAAAACCCTAGCCTCCTTGTGTCTTTGACCGGTTTTGCAAGAGAAAAAGGGAGGAGAAAATCCTTTTGATCCTAATTATTTTTGGGTTCGTGTTCGGTTAATTCATTCCTAAATCATTACGCATTCGGTATCACCTATTTAATCTTTTATTTTATATTAATCGTTAACCATGAATTCATTAATTAATTTTATGAACGTGTTATGAATGAATAAAACATGAATAAAGCAAGAATGGTTCGAGTTTTTGTTTTGTTTGGTCACGAAAACCAAGACACAAGGGTCTCGGTGGGAATATAAACCCACCAGCCGCCGGCCGTAAGGCTCGGTGGCTGGGTTTCTTGGGTAGCCCCAACAGCAGGGGCCCCGCATAGGGGGTGTTTGTTTAATAGTGACAACCGAGAGGGAACCTTGCGTCGGCAGTGGGAACCGGCTACAGCCGGGGGCAGTCCGACTGGACATTGGCAAGGCCACGCCGCCGGTGGGGTTGTGGTGGTGTTTGTTTGATTGCTTTGTTAATCGTGCAACCGAGTCACTAGGACTCGGTGTGCTTAATTTTGGGGCTCGGCCAACCGAACACAAGGGGGTGTTGGTTATACTTTTGCTTAATTAATTTGAGACTTATGATAATTAATTATTTAATTATTAATGAATAAATCATGACGCCATTTAATTAAATTAATTATAACTTACAATAATTATTCTTATATAATTATTCATGAAATTAAACATGACACATTGAATAAATAACTTAAAGACTTAGCTTATTTGATTAATTACATTTTAACCATGGTCTAATTAAATTAATTACTACTTTAATTTAATTATACAATTATCAAGTTATGGTAAAAATTTATTGATATCAAATCATGTTATGTTATTAATTAATAATCACTAATAAATCATGTTATATTATTAATTAATAATTATTATGTTAGAATGAAGTATTTATTTAATTAATAAACTTTACTATTATGACATTTAATTAATCATGACTTATAAAATATGTTCATTAAGCTTTGATTTATATTGTATGCTTACTAAACAAGCTTATTACTATTCATGGAAACTTTCTATTTTTGGAAACTTACTATTTATGGAAACTTACTATTTTTGGAAAGTTGCTATATATAGAAACCTACTATTTTTGGAAAGTTACTATATATAGAAACCTGCTATTTTTAGAAAGTTACTTATTATGGAAACATCAAGTATAATAATACATGAAACATGAAATACATTAATCAAGACCACATGAAACACTAAGAAGACACGATAAAACATAAACAAGTACAAGAAGTCAAGAACAAGTAAAACAAGTCAAGAACAAGTGAAGTAAACTAAAAACCAGTCAGTTATGCATGAACATACAACTCATACACGTCCTTTATTATGTAGCACTCATGAAGTTGGAGTAGTTACTTTCCGCCTTTCATCTTCATTCGTTACAGGACATAAGGTATGGATATTCCGTCCTTCAGTAAGGACATTCTCTTTCTATGCATGATTAGGATTCCCCGTTTGCTGCCATCTGTTTTCTATAGTATTATCAGATCATTAAACTTTTCATTGTTTGCCGTGCTTTCATTTTTAAATTGCCTGAGCTATATATACATGCATAACCATGTCCACCTAGTTATGGAGGTACCATAACCATGACACCTGAGGCACCCGTGTCATGACTCTTCCGCGACGAGAGTGATTTCTCGCGGCGTCCCTTCAGTTGATTTGGCCATTATTATTATTATCATGTGGGGCATATGGGTGCATCCTAGTACATGTTTTGTAGGTTTATAAGGTGATTGTGGTGTGTGCTCTACATCCATCACATTAGAGCTGATCCTCCACCCAGACTTATATAATTAGAGGTTACCCCTCTAATAGCATGGCGATGTCACCCCTCTATGTATTCATGTACGTTGATATATATCATGACCTATATGAACTCTTTGGCATTTAAATTACATTTGCATGTATAAACATAAGGCTTTCCGGTTATAAACCAGTTTATAAAACATGTTCTAGGTTTTCCAGGACTTACACATATTCTACTGTATTTCATATTTTACTTATGTTTCAGTTATCCTTATCATGTCATTATATCCGTTCACTGAGCGCATTGCTCAACCGTATTTTCTTTCCATATCCCATACGGTAGATACATAGGGACGAACTTAAGCAACTAAGAGTACGTGCATAGGATGGAAGCTACCTTAAACTTCTTTCCTTTTGCATTTCATATACTTATTCTTGGTTGGACAATGTTTAGTCCTTTTCTATATTCTTTACTTTATGCATGTTTGAGCTTATGTTTAGAGGCCGATATTTGATTTCGGCTTTCCTTTATGGTCATTTATGTTTTTAAGACATATTACCTTGCATGCTTTGATGACACGCCATAATTATTACGTAACGGTCTACTTATCAAAGTGGGGTGTTAGAAGCTTGGTACACCCAAAAACAACAATAAAGAATACCTCAAAAAAGGACAACAACTGGTATCAAGATTGACATTGGCCAACAACAACCAATTGAAAACTATAGGAAATTCCAAAAACACAACCTCATGGTAACACACAGTTTGATAAAAGGCAAAACAAAGCAACTAATTTATAACTATCATGTTAAAATCTGAACTTCATAATAAAGTATAATAATTATGAAAGTAAGTTACCCTTTTTCCTCCGGTTCAAGCACGCAACACCCACATGAGGCATCCAACCTCGCCACACACCGACCCACATCATCGCACACCATCAAAGGCAGCAATGAAGATATCACTGGAAACAAAGGGGGTACCATTTTAAGCCATTATAATCCAATCACATATCACAACTACTGCACCCATTCAAACCCGCAAAAAACCAAATTTTCTCTCCTGTTTCAGGATCTAGGTTTTTAATTTTAGTGAGAGAGAAGTGGGCGCAGATGTTTGTGAGTGAGAAGATTACGCAACCAGACATTCTAATTAAAAAAATGGTTACTCACCAAAGGCCAATTAATATTGATCAAAGGGCAGAATAAAATTATTATAATTTACCAAACAGCAAAGGGCGACTAATCAATTAATGATGAACGGGGGAAGGGCCAAAAGGCCAAACCACCATTAATGAGGAATGGTGTAAAACCTCTGATTTTACCTTATTGACTTTGTCAACTGTTGTACTATTTATTTTTGGAATCTATATAATTCTACCTCTATATGACTTATTTTTTTAATCATATACCTTTTATTATACTACCTTTCATATTTATTTTATATTTATATGGACCTTTAGTCATTTTTGACTACTCTGGCAATTGACTGGCCACCTGAATGAACCAGGACTCATCACCCCAGTACATATTTTTGAGATAAACTGTAACCTTACTTAATTTAATTATTAAGTACTTGAAATATTTTATATGTACATATTTACATATATTACATAATAGAAATAAACACCTAACACCTTAAAACAATGTACATTATTTTAGATTGTCATTTATTTACTTTATTTAAGTAAAATAATTATAGTGATGTATTCATTATACACATTCACTAAATTACCTAAAAGCTTCAACAAAAATACCTATGACTCAACAAATACTTACAATATTAAGCAAGGGCTATTATTCTCATTCAACACTTGATAAAAATTATCAAAACTCTCCCACATGCATGTACATGTCGTGTATATGTATACATGCTTACACATTCATCATTGTTTTGCTAACTTACAAGTATAATCATGTATACTCCACTAATACACTATGCTAACCCTACTTTCTTACACAACCATGCTATGCATACTTACACACACCATACATAATACTATACCAAGTCTTTTCTTGTCCCTTTTTGACCTCTAAACACACGGCAACCCTTTGCCATTTGAGGGGGAAAGTCAAATTTCTAGTTTGAGCATGTGCCTAATACTTGCATATCCTAACATATCTAATATGTATCTTCCTAAGATACTAAAGTACTACATAAGATACATCAAATCCACCTTCTCTTTCTTCATAAGTCGAAACATACACATAACTCGCCAACAAATTCACTTGATACCATCACTTCACTATCTCTCTCTCAACCTACGGCTCAAACATATTTCCACCATTAACAAGACCTTCAAAATCCTTTCCTACTCCTAAATCATGTCTCATACTACATGAATGTTAATCATTGGTTCACTCTACAAGTGTCTTGATCATTGAAGCAAGAAAGAAGCCTTAGAAGCCCCCATTGAAATTGTTGAAAGCTTATCACTTGTTCTTACTCATTCTCCTATCCACTCCTAAACCTATCTAAACAAGTAAGTTAAACTTAAAACCTATCTTTCAATATATTTACCTTTCATATACATTAACATACACATGGTTCTTCTTAGTAAAATTTAATGTTGAAACAAAAATATGAAACCCTAGACCTTATATAGGTCACGGCTAAAAATGTGTCACGGGTTCACATGATGCAAAATCTTAATAACCATGATGAACATATCACTATGGACTAGTTAAACTTGAAAAACTATGAAAAACATAAGCATGCACATGTTGGACGTGGGGTTTAACCCTATGGTTCGATATTGGTTAATCTTGTAATGTTTAAACAAGTCTAGAAATATTAGATCTATAATTATATTTGCCTTAAAATGATAAGTTCACTATTATGCCTTTAAGATTTAGTTTTAAGCTCACTATAATAAGTTGCCTAAATAAATCTTCATTATTACTAAATAATATTTATTTAAACCTTTTGGTGTCAAAAATATAACATTATAATGTTTCGGGTTAAAAAAGGAAATATAATACTTTCGGGTTGGATTTGTAATTTTACTAAGTGTAGGGATCTAAATGAACAAGTATAGAAACTTATTTTCCAAAAATATAAACCTTAGGGTTAACTTTGTAATTAGCCGAGAGTTAAGGGTGGTGTTTTGACACTATCCAAAACTTCAAGTTAACAATAAGGACCTAAATGAAATTACTAAGGCGTTAGGGTAAATTGTGTAACTTAATAAAAACCTAGGGGTTTCCTTTGCCATTTACCGAAACATAATATAAGCCCAAGGGACCTATTTTGCCATTATAGTAAACTATATCAAGCCCTAGATAAACCCTAAGGGTGATTTTTGCCATTTTCCGAAACTTATATAAGCCCTAGGGGGCATTTGTGAAACTTATAATAAACCCTAATATAAGCCGAATACTATAGGGACCAAATTGGCCATTTTATGAAACTTAAACAAACCCTAGTTACATGTGTAACTATGGAGGGACCAATATTGTAATTACTTGAAATATTTAGAAACCCTAGGTGTATAAAAGTAATTTAACCACGGGTAATTATTTAAGTAGAGGGACTAAAATGTAATGTACCCAAAGTATAACGAACCCTGAAATTTCTATATATTTATACCTGATATTTAAAACGTAAAACTTAAATAAACATACATTTGTTATTTTTCCAAACTTATAATTTAATAATTATAAACACTATGGAAACGTGGAATTTAATTAAAATGTTATACGTTTTATAAACCTTATTTATATTAAATATAAATTAAAACTGATTAACTTATAAAATAAATATATTAATTATATTTATTTCCTATTACGTTAAATATATATATAACTACCTTTTATAAATATTTAAAGTGTTTTATAAACAACATAAGTACAAAAATATTAATTATATAGGTTTATTAATTTAACCTTATTATTTATTTTATACTTAAAATAAATACTGCTATAACTTGTACAACGATGAACTAAAGTACAAGTATCGTAATAAAATGCTTAAAACCAGTATAAGCATGCACAGATTTATTCTGAAACTTTTATGCATTATGTTATGCATTTACTGAGACCTTATAATTATTTAGGTCGTTGATTGTATCGTGAGCATCCTATCAGATTTATCTACTGACTTATTGTTGTACTAATGATGTGAGTTCATGGCCCCACTTTATATATTGACAAACTTTTAAACCTTTTAACGGGGAAGAAAACATGCAACATATTTTATTTTATGGACATGAATTGAACTGTGAAACCTTTGATTACATTGCCTATTGTAGATGAACCCGCATGACCCGTGCATCTGAAACTGTTAGAATTATTGAATTACCTGAATGTTATAAATAGATCTATTTGGGATTGACCGTCCCTATCTGGGTGAGTCATGCTCATTGTGCCTAGGCTAGGACAACAGATGTTTCACATGTCAGCACTTATTATTTTTATGGGTGCTTTTTTATAAGGCGAAGGGTCCTTATTTGTTAAGGACTTAATTGTCAAGTCTCAATTTCAGGCAATATGGGAATGTAATTACTTTTAAGTATTGATGCTTTGTGCATTACTACTTTAGTGAATATTTATTGTCCAAACTTATTTTACTAAACCTGTGAATTCACCAACTTTATGTTGACTCTCTAAGCATGTTTTCTTAGGAAACAGAAGCAGGTATTGGTATGCATGGAGTCAAGCATCATGATAGGCTGCCTTTATAGAGCTCATCTGAGGTTTTATAAACTGGGGAATAACTCAAACTGTTGAACAATGCTAAAGACTATTTTAATACTATTTGCACTTTTATCCATGTAATAAATGTAATGATAATCTTTTATATGTCGCTTTATACGCTATCTGCTGTTGATCCACCTACGTGACACCCAAATATTATTTCCGCTGCATTTGACTCAATTTGGGGGTGTCACAGAATGGTATCAGAGAGATAGTTATAGAGAACCAGAACAAAATTTAAATAAATATAAAAATAGATTTTTTATATAAACTAGACCATAACTGCTTTAAAAATCTTTTGGGATTTTCGGGACTAGAATAGTTAAGCATATAGAGTGTAGAGCATACATTCTTACGTGGCTACTTGTGCATTGATTATTAACATCCGGTTAATTAATCTCATAAGTATTAACGTAACCTTTAACATCGTCGTGTTAAATGGCACTAATATATATAATTTAATCATTATTTCCCAAAAACTTTTAACTTGAGTAAGTTTATACTTATGTCAATTAAAACGATATTATTTTCAGATTATTATGGCTTCACCTACTGACACTCCTGCTGCCGTATCACCGACGTCTGTCTTATGTGGATGGATATCTGCTAGCGACACAGACGGCAGTCACGCATCTGGTGACACCGCTCTTGTTGCTGCTCTCATTGCTACTCCACCTGTTTCACCTATTTTCCCCGCTGGGGAAGAGGTTCAGCCACCTGCTGCTATACCACCTGTACCACTAGTGACTTTGCTACGGGACTATGCACCCGAGTCTCTGCCGCCTCGTAAGAGGAGGTATGAGGCACCGTCGACTCTACTTTTAAGGTCGGCGAGGGTTCGGGTACTAGGCGCGTGGACCCTGTCCAGGCCCAGATCACTGCACTGGCTGCACGCCACGCACAGGATGTGGCAGAGATTCATGCTCTGCTGGCCGAGGGACAGCTGGGACGCACTGCTCTGCAGTCGCGTTAGGACCTCTTATCTTGGACCGTGATTTCTGAGGCGCACGCTGCATGAGGAGCGTGGTCTACTACTTACCATTCTCTCCAGTGGCTGCTGGAGGAGAATGAGTTCCTCCGTGAGCAGATCTATTTACTACAGAGTCAGCAGACGGATACTCACACCGCTCTCTTGACCATGGAGGAGACTTTTGCCATTTTCTTCGATCTCCAGGATGTTCGTCATCAGGGATTGACATCAGAGACCGCTCATCTTAGGGGAGTTCAACAGACCCTCAGAGACCAGTTCTTGGAGGCACTCCGACTTCTCAAGGAGACTCGGACTGCCATGACCGCGATGCGGGATGCCATGCAGGCACCATCCGTCTCATCACTGCCAGTGGCACCAGCCGTATCTGAGGAGTCCGTTAGGCATGAGTAGACTAGGTGTACTAAATCTTTTGTACATCATGATAAGCTATTAGGGTTGCATCCCAGCTATCATGATATAGGACCTCATGTATTTGTACTTTTCTTTATTAGCTGTATTTTGTACTGTACTATTTAGATTAGGGATTCATAGATGATGTACTTTATATTATGTGTACCACCATCCCAGGCAGGCGGTCTGTGCTCTGTCTTGGATTGGTTGTACAATTTATACTGTATTCCTATTCTAGACTTATGGCATGTACTCATTAGCTTTTATTATATCCTGTACTGTATTATATTATGAACTTTTAAACAGGTTATCTAATTTGTTGCAAAGTCTATGCATGAATTTCTTTTCGTGTAATTATATAAAACTGTGCTAACACCTTGAACTAATGATTTCATTTTTGTGTATAATTATAGAAAAATGTTAATCACTAGAACGAACCCCAACAATGCCGACACTACCCAAAACGTCACTGCTGCCCAACTAAAGGAAATGATTGATCAAGGCATCGCATCTGCGATGGCTGCCAGCAGAAACATAGACGATAGTCAAAACTCCAACAACCGCCGGAATAGTCAAACCACCAGGGGTTGCTCTTACCCCGACTTCTTGAAATGTAAGCCTTCCTACTACAAGGGCAAGGAAGGAGTGGTGGAACTGATGCAGTGGTTTGAAAGGTTGGAAACGGTATTCCGCATCAGCGACTGTGCAGAAGAGAACAAAGTGAAGTTTTCCACCTGCACCCTACTTGAGAGTGCTCTTACTTGGTGGAACTCTGTAGTTGCTACTCTCGGGCAAGACGCTGCCTATGCTCTCAACTGGACTGAACTGAAGGAGAGAATGATAGAGAAATATTGTCCAAGGGGTGAAATGAAGAAGCTTGAAATCGAATTGTGGGATCTCAGATGCAGGAACAATGACATCACTGCATACAACCAAATTCTCCAAGAGTTGACCCTAATGTGTACCAGAATGTTTGTGGAGGAGGAAGATAAGATTGAGAAGTATGTAGGTGGACTCCCAGACGCCATTCACGACAGTGTGCTCGCATCTCGACCTACTGCCGTCGAGAATGCCATCGAGTTCGCTACTGAATTGATCAACAAAAGAGTCCGTACCATATCCGAGAGGCAAACTGACAACAAGCGAAAGGCAGATGAGTATTTCCGCGGTCAGCACCAGTAGCATCCTAAGAAGCAAAATGCTGGGCAAGTTTACAGTTCTACCTCTGTAGGAACTAACTCGTACGTGGGCGCCAAACCTTTGTGCTCAAAGTGCAACTATCATCATATTGTTGATAGCCCATGCCAGAACTGCTACAGATGTGGACAAGTGGGTCATTTTGCTAAAACCTGTCGAGTTAATGCTGTCACACAGGCCCGACCCACTCAAAACACTGGGAACTACCATAACAGAGGCGGATACAATGCCCGTGGGAACGGGAATGGACAGCAGGGGAGCCACAATGCTGCTGGAGGAAACAGCAATGGACCCAAGAAGGGAGTTGTGTGCTATGAGTGTGGAGCACCAGGACACGTGAGACCAGGTTGTCCTAAGCGGGCCAACCAGAACAAGAACAGTGGAGGAGCTTCGTCCAGGGTGTACGTGGTCGGTAATGCAAAATCCAACCCCGAATCCAATGTCATTACTGGTACGTTTCTACTAAACAATCGTTATGCATCTGTTTTGTTTGATACTGGAGCAGACCGAAGTTTTATATCCACTGAATTTAGCCAAGTACTAGAAGTTATTCCTACAAGCTTAAATCATCGTTACTCCGTAGAATTAGCTGACGGTAAAACTGTAGATGCTGACACTATCATTAGAGGTTGTACCTTAAATCTTTCCAAACACCCGTTCAACATTGACCTTATCCCCGTAAACCTTGGTAGCTTTGATGTTATTATTGGCATGGACTGGTTAGCGAGATACCGCGCAGTCATTGTTTGTGATGAAAAGCTAGTCCGTATTCCATGGGGAAACGAAACACTAATCATTCGAGGAGACGGTAACATCGACCTCACTTACACTAGACTTAGTGTTATCTCTTGTGCAAAAGCTTAGAAATATTTGTTGAGAGGATGTCCTATCTTCTTGGCCCATATTTCTCAAACAGATGAAGAAGACAAGCCCGAGAATAAGCAAATCAAGGACGTACTCATCGTCCGAGATTTTCCAGAAGTCTTTCCTGATGAGTTGCCAGGCTTACCACCGACCTGACAAGTGGAATTTCAAATCGACTTGATTCCCGGAGCTACACCTGTAGCCAAAGCTCCATACTGGTTGGCACCATCGGAAATGAAAGAACTAGCTGAACAACTCCAGGAACTATCTGACAAAGGATTCATTCGACCCAGTTCCTCACCATGGGGAGCTCCTGTGTTATTTGTCAAAAAGAAAGATGGTTCTTTTCGAATGTGCATAGATTACAGAGAACTGAATAAGTTAACTATGAAGAATCGTTATCCGCTTCCTCGTATTGACGACCTATTTGACCAACTGCAAGGGTCAAGTGTGTATTCCAAGATTGACTTGAGATCCGGATACCATCAACTACGAGTCAGGGAGGAAAACATTCCAAAAACAGCTTTTAGAACCCGTTACGGTCATTACGAATTCCAGGTTATGCCATTTGGGTTGACCAATGCACCAGCTATTTTCATGGACCTTATGAACCGTGTGTGCAGACCCTACCTGGAAAAATTCGTGATAGTCTTCTGTAGAAACTAGAAAGGGGGTTGAATAGTTTCTCTTCAATTAGTTGCCTAATTTAAATTACTTTGAATTAAGTGTGTATCAAAACTATCTTTTACTTAAAGCTAAGTTGCATAATGATTAGGTTCAATTCAAATGCATTAGCAAAGGTAATATGTAAGTATAATGATAATGAAATAAGTAAAGAGTAAGGAAAGAGACAACCTAGTGACAAGACACCAAGATTTATAGTGGTTCGACAACGAGGCTCTATCCTCGTTTCTACTCCACTCCTCGAGTACACCTACTCGAGATTTCCACTATATCCACAAGCTCCCTTCTTGGCGGAGAAAGCCTTACATCGTCGCTTACATTCTTTTCCGACACTAAGCTAAATGTCGAGACCTAATCATTAGCTAGGACCAATCTACACAACGTTTCCTACTTCACAATTTAACGACACAAGGCTATATGCCGAGTTCTAATCTCAAGGTAGAACCAATCTTCATGACGTTGCCTACTTCACCATTTAACGACACAAGGCTAGATGTCGAGTTCTAATCCAAAGCTAGAACCAATCTTCACGACTCTTCACTTTGAAGCTAAGTGGGAACTTCACACAACACAACTACTAATCACTTTAAAGTTTAGTGAGAACTCACAAGACACAACCACATCACTTTATAGTTTAGTGAGAACTACAACACAAATCTATTACAACTCAACTAGACATATCCAAGTACACACATGTAGCTTGGATCTACAGAACACAAATCCAAGCAAACACATATGCAATGGATGTACACAACAAATCCAAGTATTTACAAATAGCTTGGATGAACACAACTAGTCCAAGTATTTCATAAATACAAATGGATCAACAAAAATAAAAAGGCTAACATGATGAACATGACTAATTCATGGATTCATCTTTGTCACAACACTAGTGAGTGAGTGATCTTCTCATTGGACAAGGTAAAGGAGGGGATCAAGAGGATAATCATATGTAAACATCCTTAACACTTTAAGTGATCATTTACTAATGATTATGCTATAGAAAAGAGAAAGAGGGCTGAGAAAAACGTCCAAGAGGCTTATTGGAAAATGAGATTTGATCCACTATTTATAGAAGACAAAGTCCAACGGCTAGCTGGGCGCGGATCCTTATCTAGTCGGCGGTACCTTATCGATAAGGAACCGCCTAGCTATTTAAGGTACCGCCCAGTAGAGTCCGCTCCTTTTTTTGTCTTTTAGTGGGATAGGAATATCTGAGGTTTTTTAAACCTTCAAAAGATATTCTTATGGCATATGGAATATGCCATTTTTAAATTTACATTTTCCATTTTAATAAAACATTTTCTTAAAAATAAAGTTTATTAAAAAAATCTGTTGTCATATTAACAAAAGTGAGTTTTAAGGATAATCACTTTGATGATCACTAAGTATGATTAAGAAAAGTTAGTGATATGATTATTACCTTGATGATAGTGTTAGTTAAATAATTCGTTTTGTGTTTTACACTAAATATGTTTTATAGTTTGTTGTGATCAAAACGAAGAAAGATTAGTTAACACTAATAATGTTTTTAGGCATCACTTGCATTAACAATCTCCCCCTTTTTGATTACGACAAACTATAAACTCATTTACTTAGAAACACAAAATATCGAATTATTAACGAGTTTATCACTATCATTTCTCCCCCTTTGTCGTAGCAAAAAGGTAAGCACAAGTCTTTGAAGATATCCGGACTTTGCTAGTAGCTCCCCTTGGTGGTTGCTCCCCCTTGCTTGGGGCACCAAGTGTATGAGCTAAGGTGACATGCTACACAAAGGTTAGTAGAAAGGAAAGAAACACCAATGTATATATGATCACTACCTACTAAGTAACTTGAGAGGGAGAAGGAGAAGAAATCTCAAATTAGAAGCAAGTCTTTGCTAAGTATGTCCAAAGAGGTAAATGACAAAATCAAGGTTCAATTGGTGGAATGGAGTTAGAAAGGAAACATCCAACCAATGAAGATGATAAATTTGTCAAGGGGTTAAAATTTAGAATTTATGGAATCACCCATAAACAATTGTAAATATTAACCACGATCAACTCAAAAAGAAAGAGAGAATGATCAAATAAAGAAAACAAACACAACACAAAGATTTCATATTACATAAATATGAAAAAGACAAACAAAGTAGATAGTCATACACACAATATGAGTATCTAAAGCAAAAGATGTGGAAAATAAACCACAAAGCATAAGTTAGTCTAATTGTGACAATTTTCCAAGATTGCTTAAAAAATGACTCTAAAATAACTAAAGTTTTATTGACTCCAATGGAGTGTAGCCCTTTAGTTGGAAAAATAAGACGACGATGCATCATTCGAAGTTTTGTCCACGGGAACGAAAACTTTGAGAGGAGGTCGAGTGAGGAGGAATTCAAGAAAATTTAACTTCTCATACACATGAGCAAGTTCAATTTGTTGAAATCGACAACAAGCACACGAGGATCCATGATGCAACACAAAATCGGTTGATGGGGGAAGGCCATCACACCTAGGGTTTGGTGGTGGTGAGGAGAGTGGGTAGGTAATGTTTTCACAATGCCTTGTGAGGTTTGGGAAGGTTGAAAGATCATTGATTTGAGGGGTGTCAAAGGGTTTTGGTGGTGGGGTAGATTCTCCTTTTCTCCGGTGATTGGGTTAATGGAGTAGGTCTCATTCCAATACTTGATTGGAGAGAAGGTGGGGTTCTTGGGTGGTTTGGATGAAGAGGGTTCATTTTTCTTGATCCAAATAGGTTTAACCGAGATTTTCGGTTTCTTGGAAAGCTTGGATGAGGAAGCTTTGGGTGAGGAGGTTTGTGACAAAGAAATGTCAAGGTTATGAAAGGGAGAGTTAGGCATTGTTGAGGTGTGACAATGAAATCTCAAGGTTGGGATATAAGAAGAAAGTATACAAGGAAAAGGTTTGAAAATCAAATGTAAAGTGTCAAGGAATGTTTAGCCAAATTGAGTAAACATGGAATCTTGACTGGGAATAGGATGATGAAGAAAGACCAAAAACGAGCCATAAAATGGCTTTCGGTCCGCGGTACCTTATAGGGATCGGCGGTTTTGTATCACTTAAGGAACCGCGCGTCTTTTAAAGAACCACGTGCAGTGGACTTGACACCTAGATTTTCCAGGGTTTAGAGAAAAACTAAGACTTTTTCAAAAAAATGCAAATCTTGGAATTTTACCTCTATTAGCACTAAATTTTGCTAGGGTTGCATAAAAGCAACACATTCACCAAGAATGTCTTGACAAAGGGTGAAAAAATTTTGGATAACATTTTGAACCAATTTTAGTCAAGTTTTAGAGGTTGTGATAGATTTAGGTTCAATTTTAATGTCCACATAGAGATAGAAGCACACAATGCTAAGACCATAATTCATTCTCATAAAAAACTCATGAAAGAGATACATAAACAAAATAAAGAAAAACAACTAACTAAACTAAAGATAGCTTAAAAAAAGCTAGGTCTTGATTAGTAATATTCCTTGGCTTGAATTTTCTTGAAAACTATTTTTAAAGAAAATCACCATTCATCTCCTAGGAGGAGGCATGTTAAACAAGGTGAGCAAGAAATCTTGCAACCTCATATGAAGTCCCAACATCTCCATCCTAAGGTTTTGAATGATGTAGTTAATGTAGAGGCAACATGGACAATGAGAACCATGAGCTTCTAGGAACCCAAGGAAGTAAGGATCACCCATAAAGAAGGGAAGTGGAACACTAAAATGGGAGTGTTTGAGGGAGGTGGAGGAGGAGGAGGTATGTTCTCCAAGGGTGATGTGGGTGAGTGTGGAGGCAAGCTCTCCAAGGGTGAAAAGGGTGAGTTAGGAGGGGTAAATGGTGAAGTCACCATGGTATCATCAAAGTCATTCACAATGGGAATGCTTTGGATGGGTTGTGGTTGGGTGGTCACATCCAAGAGATTACTTTGAGTGAAGGGTGAGGAAAGCTCATTCATCCTAGATTGGAATGAAGAGGAGGTAGAACCATGAGAATGGTTGGTTCCATGGGTTGATGAAGTCTTGCATGGAGCAAGAGGTGGTGAGTTTGATGAAGAAATGAGAATTGGGACAATCTCATTTTTGGGAGTATGAAAGGGTGAGGAGTTGGGTTTAGCCATTTTAATCTTAATCTTAATATTTTTCTTTGTGGTGGAGGTTTTGGATGAGTTTGAGCTTCTTGTAGAAACCATGGTTGAAATGAAGGGTTTAAGGTTTAAGGAAGAATGGTTTGATGTGTGAAGAACATGGCTAACAAGGTGGGTTTAAAAGGATGAAGTGGTGATATAAACTAGTAATGGGTTAAAAACATGTTATGTGAACAATGAATTTAGCTAACCTAGTTTAGGAAATGTGTAGGTTTTTGCAAAGAATCAAGCAAGGTTTACACAAATTAAGGAAAATAGTGTAAAGCAAAGATTATGTCGGACACAGTAGCCGGCGATTCCTTATCTAAGGGCGGCGGTTCCTTATCAATAAGGTACCGCGGGTTGATAAGGAACCGCGACCAGTGGTGTTCAAAAATGGTACTTCCTCAAACTTTGGTTAGCCCGTATTTTTACCAAAGGATTTTCAAGCCAAAGTTAAAAACTGACCAAAATCTAGGAAGCTAACTAACACATAGGATGCGCAAAGCTATGTAAAACATAATCACAATGGCATAGATAATCATTAGGATAATAAACAAATAACCCACACAAGTAGAATTTAGTTAATACACATCCAAGATAATAAAAAAAAGTTCAACATTACATGTTTACCAACATGTATTCTTTGAAATACTTCAAAGTCTTCACCTTCTCTTCTTGCCCAATCCCTTGATCATATTCCCCAAATACTTGAATCCCTTCCTTGACTCAACCTGATGTTCATGCAATTCACCTCTAGTCCTAAGATTTTCACGGTAGAGATGCTCCATGTTGAGATCTTCCGGTACTTCACTAGAGGAGTAATGAGGTGGGGGAGCTAAGCTTCAAGTCCATCCACGAATGAGTTTGAGGATGGGTGGGAATTACTCGAAGAGTTGAAGTGAGAACTAGAACCTATGCCATAACCATCACTTGTTGGCATATAGGTGTCCTCATCATCCGTCTCTTGATGATCGGATTTTCGCGAACCTCGATCACTTCTTGGCTTTCTTGCATATACCTCTTGAATAGGCAACATAACCCGATGAACTATGTGAAAGCGAGAAAGATCGAGGTGGGGAAAGTCATGAGCAACCCTTTTGAAAAGGCGAGTAAGAATCATAGCATAGGGAAGGTTTTTTTGGGCTTTGAAAGGGCATAATTTATTCGTCGATCGATATAGAATGCCAAATTGTACTTGGTAGATGTAAAGATGCAACTCAACATATGCACCATACAAGTTGGGATATGATCTCGGTTTCCACCAAGACAAAAGACATTCTCCCTAATGATATTTTCCTATTGGACCATAAAATCCTTAAGGTCGCTAGAGAGCACTTCATAGCGATTCACATTTCGCACATTTGAATGAAGGCTTCTCACAACGTTTCCATCACGCTCTTTCGAAATGATGTCAAGGATAAACTCCAGATCGATTTCGGTGTGGTCATTTGGAGGTTTATCGTAGGATTCCAAGAGAGCATCAAGTCTCCATTTATCCGTAAAACGAAAAGTGCCTTCATATGGCACACCAAGAATTTCACCAAAGTTTTCGAGGGAGTATTGAATCATTTGATCATTCAACAAGAATCGAATGAAGATTTCTCCATTGTATTCAAGCATGGGGTAAGTGCTAAAGAATTCTAGAAGAAACATGATGTAAATATCTTCTTCTATGTTGAGCAAGCAATCAAACCTCGAAAGCTCAAACATAGATTGGATATAGTCATAACCCGTTATTCCCTCGTCAACGACTCTACCCTCATGGAAACAACGAGTAGAAAGGGATGGAAAGGAGTTTCGAAGTTGAGTGGAAGCATAGGTTTGGGAAAGGTTTAGCATGTATTGTCTAGTGAATTGATGATCCTTTTGATATTGAGAAGGCATGATTAGTACCTAATATAAAAATAAGACAATATTTTCCAATCACTCGTATGAAAAATAAACTCAAAACTCAAAAATATGAGAATGTGTTATATCAATTTCTTGACAAACAAAGGATTGAATCCATAACATTCTCATGTTCACAATGTGTCTATTCCATTATTAACCAAGAACATATGACCTATATTGGATCAACAATGGACTAGAACATTGGTTTTTCAAAACAAGGTTTTTAGGTAAGCATTAACAATGCAACTACCTATTTGTTCATGGGTTCATCTCAATTCCATCTTTTAACCAAAATCATTTAGCCAAAATTCGGATTTGTTATACAAGTGGGTTTTAGTTAAATCTTAATGAATATGAACCTAAGGAATCATAGTAAGATAACCATGTCAACCAATATTCCAATTAACGTTCTAATTCAATTTCAATTTTAAAAATCCCCAATTATGAAAGGATGAACCCTAGAACAAAATAGATGAAATTGAAAGAAAGTACTTACAATTAATTGATGTTTGATGAAGGATGAGTGAAACCCACAACTTGGAACCAATTAATTTGAGTGATTGAAGGTTTTTAAAGCTTCAACAATGGTGGAAAAGGTGAAAATCGTCGGCTGTATGTTTTTGGGAGAGAGAGGGTTTGGTTTGAAAAATGTTATTTTAATAAAACTGGCGCTCTGACAAACTTTACTGCCCGCGGTACCTTATCGATAAGGAACCGCGGGTTTGAGCCGCCAGAGATAAAGAACCGCCTGCAGAGGCTGGTTTTTATCAGTAAAACACGCCAAAATTTATAAAACCAAATTTTCTAAAATACTTAAAAATATATCTTAAACCTTTTAGAATATCATTTGGATCATCATAACACTAAGCAATATGCCTTAATGAAGGATTACGAGTTGAATCGAGATCGAAAAGAACCGAAACGGACAAACGACTACTCGTAGCGAAAAGACAAAGTGGAGAGAAGTCAAGGGGAGTGAATCAAGACTAAGATCAATGCTCAAGGGATTAATGACAATCTTCAAATCATGAAGACGAAGAGCTTGTGTCATATATAGTGGTTTGAGACGTGCCTTTCCGGCGAAACGTTAAACGGCTTTGGTAATGAATAAACACAAAGCAACTATTCATGTATACACTAAGATCACCTTTCAATAATAGTCTGTGTCTAAACCAAAATATGAGCAAGGTATTAACTCACTTTCTCTCCCACAAAGGGCCTACTAACCTTCTGGGTGCAAACCATGGAAATCATGCTTGATACTTTAAGCTACTACTAACTCACTCTACATCACCATAGTGAGTCAAGTATCCAAGAAATGAAGGTTTGAGAGGATAAAAGAAAAGAATCACAAACCACAAACAATGTCAAGGCAAGTATGCCAAGAACAAGCACATAGTCAAGTAATGATCAAAAGAATGATCAAAGGGCGTGTGGAAGAACGAAAGCGTACCTTGGCCACAAAGAGCAATCCATCAAGGAATCAATGCAATGCCCAACAATGACTATGATGAGTACTAAGTCTTCAAGGGCTAGTATCATTCCCAATAATCTTGGTATCATCATTCAAGGATGTTGAAGATCAATGAAGATGAGTCTTCTACAAGTGCAAGTAACTCAATCCAAAACCAATTAAGTGATTGATCTTCATGAGTACCTACACAAAGCAAGATGCAAACTAGTAGATACATTTCAAGAGTAGATCTAAAATGCATAAAGACTACTAATCTAAGAGGGATGCAATATTACCAATTAAAAGACCTATTTTCCAAGAAAAAATAGTTTTGACCAAAGAGAAACTTTAGTACAACTTGACCTTCTAATTTGAGGAGACAATGGATCGATCCAAGTTTTAAAGTATAATATACTTCAAAGATCTTGAGTGACCATCGCTCTGATACCAATTGTAGAAACTAGAAGGGGAGGTTGAATAGTTTCTCTTCAATTAGTTACCTAATTTAAATTACTTTGAATTAAGTGTGTATCAAAACTATCTTTTACTTAAAGCTAAGTTGCATAATGATTAGGTTCAATTCAAATGCATTAGCAAAGGTAATATGTAAGTATAATGATAATGAAATAAGTAAAGAGTAAGGAAAGAGACAACCTAGTGACAAGACACCAAGATTTATAGTGGTTCGACAACGAGGCTCTATCCTCGTTTCTACTCCACTCCTCGAGTACACCTACTCGAGATTTCCACTATATCCACAAGCTCCCTTCTTAGCGGAGAAAGCCTTACATCGTCGCTTACATTATTTTCTGACACTAAGCTAAATGTCGAGACCTAATCATTAGCTAGGACCAATCTACACAACGTTGCCTACTTCACAATTTAACGACACAAGGCTAGATGTCGAGTTCTAATCTCAAGGTAGAACCAATCTTCACGGCGTTGCATACTTCACTATTTAACGACACAAGGCTAGATGTCGAGTTCTAATCCAAAGCTAGAACCAATCTCCACGTCTCTTCACTTTGAGGCTAAGTGAGAACTTCACACAACACAACTACTAATCACTTTCAAGTTTAGTGAGAACTCACAAGACACAACCACATAACTTTATAGTTTAGTAAGAACTACTACACAAATCTATTACAACTCAACTAGACATATCCAAGTACACACATGTAGCTTGGATCTACACAACACAAATCCAAGCAAACACATATGCAATGGATGTACACAAAAAATCCAAGTATTTACAAATAGTTTGGATGAACACAACTAGTCCAAGTATTTCATAACTACAAATGGATCAACAACAATAAAAAGGTTAACATGATGAACATGACTAATTCATGGATTCTTCTTTATCACAACACTAGTGAGTGAGTGATCTTCTCATTGGACAAGGTAAAGGAGGGGATCAAAAGGATAATCATATGTAAACATCCTTAACACTTTAAGTGATCATTTACTAATGATTATGCTATAGAAAAGAGAAAGAGGGCTGAGAAAAACGTCCAAGAGGCTTATTGGAAAATGAGATTTGATCCACTATTTATAGAAGACAAAGTCCAACGGCTAGCTGGGCGCGGATCCTTATCTAGCTGGCGGTACCTTATCGATAAGGAACCGCCTAGCTATTTAAGGTACCGCCCAGTAGAGTCCGCTCCCTTTTTTGTCTTTTAGTGGGATAGGAATATCTAAGGTTTTTTAAACCTTGAAAGGATATTCTTATGGCATATGGAATATGCCATTTTCAAATTTACATTTTCCATTTTAATAAAACATTTTCTTAAAAAGAAAGTCTATTAAAAAATCTTTTGTCATATTAACAAAAGTGAGTTTTAAGGATAATCACATTGATGATCACTAAGTATGATTAAGAAAAGTTAGTGATATGATTATTACCTTGATGATAGTGTTAGTTAAATAATTCGTTTTGTGTTTTACACTAAATGTGTTGTATAGTTTGTTGTGATCAAAACTAAGAAAGATTAGTTAACACTAATAATGTTTTTAGGCATCACTTGCATTAACATCTTCATTGAAGATATACTCATTTATTCCAAGAACGAACAAGAACACGGGGAACACCTTGAACAAGTACTAAAGGTACTCAAGGAGGAGCAGCTCTATGCTAAATTCTCCAAATGTGAATTCTGGATTCCCAGAGTGCAATTCCTCGGTCATGTCATCGATTGTGACGGTATTCACGTAGATCCAGCAAAGGTCGAATCTGTCAAGGATTGGGTATCTCCTAAATCACCAACAGAGATCCGCCAATTTCTAGGCCTTGCCGGGTACTACCACAGATTCTGAAGATTTTTCCAAAATAGCCAAGCCAATGACCAAACTCACATAGAAAGGAATAAAGTTCGATTGGGGAGAGAAGGAAGAATCAGCTTTCCAACTGATCAAGCAGAAGTTGTGCAGTGCACCCATATTGGCCTTGCCTGAAGGCAACGATGATTTCGTTGTATACTGTGATGCTTCACATAAAGGTCTAGGAGCAGATTGATGCAAAGGATGAAAGTGATTGCCTACGCTTCCAGACAACTGAAGAAGCATGAGAAGAATTACACCACTCATGATCTAGAACTTGGATCCGTAGTTTTTGCTCTCAAAATCTGGAGACATTACCTATACGGAACGAAGTGCACAGTGCATACTGACCATAAAAGTTTGCAACACATATTGGATCAGAAGGAGCTGAACATGAGATAACGTCGTTGGATTGAGTTGTTGAGTGACTACGACTGCGAGATCAAATACCACCCCGGTAAAGCAAACGTGGTTGCTGATGCTTTAAGTCGTAAGGAAACGGACCCTCCTATGAGAGTTCGGGCATTAGTTATGACAATCAGTTTGGATCTACCCAAACAGATTTTGGAAGCTCCGACTCAAGCCCAATTACCTGAAAACCTCGTGAAGGAAGACGTCAGGGGAATGCTCAGAACTGATCTTAGTAAGGAGAAGCTAGAACCTAGAGCAGATGGAACCCTATGCCTTCACGGACGAAGTTGGTTACCTTGCTATGGAGATTTGAGGAACGTGATCATGCACGAATCTCATAAGTCTAAATATTCTATACATCCCAGATCTGAAAAGATGTGTCAAGATATGAAGAAATTATAGTGGTGGCCGAATATGAAAGCCAACATCGCCACCTACGTGCAGAAGTGTTTGACATGTTCACGTGTCAAGACTGAACACCAGAGACCATCGGGTTTACTTGTATAACCCGAGATACCGAAATGGAAGTGGGACAACATCACCATGGACTTTGTCACCAAACTCCCAAAGTCATATCACGGTTACGATACTATCTGGGTAATCGTCGACCAACTCACCAAGTCCGCTCATTTCCTGCCAATTAGGGAGAACGATTCCCTTGCAAGACTAGCAAAAACGTACCTGAAGGAGATTGTGACCAAACATGGAATACCAGTGTCGATAATTTGTGATCGAGACGGTAGGTTCACATCAAACTTTTGGAAGGCTTTCCAACGAGCCTTAGGTACCAATTTAGACATGAGCACTGCTTATCATCCGCAGACTGATAGTCAAAGTGAACGAACCATCCAGACTCTAGAGGACATGTTACGGGCATGTGTGATTGACTTTGGAAATGAATGGGTTGACCACATTCCTTTAGTGGAATTCTCCTACAACAACAGTTATCACGCCAGTATTAAGGCTACCCCTTTTGAAGCATTGTACGGTCGCAAATGCCGTTCACCTGTGTGCTGGGCAGAAGTAGGTGAATTTTAGCTCACTGGACCGGAAATAATCCAGAAGACTACAGAAGAGATCGTCCTCATTAAGCAAAGAATTCAAGTTGCTCGCGACCGAAAAAAGAGCTACGCGGATCTGAAATGCAAACCTATGCAATTTGAAGTAGGTGACCGTGTTATGCTCAAGGTATCACCTTGGAAGGGTGTTGTACGCTTTGGCAAACGTGGAAAACTGAATCCACGTTATGTTGGCCCTTTCAAAATAATAGCCAGGATCGGGGAGGTAGCTTATCGTTTAGAGTTTCCCCAGCAACTGAGTCGGGTACACTCTACCTTTCATGTGTCTAACCTGAAGAAGTGCTATGCTAAAGAACCATTGTCTATGCCATAGGAGGGAGTTCAATTTGACGACAAACTTCAGTTCATAGAAGAACCAGTAGAAATCATGGAGAGGACAGTTAAGAAATTGAAACGCAGTCGCATCCCGTTGGTCAAAGTACGTTGGAACTCTAGGAGAGGCCCTGAGTTCACTTGGGAACGAGAAGACTCGTTCAAAACCAAGTACCCACACTTGTTCACCTGACCAATGACTTCATCTTAAGCTTTGAGGACAAAGCTAAAATAACGGGATGGTGTTGTAAAACCTCTGATTTTACCTTACTGACTTTGTCAACTGTTGTACTATTAATTTTTGGAATCTATATAATTCTACCTCTATATGACTTATTTTTTTAATCATATACCTTTTATCATACTACCTTTCATATTTATTTTATATTTATATGGACCTTTAGTCATTTTTGACTACTCTGGTAACTGACTGGCCACCTGAATGAACCAAGACTCATCACCTCAGTACATATTTTGGAGATAAATTGTAACCTTACTTAATTTAATTATTAAGTACTTGAACTTATTTTATATGTACATATTTACATATATTACATAATAGGAATAAACACCTAACACCTTAAAACAATGTACATTATTTTACATTGTCATTTATTTACTTTATTTAAGTAAAATATTTATAGTGATGTATTCATTATACACATTCACTAAATTACCTAAAAGTTTCAACAAAAATACCTATGACTCAACAAATACTTACAATATTAAACAAGGGCTATTATTCTCATTCAACGCTTGATAAAAATTATCAAAACTCTCTCACATGCATGTACATGCCGTGTATATGTATACATGCTTACACATTCATCATTGTTTTGCTAACTTACAAGTATAATCATGTATACTCCACTAATACACTATGCTAACCCTACTTTCTTACACAACCATGCTATGCATACTTACACACACCATACATAATACTATACCAAGTCTTTTCTTGTCCCCTTTTGACCTCTAAACACATGGCAACCCTTTGCCATTTGAGGGGGGAAAGTCAAATTTCTAGTTTGAGCATGTGCCTAATACTTGCATATCCTAACATATCTAATATGTATCTTCCTAAGATACTAAAGTACTACATAATATACATCAAATCCACCTTCTCTTTCTTCATAAGCCGAAACATACACACAACTCACCAACACAATTCACTTGATACCATCACTTCACTATCTATCTCTCAACCTACGGCTCAAACACATTTCCACCATTAACAAGACCTTCAAACTCCTTTCCTACTCCTAAATCATGTCTCATACTACATGAATGTTAATCATTGGTTCACTCTACAAGCGTCTTGATCATTGAAGCATGAAAGAAGCCCTAGAAGCCCCCATTAAAGCCTAAGGCTACATCTTTGTTACTAGGATCTCTATTGTTGAAAGCTTATCACTTATTCTTACTCATTCTCCTATCCACTCCTAAACCTATCTAAACAAGTAAGTTAAACTTAAAACCTATCTTTCAATATATTTACCTTTCATATACATTAACATACACATGGTTATTCTTAGTAAAATTTAATGTTGAAACAAAAATATGAAACCCTAGACCTTATATAGGTCACGGCTAAAAATGTGTCATGGATTCACATGATGAAAAATCTTAATAACCATGATGAACATATCACTATGGACTAGTTAAACTTGAAAAACTATGAAAAACATAAGCATGCACATGTTGGACATGGGGTTTAACCCTATGGTTCGATATTGGTTAATCTTGTAATGTTTAAGCAAGTCTAGAAATATTAGATCAATAAGTATATTTGCCTTAAAATGATAAGTTCACTATTATGCCTTACAAGATTTAGTTTTAAGCTCACTATAATAAGTTGCCTAAATAAATCTTCATTATTACTAAATAATATTTATTTAAACCTTTTGGTGTCAAAAATATAACATTATAATGTTTCGGGTTAAAAAGGGAAATATAATACTTTCGGGTTGGATTTGTAATTTTACTAAGTGTAGGGATCTAAATGAACAAGTATAGAAACTTATTTTCCAAAAATATAAACCTTAGGGTTAACTTTGTAATTAGCCGAGAGTTAAGGGTGGTGTTTTGACACTATCCGAAACTTCAAGTTAACAATAAGGACCTAAATGAAATTACTAAGGCGTTAGGGTAAATTGTGTAACTTAATAAAAACCTAGGGATTTCCTTTGCCATTTATCGAAACTTAATATAAGCCCTAGGGACCTATTTTGCCATTATAGTAAACTATATCAAGCCCTAGATAAACCCTAAGGGTGATTTTTGCCATTTGCCGAAACTTATATAAGCCCTACGGTGCATTTGTGAAACTTATAATAAACCCTAATATAAGCTGAATACAATAGGGACAAAATTTGCCATTTTATGAAACTTAAACAAACCCTAGTTACACGTGTAACTAGGGAGGGACCAATATTGTAATTACTTGAAATATTTAGAAACCCTAGGGGTATAAAAGTAATTTAACCGCGGGTAATTATTTAAGTAGAGAGACTAAAATGTAATTTACCCAAAGTATAACGAACCCTAAAATTTCTATATATTTATACCCGATATTTAAAACGTAAAACTTAAATAAACATAACATTTGTTATTTTTCCAAACTTATATATTAATAATTATAAACACTACGGAAACGTGGAATTTAATTAAAATGTTATACGTTTTATAAACCTTATTTATATATTAAATATAAATTAAAAGTGATTAACTTATAAAATAAATATATTAATTATATTTATTTTCTATTACGTTAAATATATATAAAACTACCTTTTATAAATATTTAAAGTGTTTTATAAACAACATAAGTACAAAAATATTAATTAAATAGATTAATTAATTTAACCTTATTATTTATTTTATATTTAAAATAAATACTACTATAACTTGTGCTACTTCTTCTTTAAATAGCTCCACTTCGGGTTCTGTTAAATTAAAGGTTGGAGGTTCCTTACTAGTCCATATGGATGAACTAATTAAGATGGGTCAAACTATGGGATTCAAGATGGATGGATGCACCAAGGATATCGAATCTATTATTGGTTCGAAAGGAGAATTAGACAATTTTATATGAATTTTTTGTCTCTTAATGTCTAAGGCCTTAGTAATAAGGCGAAAAGGCGCTGGATTAGCGAGTTATGTCATAAGCATAAAGTTAATTTTGTTACTCTTCAAGAAACAAAATTGGAGGTTATTGATTTATATTCCATTAAGGAGTTGTGGGGAAATTCGTTCTTTGATCATGTCGTAGGATCTTCTGTTGGATGTTCAGGTGGTATCGTGTGCGTGTGGGATCCAAATCTGTTTGTTAAAGATCATGTATCTAGGTCAGATTATTTTCTCGCTTTGATGGGCACTCGGATTCCAACGTCTTCAAAGCTTCTTGTTATTTCAGTATATGCTCCTCAAGAGCTATCTGAAAAACGTGACCTATGGGACTATCTTCACAATATGATTGATCGGTGGGATGGAGAGACGGTTATTATGGGTGATTTCAATGAAGTTCGTTCAGAGCGTGAAAGATTTGGATCGATTGTTAATAAACAAGGTACTGCAGCTTTTAATAAATTTATTTCCTCTTCTGGGTTAACAGATCTTCCTTTGGATGGTTACGCTTTTACTTGGTCTCATAAGTCAGCTTTGAAAATGAGTAAATTGGATAGATTTCTCTTATCTGACGGATTGCTAGAGATTTTCCCGCACTTATCCGTTGTCTGTTTGGATAAGAATCTCTCGGACCATCGGCCCGTTCTTTTGCGGGAATCTAATTTTGATTATGGTCCATCTCCATTCCGTTTTTTTCACTCTTGGTTTACTATGGAGGGTTTTGATTCTATTGTGGAAATCACTTGGAACTCTATTAACATCGTGGAGGTTAATGGTTTGATTCGATTGAAGAAGAAGTTACAAATTCTTAAATTTGCTATAAAAGATTGGATGTCATCTGCTAATATTAAGACTAATGGTCATAAGTCTAATATTCTGAAAACCTTAGCTGAGATAGATAAGCTTATTGATCAAGGCAAGAGTAATGATGATATGCTTAGTCAGAGATCTACTCTAATAAAAGATCTTCATGAGATTAATTCTAAGTCTGCTCATGATCTTTCTCAAAAGGCTAAAATTCGTTGGTCCATAGAAGGGGATGAACATTCTAAATACTTTCATGGTGTCATAAACAAAAGGAGGTCTCAACTTGAAATTCGAGGGGTTCTTGTTGATGGTGATTGGATTTCTAATCCGCTTTCGGTTAAAGAATAATTTCTTAAACACTTCAAGAAGCAATTTTCTCCTCCTCACTCGACCCGTATTTGTTTCGATTATATCTTTCCTAATCGGCTTTCATCTGATCTTGTGGAGGAATTATAACGAGATGTTTCTTATGATGAAATTAAAGCGGCGGTTTGGGATTGCGGGACTAATAAGTCTCCTGGCCCCGATGGGTTCACTTTTGAATTTTACCGTAAGTATTGGTCAATCATTGATCAAGATGTCATTTTGGCAGTTAAGGAATTCTTCAATCATGGTTATTTTCCACGAGGTTGTAATTCTTCTTTTATAGCTCTTATTCTGAAGTTTCATGATGCCAAATTTATGAAAGACTTTCGTCCCATAAGCTTGATTGGAAGTGTCTATAAAATCATCACTAAAGTTTTGGCTAGTCGGCTATGTCTTGTGCTTCCCAATCTCGTTAGTGATGTTCAATCGGCTTTTGTTTCAAACCGTCAAATTCTTGACGGTCCTTTTATTCTCAATGAAGTCATCTCCTGATGTTCACATAAGAAGTTTAAAGGGATGATCTTCAAAGTTGATTTTGAGAAGGCGTTTGATTCGGTTAAATGGGATTACTTGGAAGAGACTCTTAAAGCTTTTGGATTTGGTCAGAAATGGTGCACATGGATAAATGGGTGTCTCAAGAACACAATGGGTTATGTGCTTGTTAATGGTAATCCCACTTCGGAGTTTCTGTTGGGTCTACTAGATGTAGATCTTGCAGCCTGTCAGGAATGATGAACGACTTCTGTAATCACAAGTCAATCCACAGAGAGACTCTATACACAATATGAATACAGAATACAAATATAATAAAGAAGAACAGAATAACTATAAAGACTTGATCCTTTCTAAGGATTTCTAATATTGATAATGACTAGAACTATGTTTGATTAAGGTGTATCTAACCCTTCTACCTAAGGTTCCTTTTATACTACAAGGAAACCCTAATACAGCATTAAACAAAACGTGTAAAACTGATATGCATATCCTTTCCTAACATATCTCATGCATATCCTAACAGAATAATAAATAAATAATAAAGTTTGACTTTGACTAGGACCAGGAGTACGACTTTCTCCTACTACTACTAGAACCAGGAGGAACTACATACCTCCTAGTCTACCTATTACATTTAACTATTCCAATGGTCCTAACAATCCTCCCCTAAACTTGAATTTGACCTGTTGAGTTCAAGTTTCCTGGAAAACGTGCAATAAAGCTCGAGGATTGAATCAGCAAAAGAAATAGCAGCATCAGCAAGATAAGAAATAGAAGAACCGCCACAACATGGAACACTAGAAGCTTCTCCAAAGCTTGAAACAAAGCAGCATCGTGTTGAATCTTTACAGCAACATGAGCAGATTTGATGAGCCTTTACCAAGTAGCTGCTCGCTCTTGGGCTAGCCAGTCTTTCTGGTGGAATAAGCATCACCCTGGGAGACTAGAACCCAGCCCAACTCTTAGAACGTGAATCAATGGTGAGTGGGAGTACCCTGATGATTTTAGGCAAACCATCACAGCCGTCAACGGATTTGATATGTCTTTACCAGAAGCCGTACCCCTCTGGACTCGCCAACTCTTAGCAATGAAGCATCGGTGAGTTGAAAACCCTATAGCTTTAAGCAAGCTATTACAGCTATCAACAGATTTGATAAAATCTTTACCAAGAGCCGTACCCCCTTGGATTAGCCACTTTTCAGTCTAGGACCATGGCAAGTGAAAACCATCCAGTTTTGGGTAACCTGGCAACCATCAACGGATTTAAGAATCGCACCAGGAGCCGTACCCTCAAGGTGAATCAACTCTTTCTTGTCGATTAGACATGGTGAGTTGAGGACCATTTGTTGTGAGGACCAAGTCCAACACCAGATGAAACCAGTAACCAGCACAAGGACAATTCAGCAACCAGAACCCAAAGTGTGAATCAGCAAATGGTATCACATTCACAAGTGTAAAATCCATGATGTGTTTAAAGTATAAGCAGATGTTATATAAAAAGTATAATAATTTTATTTTTTTTCATTATTTTTTTCAGTATTTTTTTTTTAACTATAAAGAATGAAGTTCACCAATCACTTTACATATTGGTGAAAAGAATGATAATATGAACAAATGATCAAAAACACAAAACAGAAACACTTACAAACCAACCAAATCAGAGACCAGAAGCAGCCTTCTTATCTGCTTTCAAACGAGCCTGGATCCCTTCCACCAACGCAGTTGCCATAGAGGACTCATTCCCTGATGGAGCATTTGAAATCTGCAAGTGACAAGCCAACATAGCCTCCATCGAAGCAATCGTCAAAGGATAATCCACGTCTGTGAGCATGAAAACCATATGACCAGATTCCAACTCCAACATATGCACACCACATCCCGCATATAACTTCCATCCCTGAATAACCCATTGCATCTGATCCTTCCAGACACCAGAAACAGGAGCATGAGGAGGTGCATCAAGCATCATCTTATGATCAGCCCATACTCGCAGACCAGGCCAGGAAGACACAGCCATAGGATCAACAGGCATGCCGGTATCCACAAACTCATATAAAGCCATAAGATCCTTACAATCAGCCCAAGACAAAATACCCTGCAGACCCGAAGCTAACTGCACAGACCCATCACTAAGTGTAATTCGATGAGATACCGTACCAGGAAGAGTCGCGGAACGCGCAACCGTCCAACCAGTAATATATCCATTTCCCAAAGGCAAATCAGAGTCACTGTCAGAAGCTGCATCAATTAGATTTTCAGGATCACGCTTCTCATAGGGGACCGTCTTGCCACGTCTAACACGTCGAGCCGATTTCTAGCGAAGCGAACGACGAGGTGTGGTATCACTAGGTGAGGGTTCAACCTTTACCTGAGCAGCAGCAGTGGGAGTAGGGGAAATAGACTCAAGAGTTTGCCCACCCAAGGGATCAACAGGAGCTGCACTAGAAGAAGGAATAGGTTGAGAACCAGGAACTGGTGGTGATGGTGATGCCATATCAGGTGTAGGAGTAGTGGTGGTTGTGGTAGCAAAGGTGGTGGTGGTAGCATGTGTTGTGGTGGTAGCAAGACCTGAAGAAGAAACCAGAGGAGCAACCAAAGGAGTAGTGGTGGTACCAACTGTAGAAGCAACAAAAACCGAGGGAATAGCAGCAGAACCAGGAGTAGGAGCAGATGGAGGACCAGTAGTAACAGCAGGTGAAGAAGTGGTCACCACACGTGGAGAAGGACGATAGATAAATCGCTCCGGAATTGGGGTGCTTTGATGCTTGACCATTCTTTCATATAATGCTTTAAGTTCATCAAAAGACAAAGCCCGAACCCTGTCCCACTTCCAACCAGTTTGAAAATAAGCAGCCCACTGATACTTTACATATCGCTGCATCTGCTTTCGCTCCTCAGTTCTCGATAAAGGTCTGTTCTTACGCTTCTCACGAAGCTGTGCAGCAAGCGCCAACTGATGCTTTCGCATCAACACCATAGCTCTAGGAATACAGTTATGCTCATCCACATCCGCACCTAAAAGATCAGTGAACTGGGAATAATCCCTGGTAAGAATAGTCAACACCTGCATCTAATCACTATCATTCCAATGCATTGCATCATGCTGGACTTGTTCACGTCTCTACTGTTGAAGCGCTTCCTCCTCAGCCCGAGCAGCTTCATCAATTTCGGCTTGCATCCATTGAGCAGCCTCCTCACCCAACCTATCCTCCTCAAGCTGTCTGCGTGTACGCTTGCGAGGTGGTGAGGGAGCATCAGTCATGGGAGCCTTCCCTTTTGGATCATGGGATGGACCAGCATTGGAACCAGCAGTAGGACCAGAAGCACCATCCATAGGAGTGGAAACACCAGCAGGAGAAGGAACACTGGAGGATGTCAGAGGAACCGGCAAATCATCATACAATTTATCAGCAAAGGCAGCCTTTGCCAACAAGGTCAAACCATCCTCAACACGATCCTGAACTTTCTCATCAGAATCAGAATGAACCACATGCTTCTTTCGTCGTCTTTGCTGAGTCTCCAAAGCTTTGATGCGATCAGCCATAGGAAGAACAAACTCCCTAGTAAGTTTCCGGTGTTGATTCAAATCAACTTCCAAGGAAAGAATCCGCGCATGATACCTGTGCATAAGATCAAGTAACGAAATAAGTGTAATAGGCTCCTCCGCCTGCCCACCAAGAGGACTTGGGTCAGTAAAGGCATCATTGGAGCCCGAAGCAACAGAAGGGCCAACATTAGGAGTACTAGCACCAAAAGGCTTATCAGAAGAGTGTGGAGCAGGACTAGGAGGGGGAGTCTCCACAAATGGAGACTTATGTGGTACTGAAGAAGGACCAGCCTTGGAAGTGGATGGTCTGTCAACCACCACCTCCTCAACCAGCTCCTCCTCAACCACATGAGAAGCACCACCAGCAGGAGCCTCCTCCTCCATTGGGTCATCATCAAGTTGAGGTTCCTCCTCGGCTTGATCAACCGGAGGAACAACAACATTAGGAGGACCCTGAGCCAGCCCCAACATAGCCGCAGTAAGGGGCCTCCACTCCCCGCTAAACCCATGGACCATATTATAATACACTTTGGCAGTAAGCTTAGAAGGCACATGTTCAGTCCTATCACGAGGGATACAAACCAGTATTTGTTGTAAAAACCTAGGATACATGAGAAACTTCTTCCTAGAACCAGCACTAGATAGATTACTAACCATCCCCTCAAACAAATAACGAGAGAAATTAAAAACTCTACCCTGAGTTAAGCAAATGAGACCAGTAGCCAAAGGAGTAGGGAAAGCATCCCAACTCCCAGACTTGGGACTTAAACAATGAATCAGAAAATGCACCAGAAGCTTCCATTGGGGGGAAAACCTATTCTTCTGGAAGTTAAACTTCCCCCCATGATTGTACCCTATAGCAGCCATCCCCTCCAACACCTCCGCATTGGGGATGGAAACAACCCCACCTTCATCCTGAAGATGAAGGGAAGATCGAATAGAAGCCTCAGACACCACGTATGAACGTCCATCTATGGTAGCATGGAGTTCTCGTGGACGACCAACCACAACCACAAGACGACCAGATGCCCAAAACTGACGAATGACACTATCATAAATAGTGGGACATACAGTAAAAGCATACCTTAGGTTCGAAGCCTCAATGAAGTCCAGAATGTCAGTAAAATCATCACGATGTGGACCATCTCCCAGATAGGCGACCTTGTTGTGAGCAGTCTGGTATACCAGGGCAGCCATGGATCTTGATTAATTGAATGGAAGATGATTTTGGTTAGGGTTGAGAGAGTAGGATCGGTTGTGTGTGTGTTATGAGTGGGATGAATCAGTCAAGGGGGGGTTAATTAACCATAAATAATGGAGATAGTAACTGTTCATTGACCCCTAATAATGGGGGGTTGCCCTTTCAAATTAGACAATTATTACATAGTAACCACTTGCCCCTTTTAACACAAATTCCAAATTCCAATTTACCAAAGTTAAATAAGAGTGTAAATACCAGAACTGGAAGCGTTGAATAAAAGTCAAAGCGCACAATGGTCAGACTAGAAGCAAAATGTGGTCAACAAAAGTCAATAAGAATGAACAGTGTCCCAGACCAGTACCAGAAGCCAAGCATCACTTGACAAAGAAGGATCTTGAACCACCAGAAGCCAACCAATAATGACTAGAAGCTAACCAATGAGGACTAGAAGCCAGTCATGAAAGAATATAACCACCAGAAGTGAGCAAAATCCTCCACCAGGAGTAACACACACCACCAGAACCAATGCAATATGTTGTTAAAATCTACCAATATGTTAGTCTGTGCAAAGTAATATGTACACGAAGCCTCCCCTTAGGCTTAGCCTCCCCTCAATCCTAAACCTCAAGGATTGACCATCCCAATGTGAACCACTAAGTGGTTGAACCGAGGACCATCAAATGCTTTTGTCAGCAAATCAACAACATTATCATCCGTATGAACTTTAAGAACCTGTATCAACTTCTTCTCATTGGCATCCCGTATAAAATGGTGCCTAATTTCAATATGCTTTGTTCGCTGATGAAAAATAGGATTCTTCACAATGTAGATAGTACTTTGATTGTCAATGAAAATTTTGGTGTTCATAAAATTGAACCCATAATCCAACATCTGATTTTGGATCCACAATACTTGTCCACAACAGCTAGCAGCAGCAACGTATTCAGCTTCTGTTGAAGAAGTAGCTACTATCGTCTGTTTCTTGCATTGCCATGAAATAAGTCGACGACCCAAAAATTGACAACCACCAGTAGTAGACTTTCTGTCATTATTAGCACCTGCATAGTCACTATCACTATATGCTTCTAGAACAAAAGGTGAGTCTCTAGGATACCATAAGCCCAATTTAGGTTGAGCCTTGATATACTTGAAAATCTTCTTCACTACATTCAAGTTCGAAACTGTTGGAGTCACCTGATGTCTAGAACAAGCACTTACTGCAAACATGATATCCGGACTTGATGCAGTCAAATACATGAGTGAGCCAATCATAGACCTGTACATGTGAACATTGACCGGGGGGTCTGGCTCATTCTTGAGTTTGACTTTAGCAACTTCATAAGGAGTTGCTGCTGGTCGAAGAGGATCCATGTCAAACTTCTGAAGAATCTCATGAACATATTTATCTTGACTGATGAAGATCCCATCCGACTGTTGCTTGACTTGTAGGCCAAGGAAGAAAGAAAGCTCCCATCGCACTCATCTGAAATTCGCCTTTCATCAAGTGTTCAAACTCATCACACCATTCCTTCCTAGTAGAACCAAATATAATGTCGTCCACATAAACCTGAACAAGGATAATGTCCTTGGTATTCCTCCTAAGAAATAGTGTTTTGTCAATAGTACCTCTTCGATAGCCATTCTTTAACAAGAAAGTTGAAAGACGCTCATACCAAGCTCTAGGAGCCTGATGTAATCCATAAAGAGCCTTGACCACCTTGTAAACTTTCTTGGGATGAAGTGGATCTACAAAGCCCTTAGGTTGAGTGACATACACCTCCTCATCAATTTTGCCATAGAGAAATGCACTCTTGACATCCATCTGAAACACCGTAAAGCCCACATAAGAAGCAAAAGCCAAAAACAGACGAATGGCCTCAATCCTTGCAACCGGAGCAAAAACTTCAGTGTAGTCAATGCCCTCAATTTGAGTGTGGCCCTGTGCGACAAGCCTAGCTTTATTCCTCACGACAATTCCCCGTGCATCCTTCTTGTTCTTGAGAATCCATTTGGTATTGATTGCTGTCTTTCCATCTGGTAAGTCAACCAGAACCCAAACATTCTGAAACAAGAATTGCTGCATTTCCTCCTGCATAGCCTCCACCCAACTTTGATCCTCAAGAGCATGAGAGACTGACCTAGGTTCCACCTGTGAAAGAAAACAAGCAAACAAACAGTGTTGAAAGTCCGTATGATTATTACGCTTTTGATCTTCAATATAACTCACAAGAGCATGATGATCAGACGAGGCCTTCTTCTGCATTCTGCGTGTCTTGATAGTAGAACCAGGATCTCCAATGATTTGGGTGGTAGGGTGATCTTTGTGTGATGACAAGACTGGATTGGAAGCTACCTCCACTTCTGGTGCCAAGTTATTGAGATCACCAACAAAGTCAGCATCATATGAAGCAGCGTTGAAAATCCCATCTACTGGTTGTTTATGAATATCATCCAGCTTGGCAGAAGACTTCTTTTGATGGTTCCCCAAATCAGAAGGACTGGAGAAACGGGTATTTGAAGCAGACTCACTAGCTGGAGTACCAATGGGTGATAAGCTAGCACTAGGAGCAGAAGCTGGGGTACTAGGAGCAGCTTTGTCAGTAGGCGTATTCAAGGGAAACTCAAAACCACCTTGAGCAAATGTTGTAGTAGCTTCTTGTTGTTGTTTGAGTAGAGTGTCAAGAGCTACATGGGAATCCAGTACATCCAATGGAGTTGCATCACTAGGAGGAGTAGGAGAGACTGTGGTGGAGTAGGATGGAACCACAAAAATGTCATCCTCGTCATCTGAATCAGAAAGACTAGAAGGAACACCTGAACTAGAAGTTGCAAACACTTGTGGACCTGCATCGTGGTTAGTTTTGAAACAAAAATATTCTAACGAATCACTAAGATAATCAAGATCAAAATACCATTCAGGACCCTTGCCTTGGATGTTTGACTTTTCTTCAAAATACCTGAGATTTATAGTTTCAATGATCCGCTTGGCTTGGAGATTGTAGACACGATAAGCCCGAGAGTGAGCTGAATATCCCACAATGTATCCTTCATCTGCCTTGCCATCAAACTTCCCCAAATAGTCACTAGTATTCAGAATGGTTACTGGACACCCAAAAGGCTTCAAATGAGCAATAATTGGAACTTTGCCCGTTAGAAGCTCATAAGGAGTCTTCTTGTGAGGATTGGTAATAGAAACCCTATTCAAAACATAACTTGCAGTATTGACGGCTTCTGTCCAGAACATGGTTGGAAGCTTGGAATCGGCAAGCATTGTTCTTGCTGCTTCTATTAGTGTCATGTTCTTTCTCTCTGCCACGTCATTCTGTTGAGGAGTTCTTGTTGCACTATAATCTCTTTTGATGCCCTTAGCATTACAAAGTGCTATGAGGTCTTTATTTTTGAACACGGTTCCATTATCACAACGAATACCTTTAACCTTCTTGGTCAACTGGTTCTCTATCAGGGTCAGAAAATCTCTAAGAATTGAGTAGGTCTCACTCTTGGCAGCCATGAAGAACACCCACGTAAACCTGCTATATCCATCAGTTACCACCAGACAGAATTGTTTGTGGTCAATGCTCCTAATGGAAGTAGGAACAAATAAATCCATGTGTAGTAGCTGCAATGGTTCAGTAATAAGACTAAGAGTAGTAATGGCCTTGAAGGATGCTTTGTGCTGTTTGCCTTTGCTGCAAGCAATACAATTTATATCATTTCTAAACGACTTGGGAGGTAAACCAGAGACCAGATTCAGATTTGCTAGTTTGTGAATGGTCTTGAAGTTCACATGCCCCATCCTTCTGTGCCATTGAGTGGCTTCATCTTCTGAGGCTTTAGCAACCAGACATGCTAGTTGACCCGTAGGGTTGACTTCATTCAGCTTGATGCTATAGAGATTGTGTCTTCTAGGGATTCTGAGCAGAATTTGTGAGTCATCCGGAAGCTGAAAGTCTTTGGAGAGCACAAGTGCATCAGTATCCGTGAAGAGAACAAACTGCTTCTTGTCACAAATCTGAGAGACAGATATCAAGTTGAAGTGCTGAAGTGCTTCCACATAGTAGACCTGCTTAAAATTTAGATTAGGCGTCTTAATTGTTCCTTTGCCAGTGATCCTGCCTTCACCTCCACCAAAATAGACCTTGCCGCCTTGAAATGGTACAAAGTTAGAGAGAAGAATTTTATTTCCTGTCATGCTCCTGGAGCAACCACTATCAACAATGCCTAAACTAGGATCTTGGTATGGAGTAACCTACAACAACAAGATAAGAAAAATGCAAAAGTTAGTGTCTTAAGGGGACCCAAACCTTTTCAGGTTTGAGCCTGCCTTGTGGATCTTTAGTAGAGAGCCAAAAAGATTGATGAGATCCACCATTGTTCCTTGGTTGCCTATGCATCATATGGGTATTATTGTTTGACCAAGAACAACCTGCTGAGGGCTTAACAGCAGTTCCCAAACTTCCCAAACCAAAATACATGTGGTCAAAATTATGTGGATAAATTGGATTAAAATTTTGAAAATAGTTACTGGTGGATCTATTAGTTGTTAATCCAATGTTTCTCCAATGATCAGAAGGTAATGGAGAGGACCTTCTAGAAGAAGAAAACGATTGAGCACTAGGATTGAGTCTTCTAGAAGTATATGTGGCAGCTCCTGGTGGACCAGGAGCAGGAAATGCTTGATTAACAGAAGCATGTGTGTCATAAAAATCACAATCTTTAATCAAATGAAATGCACTTCCACAAACAAAACATGTTTTAATAGACCTTTTATTAGAATGACTTTGTTTCATACTGCTAACTTTATTACACACAATTCTAGGAGAAACATTCTTCCTAGGACTCAATAAACTAGGACCAGACACACTTGACTTAAAATCAACTCTTTCTTCACACATCCTAGCACCACTAGCAGCATGATCATTCGACTTGGAACTTGTAGGTCTTGACTCTTCACTTGAACCATTTGATGCAGAGTCACTGGCTTTGTCACTGAAAGTACACGAGACAAAGTCATTAGAATTAGTAGAACTTTTTGGGGACTCATGCATCTGTGATCCATCCAAGTCATTATGCCTAGAAGTGGGCATGAAAGTTCCAGTAAGAGGGGGAGGGACAGCATGCATTTCTGCTGCTGGTTTAAACCTATTGTACCTAGGTTCTCCCTCTTCCTCTTTGTCGGCATCAAAGACACTCGAAAAAGATAAATCAAACACATCTTCTGAATCAATATATTTATCAAATCCTAACCCTCTTTTAGTCCTACCAGACATGCTACTATCAATTAATTTTGAAAGATTTTTAGGTGCCTTTTGCCATTTTTCAAATCTCAACATTGTAGCATCTAATCTTTCTTGCATCTCCTGTTTTTCTTTTATACTAGCATCTTTTACCTTTTCTATATATTTAAGCATATTAGTTGTGTTTTCTAAATCGATGATCAGAATCCTAACTTTATCCTCATACTCACGTTGAGTATCTTGTAGCCACCTCTTTTGTTGTTCTACTAATTCTAAGGATTTGGTAATGGATGGATTAGATCTATGGATTTGGTGGAAGAGATGGGGAAGATGGAGGATTAGGTGTAGAGAGAGAAAGGAGAGGGAAGGAAAGTAGAGAGAGAAAGTAATTAGATAAATGATTAAGTGTAATGAATGAATGACCAACCCCCTCCTAACATGCTAGGAGGGGTATATATATAGCCCACCCTACATGTGGGCTATATGGACTATACATTGTTAAGTAGACCACGAGCCAAATACATAATTATCGTTGGAGCGACCGATCCTTCATAAATACGTAAAACGTATTTCCAACAATCTCCCCCTAAGGGAGGTCGCTCCAAGTTACAAAGTTCTAAATATTCTATAGCTCGTGATCTATGCTAATAATGATGTGACCGAGACTTTCTTTGGGAAAACACATTTCCAACAATCTCCCCCTAAGGGAGGTCACACCATTTTACAAAATCTTAAACCTAGCATCTATGCTTGAGTCTTCGATCTTGTTCTTGTGAATATGCTTGATATGATCTTTGACTTTAGTCTTGAGCATGTTTCCTTGCCTTGACCTTGTGCATTCATCACTTGTGAAATTTGCCTCTTCGTGACTTCATGTTCCACATACTTATACCTTTAAATTCTTGAAAGCTTCAGAGTTTGATACAGCGGAAGACTTGACCTTCAGACTTTCTTGAATTTGTTGAAGTACTAAGTGTATGTAGTATAAGCATGTGGTGACGACTTCTTCTGGGTTGTACACCGCAATGCCACCTTCTTGTTACGCTGCATAAGACAGTTAGCAACAAACAATATACACGGATGAAATGGCCTTGAACATTTCATTCTAATTCGGTAGCATTTTACCTCCGGTCGGTGAAGACCGTTGGACGATATTAAATATCGTACTTGTGGCAGGTAGTTTCAATTAAGAACCTCCTTGACAAGATTTCGCGGGTAAACCCGTTCTCTTTACTCGACCGTCCAAAGCTGACTGCGAGCGTAAAGAGTGAATCATTTGGATAATAATATCCGCATGATTTGAAGCCGTCAATTCATGTTCCTGGAACAAGTGAAGTTCAATTAAGAACCGCACCATCGTTGCTTTCCAGTTGTCACTAGCTTGATTCATATAGAATCTTGCAAGTTACCTACCAAGTGCTGTTTGATGTTAACACTAGAAGGATTTCCACTCGTCACTGTGATCAATAAAGAGTCACTCTGAGTGTTCTGGCAAGATCATATGATAATGCGTAGAGGCCTGGAACGTGTTTAAATTCATTTAAGAATTAAACCACTGTTGCTTTCCAGTTATCACAAGTTTGATTCATAAAGAATCGCACAAGTCACCTACCATGAGCTTTTTGATATTCGCTCAAGAAGGATTTCCATCTTCATTGTAAATCCTTTCGTATTACTCGGATGTTCAGGCAAGATCATGAAGATTTTGCGTAGGACTCTTAAGAACTTTCTTACTTTTCACAGTGTGTGAAGAAGCAAGTAAATATGAAAGTGTGTCCTAATGAGATATTTGATGATCTCAAATGGCTCTAGACTCGATCGTGCATTTTGGATTTTAGTGATCGGAGGCTGGAGAGGAGTGCCACCTTTTCAATACCAATTTATTCGGAGTGAATAAATCAATAGATAATGTGTTGTCTCCGTGTGATTAAAACAAATACCTTTTGAGAGATATTTGAGTTAGCTGGGAAGGGTTGTGCATTGCATCACTGGGTCCATGATGTCAGTCTTCAATATCAAGAATCATTAAAAATGATCTCAATAGCATATGAATTGACCCGGTTTCTGCCTAAGGTTGTAAGGAGGGCTTCTTTCTTTACACCCTTTATCTTTACAATTCTTTTTCATTCTTCAACCCCTTCAATGCTTACCAATACGTCATAACTAGCACCTTGTTGTGATTGTTCCAGTGCTAACTTAAGTACTTGGTCGGCATTCAGCTACGTTCACAATCTTTCTCCATCTTTCCTAAGGACTACTATTTCTAGCTATGGAATGTCCTTGGGAAGATTCCTCCGGTTCTAGAGAAATCATTGGACTTTAACCTATCCTACCATCCTTATGTCACCACAATCTTCACCGTCATGAATAGAGATGTTTTGGGTAAGTGTATGTCACCATGAAATCCATTTTGAAGTGCAAATCCATTTTGCTCCCCCTTAACATATGCTACGATATTCGAAAACATTTCGCACATGTCGGGATGAGCTAACACGTTAAGTCAAACCATTTATGATTGATCATATCCCATATTAAATCACATTTTCTCCCCCATATTAAAAATATTAACCCAATCGATGTTTTTAATATCAATTGATTTAATAGCATTTTAAGAAAATTTGGGAAGAAAAATGTAAATCCAATTATCTTCGTGATATTAACAAGCTCCCCCTCAAATTAATGAGGGTGTACTTGAAACGTAAATTAAATACCTTTTAAACACAAGTGTAAGGTATTTAACACGTGCAAAGATCAATATATGATAATGAATTCACAAGATTAGCAATGTACGAGGTTGGACCTGAATGATTGAGAACATCATATGAAAGAAGCACATGGTTCTTGTTCACGAATGTTGGTCTTCCTCGTAACTTCTGAAATTATCTTCTCCTTTACACCACATGGACAATTGATATCGTTGTCTTGACACCAACTTGTGAACTATGGCACTGTCGGCATCAAAGATTCTGAATGCTGGACAATTGCTCCCCCTCAATTGTTGACCCGTGTTCTACTTAAAGAGCTGGAGTCGTCGTTTGAGCAGTCGCATCGTCTAGTATGTAGATATCAATTGCAACGGACTTCGGATTGAGGAGTTGATAACTTCGGATTTTGAAGTCAAAGCTTTCCGGTGAAATGCTTGACTTGATTATGAAAAGCGGGTTGCTATATGAAATAATAGCAAACCATTTTGAGCATGTTTTAAAAATTTGAACTTCTGCTCGAACTTTATTTACAACCCCGTGTCATTATGGAATGACATTTCTAGGTTCGTAAATATTATCGATTCCAGAAGACATGCTCGTTTTATCAAAACATTTTTGAACACACAATTTTGAAAGATTTAGAAAAACCTTTTGAAAAATTCTTGAAAAATTGTGTTCAAAGTTTTGAAAAACAATTACTTGAGCTTAAGATTTGGAATATCTTAGGAAGCTCAAGTCCGAGAAGTTGTAAACTTCTCGTTGTTAAGGATAAGTTTATCATCGGCGATAAACTTTCCTTTTATCTGAAGAACGAGTCCTAAGCTGACATTTACTTAGAAGTCGTGTTCATGAGCTTGAAAACTTTGACTGTTTTAACGGAAAGCTCATGACCGAGAAAGGTTAATTTCTCGTTACGAGGAAAAGTTCTCTTATTTAAAAGATACACTTTCCTTTCTGAGCTTAAAACTTCGAATGTTTTAATACAAGCTCATGACCGAGAAAGGTGAATTTCTCGTTAAGAGGATAAGTTATCATAAAAGATAATCTTTCCTTTATTTGAAGTTCGAGTTACAGTCTGACATTTAACTGTAAGTCATATACACGAGCTTAAAACCTTTGAATGGTTTTAATGTAAGCTCGTGTCCGAGAAAATTTAATTTCTCGTTGTAAGGATAAGTTTATCATCGGCGATAAACTTTCCTTTATTTGAAGAACGGGTTACCATCTGATATTTAATGATAAACCATTTACACGAGCTTAAAACCTTTGAATGGTTTTTAGGGTAAGCTCGTGTCCAAGAAAACTTAATTTCTTGTTAAGAGGGTAAGTTATCGTTGCGTAGATAAACTTCCCTGTCTCTGAAGTCCGGGTCGTCGTCTGTCATTTAACGAGGAGCCATAATGCATGAGCTTAAAAACTTGGAATGTTTTTGATATAAGCTCATGCCCGAGAAAAATGAATTTCTCGTTTTTAGGATAAGTCATCATCGGGATGAACTTTCCTTTCTTTGAGGATCGAGTTACAGTCTGTTATGTGACTGTAAGTCCTTTTTGCAACTTAACCATGAATCCCCTGAGACAGTTGTTTCTCTGATATCTGCTTCTTCAGCAACCAAACTCTAAGAGTGTCCTTAGTTGAACGGTACACAACGATTGGACCGCTTCGTTCTTTTGGAACATCAACTTTGGTACCTGCAATCTCATTAGGAATTTGCATGCTTTGACGTGGGTTAGCGATATCAATTATAGAAGCACATGGGGGTTCACAGTTGGCTTTACTTGTGTCAGAGGTGGCCTGAGGGGATGATTCACTTGTCTTAGTTGGCAAACGTTTCCTTTTATAGAAAACCTTAAGTTCAGGCTTAAGTGATGTATCATCCTTTGCAATTTCCTCCCTAGAAGTCTTCGTAGAATCAGAGACTATCCTAGTTAAAGGGCACTCGTTTCCTACAAGAGTGAAAGTTCTACCAGTGGGGCGCCAAACTTTACCAAAGGGTTTGATTTTAGCTATCCACTGGGACTTAATTCTAGCGCGGGAGTTCACCTCATCAAGTAATTTCTTGACACAAGCATCATGATTTGCCGTAAAGACACATTTTCTACATGTTTTACAAGTAGCATATTTAATGTCTGAATAATTCCTAGATGATTGATCGATGCTCCTAGAAGATGGCATACTATGGTTAGCAGTGTTGGGTAATCTAGAAGGCATCTGACTAGGTTGGACATTGCTATCTCTTGCATGTGTCTTTTGCTTAGCTTCCCCAAGACCAGATTTATGGCAAACGTCATTTGAACTAGTTCTAGACGTGGTCTTGGTATTTTTAGGGAAACCAGAGGCAATCATGTGATGAGGTCTTGCTAAAACTGATTTAGTCACATTAGGCCTAGTTGGTGGAGTGACTGTTCTAGAAATATGACCCAAATCAACTTGGGAGGCAAACCGCGGTCTCGAGGATAGTGGTCGCTCGGATCTAAATGCAGTAGGTTGTCTGACAATCGGTTGTCTGACAAACTGATTTGTAGGCGGTTTCCCCAAGATTGATGGTTTTTCAAGCTTAGTATCCACACTAGGTCCTCTAGTTTTCCTTAACTCGTTTTTCAACGCAGCTATAGCAAAAACCTTTTCCTGAACTTGAGCTTTTAAGGTCTCATTCTCTTTGAGCAATTCATCTTGGGATGCCAACTTAGATTCAAGCAACTTAATTTGTTTCAAAAGATTATCCTTTTCAGCTTTAGAATCTAAAACTATTTGATCCAATTTTCGTTCAAGAACAACGTTTGACTTTTCAAGTTTTTCAAAATATGTTTCATATTTCTCCGTTTTCTTTGAAAATTCAATTTTGGCATCCTCAAGCTCTTTGGATTGCTGAGCGAAAATGGTTGCAAGCTCTTCAGACCTAGACACAGAATTGGTTAATGAAGCAGTCGTAAAACTATTAGCAGGATTGTTAATTAGCGCATTCATTTCAGACAACATATGAAGAATATTATCTGTACCTGACATGCTACTTGGTTCCTGTTTTCCTCCTGATTCTTTTCTCTTGTGGCTGCTTCTTGTATCGTCTTGCAATATATGCAATTTTCCCTCTTAAAAACAGCCTATTCGGAAAAAAAACAGCCTATTCGGAAAAAAAAAACAGCCTATTCGGAAAAACAGCCTATTCGGAATATTCAGCCTATTCGGAAAAACAGCCTATTCGGAAAAACAGCCTATTCGGAAAAAACAGCCTATTCGGAAAAACAGCCTATTCGGAAAAACAGCCTATTCGGAAAAACAGCCTATTCGGAAAAAAACAGCCTATTCGGAAAAACAGCCTATTCGGAAAAACAGCCTATTCGGAAAAACAGCCTATTCGGAATATTCAGCCTATTCGGAAAAACAGCCTATTCGGAAAAAACAGCCTATTCGGAAAAAACAGCCTATTCGGAAAAACAGCCTATTCGGAATATTCAGCCTATTCGGAAAAACAGCCTATTCGGAAAAAACAGCCTATTCGGAAAAACAGCCTATTCGGAATATTCAGCCTATTCGGAAAAACAGCCTATTCGGAAAAAACAGCCTATTCGGAAAAAACAGCCTATTCGGAAAAAACAGCCTATTCGGAAAAACAGCCTATTCGGAATATTCAGCCTATTCGGAAAAAACAGCCTATTCGGAAAAACAGCCTATTCGGAATATTCAGCCTATTCGGAAAAACAGCCTATTCGGAAAAAACAGCAAAAATGTGTTCGAGACTTAAAAAACAGCTTTAAATCCGATTTTTTGATCAAAAACCACAAAAAGTTTTATGATTTTTACCAAAATAAGCTAAACCCAATCCTTATCAATCAATCCCAATAACAAAAACACCAAAAACAACAAGATTCAAGATTGATTTTTTTAAAGATCACTAATTGATTCAAAAACTAAAAAAAAAAAAAAAAAAAAAAAAAAAAAAAAAAAAAAAAAAAAAAAACAACACAATCCAAAAATAACTTTATAAAATTGAAAAAAAACTTTATAAAATTGATAAACTTGATAAATAACTTTATAAAATGGATAGATAAAAAGATGATAAAAAAATAGACAATAAGAAAAGAAAAGATTTTTACCACCAAATCAAAAGATAAAAAGATATGCAAATCCTAAGATTTAACCATGGCTCTTGATACCAATTGAAGGCCTACTAATTCTAAGGATTTGGTAAATGAGGGATTAGATCTATGGATTTGGTGGAAGAGATGGGGAAGATGGAGATTAGGTGTAGAGAGAGAAAGTAGAGGGAAGATAAGTAGAGAGAGAAAGTAAGATTAGATTAATGAAAGTGTTAATGAATGAATGACCAACCCCCTCCTAACATGCTAGGAGGGGTATATATATAGCCCACCCTACATGTGGGCTATATGGACTATATACTTACAAAGTGGATCACGAGCCCATTACATAAATGTCGTTGGAGCGACCGATCCTTCATAAATACGTAAAACGTATTTCCAACACAATGTGTTTAATGAAGCCTTATAGGCTTGAACCTCTAAAAAATATTTATCATTCTGTTCATTTACTTCATTAAATTGGGACAACAATTCTGAGTATTTATCATGACAACCAAGAGGACAATGTTGTACCTGAGGTGAGATGCCCATTAGAGCAAACTCGTCTGCTTCTTCTGCATCAGATAGATTTCCAGCAATCATTGCAAACACGTCAGTCAAGGATTCAGCTGATTCCAAAGTGGTAGTCTGATGATCATTCCAGTTGACCATAGAGTCAACAAATACCAATGCCTTCTTGTCATCTTTTACCTCCTGAACCTTAAAAGCTGAGTACCTGCTCTTCTCCTGGTCATTCTTGCTAGGGCATTCCCTTGCAAAGTGACCTTGTTGCTGACAGTTATAGCATCGAACCTTGCTTCTGTCGAATCTTGCTGGCTCCCGTGGGTTGTAATTGAATTTTCGACCTGCTTTCTTCTCAAACTTGTGAACCCTAAGAGTGAGCATGGCCATCTGCCATTTAAGATCCATTTCATCTAGGTCAAGTTTATCGACCTGTTTGAAGTCATCAAAAGCAAGTTGTTGTTGAGCATCAACATCAGCCACAAAATAATGAAGAACGGCTTCTACCATACTATCAGACTTGGCAGTAGGATCAGGAGCAGAAGTATGCTGAAAAGTATGTTGAGAAGACACAGTATTGCTAGGGCTACTAGCATATGACATGGGACTGGATGCCATAGAACTCACAAAGTCAGAATTAGCAGGAGTGGGAAAAGAATCACTTGAATATCCTCTCACATGAGGTTCAAAAGTTTTGAGCTTATGAAATAGATCATCCAAATTGAGATAGTCAAGCCCACCTTTTGCTTTGAGAGAGATTACCACCTGATTCCATGAGTAGGGTAAGGCTCTAAGAAACCTTGCATTAATATCACCATCGTCAGGCTTTGAACGAAGTTGATTCAATTGGCTCAATATCTTTTGGAACCTGTCATACCCTTGATGCAAAACCTTCAGTTTCTGAGATTTTGAATTCTGTATATTCATCTCTCAGCATGGATCTTCGCATTTTCTTTGACTCCTCATTCCCACCAAACCTTGCTTTAATTCTATTCCAGATCTCTCTAGCATCATCCAAATGGTAGAAGTCACCCATGTGATCATCAGGAAGAGATTGAAGCAAAATAGTTTTTGCTTTGACCTCCTTCTGAATAGCTATGATTTCTTCATGAGATTTAGGGTCAAGAAGAGTAATATTACCATTCTTGTCTCTTCTAGTTAGCTTCCTGCTGTTCCCATTCAGAATAACCTTCCAAAGGTCTTGATCAGTATTGGTGATCCACCATTCCATCTTCATTTCCCAACTATCATATTCATCCTTTTTTAGAAGAGGGAATTTACCATTTGTGTTGGAAACCGTAGCAACGATCTGCTGAGGTTGCACAGGTTTAGGAGTGTTGTCTTCTCCTGTTTGAGTAGAAGTTGAGGCAGACATGATAAAAAAATGTCAGTAATAAGAAAACTTGATTCTTCTTGTATAAAGACCCTCCCAGGCTCTGATACCACTTGTTGGGTCTACTAGATGTAGATCTTGCAGCCTGTCAGGAACGGTGAACGACTTCTGTAATCATAAGTCAATCCACAGAGAGACTCTATACACAATATGAATACAGAATACAAATATAATAAAGAAGAACAGAATAACTATAAAGACTTGATCCTTTCTAAGGATTTCTAATATTGATAATGACTAGAACTATGTTTGATTAAGGTGTATCTAACCCTTCTGCCTAAGGTTCCTTTTATACTACAAGGAAACCCTAATACAACATTAAACAAAACGTGTAAAACTGATATGCATATCCTTTCCTAACATATCTCATGCATATCCTAACAGAATAATAAATAAATAATAAAGTTTGACTTTGACTAGGACCAGGAGCACGACTTGCTCCTACTACTACTAGAACCAGGAGGAACTACATACCTCCTAGTCTACCTATTACATTTAACTATTCCAATGGTCCTAACAGTTTCAATTCTATAAAGGACTTAAGTAAGGTGACCCTCTATCTCCTTTCCTTTTTATCTTGGTTATGGAAACGCTTCATCTCTCATTCATGAGAATTCGAAATGTGGGCCTCTTTAAAGGAGTCTCTCTTAATGTTTCCTTTACGATATCTCACTTGTTTTATGCGGATGATGTTGTGTTTATTGGTGAATGGAATAATAATAATATTCACACCTTGTTAAACGCTCTAAAATGCTTCTACTTAGCTTCGGGTCTCAAGATTAATCTTCTCAAGAGTAAGTTGATGGGTATTGGCGTTAACTCGAATGTTGTTGAAGCTGCTGCAAACTTAATTGGTTGCTCCATGTTATGCACTCCTTTTAATTACCTAGGAGTTAAAATTGGAGCGAATATGTCTAGAATAACATCATGGGATGTTGTGGTCTCTAAATTTTCCTCTCGGTTATCTAAATGGAAGATTAAGACTCTCTTCATTGGCGGGCGTCTCACCCTCTTAAAATCAGTACTATCTTCGCTTTCGCTTTATCACATGTCATTGTACAAGGTCCCGAAGGGTGTTCTTAACTCTTTTGAGTCTATCAGAAGGAATTTCTTTATAGGTTCAGATGGTTCTGTGAGAAAATATTCTTGGATTAATTGGAACAAAGTTCTTGCCTCTAAGCAAAATGGCGGTCTTGACGTTTCTAGTTTTTTTGCTCATAACCATGCTCTCCTGTTCAAGTGGATTTGGCGTTTCATCACGAACAAGAATTCTTTATGGTCTTCTTGTATCACTGCGCTTTATGGATCAGATGGGGGTATAGGATCTGCTCGTCGGATGCTTTATAAATCAACATGGAGTGAAACTATGGCTTCCTACCAGACTCTTACTGATAAAGGTATCAATCTGCTTCATTTCATTCGAAAGAAAATTGGGAATGGGAAAGACACTTTGTTCTGGACTAATGCCTGGTTTGGTGAGACAGTTTTTAAAGATCAATTTAAAAGACTTTATGCTTTAGAATTGTCGAAGTCCATCTCGGTTGCTGATAAGCTGGGACACCCCTCCCTTTATCATTCGTTTCGGTGTCCGCCTAGAGGAGGAGCTGAACAGGAGTTTTTTAATATTCTTCGATCCAAAGTTGACAATTTTGTCCTTTCAAATATGGCTGACAGATGGAGTTGGAGTTTACATGGTTCGGGTATATTCTCCATTAAGTCAATTAGACTTCTTATTGATGACAATGTTCTCCCTAAGTCTGCTGTTCCTACGCGCTGGATTACGGTTCTTCCGATCAAAGTTAATGTCTTGGCTTGGAAGGTGTTTATGGACGGGCTCCCTACAAGGCTTAATCTCTCTCGACATGGGATTGATATCCCCACCATTTTATGTCCTATGTGCAACTTAGGTGCTGAATCCACTAATCATGTTTTCTTTTCATGTTCTATGGCTCGTAATGTATGGCGTAGAGTCTTTACCTGGTGGAATCTAGATGACGTGTTTTTTCGCTCCTATAGTGACTGGATTCTTTGGTTGGAAAATATTCGAGTGCCTAAGTTGTTGAAGGAGTTCATCGAAGGGGTCTGCTATGTTCTTTGGTGGCTTGTGTGGCGGTTCCGAAATCAACTTCTCTTCAACACTCAGCCGGTGATGGACACTCTCTTTGATGATGTAGTTCAAATGTCTTTCTTATGGATCAGTAGTCGTTACAAATCTAAAATAAATTGGGTAGATTGGCTCAAAGTTCCTTATTGTATTAAATTGTAACTCTTTCTAGCTTCTCGCTAGCGTTCTTAATAATATTCTGCTGTTCAAAATAAAAGTACAAGTATCGTAATAAAATGCTTAAAAGCAGTATAAGCATGCACATATTTATTCTGAAACTTTTATGCATTATGTTATGCATTTACTGAGACCTTATAGTTATTTAGGTCGTTGATTGTATCGTGAGCATCCTATCAGATTTATCTACTGACTTATTGTTGTACTACTGAGGTGAGTTCATGGCCCCACTTTATATATTAACAAACTTTTAAACCTTTTAACAGGGAAGAAAACATGCAACATATTTTATTTTATGGACATGAATTGAACTGTGAAACCTTTGATTACATTGCCTATTGTAGATGAACCCGCATGACCCGTGCATCTGGAACTGTTAGAATTATTGAATTACCTGAATGTTATAAATAGATCTATTTGGGATTGACCGTCCCCATCTGGGTGAGTCATGCTCAATGTGCCTAGGCCAGGACAACAGATGTTTCACATGTCAGCACTTATTATTTTTATGGGTGCCTTTTTATAAGGCGAATGGGTCCTTATTTGTTAAGGACTTAACTGTCAAGTCTCAGTTTCAGGCAATATGGGAATGTAATTACTTTTAAGTATTGATGCTTTGTGCATTACTACTTCAGTGAATATTTATTGTCCAAACTTATTTTACTAAACCTGTGAATTCACCAACTTTATGTTGACTCTCTAAGCATGTTTTCTCAGGAAACTGAAGCAGGTATTGGTGTGCATGGAGTCAAGCATCATGATAGGATGCATTTATAGAGCTCATCTGGGGTTTTATAAACTTGAGAATAATTCAAATTGTTGAACAATGCTAAAGACTATTTTAATACTATTTGCACTTTTATCCATGTAATAAATGTAATGATAATCTTTTATATGTCGCTCTATACGCTATCTGCTGTTGATCCACCTACGTGACACCCAAATATTATTTTCGCTGCATTTGACTCAATTTGGGGGTGTCACAAACAGAGCAATGAAACAGAAAGCCAAAGGTGTGTGTTTTGTGTGTGAAAATTTTGTGAGAGAAGCGAAGGTTTGTGAGGGGGGAGAAATAAGATTGTGTATTATGTACGCGAGGGGGATCACTCTTGATTGGAACCGTGATTCCCCTCTATTAATGATAGAGTAGTATTAATTGGTGTTAGTTATATATTAATTGGTGTTGATTAATTTTGAAATAAAAAAGATGAAGTGATATTTGTACAATATGTTCATTTATTTGTAAATTATTAATTATAATATTAATAATATTAAATGTAATGTGTTGTATTAAATGATATTAATGTGTATTGCAATGTTATTATCTTTAATTTTTACTTTGAAAGTATGTTGATTTGTATATGAAGCATAATAAAGATTGAGTTGAGATCAATGTAAACCCTCTTTTTAGCATAGACCACATCAACTAATCACATTTATTTAAACTAACTTTCTACCTTTTTATTAAAAATTAAATATCTCACTGTTGGGAATAAAATATGGGTCAGATCACCAAACGCTGATAAGAAGAAAGTCAACGCTGATAGATTGACTTTGGACGCTGATAGAAGTCAACGCTGATAGCCTTGAAGATTGACACTGATAGAATATCTTTTGTTTATTTGTTTCTTTATTTATGTATGGTAAAGATAAGCACGACATTGTATTTTCTATTATTATCTTTACCTAGAATAGTTGATTCATAGCTTATTGTACAAGACTTCTTGTTCTATAAAAGAAGGTCTTTTAGGTTAAAGTTATATATCAGTTTTCATAGTATTCGTTTGTTAAAAACTCTTTCATTGTAATCAAGTACGATTATTCTAATCAAAGTGAAAGTTTGTTTAACATCATTGTGTTTTAGATCAAGTGTTAATTCCGCATAACACTTTGTTACTTTACTCATAAGCAAAGGTTTCTCTACGTGTAGTACTTGATCTAATCTCGTTTACACAAAGCTTAATCGATCTAAGTTTGGGATCAACAAGTGGTATCAGAGCTTGTTGAGAAACTTTTGATCTTTAAGTAACGCAGAACCCTAAAACACCAAACCCTAAATTCTCAAAACCCTAAAAACACCATGTCTGGCACAAATCAACCTCCTGCTTTGCTTCAAAACAACTTCTCAAACCCTAGCATCAAAATTCCCATGTTTGATGCCAGGAACTTTGAACTTTGGAAGTCCAATTTTGAGCAATACATAGCTATTCATGACTACACTCTTTGGGAAATTATCGAATATGGGAACACATTCGATAAAGCAGCAAAGATTACTGCTGCTATTGAGGCAAGGTCAGCTATTCCTAATTGTCCAGAAGCTGATAAAGTGGAAAAGCCTGATGATGGGAGAGCGGTAGCTGTTGAAGACATAGCCAAGAAGAGGGTGGACATGAAAATTTTGAACATCTTGAAACATGCCCTAGGTCATGAGAATCAGCATAAGTACAAACGTTTTGATTCTGCAAAAGAGCTTTGGGAAGCTCTTGAAGTAGCACATGGTGGCAATGCTGACACAAAAGAAGAAAAGAAGAAGCAACTCTTGCATGAGTATGCTGTCTTTAAAGCTCAACCTAATGAGAATCTCAGCAGTGTGAGAAGTAGACTTCTTGACATCACAAGTCAACTTTCCTTCATGGGAAAACAGATTGATGACCCTGAATTGAATGCTACTTTTCTCAAAAGCCTTGGTGATGTATGGAAGATTGAGACAAGATCTATTCTTGTCAATAACACCCACAAGACTTCCAGGTTTGATGACATCTTCAACAAGTTAAGGCTGTTGGAGAATGAATGGCAATTGGAGAGTGATAACATCTTCCAGCAGCAACATGGCCTTCTTTTCACAAAGTGAAGGCCAATTTGATTCCATGAACTTTTATGGACATTCAGCCTCTGGATCTCAAGGTGTCAGTGCTGGATGTCAATCTGTCAGCGCTGGATCATATCCTGTCAACGCTTTGTACTCAAGCGCTGACACACACAATCATGGCGCTGATAGAATTAAACCTGCTGGTTTTGATCTTGACACTGTGTGTGCCTTCATTGCTTCTTTGCCTAGTGATTCAAGAATCACTTATGAAGATCTTGAGCAGATAAGTGATGAACAATTGGAAGAGATGGATATAAAGTGGACTATGGCTCTTGTAAGTTTAAGAGCAAACAGGTTCAATAAAAGGTTCAAGAAGAAGATGACCTTTAATGCTAAGGATGTTGCTGGATTTGACAAGTCCAAGGTGGAGTGCTACAACTGTCATAGGATGGGGCACTTTATGAGGGAATGTAGATCTCCAAGGAGATCTGATGCTGGGAAACCTTCTAGCCAAATGATTAAGAACCCAGATCCCAAGGCCATGGTTGCTGTTCAACAAATTGATGGCGTTGGGGAATGGGATTGGAGCTGGATGGCTAAGAATGAGGAAGAGGACAGAGCTTTGGTTGCTGAAGTTAAAGAAGAGCATGCTGAATATGCTCTCATGGCACACTCCTCCTCTTCATCAGATAATGAGGTATATGATGATGCTTTCTGTTCTAAGGGTTGTCGTTTAAATACTGAAAAATCAAAACAAGAGATAGTTAAGTTATTAGATGAAGCAAGTACTCTAAGGTGCAAATTATCTAACTATCAAATTGCTCTTATCCAAACAGAAAAGACAGTATCTGAGTATAAGAAAATGGAGTTTGATTTAAAGGATCAAATAAATATCTTAAAACATGAGTTACATCAGAGTAAGGATGTTCAAGATATAGTAAATAGGGTTAATCTTGATTTGATAGCTCAGTTAGAGGAGGCTAACAAAAACAAAGATAATGTGAGTCTTAAAATCCAGAGATTTGATAAGGCCACACAATCCCTAGGAGAGTGTGTTAGTAAACAAAGAGACTCTAAGGATATGAGTGGGATTGGGATGAATAATTATACTGTTGTTCCACCACCAGCTGGGGATTTTTATGGTGTCCAATCAAAGGACTTATCTTGGACTGGCTTGCCAGAATTCCAAGAGGAGGAGTTTATTCCTCCACCTAGAGTGACTTCCCCAGTTGAGGAATATCAGCAAAAGCTGACTGACCTAGAAGAGTGGAAGAAAGCAAACCACACTTTGTTTGTTAAGGGAGGGTTATTGTGTGAAAGTCCAAATGAGCCCACACCAAACATGATACCAATTGTGGAGTCCTATGATCCTAAACCTATTAAGATCACACACCCTACCACTGGCAAACCTGTTGACCTTGGCCCACAAAATGTTAGAAAACCTAGTGTTAAATATGCAGAGATGTATAGAAATTCTAGGTCACCAAAAAGCCAAGTAAGTAATCATGGAACAGGCTTCTTTGCTTCTAGACCTAAGACTATGTCTAGAAAAGCTTGTTATACATGTGGTAGCTTCTCACATTTGGCCTACAAATGTGTCAATGCTTCCAATGTCAACGCTGACAGGAACCATTTCAGCGCTGACAAAAGTCAACATAGGTCAAACACTGTCAGACCCAATACCTTTGTGAACAAAAGTTCACAAGTTGTTAGACCAGCCCCATTCTTTTCTAGAGGGTCTAACACACAAGGCCTAAGACCTTTTCAAAAGTCAAATACTTGGTCAAATAGGCAATGGGTTCCTGTAGCAAACCCTAGGTTCAACGCTGATAAGAGCAATCGGGGCGCTGACAGGAGTAATTTCAGCGCTGATAGAAACACTGCTAAACCTAGGTATTTGCAGCCACAGGGAAATAGGTCTAAAGCTTCTACTAGCTTAACATGGAGACCAAAACAAGACCAGAACCCTAATAATACTGGTATTTCTATGACATGCAACAGGTTTCATTATATTTCTAAGGCATTGTCAACACCAATTGGGGTTAACTGGGAATTTCATTCAAACAGGGATGAAAATGGGGTTGTTATGAGAACCAAGTCTGTTCTTGTTGAACAACCAAATGAATCCAAGTCTTCCAAGGCTTGGGTTCCCAAAGAAAACTAATGTGTTTTCTTTATGTGCAGGGCATTCAGAAGAAGATCAATGACTATGGATACTGGGATAGTGGATGCTCAAGGCACATGACAGGAAAGGAAGACTATCTGACCAATTTCTCTCCTATTCAAGATGGTGATAAGGTATACTTTGGGGGTGGATACGGCACAATCACAGGAAAAGGAACCCTTGTCACCAACAATCTTAGGTTTGATAATGTCTTCTTGGTGAAAGACCTGGATTATAACTTGTTTAGTGTATCACAAGTGTGTGATAACAAAAATAAGGTTCTTTTCACAGATACTGAGTGCTTGGTGTTAAGCAAAGATTATAAGCTCCCTGATGAGAAATACATAGATTTTAGAACACCAAGGCATAAAGACATATATAATGTGAATCTTAATGGAATTAAGGTAAATAATAAAATGTCATGTCTGTATGCTAAGGCCTCAGTAGATGAAAGTAATCTTTGGCACAGGAGACTAGGGCACATAAACTTTAAGAATATTAATAGACTTGTGAGGCTTGGTTTAGTTGATGGTTTGCCTGAAAAGGCTTTCCACAATGACCACTCTTGTGTTGCATGCCTTAAGGGCAAGCAGCACAAGGTCTCATTCAGGTCTAAACAGGTGCACTCTAGTTCTAAACCCCTTCACTTATTGCATATGGACCTCTTTGGTCCTACTAATATAGAGAGTTTGAAGGGTAAATCATATTGTTTTGTCATTACTGATGATTACTCCAGGTTCACATGGACTTTCTTTTTAGCTAAGAAAAGTGAAACTGCCCTAAGTCTGATTAATTTCATTACCCAAATTGAAAAGAAGAATGGTAATGAGGTCAAAATTATTAGAAGTGACAATGGGGGTGAGTTTAGAAATCAGTTATTAGATGATTTTTGTGCCAAGAAAGGGATTACTAGGCAGTTCAGCATAGCTAGAACTCCTCAGCAAAATGGAGTTGCTGAAAGGAAGAATAGGACCCTTATTGAAGCAGCCAGAACCATGTTGGCTGATGCCCACTTTCCTATAGCTTTTTGGGCTGAAGCTGTTAACACAGCTTGTTATGTTCAAAATAGGGCATTGGTCAACAAGATACATAATAAGACACCTTATGAATTACTTTGGGGAAGAAAGCCAAATATTGGTTTTCTGAAGCCTTTTGGTTGTCATGTAGTTGTGTTAGAAACTAGTGAGGCCCTAGGTAAATTTGATTCAAAAGGTGATGAAGGCTACTTCATGGGTTACTCAGTGCAGAGTAAAGGATATAGGGTTTACATTAAAAAGGAAAAACGTATACTTGAAAAGGTACATGTTAGGTTTTTAGAAAGTAAACCTAGTGATCCTGAGAGTGGTCCAAATTGGTTGTTTGACTTAGAACCTTTGTCTAGAGCTTTAAATTATATGCCTGTTACTGATCCAGACATTGTGAAGGTAACTTCAAGTGTTTTGGAAAAGAGAATTGGTAATGTTTCAGGTATACAGGTTGCTAAGGAGGATGGACCACCAGCAGTTATATCATCTCCCACACAAGAATTTGTTACACTTCCTATATGGACAGATGAGTATTATGCTGCTGCTACTGCTGCAAGGAAAGATAATGGTGGTGTTCAGATACCACCAACTACAAACATGCATGATTCTTCAAGCGCTGACAAAGGGAAATCCAGCGCTGACACGACCAATTCAGACGCTGATGGCTCCAACGCTGACAACAACAGTTCAAACGCTGTTAGCCCTAACGCTGACAAGCAAGGTTCAGACTTTGGAGATACCTTTACACAGCTTTTCTCTTCTCATTTACACAGCTTTTCTGACACGACCAATTCAGACGCTGATGGCTCCAACGCTGACAACAACAGTTCAAACGCTGTTAGCCCTAACGCTGACAAGCAAGGTTCAGACTTTGGAGATACCTTTACACAGCTTTTCTCTTCTCATTTTGAACAGGGTGGACCTTCCAATATCCATGAAGAGATTCCTGTTGATGAAGAAGAATCTGAAGAAGATATTGGCAACATGGAGCGTGAAATTGAGGACACCAGAGTTATTGAAGGAGGAGTTCTCACTTCCACAGCGAAAGATCACCCCACATCTCAAATCATAGGTGATGTTATGGCTCCAGTTCAGACAAGAAGATCCCATCAAGGTCTTGGTGGATTTATTGCCAATATACACAAGAAGGTTGATACCCCTCTTGTACAAGCATGTTTGTTTGCCTGTTTTCTGTCACAGGAAGAACCCAAGAAGATTTTTGATGCTCTCAAAGAACCAAGTTGGGTGGAAGCAATGCAGGATGAGCTTCATCAATTTGCTATACAGGATGTTTGGGAGCTGGTTGATTGTCCTAGGTATGTGAGACCAATTGGGACAAGATGGGTTCTAAGGAACAAGAAAGATGAAAGAGGCATTGTGGTCAGAAACAAGGCACGTTTGGTAGCTCAGGGTTATACACAAGAGGAAGGTATAGATTATGAAGAAGTCTTTGCTCCAGTTGCAAGAATTGAAGCTATCAGAATTTTCTTAGCCTATGCTTCTTGCATGAATTTTACTGTTTATCAAATGGATGTGAAGAGTGCTTTCCTCTATGGCACAATTGTTGAGGAGGTTTATGTAATGCAGCCTCCTGGTTTTGAAGATCCTGAGAATCCAGACAAGGTTTATAGAGTAAAGAAGGCAATGTATGGCCTTCATCAAGCCCCAAGAGCATGGTATGGTACATTGTCCACCTACTTGGTGGAAAATGGTTTCAAGAGGGGCACCATAGACCAGACACTGTTTACAAAGAAGAAAGGAAAACATGTGTTACTTGTGCAGGTCTATGTTGATGACATCATTTTTGGCTCTACTGATCCAAAAATGAGTGAGGATTTTTCCAAGCTCATGACAGATAAATTCAAGATGAGTGCAATGGGTGAGATGAACTTCTTTCTAGGTTTACAAGTTCAGCAGAAAGAAGATGGTATCTTCATCTCCCAGGACAAGTATGTAGCTGAAATCTTGAAGAAATATGGTTTTTCTCCACATGAGAAGGAGGCTTCTACTCCTATGGACAGACAACATCCCTGGGGAAAACTTGGAGCTGGAAAGGATGTGGATGTTAGGCACTATAGATCAATGATTGGTTCATTGATGTATCTTACAGCCTCAAGACCTGACATCATGTTTGCTGTGTGTGCATGTGCACGCCATCAAGTGACTCCCAAAGAATGTCACCTTTTTGCTGTGAAGAGAATTTTTAGGTACCTAAGATGCTATCCAGATCTTGGATTATGGTACCCAAAAGATTCTCCATTGGACCTTATTGCTTATTCAGACAGTGATTATGGTGGTGACAAGTTTGATAGGAAATCCACAACTGGTGGATGCCAATTTCTTGGGAGCAGATTAATATCTTGGCAATGCAAGAAACAAACAGTGGTGGCAAACTCTACAACTGAAGCAGAATATGTTGCAGCAGCTGCTTGTTGTGGACAAGTCTTATGGATTCAGAACCAGCTGTTGGATTATGGGTATAATTTTATGCATACCAAGATTTTTGTAGACAATAACAGTACTTTATGCATTATTAAAAATCCTGTACATCATTCTAAAACCAAACACATAGAAATTCGACATCATTTTATAAGAGATTGCTTTGAGAAAGGTTTAATACAACCAGATAGGGTAGATACTGATGATAATGTAGCAGATTTATTAACTAAACCTTTTGATGCTGGAAGATTTCAATATTTGGTAACAAATATTGGAATGGTTAATCTCACTTAATATGTGTTTTGGAACATTTTTGTAAAAGTATGTACAGGATAATGCATTGTTATTGGTCTTTGTGATGATTTAGATTTTCCACATTATTTTTCTAACACTGACAAAGGTAAATGTAACGCTGTCAAGTGTTATTTTGCCGTTGTTGGAGATATTATGGTCTAACGCTGACAAGAGTTCCTTCAACGCTGATAAGTGTTGTCGGGACGCTGTTAGCAACAAATGTTAGTTTTGTGGTTTTCATCTAAATGTGCAGGTAATGGTAGCTTTATGCCATTGGATACAGAGTTGCTTATGGATCTTTGAAGAGTTATTTGGACATGTTTTTGTTTATGGATGATGGTTGGAATATTTATATTCCTATCTTGACATAAATTTTTAATGTTCATATATATTGTTGCGAACTCATGTATCATAGTTTGAGGGGAGGTTTAAGGAACCTTTAGGACTCTTGGGTATTCTTAGAATACTCTCATCACAATTCTAGATTGTGTCCACTGGTGAGTATGGGTTAGTTTTACTAAACCATGAGGCACTGTAGCATGCATAGTATATCAACTTTGCATGCTGCCAAGACATTTTTGACTTAGAATTGGTTATGGTCTGATGGGAGACTTGGGAATACTTTGGATATGGGTTTCCCTGGGAGTTACAAAGAATTTTATGAAATAACTTTGTTGGTAAGTATTTTGGTTAGCAAGGGACTCTAGAGGACATTTGTGTCTATCTTGCTTATGCAAGTGTGTATAAATGGACAGTGCTTGCCGCCCAGTAATTATTATCAACTTGTAAGATATTTCCCTTAGGATAAATTTCTTTGTTAAGGTCTTTTTCTTTTTAAATATTTTTATTTTTACTTTTTAGACGCTGACAAGTTTTTCTCCAAACGCTGTTACGTCCAATCGTGACGCTGACAAGGCTTTAGGCAAACGCTGACAAGAAGATATAGCCGTTGGGCGCTGATGGGCTATTTTTGACCGTTGACACCTAGTGGGCCCTACCCAGTTGTTATTTTTTGACTAATTTTTGGCCGTAATTTTGGGAGAAGTTACTTTTAATTAATGCATGAGATAAGTTATATTTGATTCAAGATTTTCATGATTGCTCTTTGAATATAACCGCCTCATTTTTGACCAATCAAAATCATGCATCTCTCCTATAAATTTGGCTAATCTTTTTATTCTGGGTATTCATATTTTCTTGTCTAACACTTTTCCTCCTAGATTTTTCCATATCATATAACCTAAACAGCTTTAAATCATGGCACCCAAATTCAACTCAAAGAATTTAACATTGGAGTTCAAGAGCCAACACAATATGATCGCTTACTTGACTGCTGATGATGCTTTATTTCCTCAGTATTCACAGATGGTGGCATTTTTAAATGCATCTTCATTGAGGTATGCACTTTCTCATACACCATTCGTCCCTGTCGCACACATTAGACAGTTTTGGAACAATGTTAGTTCCACAACAACTAATGGAGTGACCACATTAACATCTACTGTTCATGGAAGAACATGGGTGGTCACTGAAGCTTTGGTTCGCCAAGCTTTGCGTCTTGATGACGCTGATGGTGTGACTACTCTTGCCATAGCAACAATAGAACAGGGTCTTAGGGAATTGGGTTATCCTATTCCTGCTGATGTCACTTTAAATAAATATCATAAGCAGGAATTTCCCTCTGACTGGAAATATTTGATACATGTCCTTTTACAATGCTTAAGTCCAAAATGTACTTCTTTTAATGAGATAAACAGGTCAATTGCAAGTGCTTTGGTTTGTATAACACGTGGGCTTAAGTATAATTTTTCAAAAATGATTTTTGAAGGGATGTGTAAAAACAAGGGAAGTAAAATGACTTTGGCTTACCCTAGATTTTTGCAAATGGTCTTTGATTTACAAGAATATTGTTCTAGGGATCATGACACTTTTTATGAGATCCCTAAACAACAGAAAACCATTTTTGCTAAAATGAGCTCCACCAATGACCCCATACCTCTTACCCAACCCATGCTTGAAGTAATTCAGGCTGCTCAACCACAACCAGACCCACAACCAGACCCTGAACCCCAACTTGAGCCTATTCATGAACCATCACCTTCACCAGAAAACATGGACATTGACCAACCCAGCGCTGACACTCAAAATGTGGGCGCTGACACAGCCAATCCCAACACTGCTACACTTCCTGAACAATCCCAAACACCCCTTAATCAACCCACACCCACACAATCTACTTCATCTTCTACCCCATTACAATCTAGGTTGACTAAACGCCAAAGGGTTACTGGAGTGTTCTCCTCTAGTGATCCTAGCCTTGTAGCAGAGAGAACCACCTCCACAAGTGTGGCTGGTGAAATGGGTGAGGCTGGGGCTATTGACACAGGCTTAGATGCTGGTCAAGACAGTCCCAACATCATTAAGACCTCATCCATGCCCCATGATCCTATTTTGGGAGGTCAAATCCCCATTCTAGCTGAGGGCAGATTGGAACCTATGACCATAATTGAATTGACGGCGGCTGTCATTAGCTTGCAAAAGCAAAATGTCAGTCTTGTACAAACTGTCAACAAACAGGGACGAGAACTCCAAGCTTTGAGGGAGAGAGTAACTGTTTTGGAGAATCCAAGTAGCAGGAGTCTAATGGAGGAATCTTCCAAAGGGGAGGATAAAGAGGATGAGGAGGATGAGTTGATTCACACAGCTAGTGAAAAGAGTTCAGAAAAGAGTTCACAATTTAGTGAATCTTTGCAGATTGCTGAAGCTCTCACCAATTTGAAGAAGCACCCAGTTGTTGATACATCCAAGATGACACCAAAGAACTTGGAAGGATCTTTCAAAGAAACATTGGGCGCTGATACAGGTTTGGACGCTGACACATCCAGCGCTGATAAAGGTAATCGTGGCGCTGATGGGAGCAACTTGGACGCTGACAAAGTTGCAGGTAGTGTTGATGTATTCCAGCCATCAACAATTATCAAAGATGTGTCCACACAGGTTTCTTCTTCTACTTTACCAATTATTGATCCAAAAGACAAAGGTAAAGGTATTTTGATTGAAGAAGATGTTCCAAAGAAAGATGCAGCACAAATAGCATTTGATGAACAGTTGGCTGCACAACTTGTGGAAAGAGATTTGAGGAGAATTAGAAGATCACCATTTGTTGTTTCTGAAAGTGAGGAAGAAAGTGGTGATGGAAAAGATGATGATAGCTCAGATTCAAGCATTCAAATTATTGAAGATCCAGAAAGGCTTGAATATGGGGATGAGCTAGCAAAGGAAAGGTTGAGTGAGTTGAAGAATCAGGTTGATTGGGACCTACCAGAAATCACCAGAATGTACCATGCTTGGGAAAATCAGGTGATGGACAACCCAGGTATGAGTTTATCAGATCAAATTTGGGGGTTGGAAGTTCTTCTTAGGGTACAAGAAGACATAAAGGTGATTATGAGATTTAATGCACAAGAGGTCAAGACCTGGCTCAAAAGAGATAGAAGGCAGTTGTACTATAAGTTGCTTAGATGTCATCAGCCTAATTGGACATCAAAGAAGTTGCTGGCCTTGTCTTTTGAGGAGTTAGAGTATAGGGCACATCCTATTTGGAGGAAGGTGCAAGAACAGAATGTCTACCAGTTTCTTTCAGAAGAAAGAAAACAAGAGCTTGCAGAGGAGATGCAAATTCAAAAGGAAATAAGGATTGCTCAAAGACCAGTGAAGAAAGGAGATCCTTTTCAATTTCCTAAAGATATGGATGTGTATTTTCCAACTGAAGGTGTTATAAGGAAGCATCTCAAGCTTTCTCCCTTGGAAGCTTCAGATTTGGTAAATGTGGTACCTCTAGATGACAGAAATCCAATCATCAGTTTTGATGAAGATGAGTGTGGATTTTGGAAGGTTGGACGATTTGGAAAGGAGGTACATACTTTCACTTCAGTTATTTCTATATTTGCAAGCATAGACAGGGAAGACTTGGTGCATCTATGGAGGTTAATAGAGGCCAAGTATACAGCTGAAGCACCTACTTCAGCTAATGGAATAAGACTTTGGAACACATTTATGACTTTGTGTGGTCCAAAAGAAGCAGATCCTGCCATTTGGAAGGATCTTGAAGATGATCTCAGTAATCTTCATTGGAGGCTATATTCTACTTGTGGTGTATTTCATATGAGCTCTACAAAGTTTTCAGAATATTTGCTTGTGGATGCTGACTATTTCTTGTCCAAAGAAGTATTGGAGAAGATGCTAGAGACACCCTTGGAGATTGATTATACGAGTGATGTGGCCAAGGACTTGATCAGATATGTTTATCACCAACATAAGAAGTTATTGAAAGATTCCTCCTAAGCTTTTAGTTTTTATTCAGAAACTTGATCATTGGAATGGATATCAAGTTTAGGGGAGGATTGTTGGGAATAAAATATGGGTCAGATCACCAAACGCTGATAAGAAGAAAGTCAACGCTGATAGATTGACTTTGGACGCTGATAGAAGTCAACGCTGATAGCCTTGAAGATTGACACTGATAGAATATCTTTTGTTTATTTGTTTCTTTATTTATGTATGGTAAAGATAAGCACGACATTGTATTTTCTATTATTATCTTTACCTAGAATAGTTGATTCATAGCTTATTGTACAAGACTTCTTGTTCTATAAAAGAAGGTCTTTTAGGTTAAAGTTATATATCAGTTTTCATAGTATTCGTTTGTTAAAACTCTTTCATTGTAATCAAGTACGATTATTCTAATCAAAGTGAAAGTTTGTTTAAACATCATTGTGTTTTAGATCAAGTGTTAATTCCGCATAACACTTTGTTACTTTACTCATAAGCAAAGGTTTCTCTATGTGTAGTACTTGATCTAATCTCGTTTACACAAAGCTTAATCGATCTAAGTTTGGGATCAACACTCACAAACGGTAAATCATCAAGTGACAAAAAAATACACCATTACAACGAGAACTAAATCAATTTTCTATAGATGGGCACATGTATATACTTTCAACGAACTGTTTTTCTGAGAAAATTATATATGATTCGTTGAAAGTATATATATGTGTCACTCGATAGAAAGATGATTCTCGTCACGTGACGATGGTATGTTTCATTTTGCGTAACGATTAATGGTTGTGAAATATTTAATTTTTAAAAAATAGATTTTTTTTGTTAGATGACAAAATGAATGACTGTGATTGGTTGATTTGGTTTATGCTAAAAGGATGGACTACATTAAACTTTTCTCTATAAAAAATAAGTTGATTTTGTAACATTTTTATAAATAAAATTGGTTTTATTTTAATATATATATTAGAGATAGACGTTAAGGAAGGCTTTCGTACCGCAAATTTTAAATAGGGTTGAGCATCGGTCCGGGACCGGACCGGACCGACCAAGACCGGACCGGACCGAGGACCGAAATGGTCCAAAACCCCGGACCGAAATAGTCCGGTCCGGTCCGGGTTGGTCCGGTCCGGTTCGGTCCTCGGTCCGGTCCGGTCCTATTAGACATATTTGACGAGATTTTTGATAAGACCGAACCGGATCGGACCGGACTGACCGGACCGAGGACCGAATTCGTCCAAAATACCGGACCGAGGACCGGACCGAATTACTCGGTCCGGTTCGGTTCGTTCCGGTCCGGTCCGATTTTCCGATCCGGGTCGGTTTTGAGTCTGCCGTGCTCAGCCCTAATTTTAAAACACTATGTAAGTTTTAGTAAATAATTATGAGTAGTCCAAAGGGGGGGCTATAACTGTCTACTAGAAGTATGGCTTTCAAACTTGAAGAAGTTTGATATAACAAAAGTAGGCCTATATTATTGAAGCGAAGATATTTCAAGTCAAGGTGGTGATCGATTTGTTATATGAATCTTCTATAAGTTGTACATGTTGAGGCACTCGGCGAATAACTAAATAATCTGTGAGTATAGTGGTTTAGACATAAGAATCTTCTATAAGCCAATCGAAGGTCAGTGGAGCTTATAGTTGAACATGTTTAGGGTTTATGCTTTAGGCGTTTCGGGCTCGAGGCTTAGCAAGCAGTGCAAACACGAAATGTTTAGTAGGCGACTTGTTAGGGTATTGGAGAAGGTGGATTGTTCTCAAATATACTTTTAACCAATAAAAGGGTGCTTTATGGGTATAATTCTTTCTGGATTTTTTTGTATTCTAATTCGAACTTAATAGTTGAAGAGGTCATGCTCTCGTGGATGTAGGTCAATCACTCTGGTTCACTGGACATTTATGCTATTTTCACTTGGTAGTTTATGGCTATTTACTATTCGACATTTATTCCGTATGTATAGTGTATGAATCGTTAGTTAAATCTGAGTATCCCTGGCCTGCATGAAGGTCCAATGGCTCACCACTCTCTCTTAACATGGCGTCCTCAATCCTCATGGAGGAGTCATTTCCAGAAGCTCTTCTCCCAGTTTGTATGTGCAGTGTAATGCTTTTTAACAATAACGCGAGAGTGAAAATAATCATAGTGAAAACGATCAATTTCAGGACAAAAAGATTTCAAAAAGAGTGAGGGAGAGACAGTGGAGCGACACTAATGTGCCCAAAAGATGGAGACTGTTTTTACTATCATTTTAAGAGAGACCAGTAACCCCGACATCCACAAATTCTATAACATCACAAAACAACCAGCTTCCTCCTTTTAGTATTTCCTCCTATCAAATGCCAGAAATGACAGATAAACGGCTGAAAAGAATAATAAACATTGGGACTACCAGAGGGGATAATGAAATCAGTTTTAGCCGCCCCTGAGGCCGTGAATATCAACTCACATAAGCTTGCTTTATCATGTTCATCCTTAGATACCAATGTAAATTAATATAGGGAGTAGTATACTTGCTTGATATTGAATTAATGTGACAAAATAAAAAAATTAAGCAACAAAAACCTTTCTTATAATAATTGGTATCACCTTGCTTGGCTTTATCATTCTATTGTTTTTAGTTGCTAGATTTACAAATACTAATGCTCATATCCTTTGTTCCTAGTAATGGATACTATGCTTGATTCCAAATGTAGATATAACAAATAGGAAAAACAAACTCTTGTTTTTTATTTTTTGTTTCACTTGTTTCTGATAATTTTGGGATACTATGTTGGTTCAACAAGGGACATATACTTTGGAATAATCGATAGCCCATTGATAACCAGTTGGGTTACATTCCAAATCTACCTTGTGAAAAATCCAAAGCTGCTACTCAGATGGTCTGTAAATTTTTAATCAAATGCATCATTTAATTGATTTATCGTCTAATATAATCAATGATCGTTTATCATATTGGGTCGACCAATAATTATTTTGCGGAGCTTTTTAACATTGGTTATTTCCTTGATAAAATTAAGAACAGGCTTAAATTTCTAGGTACTTAAAAGCTTGGTGGTCGAAACATAGAACGATACTTTCTGCAGTAAACCTTTCAATTTTGTAATACTATGGATCGCAGTAGAAAAGTGCTATTAGAACACCTTGAGAAAATATGGATTGTAGTTTGTTCTCTGTTTTATGAATCCTGAATTAACTTATATCCTTCAACTTACTACTAGGTTTCTTTAGACACATATGCCTAGTGCACATATTACAAAATCGAAATTGGAAGTTCATAGTTCAAGTTTCATTTCTACATATCGCACTATCATATGTGTATAAGGTAGAATGGTTGATTATGACATATCTACTGTGTCAGCAGTAATTCTAATATGATCTTATTTGTTACATCTTTGAAAATAACACACATTTTCGAGTAATGACAGGAAAAAAGTGACACCCCAATGAAATTAATATACAGCTTATCGTGAGAATCAACATTTATATAGGAAACACCCCCTTATAAAATGCAATACAAAGTTCCGTTTGTTCCATGCCATTTAAAATACAAACCATTTAAGAGTTTGGTTTAATACACAAATTATAAAAGCATGAGTTCATATTCACCATTCAATGGAACCTTACCTCCAAACTTGTTGCCCGATGCTGCAAGTCCTGATTGGTTGAACAAGGGAGACAATGCGTGGCAGCTTGTAGCAGCAACCCTTGTTGGCCTTCAGAGTGTCCCGGGGCTAATAATCTTGTATGGTGGAGCAGTCAAGAAGAAATGGGCTGTAAACTCGGCTTTTATGGCTCTTTATGCATTTGCAATGGTTCTTGTCTGTTGGGTGTTATGGGGTTACAGGCTGTCATTTGGTGACCAGCTAATTCCTATATGGGGAAAAGTTAACGTTGCTGTACAGCAAGAGTATCTTCTCAAAAAGGCTTTTCTTGGAATGTTTCCAAATGCTACCATGGTGTTTTTTCAGTTTGTTTTTGCGGCCATCACTTTGATACTGATTGCAGGGGCAGTACTTGGACGGATGAACTTTTACGCGTGGATGTTATTTGTTCCACTTTGGCTAACATTTTCTTACACCGTTGGTGCGTATACGATTTGGTCTACTACCGGTTGGTTATCTACCATGGGAATCATAGACTATTCTGGTGGTTATGTCATCCATCTTTCTTCCGGAGTTGCTGGTTTTACTGCTGCTTACTGGGTATGTGTATCTCATAGTACGACCAACCCAAAAATAATGCTTCTGTGTATATAAACGTGACCTTTTTTCCTTGTTCTTGGTTTAGGTCGGTCCACGGCTGACAAAAGATAGGGAAAGATTTCCTCCAAACAACATTATTCTCATGTTGGCCGGGGCTGGGTTGTTATGGATGGGCTGGACCGGGTTCAATGGTGGTGACCCTTATGAGGCTAGCGGAGATGCTTCCTTAGCCGTCTTGAACACCCACGTCTGTGCCGCTACTAGCTTACTTACTTGGCTCATCCTTGATGTAATTTTCTTTAAGAAAGCTTCTGTAATTGGTGCAGTTCAAGGCATGATCACTGGTCTAGTTGTCATCACCCCTGCTGCAGGTACTAAAACTTTCTAAATACGTGTTTAGTGCTTATCAAATCACTCAATACTCAATAAATAATTGTTTTTCCATTTGAATTCCTGTCATTTTACAGGTGTAGTTCAAGGATACTCCGCAATACTAATGGGACTATTTTCGGGCTCAATTCCATGGTTCACTATGATGGTTGTGCATAAGAAATCTGAACTCCTCCAAAAAGTCGATGACACCATGGCCGTACTACACACGCATGCAATAGCTGGAATCTTAGGCGGCCTCCTCACCGGCCTATTTTCAGAGCCATATTTGTGTGAATTATTCTACGGACATCCAACTAAAAACATGGGTTTATTGGTAGGATTTAATCACGGAACCCGTGAAAGCGTCAGCCGTGGATTTAGGCAGATGGGGATTCAAATACTAGGGATTTTATTTGTAGTCACACTTAACATTGTGATGACAAGCTTAGTTTGTTTATTTGTACAATTAATTGTGCCATTAAGGATGTCAGATGAGGATATGGAAGTTGGAGACGAGGCGGCTCATGGGGAAGAGGCATATGCCATCTGGGGGCAAGGTGAAAGGCTTGAGAACTCGAGGTACTCAAATTATAATGATATGGAGGTTCCAAGCAAAGGCGGTGCTGGTTCAGTCGAGTTGACATGAAAAACCTTGAGACGGCTAGCTGTATCTAGGTTTGAATGTCTCACTGAAATGATGTTGAATGGTTGTTAAATAAAAGCTCATAAGTGTAATATTGTTGCTCATTTCCAGAAATGAGATGGAGAATAATAAAAGTATCTTGTAGTCATGATTTATTAACACGAAATATAGTTCAGTAAGCGTTATCTTAAGTCATACAATATCAATAATTACCAATAGAAATAATAAGTTGGCGAATTTAGAGACGAAAATCCTTTCTATATAACTTCAATTTACTCGAGATCAAATGCTTTTAACCATCAAAAACAAGTTAGAATGCACAAAATTGATGGGTCAAGAGGAAACGCCCTTGCCCCTTGGAAGGGTCTAAAGCAGCAACCCCTTGCCGAGAAAATCAACTGACTAATATTAACAAGATACTAGAAATTCAGGAGCACTTTACTAACTCAGATGAGAAATGTAGAACACTGATGTATTTTATTTGAACACTAATTTACATAAAGAAAGCAACTCTCAACATGATAGGCACAAATGGCACAAAGTAAGGGTGTAATCAAGCCGAGCCGAGCTCAAGCTTAGTAGGGCTTGAGCTTGGCTTGATATTAAAATTATAGACTTGAGCTTGGCTTGATAGCTTGTCAAGCTTTATTAATCCAGGCTTGAGCTTGGCTTGATAAGGCTTGATAAAAGCTTGAGTTTTTCTTAAAAAGCTTGAATGTGTATAAATTTAATTTTTTATAATAAAACTCATCAATAAATATATGTATAAAAATAAAAATAAAAATAAAAAATCATTACTTAAAACAAATTTGATTTATTTAACATTATTCAAACCAATAACAAAATTATCGTACAATATTCGTTTCAAAATGTGTTTTGCACTCTAATAGAATTAAGGTCCCAAACGCCATTGCCTGATGTGAATGCGAGCATAATTTAAACACATTGCGTTTAGTATTAAGAAGAGTAAAAAAAATATTTATACACATATTGTATTTCACCAAGTACCGAATAAATATAATAATTAAATTTACACAAATAAAGAATCATTTAAAATACAAAGAACTAAAATATAAATGTAATCAGAGTTAAAAGTTCTAAAATATATTATTTATTTATGAAATTAGCCCTTAAAATTTGGTTAATACTCAAATTAACAATTAGTTGCTTATATAAATTCATCATAAAAACATATTTTTTATAAAACTTGAAAAAGCTTGATAAGAACTCGAGCCGAGCTATCAAAAGCTTGAGCTTGATATAGTTTCGAGCTATTTTTTGGGCTTGAGCTTGGGCTTGAGCTTGATAAAAGCTTGGCTTGATCGAGCCAAGCTCGAGCTCGAGCTCGAGTTGCTTGATAAAAGCTTGGCTTGATTACACCCCTAGCACAAAGTATGTAGTAGGCTAACCTGGTGAAACCTTTTGCCACCGAACAGCTAAACACAAGCCAAAAGTGGAGCATCAATGCACAAAACTTTCTCAAGATAAACTATTCAAACCATCTCAATGTCAGTTGACTTTTAAGAATCAAAAATTACACCAAAATTCGAAGTATTTTGCTCACTGGGCGTGCGTAAGAGAAAGAGAAAACATCAGGTTCTGCTACCTCCGGAAATCATACAACCAATCGAAACCAAGAACTTTAAACTGAAAAGAAAATTGCAGCAACAGTGGACTGGGGGTGAAGAAGACTTGCAAAGGATGCTTGTGTAGTTGCATGATGGGTAATTGTGTGCAGTTCGATTCTCTTACCAGCCTGCCGTATCAAGTTCTAAGCAAAAACTGTTATGTTTGCTTTAGATGTGAATGCTGGTTTTGTACCTGGCAAAAATAGAAAATAAGGATTACCAAATTATTTATAAATTGCCTTTTTTATCTTCTCTAAAAACTCAGAATTCCATAATATAATGCATAAATTACAAGCATCCAAAAGACTGACTGACCTTAAAAAGGAGCAGTTGTTTAACTAACGGTTGTTATCTCCACCAAAACTGTGACCAGTAACGTCTTTGGAATTAATGCATGGAGTGAGAGGAGGGAAAGAAGGAACCGACTTTAATATGAACTTCCTGCCACTTTTTAAAGAAGTTGAACCAAGCTCATGCAACCGAATTCTAGGTGGAGAAATCCGCTTCTTATTTGGCGATGTTCCTATCACTTTATTGGGTTGTATACAAGAATCTCTTAGTATCTTGGGTGTGTCATCATCATCATCATCATCATCAGTGATTCTAGACGATGCTTTTGTCCCACTAAGCAGAGTCACTGGTGTGACCAAAGAGGACCCACGGAAACCAAGAGAAGAACGACTCATTCCATTAGAAGGTAACAGTTGAGATCTTGAACTATTTGACGGCGAGAATTCATCCATAAATTCTTGATCAAACGGAATCATCTCAGGGTAAAATGTGCATTCAGACTCCGGTGACGAAGTGTATCTTCCAGGGAAACCATGAGATTTTGAAGCATCTTTTCCATGACTAAACATGCAAAAGAAGAAATCACTTTAAAAATCTTTCCTGATTAGTTTGATAAAAAAAAGTCAAGATTAATTCAATCTTACTTGGAAAACTGGAATGATGGTGTTTCGGGAGTCACATTGTGACCTTTATGGTTAGGAGGAAGAGAGGATTTTGACCTGATGGAACCCACTTTGAGTTTGTCGTCAGATGAATCCTTTAATTTCTCATTAACAGCTTCCATTCCCATTTCTTTAGACATGATGTTGTTTGCTGAAATGCATGTATTAAGTTAAAAACTTAAAAACTAAGAGTTCACGTATAGAATAAAATGAAGTTATTAGGTTTGCATGAGAGACATAGATCAGAATTGAGTTATATGGGACCTACGGCATAAGAGTAAAGCTGTTTCCTGAATGAAACAGTATCCAGCTATAAGGATTCAAGCAAGCCTAGTGTGGACAAGTATATCATTCTGGGACGTTTCTTAGCCAAGAAACAAAGGAAAACAAACTTTTAAAAGAACTTAGTTTCCTTCATCTACTTCTACCATCCATCTAGGCATGAAATGAGTTACCACGTCTAACCCACCAACACAAGTAATTTAAGAATGAGAAGATAATGCATATCTATCTGTTGTTATACGTGAGTCATGACCAAGTACAACATAATAGAAAAGTTGTTAGTGTGCCCAAATTAGTTCAAGAACAATAACAATTTTTTATATTTATATTTCTAACACTACATATAAAAATCAAGGTATGCATGCACAAACACAGCATTCTAAATATGTCCACCCCTGCCAACAAGGTAAAAGAGCTTGTGTCATCTCTCGTTGCCTACTTTCATAAGACAAATTTCTTAGATTTCTAAATTTATAGTCACGAAAATTTAAACTTGACATTTTTCACAATGCAAAAACTTCACGTATTCAGGATCTGGGGACACATTCAAAGCCAGACCCCTTATAGCCCCTTCCTTAGCGAGTTATCATATTTACCTCTAGGTGACTAAATTGTTTTATCTATGGAAGAAACTCAATATCATACATAAATAAACGTATGGAAGAAAGCATGACACAACTCTTCAAAACTTAATAAAATAGACAGAAATGCTCAACTACAAGTAGCTACAAGAATATCACTAAAGTTTGTTGGTCAAGATTCATTTTGACTAATTTAAGCTATTAAACAATAAACTTTCAACTTCAAGCAACTTCCACATAAAATAATCTGCATGCTTTAAACAATTGTGACAAAAACGTATTGCAACTTGCACGAAATAGTGTTTGCAAGTACTTCTTACTTACAGTTATGATAATTAAATAGTGGCGTTGAGTGTTTTGGCATATTTTTTAGCATAAAATATGATGAATATAGAGTCTGCCGGAACTTTAACACTCTGTAACTACATTTTTTTTTAAGTAGCAAGACAGTTACAGAAATGTGAAAGTAACTGAAAATGAAACCCAGCGATAAACCAAATACCTGAAAACTAAGATTTCTTATATCTTGATATAAACAGCTTAAGATTACATTACTCTGCACGTCACCCTAAAAATCAAGTATTTCATTCGTAATCTTAGATGCATATTTGTAGGACTCATTATCTACACATCTCATTATCTACATATCTTATAAATTATGCAATTTATAAGGGTTGGCATTTCCCATCAGACATATACTTTAGTGACATATGTATCAATGTATGTATATATATTTGGTACCTCCTCCTTTTGCACCAAAGATATTTTGACAGCCTTCACATCGGCATCCGTCAGAGCATCCAACATTAGCCTATCAAGATAAAACCATTTAGTACATTAAAGCAACAATAAATGAAGAAAAGAGACATTTGGCATGAGTTAAGCATATAAACAAGAACACACCTGATAGCACTCGCAATACTTTTTCAGGCACATTGACTTCTTGCAGTTGCAACCCTTTTTGTGTATTGCTGCAACTGGTGTCACTTGATTTTCATCCACCTGTGGGCAATAATTAGTATTCATATCACAATTGTTGACAAGAAGATCAAGTTGAGATGAACAGCAGCTAGAGGTAGCAATTTTGACCCACTGACTTATATCGTTCGACTTGGGTTATGTTTTATCTCAAAAAGGTCAAAAACCAATATTGAAAAGAAAATTAGTTGAACGTCCACCAAAGTGTGTTTCTGATGAATAATATTATACCTATCTATTTAATGATTGGATAATTACTGAAATGATAAACAACTTCTTGACAGTAAAATGTAAATGAAGTAAACTATCGGAGAAAAAGTGTTTCCAGGATCAACAAAACCGACCCAGCCATTTCTTCCGTACCAAAACTATCTATTTTGATCAAAACATGTTTTATAGCAACACCCAGCCCGCCCGTATTGCTATATCTAATAAGAATCATTACCACAGTCTCGCTATTTGGAAGTTGTGAAAGGTGCTGAACAATCTTAGGAGCAAATGCAAGTGGGTTTCGTGATTCTATCAGTTTGCGTGTCTCGAGAACAGTGTCTTGATGTTCAGGTTTGTTAAAGCAGCCCTGGCAAATACAAGAGCCAGAACAATAGATCCCAGCAGCAAAGCAGTCACAGTAACTGCACGAAGACAGTTGTGTAATCCTCTTATTGTTAAGATACTATTTAATGCAAAAAAGGAGAGAGCGAAAAAAAGAAAAAAAAAACATTAGATTGACTCACAGTTTCAGACACTTCGACTTCTTACATTTGCAGCGTTTGCACCCATCACCATTTCTCTCTCCTTTCTTCCTGAAACAGTTCAGCAAACACATAAAATAGTACGAAACAATAATAAGACTCGTAAAAGAATAATTAATGCAACCCTAATTGAAGACCTAAGCTTCTAAAGGTAGCAAACAACTAATAAAATATGACATAAGACAAAAAAAACGGACAAGAAGTGTCGCAGGGTCAGCCCTTCCTGACCTGTGCTATTGCCACCATGTTTCTTAACAACATAGTTAGAGAAGGTCAAAGTACAAAGATAAATGAAAGGGGAAATTTGTTCTATTTAACTAAATGGGTCGGGGTTATACTCTATCCCTAACTGGCCAAATGGCTGTATTAAAGAAATAGCTAATACCAAAACTGATTAAACAGAGATTAAGTGGATTTAAGTGCTTTAAACCTAGGAAATTGTTTCATAACTTTTATTGTAGAGGACTTCATCATTACCTTCAAAGGAAGAGATTAAAATGTATTGCAACCTGACAATTTTAACAAACCCAATTTACCACCAATAGTACAAAACATTAGTCGTTTCAGAAAACATGAAAAGGATACCTTTTCTTTATGGGATTCGATCTGTTCAATTCATCAACTCTCTGACCTTGTTCATAGTTCAGGCTCCCCTGATCGAAACTTTCTTCATATTCAATCATTTTAATCTGTTTTTCATTACTGTAAGGAGCTTCATGTGTATATTCCTCGCTTCTAGTCGAAAGTTCATCCGCCAAATTTGAATTGGATGAAATTGAGGGGCATTGCATGTTATCTTGCACATTAGAAGTAATAGGTATGGACTTTTTCCTATCATTCGACTTAATGCTGCTGACACTCGGCAAAGGCCTGGCATTGACAATGCTATTCAAGTGCAAACCTATACCTGAAGGCTTGGAAACAGTATGGCTATTATTCCTAATATTTTGGGAGACAGAAGAGTCTACAACTTCTGAATTTGGAGTAGTATTTGATGGATTTTGGGTAACAGGGTTACTTTCTACAACATTTTCTTGAGCTGCCTCAAATTGAAGGCGTCTTCGCTTTCCAATTTGACTTTTACCAGCCTGCAGTGGGTGTTGCAATCACAAATGACAATAAGGTAAGATTTATGAAATTTATGGAGATGGAGAAAGAAGCGATACATAAGTGAATCATATCTTTTTCTCTCTAAACTTGAGTCATTATTATAGTGGGGGCATAAAAAGATATTATGCTTCTATAGTTCTATATCTTTTAAAGTTTAAGAATTTTAAAAAAGTGACAATCACATTATTTTATCTGTATGATGAAATATTGGAAGGGTTCGTGTTAAAATAAACCTAAGACAAATATGACACCCTAATTTTTGTAGCAAAATGTGCGTACATAAACTACATAAGTACAAATATAAAGTCACTAACAAAACTGAAATGCACCTAAGCCTCATATGACTGCATTAAATGTGTCAAGACGGAAATTAGCTATTGACTACATAATAGCACAAAAGAGACTATCGGTTTGAGTCAAACAGAAAACGAGTTCAGATTTGCAATGCGTGTGTATATATATACGGCTAGAACCCGCTCCTCAAACAGGCAGAATGATTTAAAGTGTCAATTCAAATTTCATAAGAGGAATTTTAGAAGAGAAGTACGATGCAAACTACCAATGAATCTGCAAGGTAAAGATGTAGTGCTTGACAGGGGTTTTAAAAGAAGATCAACTGGCCATAGACCAAGGGTAAGGAGAATGTCGAAGCTCGCTAAGCGACATCTATCCACAAGCTTAGAAACAAGGATAATGTATACAGTTGCCATACCATACTGGCCTCATACGCACATGGACATTGTGGAGATGAAAAAAGAAACTGAATAGTAATATTTAAAAACGGTAAATAGTTTGATCTCATACATGTATACATTTATGAGCATGTCATACAAGTTTCTCTGCACACAGTTTAAGTTATGTGTTCTATTGATATTCCTTCAAATTACTGGCTGTAAACCATAAGTACAGCTACAATCTTACACGTTGATAGATATATAGAGCCATTACAATTATCCTACACTACATGTGTATGGAGTCAAACACAATATAGTTTAAATACACTATTCTACCTTTAAATGCTGTATTGTCACAGTCACAATATGTTGGTTGGCAGCTCCGGGTGCTATTCCCTTGCCACAATCCTCATAACATCCAAATACAGGTTGCTGACGCTGCAGCAAGCATTCAGAAAAAATTAAAACCCACTAGCAGGCGGTTAATGAATTCCTTTAAACATGCAAGTATTGTCTTATAGAAGCAATTGGAACAACTCATGATCTGATTCAGATTAGTCACGTTAACATGTACCTGAGCCACACGTTGGTGATACTGTTGGGTAGTGGTGATGATGTTTTTTCCATCATTTTTAACAGGCTCAGGATGGGATGGTAGACTTCCTTCATGGTCCTGTTCTGTTTGCTCAACAAATGCGGCTGGTGCCATGACATTGGCTTCCAAAGATCCGTCTGGAGTCATTAAATCACTCATTTTAGGATACACCTCTTCAGAATTTTTCAAACTCAAAGGTGTAAGGTTTCCACCAGTAGTAAAATTGCATGTATTATCTCGTAGGGATAATTCTGCATCAGATGATGCATGAGACTGAGAGCTGAATAATATATAAGGAAAACAGTTAGTCTTTACATCAGAGTGACAGATATATTATTCTTAGATTAATATGAAAATGAGATTAGACCTTTTCATATCAAAACGACGTGTGTGGGTTCGAGGTGATGTAAAGACGAGTGGGGGAGAATTAAGGCCGGGAAAGACTTGTGTGACGGATGACCCCTTGACAGGCTTTATAGGAGACAGGGTGTTAATGTAATTAAAGACAGGAGAGTCCTGAAACAAGACGCGTAATGGGATTAACAGCAGATAATGATATGAGCACATGTTCACAGTTTCTGAAATTTTCATGTTACCATGTAAAGGTAACACAACTCAACTTGTAAAGAACGAGCAGTAGCTTGCATATATGTAATTAAAAGTGACAGTTTCCATCCATTTACTTATGAAGTTATGAACACGTTGTTTAGCTTTTTTGCATAATAAACCTTAAACTTTAAAACCAACATAAAAAAGATATGCAAGTCATGAGCCCCACTCATTACATGAAGCACGAAATGAAAACCATATATTGTGCTATTAGCAGCAGCAGGATTATAGCCTATAGGATGTAATAATACAACAATCCAAATTCACTTTATCAGATATTCCGAAATTACAAGCCCGTACATTATCCCTTTAATACCGGCTGCATTGTGAAAACAAATCCTATAATTACTACCATATTACCAGTCTATGTCTCATGATTCCGTGGTCTGATACAATTTCATTAGTGCGTCAAACTTCTATGTTAAGTACTCGGGTAATTGGATAAACTTATTTTCTCGCCTCATAAGCTTATTTGAATTTGACTTAGAAGCTTATAACTCGAGGCCCTGGCTTATTCAAGTACATAAGATCAAGTTAAAAAAACTCATAAGCTGATAAGAAAGGGATTAAAAGCTGTTACATTTCCAAATAAACCCGGAAAAATAAACTAATCCAAACACCTTATTAATTCAACTTATTACTCATCTAACCTCATCACTAGAAACGTAACCATATCGCAAATTTAACGTAACATCCAATCTAACAAAACAAAACAAAACATCCTCAACTACTTACTAAAATACCCATAACCATAATTAGAAACATGCATTGACAAATGCTGCAATTACTTAAAACCCCCAAAAAAAAAATTAACCTCAATAGTGAATCAATACTAATTAATTAAGTAATTAAAGATATATAAAATAGAAATTGAAGATTGAATAAATTACATTAAAAGCAGAAATGGATTGTGTTGCAGTTGAAGAAGAAATAATATTTTTATTTTCTTCATTTTCCATTTCCTTAACAAAATGAAAATATTAAAATCAAAATCATGGGTTTTTTTTCCCTCTCTTAACGTTTGGTGAAAGTGAAAATGAGACAACGCTAATTGCGTTATCACATTATTTTGTTTTTCTTCTTTTTTTTAGGTAATGTAAATGTAATGATAAAATAATTTGATTATTAAATTACTAAATAAGAGAAGAAATGAAAATAGGGGGCGGTAGTGGGTGTTTAAAACCAAATTTATTGGGCGGGAATTTATTAGGGTATTATTTTTCATTGGCCCATAACGAAAATAAGCCCATTCTATATCTATTTTATTTAGCCTCATATAAAATGGAAACTTGGTTACAATTTAAAAAAGATTTAAGTTCATTTGATACTATAGTTTTTTTTATATGAGGGGACTTATTCTATCATCCATCTTATCCAATTAATAAAATTAAATACAAAATATATTTTCACCTTCTTTTCTTAAATATTAATATCTCTTAAACCGTTAATCGTTATGCGAAAAAAAAACATACCGTTACGAAGAGCATTTAATTATCTTTTAATAGATATGCTATATGATACACTTTCAACAAAAAAAATTCTTCATTTTTTCACGTTTTCGAAAATTATCATATATGACATTAATATCATATATATGATGTATCACCAGTATCATATATGATATAGCCTATCATATATGATAGAAACTCATATCATATATGATTTAACAATGTTATCATAATTCATATATGGTGAAACAGTATTATCATATATGATATTTCACGTAAATTTTTCTTCGAAAGTATATCCTATTGCATATTGGTAGAAAGATAATTGAACGCTCGTGGCAATGATATAATTATTTTCGTTTAATATTTGACGGTTTACAAGATATTTAAATTATAAAAGTTAGATAAAAAAATATTTAATCTTATTCATTAGATGGAAATAAGATGGATGGTAGAGATAAATCCCCTCATATCCATAAAAAAATATGATCCAAAATAACTCTTCTCTTTAAAAAAACATATTGATAAAAATGTTATATAATGTTATAAAAACTAAAGATGTTATTATATGAATAATTTGTTGTTAATGACTAGTGTAAATAATACTTCGAAGATTATCTTATCTTGCCTTCATGTCTTTTATCGTAAAATTACTTAGTTATTGATAGGAGAAAAGTTATTTTGCATCCTTGTTTTTTGGTGAAAACTAAGGAACAAATCCCTACCCTTTATCTATTTTTGATCTAATGGTAGAGATTAACCTAAGATTTAAAAAAAACACGGAGGGGTCATTTTTGCCAAAATGTCTAAAAGTTGAAAAAATGGGCGGAGGTACCAAAATTGTAAATATGATGGGGTAATGAATTATCACTAGTGATATTTCACTAGCGAAAATCAATGAAATATCACTGTTAATAAAACAATGAAATATCACTGGGATATTACGCAATAAATATGTTAATGAAATATCACTAGTGATTTCATTGGTTTATCTCTAGTGATATTTCATTGTTTTTATCAGTAATGAAATATCACCTGTGATAACCAATTTTCGTCATATTTACAATTTAGTCCTTCCGCCGCTTTTTTGCAAATTTTGGACATTTTGGCAAAAATAGTCCCTCCGTGTTTTTTTTAATCTTAGGTAATGGATGGCTAGGATTAGTCCCTTAGATTCCAACAAAAAACAAGTTTCCAAAATAACCGAACTCGATAGATAGAGCATTTATTGAATAAGTACATAAAATCAAGTACATAAAGCCCATTAGCTTTTAGAGCCCGTTTGGTATATAAGTGGTTTTAGGATTAGAACTTTAGTTTGGAGTTAAAATTAGGTTTATGTATAGATTTGTATTTAATCTAAGAGAGAGAAAAAATAATATTTAAATATATTATATATTAAAAAAATTATATAATATTTTTTAAAATAAATATAATAGGTCTTAGTATATAAAAAAGAAAAAAAATTAATGATTATTGGTTGTGGCTAAATGTGAACCCACAAGATTTATTTATTTGTCAAAATATTCAAGCATCCTAAGATTAAGAAATTGATATTTTTAAGTATTTATCTTTAATGATAGAGCTCACACATTTAAATTAAATAATCATCTTTAGGGGTTACCTCTAAATCCAAAGTTAAAAGCGACAAACAAACGGACCCTTAAGTGTAGATGGGTTAAAATTTGTTCCCGATAAGTGTTTACTGATAAAGCATTTATTAGACAAGTACATAAAACCTTAATGGACCAATAACTCACAAACCGGGTTTAGACATAACTATATCTTTTAATGTCATCTCGTAGTTCGAACGTGAAATCACAAAAGTTCGAAATGAAGATCAACATAAACCATGAAACATTAAAAAAATTAAACATAACCTCACTCTTTATTAAGACTTGTTTTGTTGAAACTACTCACTTGGCCACGTCTTTCAGTATGCAACAACTATTTTTTTTTAATCTTATTTAACAAGAAAAATGATAGAGTTTTTTTAATCTTCTTTAACAAAAAGAAAAAAAGTGAAAGAGGGAGGGAAGGGTAAGTAGCCGGAGATCTGACCGGAATCGAGTAATACGCTAGCAGAAAGGATACTCGTTTGTTTATGGATACAAACGTGAAAAATTGATAAATTAGGAAAAGATAAGGAGATTTGACGGGGTGGTATTGAGGCAGCGGCTCATGGCGGCCAACCTACCATTGTTTTAATGATAGAGATGGTGACGGATTATGATGGTCGATTAGGGTTTGATGATCGAGATAGATAGGTTTGGTTTTGAGAATCGGATCATGACAAGGTTTGGAGATATTTTGATAATAGAAGAGAAGAAGTTTTGAGAAGCGGCTCATGACGGTTGACAATAGATGATGGAGATGGAGAGTTTTGATGGATGGTATTGAAACAATCCAGAAGCGGCTCATGGTGGCTGACTAGATCCCGGATATGACCTTTGATACCATGTAGATAGGTGGAACCTCGTCCCGTATATGTGTTTATTAACAGAGCATATATAGAACAAGTACATAAAACCTTAATTGACCAATAACTCACAAACCGGGCCTGGGTTTATGTGTAGTAAGAATTTTATGTGTAATAAGAATATAGTAAAAGGCATGAACAATATCCAACTACTTATACGTACAACTTGAACTTTTTCAAAATCATCTTCGATTTAAACAATATTAAAGGATTCTAAATTACTTAAATAATCTCCTTAATGATGTTATTTCTCAAACTTGTGAAGTTATTATTTATCAAAACTTGAATATATATTTTATCCTATTCAATAAAATATGTGAAGAATGTCGTTGTTGTTTTTGTTGAGTTTCTCTATCTCGAATTTAGTTTATTTTTCTATGTATCCTTTTCTTATATGCTAAATCGTCTTGAGATGATCCAAACAGCTTCGATCTCGATTTACAACATAAAATTTTCCTCTTGTTGAATCTTGTCTTTCTTGATTTATTGTTGTAGTTAATCAAAGTTAACATAGCCATCTACTCAACAATAACTTCAACGTCAATTGCATCGTCGTCGTCTTCTATGTTGAAAGGTTGAGATGTAGAATCAACTTGAGTTAATGTTGACTAGCTTCTTCTTCTTCTTTACCTTTGATTGTCGCGAAGCTCAATGGAAACTAAGGATTGTAAAAAAAAGAGGGAAAACGGTTATGACATTAATGTGTATGTAACTTAATTACAAAATAGTATATATAAATCTAACAAACAAGTGATAGACGTAATCCTCTAACTTACAACTATTTACAATTTTAGTTTTCTGACTTATCCTTGGGCACTATTACACACTCCCCCTCAAGTGGAGAGTAAGAGGGAATATACACTCCCATCTTATTTAGTGGTTTATTATGTTGATCCAAAGTCACAACCTAAGTAAACACATCAGTAACTTGATATTTAGTGTTAACATAGGATGAATTAATGAGACCAGTGTAACACCCTCATTTTTACCATATAGCAGCGGAAGCTAATCTAGTGTATTACTTTCAAGGTATCATAGTCACAATAATAGAAAATAGCCTAAAGGGACATTTTATTAGAACTTTTTGTTATCACTTATTTATTTATCAGAGTTTTAAACAAAACAGTTGTACAAACACTGTACATCACAGGTTCCCAAAATTTAGTTTTATTTAATAGAATGATAACAATGCAAGACACCACCATCCTCGGCCTGCTAGTCTTCATTCGCTATAGACATATGCTTAAAAGGCAATGTAAAGGTTGAGTGAATCAATATGTTTAAACATAATTGAATACAAGTACGACTATAGGGATACGTTATTATACACCCATCATTTAAAAATCATCAAGACTTATTGCACTAGATTATGACTACGACTTGACATTATCAGAAACCAACAAATTGCCCTTATGGAGGTAGTTTGTCGGACTATCCTGAGTTTGGCAAAATAAAGTGTATCCGTTTAGCCTAAGTCCAAACCTTTGGCTGCTAGCAAGTGCGACTTGCCCACACAGAGGATGTCAGTCCTCAAATATTACTATTCACAATATTTGCATTCATTTTCTACGAAATGATTAGCGGTTCACAGTTAAAAGGGACTTAATGGTAATAAGTAAACGTAGTGTCAATAATCATATTAGGCAGCATACAAAAACACTTGTATTCCAGTTTTAGCATAATCCCCCTCACGGTTTTTCAAATCATTTACAAACTTTAAAAAGTGAGGCTATAAACTCACCTTAGCCTATAGAGTCTGAATTAATTCGACAATATTAATTTGTGTTTAACATCTCGTCTCACAAATCTAGGTTGACATACAAATATGTATATATATCAAGTCATAATTTCTGAGTTCAATCTCTTTAAATGGTAATTATATATTATTTGATTTGTATATTTTGGAATTATAGTATCATTGTTCAGGCTATTATACTTAGAAGTCATTTTATAAACGTTTGAGGAGAAATGTCACTTTAAATCGTAAAATCAACCACTCAGTCAAGACGTAAGATCGAGATGGAACATCTTAGTACAAGGCTACCTACTAACATGATACATTATATATTTTAGAAACTTATTCAAATGTCAGTATATTATCTTATTATTTCATTTTATTTCCTTTAGTTTCAAAGTTAGCAAAAATGGTCCTTCTAGTTTATATAACTTTAGAAAATAGGTTATATTATATAATTTTCATCCACGTAGTTTCATAAATGACAAAATAATCTCTGATGTTTATAAGTTTAGAATATTTACATTTGCATCCCATAAGTTATAAGTTTGTCATATTTACACTTTTAACCCTTAAAGTATATAGTTTTAATATTTATATTTTCAACCTTCAAATATTAACCTTAAGGTTTCAAACTTTACAAAATCAGTCCTTATACTTTTAACACTGGTAAAATTTCAAATTTAACCCCTCAAGTTTATAATTTTCAAAAATAACAGAATTAGTCCCTAGACTTGTTTAAAATTACATAACGAGTGGAAACTTTTAGAAAATAAACTAGGAACTTAAAACAAAGTTTATAAACATATTTATAATAATAATAACATTACTTTTTCAGGTATATAGCATTTGAAATGTATTTTAACTCATTAATTCATGTTAATTACAAAACCAAGGTTTTAGATTAGAGCTTGATTTACATGCTTATTTATTGATCTAATTCTTATATTAACATCTTATTAACATCATAAAAAGTATAAAATAGTATTAGAAAAAGATTAAAGCTTACTTAACATAGTGATTACCTAGTTATCTCCAAAGTGGTTTTAAGGCTTTTTATGAACATATATTGCTTCTAAAGCTTCAACAACTTTTATGGCTACTTCTTAGACCTGGTTTCTGGGTCTCAAAGCTTTCTTATAACTTTGATAGAAGTGGTATATCATAATTTATGGGTGTTTAGGTAAGAAAATTGGGATGAAGAGAATTATGGTCATTTCGCCACTATTTATACCCATTTTAGGTATAGGAGTCTTAGGCATAGCTTAGAAACATGTTAGGGACTTAGAGTGATGATAAATAAACCCTAGTTATGATTCCTGCAAGCTATAGTTGTGTTTATCCAAGTCTTGTTGTCTATATGGTGGCACGACAATGATAGATATGATCAAAAGGCTTTGATCTACAGGATGGTGATCCAGCAGCTTATAGGGCTTCTTGAAGGCATAAATATTTTGAAAATATTTGGTTTGAAGTTTAAAATTGGATGGAAAGAGGTTAAACTTGGTTTTGGAGGGAAATCCTGGGCGGATTGAAATTATAGGGCTTGTAACTGTGTAATTCTGAGAATTAGGGACTTAGGAACGTTAATAGTGATGTATTAGGGTGTAATTAGAGTCTTCACATTGTAATTAGAAGCTTTGGGTCCTTGGTTTGAAGTTTAACATTGGTTTGAAGTAAAATTAGAAAGAAAACCTAGTCGGGTTAGGGTTTCTAATTCGTAACTTCATAATTCTGATAACTAGGGACTTACGAATGTTATTAGTCATGGATTAGGGTGTATTTAGCGTTTACAAATTTCAATTAGAAGGTTTGGGTCCTTGGTTTGAAGTTTAACATTGGTTTAAAGTGAAATTAGGAAGAAAACTTAGTCGGGTTAGGGTTTCTAATGATCTAGGGTTGAATCCTTGTTAAATTAATTATTTTTACTTAAGATACTGATTTAAACTCAATTTATATCTTAGAAATTATGTTTAAGGTGTCCAAATAGTTTCTACACTTGGTTTGATAAATTATTCTAGGTAAAAATGTCTAAAATGTGAAAATACCTATTTTGACCTAGTTTACAAGTCATGCATTGAAATGTTGTACCTTGTACATTTAGGTGATAGTACCTTGTCATAATATAATTTTATAACCTAATTGTAATGCTTATGATATTTTTACACTTGTCCTAAAGGACTATGCACTGATTCTAAGTGAAATAGGTAATATAAGGATTTTTAGGTTATTATGCCTAAATGACTTGTACCTTGTCTAATTAGTGTTTATTTCCTCATGTAGGCTCATTTTAGGTCTTATAAATTGTGTTTATGGCTTCTAAAGATTCTACACACTCGGCTTAATGAGTTATATATGGTAATCATATCCTAGGTTAAATTATGGTTCCATGCTTAAATAACTTGTACTTTGTGCTTTAGTAAGTTGTAACTTTACTTGGAATGAAAGTATTACCTTAATATTATTCTTAGTTGAGTTCTATAACTGGTTGCACAATATTAGGCTTTAATTCAATGTGAAATGGATTTATGTGCTAATCCATGTCACTTGGTCTTAATACTTGTACTTTCACTACAAGAAAATGAGCCTAATGCAACATATTACATGCAACACTTTCTAAATGTGTTGCATTTTTCACAAGATTGGTAAAAAGGCCATATGTAGAATAAGTGTTACGTATTAGTATCAAAAGCAACAGTTTAATTAAAGTGTTGCATATTTAATAGTATAATGCAACCCATTAAAAAAATGTTGCGATTAATGTGGCATAAAGACAACATTTATTTTGAAGAGTTAAACAAAAAAAGAATGAAAAACTGAAAATCTATTCTCCCAGTTACTTTTTTAGTTTACCGCCCTCTTTTTACCTAAAATTAAAACCCTGACAGTTTTTACCAAAAATTAAACAAATAATTCATGAAAAATTAAAACCATCTATATCCCTCCTCTCTTTATTTTTTTCCACTTTCAGATTCACAAAAAAACACCGTCAAACCGCCTTCTTCTTCTTAATCCATGAGTGATAAGGTAGAAAATCATTTTATATGAATTAAATTGTAAGCTACCATTTAAAATTGTATATCTGCTTACTAGGGATCCATTTTGTTCAAAGCTCCCCATTTGTTGAAGTTTTATTAAATCGGAAACTAGTTCTCCAATATTAGGGATCTATTTTGTTTAAATCTCCTCATTTTTACTAACCGCTTAAGTAAGATCTTGTAGATGCTCTAATGGCGTTCATTGTCTTTGCTTCTTAGTTATGTTGCTTGATCTAATTGGTATTGCTATTAATCTTGCTTTTATAATTGGGGATATATGAGACTATTCAAACATACATGATGTGATTATGCTAGTTTTAGTTTGTTTTTCACTCTTACTGATGTTTGGTTATGAAAAAACTAGCAACTATAAATTGAAATTATAATGATGAATACAAATGCTTTGTTCGATAGGTGTTAGGGGATAATGTCATTTGTTGCGGATGCCATGGTGTAACAGAGGTGTTAGGGGTGGTAGAGATCAGGACGGCCAACCCCTAATTGGCTCTAATGATTCTAACAGGCTAAATATTTTCTTTAGGTTGGCTGCAAGTGAACCGTCATCTAAACATCTATGAAGCTATTCAAAGATAGGTTGTTCTGAATGAGGTTTATGAAGAGGTTTAACTAAAGTGATTTTTTATCTAGTGATGGAAGCAGATTATGGGAGACATATTTATACTATGACCTATATCATCGAGCAAACAACCAAACATATAGGGGTTCAGTTGGACCTGTGATCTCTAAAACCCCATCTAAGTCTACCAAAGAGGCATCCTACTATAGTCTCCAAGAATGATCCAAAAATCCATCAGATGTAACTTCTAGACAATATTTTGCAAGGGAAGCTTCCTTGTGATTTAGAAATGAGAAACCCTACTTACAACATAGTGTCTTTATTACTTGTTATAGAGGTTTTAAGCCAAATCGCTCCACGCTTGCGTGTACAGTCATTGACAGACAGTTTCGCAGAAGGTAAAATATCAAGTCTAGATTACCTTAATATTACTAGTGTAACACCCCCAAATATTCATACTTTAGTTCATCGGAAGAGTCGTTGGTGTTACGGGATAGCATATTAATCGAATCATAGACAACGCTTAATAATCGTGTCGTTTAATCATAAAGCATTTTTCATTCATAAATATCAAATTACATAGGTCCCAAGTCATAGTATTTCATACAATTTTACAAAACATTTGAATGGAAATTTTATTTGAATGCGGGCCATAAATTCTTGTTGTCTTCTTCAGAATTACCTTCAAGTACCTGAGATAAAATATGTTAAAAGAAAAGGTCAGCGAAAACGCCGAGTGAATTCATATAGTTTAATAAAAACCATTAATATATCATCGTTATATAATTATTACCGAAAATCATTGTGTATAAATCTTTGTAATAGGCCATAAAATAGGCCAAAGACATTTTATACAACTCTTAGTCGTAAATCATAATATAGGCTTTTGCCTTCAAAACCATTATACGAACCATTGTCGTAAAAACATCATACAATACGTTTTATAACATTGTATAAAGTTTAATAAAAACCGTTATATGATAATGGTTATGTAAAATCAAAACACGAACATAATATCAATAATAAGACCCCGTATTGCTAGTCAAGCAATATATTATAATTCAATTCGTACATCAGTAGTTTCAATATTGGATTATTATAAGCCGCATGACAATGCTACCTTACTATAACAAACCACGGGTAGCTAACCCGAAATTCATTTGCCCATCTAAAACAGTGTGTCGTCACAATAATCACGCTTATGTAAATCTTCTCATACATAAATTCACTTACCAATCAATGTGGCACGACAGGGATCAACCGTCAAGGCGCGAACTGGGGTGATCTTCCCCAAATAGTACTATTATATGCATAAGCGTCTACCAATTCCTGGTAGTTCATAATTCATGCTAATAGGACTTTTAGTGACATTACCTAACTATTAATAATCCATTTCATTTCATACATCGGGTCATATAATCATTCATCGGGTCATATAATCATTTGGGTCCATATCAATAAACAAACAATCGGGACAACTGGTGTCCTATTTTATTAAAACTAACATGTTATCTCCCTCGCGGGTTTATAAAACATTTCATAAAACATTTAAAAGAGTGCGAGGCTATGAACTCACGTTGATTGGGGAAGGCGGGTTATCGGCGATTTGGATGTACGGTACGTGCTTCAATCACGGAAACCTAGGCAAATAATACTCGTCTTATACTCTTGTCCAATGACTTTATAAAATAATGATTATGTATATATGATGACTTTATAAGTATGATGATGATCAAGTGGGATTTTATCTCTTCATACACATTATAGTGTTATGTGTTAGTCAAATTTTAGACTAGTTACACTAGTTTTAACTTATTTGTATATTAAGGCCCAATAAGCCCATTAAAGTCCAATACATTATATTAGCCCATTTGTACTTTTTAATACCAGGCCTATACTCATATGTTGGGCCCAAGTGGGTTAAACCCATGAGTAAGTCCATTAGTGTTTAGCCAAACTAGTCGGGCTAATAGTCCAATAAGGCTCCTTTGGCCCGTTAATGTCCGTATGTTATAAAGCTCGAGTTTATCGGTTTTTACTTGTCAAATGTACTTACATATCAGTAGATGAGTTATAAAAAGTTTACATTAGACGGGTCCGACCGTCTAAGTTTTATTTGACGAAAACGTTAATCTTTCAGTTTTAGCCGAAAAGACGTAAAACTTATATGTATAGTTTTATAACTTATAAAACATATCAATTTATAATTTTATAAAATGTCCCATTTACTTATCAATGTGTATAACTTATTTATAAGTATTATATAAGTTAGTGAGTTTTAGGTATACATTTTATATTAGTTTTACTTGAGTGCTAATTTTATAATATATACTTTTATTTTCTAAATCTGATTATGAAACTCACTTTCACCATTTTTACCATATCTTGAATTCTACAAGGAGATAGAAGCTCATTATTGGACAGCATAAACTAAATAATATGTGCTACAATTAACTCCATTTTAGCTACTGCTCATTCATCCTCTAAGTGTCTCTAATAATTCGTCCAAAACAGACTATACAGATTTGAACCTTAATAATGTTTTGATAATATCTTGCTCATTTTATTGATTCCATTGGATGGTCAACTCTCACATATGTAAAAATCATATATCTTACTGTATATTCAATAATAAAAGTCATTTTACCAAGTTATCATATGGCTACTTTAAAACCCGTAAAAATAAGGTCATAATTTAATTATATTTTTCAAATAATTTTGAAGTATTTTATAACGTTAAATACTATTATGCTTAACGGTTTAAGTTGAAACCGATATTAAATATTATATTTTAATATTTTGACGAGTAACGAGGACTACTAGTGATCGCGATACCGACGGATGCCCACGATTTTATATTTTATTATCGGTCGTTTCGATATTTAATATTTTCGACGATATCGTTTTAATTACGTATCGAGTCGTTATATTATTATTTTTCGTGTGCGTTTAAACTTTTAAAAAGTATTTTTACGAAACCCGAGTGATAGGTGTGTAAACACCCATCCTTTTTCCACTTAATTCTGGCTAAAACGAGACCAAAACGCGTATTTAATATCATTTGTTTGGAATTATGCGTGGTTTTTGTGTTTATTGTGTTTTCAGAGCTAACCGGATGAATATTGAAGAAAACATGGGATTGCACGGGTTTTATCGAAGAAAAAGACTCAAGACGAAGTTTATTGTCCAAGAGATGCAAAAGATTTGAAGTCATTTGGCCTATTTGAAGATTTATCAAAGAAAAGGACCAAAGATGGAAGATTTATATATGTCGAAGAAACTCAAGTCTATTAAACGAAGAAATTAAAAGACGAGTTGAATTTAATCGTCGACAAATCCCGAATCAGAATCGAAAACGTCAACTTTTCTGAAAAGACGAGAAGACAAGAAGAACGGGAGAAAGCCCACTCACCAACCAAAGACAAGACTATATAAAGACCACCCTTCACACTTTTCATGGAGTTTTTTTTCCATCTTTTTCTCTTTTCCTGTTCGTAGTCATCACCAACACCACTAGGGTGTTTGGTGATTTTGATTCTTATTTTTCTAATCTTGTAGTTTGATCTTTGTCTTTTGATTGTTAAAACCTTATTCAATCAATACAATCTTTCCATTTCATCTTGTTCATCTTCATCTTTTTGATTCAAAGTTAAAGTTCTTATTTGGTTGATTTGATCTTTAAAAGTTGTTGGGTTTTAAGTTTTTATTGATGGGATTTGATGTTTATGGTTAGTAGATGATTAGGGACTAGATTTGTTTAAGTTTTGGTGAAAAACTTGGTGATTTTTGGCTTGGAATCGTGTTCCCCTGTTCTTCGGTCTCCTACTGTTCTTGAAGTTTTTCCAGGTTCCGAATGAACAAATCTTCCGAGTGAAGCATCTTAGCCAAAAGTTCCGAACCAAGTTCCGGATAAAGTTCCGAACCAAGTTCCGGATAAACTTCCGAACGAAAGTTCCGGATAAACTTCCGAACGAAAGTTCCGGATAAACTTCCAAACGAAAATTCCGGATAAACTTCCGAACGAAAGTTCCGGACCAACTTCCGGACGAAAGTTCCGGACCAACTTCCGGATCAAAGTTCCGACCAAAGTTCCGAATAAAATCTTCCGAGTAAAGTTCCGAACGAAGTTCCGGATCAAAAATTCCGAACCAAGTTCCGAGTGAACTTCCGAATCAAGGTAAACTTCCGAATCAATTTTCTTTTGAGCATTTTTAAGTGATACTTATTGTTTCTTCATTTTATATTTATATTTTAATTTTAATTCTAGTTTTATTAATTGTTATTAAATTAATTGCTTTTAATTTAAGTTTTCATGTTAATGCATTTAAACCTTTTAGTAGATTAGAAAACCAAACCTCCTTTTTAGTAACCAAGAACAATCATTCCACTTAGAGCTGTAATCAATTCGAGAGGATTCCGAGAGACTTAATCTGAACCTATACAATCTCTTGTATCAAATGGCGCCGCTGCCGGCTCTTCTCGTTAAGATCAACAGTTTTTTGTGAGAACTTGGATTTTGGGATCCGTTCACCGTGAACGTTACTTTTTCATAAAAATTTTCAAAAACCCAAAAAAATATAAAATTTTCAAAAATCTTAAAAATTAAAAAACATAAAAACCAAAAATATTTTTGCTTTGTTTTTGCCTTGTTAGTTCTTTTTGCAGGTGCATGCGTACACGATCAACGTCTTATCAAGAGCCCGAGCCTCTCGAAGACTTAGACATGGCCGGTGTACAAAACAACAACAATAACCCACCTCAAAACAATAATAATAACAACAACAACCCACCTTTCAACAACAATAATAACAACAACAATGAACCTCTACCGGATAATCGCCCGATGATTGAACTTCTACAAGCTCATGTAGACGGCAACAATGATCCAATTGTCATACCCGCGATTGCAGCCAACAATTTTGAGCTCAAATCCGGCTTTATCCAGATGGTCTCTGCTCAACCATTCTTGGGGCGTACCATTGATGATCCACATGACCACATCAAGAGATTCTTGCAACTCACCAATACGGTCAAATTCAATGGTGTTCCACAAGAGGTAATCCGTTTACAACTTTTTCCCTTTTTTTTAGAGGGACAAGCCCGGCATTGGCTTGCTAAGGAACCGCCACAGAGTATTCTTTCGTGGACGGATTTGGAGACCAAGTTTATCAATTACTTTTTCCCACCCTCTCGTACTACCGCTTTGCCGAATGATATTATCAATTTTGAACAAAAGTACGATGAGTCGTTTAGTGAATCTTGGGACCGTTTCAAAGACCTTTTGAGAAAATGCCCACAACATGGTTTTACCAAAGTGCATCAAATTAACACTTTTTATAATGGTTTAAACATGAATGACCAAGATTCACTAAACAGTGCCTCGGGGGGTAATCTTTTGGCTAAGACTTCCAATGCTGCTTGGGATATCATTGAGACTAAGTCTCGTGTGCAAACCAAGAGTGTTCGGACCAATGTCACTAGTGCTAGTACTAGTGACAGCGACAAGCGACTTGACAAAATCACTGCGCTGCTTGAATCGCTTGCTACCCAAACCGCCAGCAACACCAACAGCACCAACGCTAGAAACACTAAAGACGCTCAAGTCAATGCTGTCAGCCAACCATGTGAGATATGCGGGGGTCCTCACTCTTACACCACATGTACTGCCACCCAAGACTACCCTTCTGAAAATGTGAATGCAGCTTATGGCACCTATCCTCAACCCGCTTATCAAGCTCGACCTCAAGGTGACCGCAACTTGCTTAGCTACCGCTCTAACAACTATCTCTCACCACCTGGTTTTCCTCCTACCAACCCAAACCAACAACAAAACCTCAATCGCCCTCCTCAACAACAACAACCTCGTACACCATACATACCACCTCACAAACAACCACAACCACCTCAAAGAAACAACCAAGTTTACCAGCAATCTGCATATCAACCACCCGCATATACTGTTCCTCCCAACCAACCCACCGCTTTACACCAAGAAGTGGAAACCTACATGAGGACTAACGATGTGATCGTGGGAAATCTTCAGCGGGAAGTGCTCAACTTAAAAGCAGACCTGGTAAAACAAGGGAACGATCTGAGAGCTGATATGAGAAACACTTTGGATAGTCAAACGAATGACTTAAAAAACATGATGGCTAGTTTCTTCCAAGGTAATCAACCCTCTTCTTCGGGTACTCTTCCGAGTAACACCGTTGCAAATCCAAGAGGGGAGATGAAAGCAATCACCACTCGCAGTGGCAAAGGTACAAAGGAACCCGAGCTTCCTATACCTCCACCAGTGGTTGTGACTAAGGAGAACGAGTCACCTGCTCCTATTCCTCCTCCTTCTACTTCCCCAATTTCTCCGCCTCCTTCACCTTCTACCCCCATTTCCCCACCACCCGTGGTTGTGAGTGATCCTATTCCCCTAAAGCCTTCTTCTTCATCCAATATACCTTATCCTTCAAGGTTGAGGAAAGAGAAGCAAAAGAGCAAGGATGATATTCAAGTTTCAAACTTTCTCAAAATGTTTAAACAATTGAATTTTAACATCTCCTTTGCCGAGGCTCTCGCTCACATGCCCAAATACGCTAAGATGTTTAAAGATCTTCTAAATCATAAGGAAAAGCTTCTTGATATTGCTAACACCCAACTTAATGAGAATTGCTCTGCAGTGCTCTTAAGGAAATTGGCAACTAAGCTTGGTGATCCGGGTCGTTTCTTAATCCCTTGCAACTTCCCGGGAGTAGAGAATTGCATGGCCCTAGCCGATCTAGGTGCCAGTATCAACTTAATGCCCTTAAGCGTTTGGAAGCAATTATCTCTCCCTGAGCTAGTCCCCACCAAAATGACTTTGGAATTAGCTAACCGTACGGTTGCTTATCCAGTGGGGATAGCCGAAGACGTCTTTGTAGGAGTGGACAAATTCACTTTTCCTGCCGATTTCGTCGTCGTTGACTACGACATGGACCCTCGTGTGCCATTGATCGTTGGTCGTCCATTCCTGAGGACCGGTCGCACTCTAATCGATGTTGAAGCCGGTGAGCTTATCATGAGAGTGGGTGACGATAAAATCGTCTTCAACATGGGAAAGCTTTCTAAACAGCCTTATTCATACGAGAGTGTTAATTGTATTGACGTTCTTGATGAGGCTTGTGAAGAACACTTCAAAGATGCTTGTAAAAGTATTCCTCCTACCTCTCTTCCCAATGTTGAGACCGTTTCCTCTATTGACTCATCACTATCTCTATTTGGAGAAAGTGATTTCCTTTGGAAAGATTTAGAAGCCACCATGGGAGATGTGAACTTAGACCATGACGATTCTACCACCAATTGGGATGAAGATCTCCGCCTCATTGAAAACCTTCTCAAAGAAGACAATCTTTCTCCACTATCTCCGACAGTTATTGCTATTGATGCTCCGACTTTGAAAACGCCTCCCATCGAAAATCCTTCGGATTTAGAACTGAAGGAGTTGCCGCCCCATCTCGAGTACGTGTTCCTTGAAGATAAGAAGAAGTCGCCCGTCATCATCGCAAAGGACCTAAAAGAAGAAGAAAAAGCCCGACTTATCACCGTGTTGAAGAAGCATAAAAGAGCTATCGCTTGGAAAATCTCTGACATTCGCGGAATTGATCCTCACTTCTGCACACACAAAATTCTCATGAAGGACGACTTTAAGCCCATAATTCAAAGCCAACGAAGGGTGAATCCAAAAATCCATGAAGTCATCAAAACAGAGGTTATCAAACTTCTGGATGCGGGTATGATTTACCCTATTTCGGATTCACCATGGGTTAGTCCAGTCCATTGTGTGCCTAAGAAAGGCGGCATCACTGTTGTGCCCAATGCAAACAACGAGTTGATTCCTACCCGTCTCGTTACTGGGTGGAGAGTTTGTATAGACTACCGCAAACTCAATGATGCCACGAGAAAGGATCATTTCCCTCTACCTTGTATGGATCAAATGCTTGAACGTTTAGCGGGTAATGAATATTACTGCTTTCTTGATGGTTTCTCGGGTTATTTCCAAAAACCCATCGATCCCCAAGATCAAGAGAAGACAACATTCACTTGTCCCTATGGCACATTTGCTTACAAAAGAATGCCTTTTGGCTTATGCAATGCCCCCGGGACTTTCCAAAGGTGCATGTTAGCTATCTTCCATGACATGGTTGAATAAACCATGGAAGTCTTCATGGATGATTTCTCGGTCTTCGGGGATTCCTTCCCTTCTTGCCTTGCCAATTTGGAACGTATGCTTAAGCGGTGCGAAGACACTCGCCTTGTTCTGAATTGGGAAAAATGCCATTTTATGGTAAAAGAAGGCATTGTGCTAGGACACAAAATCTCTAACGCCGGTCTTGAAGTCGACCGTGCTAAAGTAGATGTCATAGCCAAATTACCTCCACCTTCAACCGTGAAGGGTGTGAGAAGCTTTCTGGGTCATGCGGGCTTCTATCGTCGATTCATTCAGGATTTCTCTAAAATCGCTCGCCCGATGACCCACCTCTTGGAAAAAGATACTCCTTTTATCTTTTCCAAAGAGTGCCTTGAAGCCTTCAATTTGCTTATGGATAAGCTTACTAAGGCACCCGTCTTGGTTACCCCTAATTGGGAGCTGCTTTTCGAGTTGATGTGCGATGCTAGCGACTTTGCTATTGGTGCGGTTTTGGGCCAAAGAGTGAATAAACACTTCCAACCAATCCACTATGCTAGCAAGACAATGACGGGGGCTCAATTGCATTACACGACAACCGAAAAAGAGCTTTTAGCTGTTGTCTATGCTTTTGAAAAGTTCTGCCCCTATCTTGTCCTTTCCACCACAATCGTATACACGGACCATTCCGCGTTGAAGTACTTGATGACAAAGCATGATTCTAAGCCAAGACTTCTTCGCTGGGTTTTACTCCTTCAAGAATTCAACATTGAAATTCGTAACAAGAAGGGAGCCGAAAACCTGGCCGCGGATCATTTGAGCAGACTTGAGGATCCATATCAAGGGGATCATCCGAACAAAGAGATCAATGATTCTTTCCCCCTTGAGACCTTAATGTCTATAAATCTCAATCTTGATGGCACCCCGTGGTTTGCCGATATTGCAAACTACTTAGCGGGTGGTGTTCTCATCCAAGGGTTAACATCCCAACAAAAAAAGAAGTTCTTGAACGATGTTAAGACTTACTTTTGGGATGACACTTTTCTATTCAAACAATGCGCTGAATTGATTATTCGCCGATGTGTTGACGGACCGGCCGCTTTGGACATTCTCCAGGCTTGCCACAAAGGACCCACCGGTGGTCACTTTGGTCCCAACTACACTGCCAAAAAAGTGTTTGATTCGGGATTCTATTGGCCCACCATTTACCGTAATGCTCACGAGATGGTTAAACATTGTGATGCTTGCCAAAAACAAGGCAAGATCACACATAAAGATGAGATGCCTCAAAATTTCATACAAGAATGTGAAATCTTTGATGTATGGGGCATCGACTTTATGGGGCCATTCCCTTCTTCTAAAGGCAACAAATACATCCCTGTCGCTGTTGACTACGTTTCCAAATGGGTTGAAGCCAAGGCTTTACCCACTAACGACGGGAGGGTGGTTTGTAATTTCTTGAAACAACTGTTTGCTCGATTCGGTGTTCCTCGTGCTATTATCAGTGACCGCGGGACTCATTTTTGCAACGATCAATTTGCAAGAGTCATGGCGAAGTATGGTGTCAATCACCATCTTTACACCGCTTATCATCCTCAAACCAACGATCAAGCCGAAATATCCAACCGTGGATTGAAGAGAATTTTGGAGCGTACTGTGGGAGAGCATCGCGCCGCGTGGGCCGATAAGTTAGATGATGCTCTGTGGGCCTTCCGTACTGCTTACAAGACCCCGATCGGCTGTACGCCTTATCGTCTTGTGTACGGGAAAGCTTGCCACCTCCCTATCGAGCTGGAACATAAGGCATACTGGGCCTTGAAGTGGGCTAACTTCGACATCAACAAAGCCGGTGATTTTCGCAAGATTCAACTCAACGAGCTACAAGAATTGAGGAATCAAGCTTACGAGAACTCATTGATCTACAAGGAGAAGACCAAGATTATCCACGATGCTAAAATCAAGAACCGAGAGTTCCACATTGGTGATCAAGTCTTACTCTTTAACTCTCGGTTAAAGATCTTCTCAGGCAAGTTGAAGAGCCGCTGGTCTGGTCCATTCACCATCGCCAATGTCTTTCCCTATGGCACCATTGAGCTTTCTCAGCCAAATGGGCCCAACTTCAAGGTGAATGGCCAGCGTTTGAAATTGTACTTTGGTGAGGACATCTCTCAAGAGATGATTCCATCCCTCACCACGTTCCCCATGAACTAATTTTAGGTCAAGTCAGGCTCGTGACTCGGTTATCAAAAACAAGCGCTCCTCGGGAGGCAGCCCGAGTATCTATCCTTTTCCATTTAACCTCATAAGTGTAGGGGGACCTATATAGGTGTTTGTCTTTGTGTGGTGATGTGATTACAGGGATGAATGCACTCTTGGAACCTTCAAAGAACTGTGCTCCCGTGTTATCCGAAATCCGATTCTATCTCTCAACTATCGTGATTCAATTTTCTTCATACTCACATTTGAAATTGATCACTTTAGTCGTCTCTTCCTTAACTTGATTTAACCAACGTGCAAAATGTCATAAGTGTAGGGGAGACTTTTCCCACATGCTTAAACGTTGAGGACAATGTTTATCTTAAGTGTAGGGGGGACTTCTATCAAAGTTTTAAGTGGACTTTTCCATGAAAATGCCTCCATTTAACCGGAAAATCATCTTTTTCAACATTTTTCAAATTTTTAATCAACTTTGGCCATTTAGTCGTAATTTTTAAATTTTTATCATTGCTTTCATATGTATATATCCCGCAATAAAGTCAAAAATATTAATAAAGTGGTGTAGCTAGTTTAGAAGTCTTTGACATATTAGGCCCGTTGTGATTATTTTGACTCAACCCGAATAGACTTATCCAAGTTTATTCTAGCTAGTATCCTTAACCATGTAGACCTTAATTGGTTTATTAGGCTAAGTATCCACGAGTCTCATTACTTGAGATTTTAAATTGTGGAGTACGAGAAATGATAGAGCCAATTATAAGTCGGTATTCTTGCGCATGCTCACTTGGTGTAATTATCTGCCTATTCTCCCATCACTTGCTAATAATTTATCTGCAATAAGTAAGGTCGTACAATTTGAAAAGTTACTTAGCTTCTAGCCCAAGATCGTTTAAAAGTTGCTCGGTAATGATAAGAGTTCATAGCCAAGGCATAACTTATGAAGCGGGGCGCGAAGATTGGCGAGTCCGAAAAGGCCCTAACAAGGCATGAGGATTCAATCTTATTGTTAAAGATCCAAGGTGATGTGAAAAGCATTATTCCCAAAATCAATATGAAGGATCAAGACTCACGACGAAAAGCAATCAACTCCTGTAAAGATCATGGAGAAGTCTATCCGAAAAGACCCTAACAAGGTATGAGGATAAATAGATCCAAGTCCGAAAAGGAGGCGGATCGTTGTATCTCAAAATCCCAATTAGCGATTGAAGAAATAATCATGAAGTCGTGGTCAACAAGTTGGAGTACCCCTCAAAAGTCTCCAAGTGAAGAAACTCTATTAACGATGAGAAGACCATTATCTCAAGCACGTCTCTCAAGATATGAAGTATGAAGTACATGCCAAATATCGGCCCGAGAAAGGTCTCAAATCGTGAACCGAGTTATGCCAAGATATGAACTTTTTGATATCTCGAGAAACAGTTTTAAGAGATTTTGTCCTTTAGCTAACTATTGATCAAATCGTACTACTTTGCTTTCAGCCTAAATAAACTATCGAAATAAGTCCAAAAATGCATCTTCATGATCATTCTAAGACAAAAATAAAATATAAGAGATACACCTAGGAATAAGGGAGTTTAAGCATATAATTAAGCCATGTGTGTAAGTGTTTGATTTACTAACTTATAATAACAATGATCTCGTTTTTAAGCTTAGTTTGGGGAACCTGAAACTTGAGGGTGATAAATCTTCGCAGCACCAAAGCCCTAATGTAAGTCCTTGATCTCTTTGCAAGTTATTTCCATATAGCTATTTTCAAGTGAAAATGGTTTTCTATCCTTTTGTTTACTTTAAAGATTTTAATTTCTCTTAGTGCTTTAATTTTTGTAGTATTTTAATAAGGCCAAGGTTGATTGATTATAAGAAAAGTGTAAATTTGCTTTATCACTAAGCATTGCATGAGGGCATGGCAATGGTTAAGTGTAGGGGATTTGATAGGTGTGTAAACACCCATCATTTTTCCACTTAATTCTGGCTAAAACGAGACCAAAACGCGTATTTAATATCATTTGTTTGGAATTATGCGTGGTTTTTGTGTTTATTGTGTTTTCAGAGCTAACCGGATGAATATTGAAGAAAACATGGGATTGCACGGGTTTTATCGAAGAAAAAGACTCAAGACGAAGTTTATTGTCCAAGAGATGCAAAAGATTTGAAGTCATTTGGCCTATTTGAAGATTTATCAAAGAAAAGGACCAAAGATGGAAGATTTATATATGTCGAAGAAACTCAAGTCTATTAAACGAAGAAATTAAAAGACGAGTTGAATTTAATCATCGACAAATCCCGAATCAGAATCAAAAATGTCAACTTTTCTGAAAAGACGAGAAGACAAGAAGAACGGGAGAAAGCCCACTCACCAACCAAAGACAAGACTATATAAAGACCACCCTTCACACTTTTCATGGAGTTTTTTTTCCATCTTTTTCTCTTTTCCTGTTCGTAGTCATCACCAACACCACTAGGGTGTTTGGTGATTTTGATTCTTATTTTTCTAATCTTGTAGTTTGATCTTTGTCTTTTGATTGTTAAAACCTTATTCAATCAATACAATCTTTCCATTTCATCTTGTTCATCTTCATCTTTTTGATTCAAAGTTAAAGTTCTTATTTGGTTGATTTGGTCTTTAAAAGTTGTTGGGTTTTAAGTTTTTATTGATGGGATTTGATGTTTATGGTTAGTAGATGATTAGGGATTAGATTTGTTTAAGTTTTGGTGAAAAACTTGGTGATTTTTGGCTTGGAATTGTGTTCCCCTGTTCTTCGGTCTCCTACTGTTCTTGAAGTATTTCCAGGTTCCGAATGAACAAATCTTCCGAGTGAAGCATCTTAGCCAAAAGTTCCGAACCAAGTTCCGGATAAAGTTCCGAACCAAGTTCCGGATAAACTTCCGAACGAAAGTTCCGGATAAACTTCCGAACGAAAGTTCCGGATAAACTTCCGAACGAAAATTCCGGATAAACTTCCGAACGAAAGTTCCGGACCAACTTCCGGACGAAAGTTCCGGACCAACTTCCGGATCAAAGTTCCGACCAAAGTTCCGACCAAAGTTCCGAATCAAATCTTCCGAGTAAAGTTCCGAACGAAGTTCCGGATCAAAAGTTCCGAACCAAGTTCCGAGTGAACTTCCGAATCAATTTTCTTTTGAGCATTTTTAAGTGATACTTATTGTTTCTTCATTTTATATTTATATTTTAATTTTAATTCTAGTTTTATTAATTGTTATTAAATTAATTGCTTTTAATTTAAGTTTTCATGTTAATGCATTTAAACCTTTTAGTAGATTAGAAAACCAAACCTCCTTTTTAGTAACCAAGAACAATCATTCCACTTAGAGCTGTAATCAATTCGAGAGGATTTCGAGAAACGAACTTTCAACGAGAAAAATCTCTTGTATCACCGAGCCCCGTAAATATTTTCAAAATTGACTAATAATTATTTCCCGCTTTTTAGCTAACTATTTTCATTTTGAGCCACAACTATTGCCAAATTGCAACCAAGGTCCCTCAACCACTATATAAAAAGCTTAAAAACACACACACACACACACACACACACACACACACATTTTCCACTCAAAAAATTTTCTCATCCTCTCTTTCTCTTTCCGAAACACCACCACCCTACCAAAACCAAACTTTAAACAATTATAACTTGAATTTGAGGATGATCTAAGCTAAACTAATTATAGACCCACTCTTAGAATTGATCAAGGATCATTTTGGTATGAAAAATTCTTACATGCAAGGCATTTTTATTTTTTGATGTTGGTAAGTAGAAACCATGATCATGCATGGTGTTCTTGCCATGATCAATGGTGATTGTTGCAAGAAATTTGTTAAAAACTTCATTTCGATTCAAAGGTTTTAACTTTTATGATGATTTATATGTTATGGTACATATATGTTGATGTTAGGTTATAGGAATGAACATTTCTATGGTTGGTTTTGATCAAAAGTTGATTTTGTACAAGATTTTGGTAGTCATTTTATAACAGTAAGTAAACTATAAAATCCGAATTTTTATGTTTTGAAAATGGCTTAACTTATAGACTAGGGTTGTAGATAATTTTATTATCTTCGATTTGATATAAGGTAGAGCTTCTAGCTCCAAACGAGCGCGAAGTTATGATGTTTTGATTGATCGTGTACCGGGAGACAAGTATCGACACTACATATAGTTGTTGTCGATATTTGGATCGAATCTCGGGGACTCTAAATGGAAGTTTTGAAATATGTAACCTACTGATAATGAGGTGTTTACCTTAGAGGTTGAGTTTAATTTAAAACTCGAGTGTCGGTTTTGTAAACGAAGTCTTTTAAATAAGTTAAAACGGTTGTATGAAAAATTAACGTAAATCTGTCCGGATTTTGTAGTTTGAAAATGAGTCGGGTAAAGGACTTTAAAAGTAAATTCATTTGATAAACTTGTAGGAGGACTTTATATCTATAGTAAGTTAGTCTATCGAGTCGTTTCATAAACGGTTGACAAGTTTAAAAAGGGGTAAATAAGCTAGTACATGTAGTATGTGCCGGCGGACTTTGTTAAAAGTGTGAAATGGTAATGTAAATGAGTAGTAAAGTATAATGAAGTTATTTATATCGTTTACTCTCGAGTGTATTGTGGTTTTATGAGTTTGAGTTTAATGTTGTTATGTATGATTTATTTCTCGAGTCTATTATTAATGTACGCACCTTATTTGCTAGGTTGCGGTTGTCGTAATTATCGGGCATCTACTATCGTCGGCGATCGTCTTCAACTACTTCTACTACTAAAGGTGAGTCTATAGCCTCGTTTGAGCTCATTCAAATATTTCTAAAACCCGCGAGGGGGAATACATGTTTTATAAACTTTGAACACAAGATTTTTATGGTATGCTTGTCCCTCTTTGAATGGACCCGTGGTTGCCTTTAAATTGCATTAAGTGATTGCCATTGTTAAAGCCTCAATTATGGATCGTTAATTAACCTATGATGGGTTAACCGCTAGTACATGAATAGATCTATGGGGGAAGCCGCCCCGGTTCAGTTTGTGTGGACTTGTCACAGAAGCTTAGGCCCGACCTCCACACTGTTTGAGCATATTGTATTGAGAAGTCAGGTATACGGCAATGTACCAATAATCTGGAGGTAACCGACAATTAATAAATCTCCTGTCTTATCAGACCTCTAAAAGGAGTGTCTAAGGACTCGGTTCCATGAGCTTATTGCAATTTATGCTATATACAATTATTATTGTTGATGCAAATTATTATTTGATGCTTGTTAAGCATGCCACAAACTTATAATCTTTGCTTGTGTTCAAATTGATTACATAAATCTATAGATTCACTCGGCATTTTTGCTGATTGTTTTACTCACATGTATTTCAGGTAATCAAGAAGTGGAAGCTTGGAGGTCACGAGAATGAAGTTGTGCACTGCTTTTGTTGTTCAAACTCTTTGATTTATTTATCGTTCCATTTTTAAAACAAACTAATATGTTGTTTTAAACTTATCTTTTGGTAACGATTACTTAGGACTACGATACTCTGGTGAATGTTTTAGGGACGGTAAATTTGAAACGTCTCTTTTCGAGTCGTTCTTTGTAAATTATGTGTTATTGTATCATTGTTTAGCACCCAAAGATGTATTCCGCTGCGTGTAAATTTGGGGGTGTTAAAGATTGGTACCAGAGCCATGAGTTATAGAGAACTAGGTCTTTATTTTAAAAACCTAAACTATAACTATCAGTTTTTTATTTTTCAAAGAGTTGGTGCACATGACTTCGCGTGACTTCAGGTTCAAGCTACTTCTGTGATTACAATATTAGTATACGTTATTACGTATACCTTATTGATAAGTATTTTTAAATAAATGCTATGATCCATTTATGGATATATATTTATATCTAGGATCCTTTTATCGATATATTTATGTCGTTAAACTTTTCGATAAAAGTTTATCATTTATTAATGATTAACTTAAATAAATACAATGAATTTTCAAGATCTTTCTGTATTTATTTTGAAGTATTTAAATTTCTTTTATTGCAAAATTTTATATTATGACCTTACATACCTTCATCTGCGCGCTATGTTCATTGTTTAACCCTTTGAGATATCTATATAGATATCCAAATCGTCTTCTGGCTGTTTGTGCTTGGACGTCTTGAAACATAGTCTCTAGACCATTGTGTAGCTCAATGTGTCCTTGGAATAGACTAACCGCTATCGTGTGAGTCATACATTTTGAAACACTTCCTATAATCGTGTTGAATAATATCATGGTTTTTCTTAATATTTTGTTGATTTTTATCACCGTTTTACACGACATGCGAAGATTTAATTCATTGACATTTATATGTATCGACTCCGAAGTGTATTGTTCGCTTATATCTTGGTAACGTCATTCACCGTTTTGCTTCCTAAATTACATGTTGAATACCTTGAAGCATCTTATGTCATTCATTATACTATATTTTTATTTGATGCTCATTATGAGATTTATTTTTCATTGTTGTAAAATCCACAAGACATGTGTGTATATATATATATTTTGAGCCGTTAGGAAGTGTCGAAAAATATATTTAATGGAGAAACTGCAGGGGGTGTATAAACAGGTCAAAACTTAAAAGTAAAACCTGCGTTTTTAAAATAAAATAGTCAAACCTGCATAGAACTTGCAGGGGTATTTTAGTCATTTATTATTGGGTTTCAGGTCTCGGGTAAAATTAGAAAGTCGTCTGAAACGTCGTTTTGCATCAAAATGCTTTAGACTCCGAGTCTTGGAGATGTCGTTTATCGGGTCAGTTAATCGACTCATATTTAAAAGTTAAACCTGATAGAAAATTCAGAACATGAGTTTTAAACGTTTTTAAGCAGTTTTGATTTTATTTGAGATCGTAAAATTTTAGCGAATGTTATTTTACAACTAACGAATACTAGTTGCATGTGAAAATGTTTAAAAATAGAAACATTACAAGATTAGCAATTACCGGATTAATGGTGTAATTTGAAAATAAATAATATACTTTCTTAAAAGCATGTTGTGTCGAGTATCTTACATAGAATACACATATGGATTGATTTATTCTTTTTATATATATGACTCATTTGTCATTCGATGTTATTTTATTTTTATTTTCTTCTAACCTTCCACCGATTTGGGTTGAGTTTTGAAGTTTTGCCTTCACATTCTTCTTCGACATTCTCATAACGTGTCTCATGGCGTTTTCGTCTAAACCTTATAACCTTTTGAAACCTTAACAACTTGTAACCATTTCATTGGTTGTTTTATGAGCTACTATTTGCCACTTTTTGCAAACCTTTGGCTACTTTATACGTTGTCATAATGTCACCTTATAAATAAATATGATATTATTTTACGATTATTTTCACCAATTGTTTTTACTTTGGTCTTATAAAATACTTTTCGTAACATTAAAAGTTGCTTATTGAGTATCTCACAAATTACTTGTATCCTATAAATTTATAAAATATTTTTAAATTCCATTTACAAATGGCATTGTTTATATATAAACATAAGAAACGTAATACTTTTCGACGAAACTGAGCACTGTATTGCTATTCCTAAATTATACACGGCCTGATCACCTATGTCTAATTTAGAAGGAGCCATGCTTGGCTGAATGGTAGTCATCTTAAAAATCTTGATAATAATCAACTTTATACTTGTATTTATGAAAAAGTTAAATAAAATGAAATAAAGTGAAAAGAAGTTTTGAAAACCTTTATATTTTATGCAAGTAGCGTAGTTTCTATGCATCCACATACGTTTTCTTACCTTTTCTTGAACGAATTACGCGTTTACGGGTACGTTTTTACTCGACGATCGTTTTTTCCACTTGTTACTTCATTTTGTCTTGTAACTGATTTTTTTTTACCATTCGTCTAATTACTGACTGTTGATAAATGATTTGAAAGTCTCGATGTTTTATCCTTCCTTCTCGTCCAATCTTCTTTATACGACTGGGTAGATCTTTGGAATGTCTCCGCACGTGAATAATGAAATATCACTAGAGTGATTTCCGTATATCCCGGATGACGTCCGTCACTCTCGTTTGTCTCGAAATCCACTCTTGTGAACCGTGCTTTGACTTCTCTCTTTAAACACTAACATCGTTCATTTGATTTGTTTTAATTAAAAGTGATTATTAGGAATTTTATTTTATTAAAATTTTTGTATGGATCTTATTTCCGATCATGTATCGACCATCGCTAAGTTAACGAACTGATTTTGGTGAACCATCGACCGCACTAACAAAATTGACAACTTGTTTAATCTATTATTTCTTATCATCTTACCATCAATGCCTTTATTTTATTATTCTCATTAAGAATTCTACGACATTTGTTTCGTCCCCTTTTGTACCATTGATTTCGTACTAATTGTTGACTATTATTTCCATTCGTATTCGTTTGTTATCTTGTCACATTTCGAAACCCGAATATATCCCATATTTATTTTGAAATAATAAACACCTTTATGTATTTCTACAACGTATTATAATTTATTTTTGGAACTTTTATATATTTTCCAATGATTTTTAATTATCGAAATAACCATCATAAGAAAAAGGTCAAATTTATACATCATATTTTGTATAACTAAAAATAATGTTTAAAATGAAATTATGTTCTACCTTTTGAACTAATTGACTTATCATACTTTACTTTAAATGTAATGAAATTATCGGTTTAACTTATATTCCTAATAGTGATTTGATTTGGAAATTATATTTTCTAATTGTAACCATCAGTATGAGTTAAATTAATAAATTCATGTCATTCTTTCAAAGTTTCTTAAGACAACCAAAATAACTCCTATTTTGATATATCGTCCTTATCAAGAAAGTACCTCAACTGAGTTTTAAGGTAATACCAAAATACGGGACGGATAATTGTGACAAATGTTACTTTAATGTTAATATTTAATTCTTTCTTCGCTCTCATTTTCCTAGTATTGTGAATTATTATGTTTTACGGTTACGTGAGTCGAGATCCCTCGTCGATCGTCAACCTTAAATCATTTTACCACATATTGTCCGTTTATGCGTTTATTGAATTCATTTTTATCTCGTTTTGTTCCTCGTACTGGAGAGCACTATTTTATTCTGAGTTTAAAATGAATATCGGGAAGCAGTGTATAAGAAGAAACGATAAGTGTCACCAGGATTTATGCGTGTACTTGTGGAATGATTGAGGACCGAATCTATTAATGAATGGAGTTAATAAATTCGTTACGACCTCGAGGAGTATGTTGAAGCCGACACCGCAAGTGGAAAGACTCTTGAGATCAAGTGGTTATTATCAAGGGTTCGTTCAAGGATTTCTCGATGATTATGTTCGACCTTTTCTTTTATGTACTTATATGGTGTGTGATCTAGTCAAATGATCATAAGTTGTGAGAACTTGAGACGACATCATCCGATGACGTCCGATCATGTAGAACACATATTATGTAATATCTTTTTGACTTTCAACGACGATATTTATTGAGACTTTAATGCGCGTTGGCGAAAGTGAGATGGTGTCTTTGTATTATCTTTTGAGTAGGGACCCGCGTGTGAGCACCCTCTGATGACGAAAATGTTTTTCTTGTTAGTTCTTTTTGATGTGTGTCCATGGCTATCCGGCCAGTGGCTATCCTTTAAATTTCAACATTCCTTTTAACTGGACTTACCCGAAAATCCTGTCATCTATTCTTGTCGTCGAATGAGCTTCGTGTGATTCATAAAATTTTCATGTGTCGAGCCTGACGGGTAACTGATGGATAAGGATTTATTTATTCCTTTTTGGTGAGATACAACTTGACGACAAGTTGCATTTTGTAAAAGAACCAGTGGAGATCGTGGATCGAGATTCACGTGAGAACGTGAGGACTTCTTTATAAGGAATGCCCTCATCCTTCCGGGTAGTGAACAACTCGAGTATGAGGTGAGTTAAGCGCCGGGACGTCGCTCCCTTAAAGTGGTGAGGATGTAAAACCCGTAAAAATAAGGTCATAATTTAATTATATTTTTCAAATAATTTTAAAGTATTTTATAACGTTAAATACTATTATGCTTAACGGTTTAAGTTGAAACCGATATTAAATATTATATTTTAATATTTTGACGAGTAACGAGGACTACTAGTGATCGGGATACCGACGGATGCCCACGATTTTATATTTTATTATCGATCGTTTCGATATTTAATATTTTCGACGATATCGTTTTAATTACGTATCGAGTCGTTATATTATTATTTTTCGTGTGCGTTTTAACTTTTAAAAAGTATTTTTACGAAACCCGAGCCCCGTAAATATTTTCAAAATTGACTAATAATTATTTCCCGCTTTTTAGCTAACTATTTTCATTTTGAGCCACAACTATTGCCAAATTGCAACCAAGGTCCCTCAACCACTATATAAAAAGCTTAAACAAACACACACACACACATTTTCCACTCAATTTTTTTTCTCATCCTCTCTTTCTCTCTCTATATTTCCGAAACACCACCACCCTACCAAAACCAAACTTCAAACAATTTTAACTTGAATTTGAGGATGATCTAAGCTAAACTAATCATAGAACCACTCTTAGAATTGATCAAGGATCATTTTGGTATGAAAAATTCTTACATGCAAGGCATTTTTATTTTTTGATGTTGGTAGGTTGAAACCATGATCATGCATGGTGTTCTTGCCATGATCAATGGTGATTGTTGCAAGAAATTTGTTAAAAACTTCATTTTGATTCAAAGGTTTTAATTTTTATGATGATTTAGATGTTATGGTTCATATATGTTGATGTTAGGGTATAGGAATGAGCATTTCTATAGTTGGTTTTGATCAAAAAGTTGATTTTGTACAAGATTTTGGTAGTCATTTTATAACAGTAAGTAAACTGTAAAATCAGAATTTTTATGTTTTGAAAATGGCTTAACTTATAGCCTAGGGTTTTAGATAATTTTATTAGCTTCGATTTGATATAAGGTAGAGCTTCTAGATCCAAACGAGCGCGAAGTTATGATGTTTTGATTGATCGTGTACCGGGAGACGAGTATCGACACTACATATAGTTGTTGTCGATATTTGGATCGAATCTCGGGGACTCTAAATGGAAGTTTTGAAATATGTAACCTACTGATAATGAGGTGTTTACCTTAGAGGTTGAGTTTAATTTAAAACCCGAGTGTCGGTTTTGTAAACGGAGTCGTTTAAATAAGTTAAAACGGTTGTATGAAAAATTAACGTAAATCTGTCCGGATTTTGTAGTTTGAAAATGAGTCGGGTAAAGGACTTTAAAAGTAATTTCATTTGATAAACTTGTAGGAGGACTTTCTATAGATAGTAATTTTAGTTTATCGAGTCGTTTCATAAACGGTTGACAAGTTTAAAAAGGGGTAAATAAGCTAGTACATGTAGTATGTGCCGGCGGACTTTGTTAAAAGTGTAAAATGGTAAAGTAAATGAGTAGTAAAGTATAATGAAGTTATTTATATCGTTTACTCTCGAGTGTATTGTGGTTTTATGAGTTTGAGTTTAATGTTGTTATGTATGATTTATTTCTCTAGTCTATTATTAATGTACGCACCTTATTTGCTAGGTTGCGGTTGTCGTAATTATCGGGCCTCTACTATCGTCGGCGATCGTCTTCAACTACTTCTACTACTAAAGGTGAGTCTATAGCCTCGTTTGAGCTCATTCAAATATTTTTAAAACCCTCGAGGGGGAATACATGTTTTATAAACTTTGAACACAAGATTTTTATGGTATGCTTGTCCCTCTTTGAATGGACCTATGGTTGCCTTTAAATTGCATTAAGTGATTGCCATTGTTAAAGCCTCAATTATGGACCGTTAATTAACCTATGATGGGTTAACCGCTAGTACAATTAATAGATCTATGGGGGAAGCCGCCCCGGTTCAGTTTGTGTGGACTTGTCACAGAAGCTTAGGCCCGACCTCCACACTGTTTGAGCATATTGTATTGAGAAGTCAGGTATACGGCAATGTACCAATAATCTGGAGGTAACCGACAATTAATAAATCTCCTGTCTTATCAGACCTCTAAAAGGAGTGTCTAAGGGCTCGGTTCCATGAGCTTATTGCAATTTATGCTATATACAATTATTATTGTTGATGCAAATTATTATTTGATGCTTGTTAAGCATGCCACAAACTTATAATCTTTGCTTGTGTTCAAATTGAATACATAAACCTATAGATTCACTCGGCATTTTTGCTGATTTTTTTACTCACATGTATTTCAGGTAATCAAGAAGTGGAAGCTTGGAGGTCACGGGAATGAAGTTGTGCACTGCTTTTGTTGTTCAAACTCTTTGATTTATTTATCATTCCATTTTTAAAACAAACTAATATGTTGTTTTAAACTTATCTTTTGGTAACGATTACTTGGGACTACGCTACTCTGGTGAATGTTTTAGGAACGGTAAATTTGAAACGTCTCTTTTCGAGTCGTTCTTTATAAATTATGTGTTATTGTATCATTGTTTAGCACCCAAAGATGTATTCCGCTGCGTGTAAATTTGGGGGTGTTAAAGCTAATTACTGTTTTATACAGCCTATAATTTTAACCATGATTTTAACATCTTTACATGTAGATTTTAGTCTTTTTAACCAAATCTATCAACAGAAAATCCCCACGTAATACTTTGATCATTATTTATCATCATATACATATACATTTATAAAAAAATACATGAATACTGTTGTTCCCATTTAATCCATAACACAAGATTCTTAGAGAGAGAAAGAGAAGAAAAGTAGAAAGAGAAAGTAGAGAGAGAAGTGGAAGGTTTACACTAAAACTATGTGTTTAATGAAATGAACCAACACCCTCTTTCACATGTGAAAGAGGGTTATATACCCCACGGCTCTAAGGCCTTTGTGGGCTTCATCTTGGGCCGGGCTTGGCTTTCTTTTGGGCTTACGCCCCTAACTTATACAATATTAGCTTAAAGTCCAAGCCCGGTTTTCCCGACTAACCTATTACAATACAAGACCATTTAACGACTGAGATGACCTATTACATTCTTGTTCGACTATATAAAATATAGGGCTAACAATCTCCCCCAATGTATCGGTCATCTTAAAAAGCTTAAAAAGCATAAGATGATTGAGTGAATACATTCTTGTAGAGGAGATCTTCCTGCTTTGGTCTTGTATCTTGGTCTTGATCTTGTTTGTAACAGCTTTGTTCCTTCATGCTTTCGTGATCTTTATCTTGAGCCTTTGTCATTTGACTTTGAGTGCTTGAGGTCTTCATCTGTACTCCTTGTGACTAAGATGACTTATTACATTCTTACATTCTTAGGTATCTTGATTATCGCCATCTTGTGCTCTTGTGACTTCTGAATCGACATCGGTTGCACAGCTACGCCACCTTCTTGATATGCAGCAACATATATAGACACGGATGAAATGGCTTTGAACATTTCACCCTAACTCGGTAGCGTTTTACCTCCGGTCGGTGAAGACCGTTAAACGGTATTAAATACCGTACCTGTGATCAGGTAGATTCAATTAGGAACCTCCTTGACAGGGTTTCCCAGCGGTAGTAGCCAGTTCTCTTTACTCGACCGTCTCAAAGCAGACTGCGAACGTAAAGAGTGAATCATAAGGATAAATTATCCGTCTGATTAGAGTCGTCAATTCAGATTTCCTGGAACAAGTTTGATTCTAAAAGAATCGCACCATTGTTGCTTTCCAGTTTGTCACAAGCTTGATTCATAGAGAATCTTGCGAGTTACCTACCGCAGTGCTGTTTGATGTTGACACTGGAAGGATTTCCATTCGTCACTGTGAACACTAATGAGTGTCACTCTGAATGTTCTGGCAAGATCACATGGATTTTGCGAAGAAACCTGGAATCAAGTTTGAATCAATTAAGAATCGAAACTTAGTTGCTTTCCAGTTCTCACAAGTTTGATTCGTGTAGAATCGCACAAGTTACCTACCATGAGCTTGTTTAATGCTGGCTCAAGCAGGATTTCCATCTTCATTGTGAATCGTATCACTCAGATGTTCTGGCAATATCACAAGGATAATGCGTAGGACTCGATTGTGTCCTAATGAGATGATAAATTGATCTCGTTTGGCTCTAGACTCAATAAGTGCATTTTGGTAATCGGAGGCTGGAGCAGACTGCCACCTTTTCAATATTAACTGACTCGGAGTGAGAAAGTCAATAGATACGTGTTGATCTCCGTGACAATGAGACAAGTTTCTTTTGAGAGAAACTCGAATGGCTGGGGAAGGGTTGTGCATCGCATCACTGGGTCCATGACACTTGTCTTCAAAAGATGTGTTAACCCGGTTTCTACCTAAGTTGCATAGAATATTCAACTCCTTCAATGCTTACCAATACGTCATCATTAGCACCTTGTTGTGATTGTTCTAGTGCTAACTTAAGTAATTGGTCCGCATTCAGCTTCATTCCACTCCATCTTTCCTAAGGACAAGTATTTCTAGCTATGGAATGTCCTTGGGTAGATCCCTCCGGTTCTGGTTGGATCATAGGACTTAGTTTCCTATCCTAAACCACCTTTTGACTCCATCGTTCCGTCGTGGATAGTAGGTTGTTTTGGGTATAGATCGTAACCATTAAACCATTGAAAACCATTCAAAGTGTTTGATAAAAATCAAAACTTTTAACACTTGAAAGTTTTACATTTCCGAAAAGCTCCCCCTACACACATGCATCGATATACGAAATAGTTTGGCATGTGAAGGAAAGAGTTGCACTTTAGTCTTTAAGATCACATGTTGCGATATATTACATTTTAATCACATTTTCTCCCCCTATCTCTAATATAAAAACATCATATTAGAGATATTAATTGATTAAAATATGACAATTTCTGAAAATCGATTGGGAGAGAAACATGTGTGCACGAATGAAGCATGGAACATTTTTAGTCGGGTCGCTCCCCCTCAACAATATATGTGTGTCTTGAGACAAAATTTGACAAAATTTTAGAAAAACGACACCACAAAATATGTTGAGGTACGGAGTTGAGATGCCTTTTCCGATATAATATATTACATTTGACAATTTTATATCATTTTCGGAATGTGTTGGATACATAAAATATGACAATTTTAGAGATGTACCCAACAACATTAAAAGGCTTGATTTTAAAACGCTCCCCCTCAAAAATTGATCAAAAATAACATGTGACAATTTTGAGATATAAAAACCACTTATGAGGAAGGGAGTGTTGAACACACAATTTTGAAAGATTTAGAAAAACCTTTTGAGAAATTCTTGAAAAATTGTGTTCAACGGTTTTAAAATAATCAGGATAGAAGACTTCTCTTCTATTGATTAGGGAAAGCGCACTGAAACGTACACTCCCCTTTCGGGTCCGTTTTTTCATGAACTCAAAACGTTGATTGTTTTGTGACTAGCTCATGACCGAGAAAAATAAATTTCCCGTTGTGAAGGATAAGTTATCATCCGTGATAAACTTTCCTTAAGTTGAAGTTCGAGTTCTAAGCTGACATTTACTTAGAAATCGTTTTTCATGAACTTAAAAACTTTGAATGTTTTTATGAGAAGCTCATGACCGAGAAATATGAATTTCTCGTTGAGAAGGATAAGTTATCGTCCGAGATAAACTTTCCTTAGTTGAGGTCCGAGTTCTAAGCTGTGATGCGCCTAGAAGTCATTATGAGATAATATCAAGCAGCTTCATTTGCCAAAACCTCCAAGTCTTCTGGAGTCATATACTTCATACCAAGACGGCCAACGAGATACGCAAACCTATCTTTCGATAGAGCTTTTGTAAACAAGTCTACCAGCTGGTACTCAGTTCTGACAAAGTATAATTCTACGATGCCGCGTTCCACTTGTTCCTTGATGAAGTGATATCTGACATCGATGTGCTTGGTGCGGGAGTGCTGAACCGGATTGCAAGATATGGCTATGGCCGACTTTGAGTCACAATACATAGGTATTTTATCAAAGTGGAAGCCATAATCCGTGAGTTGAGTTCTCATCCAGAGGACTTGAGCACAACACGCGGATAGAGCCACATATTCTGCTTCAGCTGATGAGAGCGAAGTGCAATCCTGCTTCTTTGACGACCAACTGACAAGCTTGTCTTCCCCTAGAAATTGTATGCTACCAGAAGTGCTTTTACGACTATCAAGACAACCTGCGTGATCAGAATCTGAAAAAGCCGTTAGATGAAAACCGGTTTCTCTCGGATACCAGAGTCCCATGTGAATGGTATTCTTAAGGTACCGAAAGATCCGTTTAACCTCTTTGAGGTGCTTTTGAGTAGGTCTGGCTTGATATCGTGCACAATAGCATGTGGCATGATGAATATCAGGCCTGCTGGCTGTAAGGTACATAAGTGACCCGATCATACTGCGATATCGCGTTTGATCTACGGGATATGAGTACAAGTCAGCGTCTAGGGATGTGGTCGACAATGGTGTACCAACGCGAGCACATGAGGTCATACCATGCTTTTTAAGTATCTCTTGAGCATACTTAGCTTGGTTAATGAAGATACCACGTGGGGATTGATGAATCTGGAGGCCTAAAAAGAATTTTAGCTCCCCCATCATTGACATTTCAAATCTGCTGTGCATTAATTTTTCAAAACGTTTTGAAAGTTTTGGGTTCGTAGAACCAAAAATAATGTCATCAACATAAACTTGCACCAGCATTATGTCATCCCCATATTTATTAGTAAAAAGAGTAGGATCAATAGAACCTTTGGAGAATCCTTTGGACACCAAGAAGTTTGAAAGTTCTTCGTACCATGCCCTTGGAGCTTGTTTAAGTCCATATACAGCCTTCTTGAGACGATAGACTTTGTCAGGATGATGAGGATCGACGAATCCTTCCAGCTGATTCACATACACTTCTTCCTTCAAATGACCGTTGAGAAAAGCTGTTTTGACGTCCATCTGAAAAACCGTGAAGCCCTTATGTGCAGCATAAGCAAGGAATATCCTGACTGCTTCCAAACGAGCGACTGGAGCGAATGATTCATCGTAGTCTATGCCTTCTTGTTGACGGTATCCCTTAACCACAAGACGAGATTTGTTTTTGATGATGGTTTGTTCTTCATCCAGTTTGTTTTTCCAGATCCATTTGAAATCTAAAATTGACATTCCATAGGGTCGGTCAACAAGTTCCCAAACATTTAGGCGTTCAAACTGATGAATTTCGTCTTGCATTGATTCAATCCACGCATGATCAGTCATGGCTTGTTTGATGTTTGTAGGTACAGTTGAACTCACGGTGAGTGCATACATACACACATCGCCATCGGTTTCGAGTTGTCTGCGTGTTCGAACCGGTTGTGAAGGATTTCCAATGACTTGCACCAATGGATGATCACGTGTCCAATGGTGAGTGGATGGATATGGTTGGTAGAATGTATGCATGTTGGACGGATCAACATGTTGACTAGAAGACTCTCCGACTTCGTGTATCGGTGTACCGAACGGATTGATAAATTCTTCATCGTCAGGTTGTGCATCGACTGCTTGATTGTTGTTTTCTCCTTCAGCATTGACGGTTGGTGATGTTGGTTGTATGACAGTTTCTTGAGTTTGTTGAGTATCCACTGGAATTGTCTCTTGAGCAACGGTTGCTGAAGTAGATGCAGTTGTGTCTTGTTGACTTTGTGATGGTGCATCAGCAGTATTGACAGCGGAAGGCTTTGACACAACTTGATTGTTTCCATAGTAATATTCATCAAACATTGGATCATATAAATCAACCAACTCATTCATTTGTGTCGTATCCGTCGAGTCTGCTGTAGGAGTGTTTTCTTGACATTCTTGCACGGGACGTACACTGTTGTGTGTAGGTGCCATTGCTGGACATTGAGGTGCGGGACTTGAGCTGTTGTGATCAAGTACCATTTGTGGCAATTCGTCAAAGTTCACATGAATTGTTTCGACAATGATCTTTGTTCTCTTGTTATAGACCCGATATCCTTTCGACAATGTCGCGTACCCCACAAAAATACATGCATCACCTTTTTCTTTCATCTTGTCGAGATTCTCACCGTCTTTAAGGATGTAGCATAAAGATCCAAATACGTGAAAGAATTTTACAGTAGGTTTCCTGCCATTGATGATGTGGTAAGGTGTCTTTTCATGTCTAGGGATAACGAGAGAACGATTCTGAGTATAACAGGCAGTTGCAATTGCTTCAGCCCAGAAGAATAACGGTAATTTTGAAGCAGAAAGCATTGTTCGAGTAGCCTCAACCAAAGTACGGTTCCGTCTTTCGACAACGCCGTTTTGTTCAGGAGTTCGAGCAATAGACGTTTGATGTTCGATGCCTTCTTCTTGAAAGTAAGATTGCAAGTTCTTGTTCAAAAATTCAGTACCCCTATCCGTTCTTACGGTTAAGACTTGAGCTTGAAGATTGCGTTGTATCATCTTGAGAAAGTTTTTGAGAACCTCTGGTGTTTCATCTTTGGACCTTAAGAAGAAAGTCCATGTGTATCTAGAGTAATCATCAACAATCACTAGAATATACTTTTTCCCGTTAATACTCTCTACACGCATGGGACCACATAAATCCATGTGTAGAAGTTCCAATCGTCCTTTGGAGCTAGGGGTAGTCTTTGTTTTGAAAGACTTCCGTTTTGCTTTCCCCAACTCACAAGAAGAACAAAGATGGTCTTTGACGAATTTCAACTTAGGAAGACCGGTCACAATATCATTCTTAGAAAGCAAGTTGATGGTGTCAAAATTGAGATGTGACAATCGTTGATGCCATAACCATGCTTGAGATGATGATGCTTTAGCCATTAAGCAAATTGGATTTGTTGAAGATGTGTCTTGAAGAGTTACTGTGTAGAGATCAGAACCACGAGAACCTGTAAGAAGGTCATTCCCATCGTAGTCTCTAACATAGCAAGTAGATTTCCGAAAAGCCACTTCCAAATCCGCATCACAAAATTGACCAACCGAGAATAAATTGTGATTCAGTCCCTCGACGTAATAAACCCGTTTTATAGTGATATTCCCTTGAACCAAGTCTCCATATCCGAGTATCGGTGCAAATTGATCATTTCCAAACCGTACCGTACCCAGAAACTTCTCCACGAAGTTAATGAGAAGCTTGAGATTGCCCGTCATGTGCTTTGTGCACCCGGAGTCCATTATGAATAGGATGAGTTCGACGAGCTGCAGAAGAATTAGAAGACAATGTAGCATTTGACAAATGGGAGCCCTTGATAGAAACGGGTTCCAAAATAGTAGTGGACCTAGATTCTAAAGGCAAGCTAACATTCATAGACCCAATTAGAATGAGGGTTGTCTTAGGTACCCATTTGTATCCGGGTGGTGTAAATCTTGAATACCCCCGTGTACATGTCCTAATCATGTTCTCATAAAGCTTCTTTAACCTGCTTTGTTTACGTAGAGTAGTGGATTGGTTCAAAGTTCTTGTGGGTTTACTAGTACTAGTGGGCATACGAATAGGCTTCCTAGTTCTAGTATTCACGCCATTATAATTAAGAGCACAAGCATCATGATTGAAAGTACGAACACATTTGCCACATTCAACACAAACAAATTCAACATTCGAGGTCTTAGCATTTAAACTGTCATTACTTGCAGTTACAGACGTTTTATTCTTAGAAAACTTAAAATTCCTACGGTGATCTTCTACTTCATTCTTCTTCCCTTGACTATTGTTAGGCATGACTCTATCTTCAACTCTAGTGCTCTTAAGCTGTGGTCCGCTAACACTAGTAGTGGGATTTACTCCTGTAGAAGAAGACACACGTTGATTAGTTTTCCTAGTATTCTGAGGTAACTGCGTTGTTCCAGTTTGAGTGGACCTAGTGTTCATCTTATACATTCCAGGTGCTATCACATTAGTGCTCTTGTCATTTCCTATCTTAGGCAAAGTCTGTGGGGGTTGTCCCAAAATAGATGTTTTAGGGCATTTAACCGCATTCGGTTGACGAACGGTAGATGGTTTACCCAAAACAGACTTTCCTTTCATTTTCTCAATGAGTTTCTGTAACTCACTAATGGCAATGTCCCTTTCTTTTAGCTGAGCTTTCAAATCATTTATTTCGAAATCTTTTTCATTTAGTAGACGAAACGAAGAAGCTGACATTTCTTGACACTTTTTATGATTATGAGATTTTTCACCTTTTTGTAAAGCAAGTTCAAGAGAAATGGAGTGTTTCTCAAGTTGAGAAAAACTTTTCGAAAGTTTGTTATATGACTGTATTTGTTTCGAAAGCTCTACTTCAAGATTGCGACATTTCGCGTCCGATTCTGACACTAGACATGCTACATGACAATATTGATCCAGATCGGTATACACACCAAGTATAGCATTCATATGGTCAGCATAAAAAATATTCCTTGGAAAGTCGATCAATTTCGTTAGAAAGTTGGTGTTCTTGTGTCTTTAATTTAATTTGAAGAAAATCAACTTCATCTTCAAGAGATTTGACATAGCTTAAATCAGTTAACATTTCCTCAGTGAGAGCATTATAAAACATTTCCACATTTTTTGAAAGATCATCAATGGTTGGAACAATGCATTGTTGGATGACGACTTCTACTTGTGGGTTAGGTTTAATATTCCAAATGGTATCCCTAGAAACTTTTTCATAGTCGACGACACCTTTGTACAAATTTAAAACCCCTTGTTTTATAAACTCAAATTGCTGAACACTTTTGCTTTTCTCATCCCATTTACGTTTTTCATCCAAAATTCGCTTTTCTAACAAAATTGATTGCTTTTTGAAACTCCTTTTTAAAGAAACTTTCTTTTGTGGTTCATCACTTGGTGGTGGAACACTATTATACATCTTATGTTCTTTTGAAAGTTCTTTTTGAGGGACAAACTTAATATGATTGTTAGAATCAGAAAGGTTTATTAAATCACTTAAGTTTGATCGACTTTCTTCTTGTTGACGAATGATTTCGTCGCAGTCAGGGGAAAGCATAAGAGCAAGATTATCAACATAACAACCGATATCATAAAGAGCAGGCTTGGTACTTTGAGCTTTCTTGAGATATTCAGGCTTGACAAAACTCGTTTTCATATTTCTATTGAGCATATTCATAGTTTGAATAGACTGACCTGTTTTGTAAACAATGTTGTTTAACGTGTCGACTCTCTTTTCCAAAGCAAGAATTTTTTCAATATCCTTTTCTTCACGAGTTTTATAAAGCTCAGTTTGTTCTTTGTTAACCGACTCTAATTCAGTAATTTGGAGTTTATGTAGCAGCAGTTGTTCTTCAAGTTCCGATATCTTCTGTTTTGACATATGAATTTCGTGTGCTACTTCAGAACAATATTGTTCGTTGAGCACCTTACGTTCATATACCAAACCATTAGCTATTGCAACCCGTCGATCAGATTCTTTTACATAATCACACTCTTTAAGCCTGTCTATCTCATCGGCTAAGGATGTGTTTGCTTGCTTCAACCGTTTATTAGCTTCTTTGTTTTCATCAATTTCACGTTTTAAAGAGTCAATAATAGACGCAAGCAAATCACGGTCCTCATCTGAGTCAGTATCCTGAACAGCTTTTCCGTCATCATTACACATATGCTGTGAATCCGTAGAGATATTGCTATCCTCCGTGTCCATTACATATGTGTCATTAATGCTTTCGGGTTGCTCAGGATGCCGTCGTTCATTAGCAAACACATTATAGTTATCATGTGATGGTACCTTTTCAAGTGGCTCAGAATCATAGATGGGTCCAGAAGTATCATCAGTCTCTGGGATCACTTCTTGAATCTTTGCCATGTACACATAATGTGCCTCTAACTCTTGATCATCGGCTTCATCATCAGTGTCATCACGCCAGTCAACTTCATCTGCTGTGAGTGGAATTCCTGCTTCTTCTTTCTTGCACAGCAACATCTTTTCCTTGTGATACCCTGAGTCCTTAACCCGTTTTGGCTTCTTGCATTCCCTAGCCATGTGCCCAAATCCCTTACAGTTGAAGCATTGAATCCCAGTCCTCTGCACAACCGGAGTGCCTACAGTATCTCTAGCCCCAACTTGATTCAACGTCCTCTGATTATCATACCTAGCATCACGATCATACCTAGGTGCATGATCAACTTCCTTATATCTAGCATTGGATGATGATCTGAGGTTGTTGTTGGTAGGTTTGTAGATCTTCTTATAAGTTGTGGTGAGTAAAGACATGAGTTCTTCAATCTTCTTGTCCCTTGAAGTTTGTTCATCATCACTGTCTCCATCTGACTCGGTGTCATACTTTGGAGGTGGAGTGGGGACAATTGCTTTTGCTTTGTGTTTAGCAGCAGCTAGAGGTTTGGTGGATGAGCTTGATGACTTCGAGGAATGAGTAGGTGGTTGTTGACGGGGAACGGGTTTTGTTGAAGTAGCAGCCACAAAAGCAATAGAATTAGCAGACCGTTCTGCCTTTTCAGCCCTTAGTTCATTCACTTCATTCTGATGTTGTTTCAAGATATCATAAAGTTTGTGGTAAGATATAGTCTTGATATCCTCCCTTTGTTTGACCAAAGTCACAAACCTCTGCCATTCCGGTTTGAGTTGAAGTAGAAACTGAACATTGGCATGATGATTGGAGATGGTGCACTGATTTCTGACAAGCTCATTCATCATTTTGTAGAATCTCGAGTAATATGAGTCAATGGATTCACCATCTTCAGATGTGAATTTTCCAAACTCCCAAAGTAGATTAGTCTCGAGATCTTGAACATTGATTGACTCACCTTGCTTCAATCGATGAATTGCATTCCACATTTCCATAGCATTAGGACATGCATCAACTGTGGAATATATATCATTATCAATTCCAGTGAGTATGAAATTTACAGCATCAGCTTCAGCTTGGAGGAGTTTCTTTTTCTCAGCAGAACATGTGTCAAAATCCTCCATAGCTCGTATAGTTGATGAAGTACCATCCTCTGCCTGTGTTGTAATTGGTTTGAATTCAAAAACTGGAGGTGGGTTCTCAAGGCAGTGACGAAGAGCAGTTCGGTTTTCTTTTCCATCGAGAAATCTAAGAAAACGAGATCTCCATTGAACGTAGCAACCGGCAGTGAGCACAGGTGGGTTACCGTTGCCACCTTGTTCCAAACGAATTTGATTAGCAGTTGCAATGTTGATGTTGTTGTTAGACATGGTGAATACTTGTGGATGAATTGCAGATCTTAGTGGATTTGTTGTGATGATGTGTGGTTAAAATTGAAATTCCGAAAATTCAAATTTTTTTTTTTTTTTTTTTTTTTTTTTTTTCTCAGTCCGACAATTAAATTCCTCAGTCTGACAAAACGGTAAGCCGAAAATTTTGTATCGCCAAATTTTGAATTTGAGTTAGAAATAGCCAAAAACTAGTAGGGAAAAAATTTGAATTTACTTGACCTAAAAATTTTAACTCTTTTATTTTTTTTTTTTTTTTTTTTTTTTTATTTTTTTTTTTTTTTTTTATAATCTTCGTGTAAACTACGTTCCGAAACTAGTCTAGATAGTGGCTAAGTCTAAAAATTACTCAAACAAAATACCCATCGGAATGTCCATCGGAATACTTATCGGAATGTCCAGATCGGAATGCTCAATCGGAATGCTCAATCGCAATGCTCAGATCGCAATGCTCAGATCGTAATGTCTAGATCGGAAAGCCTGTCGGAATACTCAGATCGCAAAGCCTATCGGAATGTCCAGATCGCAAAGCCTATCGGAATGTCCAGATCGCAAAGCCTATCGGAATGTCCAGATCGCAATGTGGCTGTCAAAATTCAAGCAGAGTAACGACTTAAAATACTTCCTTATACCCGTCGGAATCCAGATCGCAAAGTACGATCGGAATGTCCAGATCGGAATAAGTAATAAAAAAACCCACGATCGCAATGTAGAACCAAAACCCTTTCCGATGGTGATGGTTATTGCGATGGAAGCCCAAGTACAATTTGTACTTTCCGATGGCAGTTTTTGCTAGAATTTCGGAATGAAGAAAAACAAGAAATTTCGCAACTTTTGATCCAAAAAATTTGTGTTTTAGCCAAAACCAAGATACCTAAATCACTACTACTAGTATGTAGATGATTTGTATCAAGAAAAGACCATAAAAACACAAAAAAAGATATGGGACGTGAGATATGGATCAAAAAGGCCACGAAAATTCAAGAACAAACCACACGAATCTTCAATCACCTATCCACTATAGGCTCTTGATACCAAATGTTGTTCCCATTTAATCCATAACACAAGATTCTTAGAGAGAGAAAGAGAAGAAAAGTAGAAAGAGAAAGTAGAGAGAGAAGTGGAAGGTTTACACTAAAACTATGTGTTTAATGAAATGAACCAACACCCTCTTTCACATGTGAAAGAGGGTTATATACCCCACGGCTCTAAGGCCTTTGTGGGCTTCATCTTGGGCCGGGCTTGGCTTTCTTTTGGGCTTACGCCCCTAACTTATACAATATTAGCTTAAAGTCCAAGCCCGGTTTTCCCGACTAACCTATTACAATACAAGACCATTTAACGATTGAGATGACCTATTACATTCTTGTTCGACTATATAAAATATAGGGCTAACAAATACATATTCAAAATAACAAGAGGATAGGAAGAAACAATCTCTATATCACCAAAGTGATGAAAAGATGAGGTTTATGATGAACAAGACTTGGTTCTTGTCACCACATCTTTAACTTGGCAAATGAACTTCTTGAGATCTTCATATGCATGAATACCTTCTTGAAAATCAGCCCCTAAACTCCATGAAAACTCCTTTTCACATGTTATAACCACCTCAAATCATCATCTTTCTAAATGGTTATCAACATATGTTGATTGTAGATGATGTTTATGGTTAAAATTTTGATGATGGCGGTGTTGTGGTGATGAATGTGGACGGCAAGGGAGAGGAGGGAGAGAGAGATTGTGTGGGTTTTCTTGGTTTCCATGTATGCAAATGGTTTAGTTTAGCTTGTTTTTGTGTTCAAGTGGTTTGGATGGAAACTAAGGACACATGTCCTTAGTTTTATTATTAAGTTGACACACATGAGGTGTGTTGTTGAAGCTTTGGCCGTCCCTTTGTGGGGGTGGGGCAAGTGTTACCTTGTCTCATCCCCACTAATTTACGGGTACTCCTCAATTCTAGTTTCCTCGATTTGCGTGCCCTCGGGTCGTTTTATGAAAATCGTTTTTATAAATTATGAATCAACGGCACAAAACGAATCTAATAAAAATTGTCTCATCAAAAACGGAGTTCAAAAACGTAAATACGTAAACCTAAGGTTTCCGGTTTAGTCGTAAAGGACGCTAAATTATGCATGTAAGTCCTAATCTCTTCTCGTAAATTTGTGAGTTTATGAACCAACACAAATTAAAATTCCAAAATAATATTCAAGAATAAATTTATTTCCTGAAGTATCAGACTGTCACCAAAACGGTGTATGTAAACGTAAGCACGTAACGTAGAATTCTCCGGTTTAGACGTAGTCGATGCTACTTCAAGACGTAGACCCAAATTTCTTCCCAAAAATGAGTGAGTTCATAATATAACATTAAAATAATGGTTTTAAATAATACTTGAGAATAAAACATCGACCATAAATTGACGGATTGTCACAGCAGTTTCCCCTAAACAGGATCTTTGTCCTCAAAGATCAATTTATCTTACTACTCGCTTCTTATAGAGTTAAAACCATGTGGGTATTTCCTCCACATTCGGTCCTTTCTCTCAAGTGTAATTCGTTAGAATACGCGAGTTTCATCAAAAATAACTACAGGAATACGATCAGGCTTAAGTTGACTTACTTTCTCTATCCATGATGATCACGGTTTTTGATGAATGCAACTTTTCGCCGATCTAAACTTTATTAAGAAGCAATCAGATTTTCACTTGATAAACATTTTATCAAGTTCGATATACGAAACATAATTCACGCAGCCCTTGAAATCCTAGGGTATATCCAGCTTATATGCCTTTCAAACCAACTTTTTACATTATCTCAATGGTCCCATACAACGGGGACTTATTTCCCATGATCTTTCAGATCATCAATTTACTTTTCCTTGGCGAAAACTTTTGGCATAACTTCACTACCCAACCTGCACTTCAAGATCTATATTTCATATTCATATAACCTCCTGCCCACTACTGGCAGTTAATAATCAGATCCTAATTTCAACAATCATTTCAGGTCTCGCGGGTCGGGTATTTTGTAAGGTTAGGTTTATCATCATAGGCAACCTTAAAATTAAAAGAAATGTCCAACTCACAATGGGTATATGTCGGGTATCTTCATCCCAACTCTCACCTACAAGTGTTCTTACATTTAGATCCTCATAAGATTCAATCTCGATCCTAATACGATAATTATCAATGATAATCTCTCCAAAGGAAAGCGATTATCCCGTTCATTACCAAAGGTCAATCATTCAAGCATAAAACAACACTTCTAGTGTTTTGTATCGTTACTTTACCTCGTTCCTTCGATTGGGGTGGTAAACAGTACTCTCATCAAGGTTCGTTCCCAATGACTTCTGAGCAAATCTCTAGAAATTCGATGCGAAGCGAGGATCTTGATAGAGATGATCGATACAGGCACACTATGTTTACACAACTCCTTTAAATACAAAGAGTCAATTTCTTCATCGAGAATCTATCATTAACGGTAATGATATTAGTAGATTTGGTCAGTCTGTCGACGATGACCCAAATCGAATCAAATTCAGATGATGACCTTTGCAATAGTTAGACGTTTACTAATGTAGGAGGCGATGTCTGCCTTCATAATTTGCCATCACTACAACTTCTTCAGATAAAGATACGTTAAATCAGAAATGGCATGAATAGAATACTTAAACTTATGAGATTCCAACATGACTAAATCTCGAAATCCTCCATATTTAGGCAACCACAAACGGCCTTTTAAACATTTAACGTCATCGGCTCTCATTTCTAATGGTTCTCATTAGCCACGAAACTCTTTATTATCTATATTATCCTTCTTACAAGCATCAGCTATTTCTAGATTGCTTGGGCAAATTATTTTGCACAGTCATTACTAAGGAACACATCCTAATTGATTTTTTTATCCTTTCTACATAATGTGACAGTATCTACATTTACCTTCCCTGATGAAATAATTATCATGACCACAATTTACTCAAAAATTCTTCCTTCATATTTTCTAAGTTTTAGTTTCGTCTCAACTATTATCTTTATTAGTTTCGCTCAATCCGACGTTTAAAGCGTCGATAAATATTACAAGTAATTAAATAATAAATATTTAATTTTTATGAAATGTAAACGTATTTTTTTTTTAAATTTCTCAATTCGTCCAATTATAGAAAAATGTTCAAAATAAATTTGAATTTAGTTAACACGATTTTTGTTGATTTATCGAGAATAATTAATAAGATTTGTAAATGTTCGAAAAAATCTTCGTTTATACTTTGGTCAAAATTTTCTTAGTTGAAAAGCAAAAATTGTCGCTTCAAATTTCAAGTCATGGTTTATATGGTTTCCTCAATCCCTCTTAGGTTGTCTTGAGGTATACACAAACATTTACTCCTAAGGGAGTTTAGTTAAATGGTCTGGGTATGAGGGAATAATCCCTTAAAAATCCTTTGAGAAAATATTTGTCAAAACATATTTGCACTTTCTTTTTGGTAAAACCCAAAGCCTTAATGGCTCTAATATTTGAATAGTCAATATAGATTTCACTACCATTAATCACACGGTCAAATAATGTAAAGGATCAAATCTCTAAATCATATGTTAAATACTCAAGGTACAAGTTTTCACTACTCGGCCAACACAGGACAGTCTATAAATGATTATTAATTCCTTCTTATTCTTAGAAACAAACAAATGGTCCTTAATGATCACAAGCATGAATTTATCAAATTACAGCCTACACACGTGATTCACCAAATTTATGGATGCTACATGTGTATTGGTCAATCCAAACGACATAACATGAAACTCATAATATTCATTACGAGTTCTGGATGTAGTGATTGGAATAGATAATCTTCTTCGCACACGCGAAGTTGATGATAACCATGCCGTGGATCAAATTTTGAATATACGCTAGAACCTTGTAAGCGATCGAACAAATCTATTATCTTGGGTAGTGGATATGAATTTTGATCGTCAATTTATTCAGTTCAAGGTAATCAATAAATATAAGGAATGATAACACCATAGCTCTTCATGATGACGAGCTTGGTAGAATAAAAGCTTTTTTCGAGAACTCTCTCAGTTGCACGGTAACTCTTTCGATTCAGATGGTGCTGAAGTAGGGTGCACACGTCACAGGTGCAGTACCGGGAATATAATCAATACCAAATTCAACCTGCCTTAATGGAAAAAGTCTAGGTAATTTACCAGCAAATACCTCCGAAAGTTTCAGATAACAGAAACATCTTTTAATAAATCCACCTTAGGTTCTTCCTAGATTACAAGATCTATGACTAGTTCATAACTATTCATGGTATAATTTTAAGCCTAAATGCAGGATATGGTCATCCATCAAGAATTATTTATATCACTTTGGATAATCAACATCTTATCTTTTAGGGGATTTCTACTCGAGTTCCCATCAATTTAGACAATGACATCATGTCATAATCAACCAATCCATTCTAATGGCACTACCAACTTTCCAGTTTCGTTACTGTTGATAAGATGAGAACTTCTCAAAAGACTAATAGTAACTCATAACCCTTCACAAATTCAAGGATATCTGGATACATAGCTAACATTAAAAGAGTAAGGTCAACGCATAATTTACGCGAGAGAATTTCAAAATCAGATACAGACGGAAACATTAACGAATATGAATATATCCCATGTTTTCATAATTTGAATACGCATTCGAAAGCTCCTCGGATTGTTACCCAGGTCATTCAAATGAAATCTAATCAAAAGAAATGATAGGAACGTCGATACACCCAGTCGGGTATCAACACTCGGTAATTAGATACTTTTCCAAAGAATCTCATCATGAGAGACTTGGACAAGAGGGGGAGGTAAATTGTCAAATAAGACAATTTCCACAGATGATTAAATTCGATTCAGAAGAATAAATAGTACGGGCACATATGTAGGTGTTCCTAATAATATGTCCCTATTTTGCACTTCTTGCAGATCTCATAAAGTTTAATCCTTCACAATTTCAAGGAAAATTTAATGTTTATTAACAATTTCATGGTGACTACTAATCAGCCTTGCATGGTCCCTTCCAAATTGTATGTAGGCGCGCAACTATATACAATTTTAGGATTAACGATGAAATACTCAGTTCGTCAAAACTTTGTCATCATGTTTAAAATATATATAATTTCATGCTTAATTCTGAAATAAGAATCAAAATGAATTTACAGAGACATTCTTTGTTATGGAAACAATTAAGTTTTCTAAGGTGTTTCATAAACAACTTTATTTCGATAATGATTATTTATAAGTCTCACTTTAAATAATCCATACGGTGATGAAAATTCAATTTTTCTTAAGGAATACTGTTTTAACTTATAAAAACAATGAGTGATCTACAAAAGAGTGATGAAAAGTTGTTCACCCAGAACTAACTACAATGAACTTAGCCAAATAATTATGAGGTTCACGACCTCGTTGGCACTCAGAAATACAAAGAGAAAAATCCACAACGTAACCTAAATCGAGATGAGTACTTGTTCAATGGTTGCATCACTAATGCGAACATGAAGATGAAATAATAAAAGATAGATAACATCGATACATGTAAAATTTAGCAATCAAAGGTAGTCTTTTCATTAATCGCAAACAAGTCAAAAATTGTACCGTAACACATTACGTGTCGCCATGTCATACAATTCCAAGGACTCATCCTACCAACTGATGTCTCAGTTAAGTTAGGGATTTTAAAAGATACCACAATGAATACTAATCTACAATAGTCATTAGGTGTTCCACCTGTCCCGGAAGATCCATCGGTCCCAATTTCAGAAGAAGATTTCTTCGATTTATTTCTTGGACACTGGGCATCCTCGTCATTGGACAATGGTCTAGGAACAACCCTTAACACGAACCAATAATCATTTAAAACCTTATAATTCGATCACAGGACTTAAGGACTTCCTCTTAACAATCTCATATTCCATACGAGTTAAATTTGACTTTATTCAAGTTTTCAACCAACTTATACTCAATGCTACATCCTACCTCATTTTCCAATACTTCAACCTTATTCTTAGACCTTGAAAGGGCAATAAAATCTCGATATGAACAACACTTAATTTCCAATCCTATAGCTCTTACAACAATAGTTATCAAATGAGTCACTAGTTTGAAATGACTCACATATTCAATTAGACTTCTCGGAAAGGTACTAGTGGCATGAGGCTTTTGGGTAATGGTTCCAATGACAGCTTGAAGTGCAACTTTCACCTCTTCGATTTCAAATTTAAGAATTGGGTGACACCGAATCAGATGACACCTTTCAAGGTGCTAAGGTTTTCTCAAACTCCACTCTATAAGGAAAGATCGTCATGATATCGATATTAGATTTAATCTTGCCAATTATTCTTTAATATCATAATCAACTAATACCAACATTTCTACAAATATCAACCATTTTGTTGGGATCATAAACATCCACAACTTGGTTTAGATCTAGAATAGCTAGAATTCCTACGGAAATAGTTTCGATTAATTTGCTAGGGGAGTTAGGGTTCCTTGTGACAATCTACGTCGTATAAATATCTCTACGTATTAAAATAATCATCAAACAATCATGTAATCAAATTACAACATATATATATATATATAATCCAAGTTATATATATTAAAATAACACTTCTCAGTCTTGCCTTGTCGGTAACTCAGGAATTCTTCGGCACCGTTATAGTCAAAAGATTTTTAAACACTTTATTCAAAATATTTATTTAAAAATATTTATGGTTAAAATATTTTGAAATGTTTTATTCAAAACCTTGGTTTTTAAAAATCTTTCGTTCTCTATAATGGGAGCTCTGGTACCAAATTGTAACACCCCCAAATATTCATAATTTTGTTCAGCGTAAGAGTCGTTGGTGTTACGGGATAACACATTACTCGAATCATAGACAACGCTTAATAATCGCGTCGTTTAATCATAAATCATTTTACATTCATAAATATCAAATTACATAGGTCCCAAGTCATAGTATTTCATACAATTTTACAAAAAATTTGAATGGAAATTTTATTTGAATGCGGGCCATAAATTCTTGTTGTCTTCCCGAGAATTACCTTCAAGTACCTGAGATAAAACATGTTAAAAGAAAAGGTCAGCGAAAACGCTGAGTGAATTCATAGAGTTTAAGAAAAAACCATTAATATATCATTGGTATATAATTATTACCGAAAATCATTTTGCACAAATCTTTAGAATAGGACATAAAATAGGCCAAAGACATTTTATACAACTCTTAGTCATAAATCATAATATAGGCTTCTGCCTTCAAAACCATTATACCAACCATTATCGTAAAAACATCATACAATACGTTTTATAACGTTGTATAAAGTTTAATAAAAACCGTTATATGATAATGGTTATGTAAAACCAAAACCCGAATATAATATCAATAATAAGACCCCGTATTGCTAGTCAAGCAATATATTATAATTCAATTCGTACATCAGTAGTTTCAATATTGGATTATTATAAGCCGCATGACATTGCTACCTTACTATAACAAACCACGGGTAGCTAACCCGAAATTCATTTGCCCATCTAAAACAGCGTGTTGTCACAATAATCACGCTTAAGTAAATCTTCTCATACATAAATTCGCTTACCAATCAATGTGGCACGACGGGGATCAACCGTCAAGGTGCGAACTGCAGTGATCTTCCCCAAATAGTACTATAATATGCATAAGCGTCTACCAATTCCCGGTAGTTCACAATTCATGCTAATGGGAATTTTAGTGACATTACCTAACTATTAATAATCTATTTCATTTCATACATCGGGTCATATAATCATTCATCGGGTAATATAATCATTCGGGTCCATATCAATAAACAAACAATCAGGACAACTGGTGTCCTATTTTATTAAAACTAACATGTTATTTCTCTCGCGGGTTTATAAAACATTTCATAAAACATTTAAAAGAGTGCGAGGCTATGAACTCCCGTTGATTGGGGAAGGCGGGTTATCGGCGATTTGGATGTACGGTACGTGCTTCAATCACGGAAACCTAGACAAATAATACTCGTCTTATACTCTTGTCCAATGACTTTATAAAATAATGATTATGTATATATGATGACTTTATAAGTATGATGATGATCAAGTGGGATTTTATCTCTTCATACACATTATAGTGTTATGTGTTAGTCGAATTTTAGACTAGTTACACTAGTTTCAACTTATTTATATATTAAGGCCCAATAAGCCCATTAAAGTCCAATACATTATATTAGCCCATTTGTACTTTTTAATACCAGGCCTATACTCATATGTTGGGCCCAAATGAGTTAAGCCCTTGAGTAAGTCCATTAGTGTTTAGCCAAACTAGTCGGGCTAATAGTCCAATAAGGCTACTTTGGCCCGTTAATGTCTGTATGTTATAAAGCTCGAGTTTATCGGTTTTTACTTGTCAAATGTACTTACATATCAGTAGATGAGTTATAAAATTTTTACATTAGACGGGTCCGACCGTCTAAGTTTTATTTGACGAAAACGTTAATCTTTCGGTTTTAGCCGAAAAGACGTAAAACGTATATGTATAGTTTTATAACTTATAAAACATATCAATTTGTAATTTTATAAAATGTCCCATTTACTTATCAAAGTATATAACTTATTTATAAGTATTATATAAGTTAGTGGGTTTTAGGTATACATTTTATATTAGTTTTACTTGAGTGCTAATTTTATAATATATACTTTTATTTTCCAAATCTGATTATGAAACTCACTTTCACCATTTTTACCATATCTTGAGTTCTACAAGGAGATAGAAGCTCATTTTTGGGCAGTACAAACTACATAATATGTGCTACAATTCACTCCATTTTAGATACCGCTCATTCATCTTCTAAGTGTCTCTAATAATTCGTCCAAAACAGACTATACAGATTTGAACCTTAATAATGTTTTGATCATATCTTGCTCATTTTATTGATTAGTGGTCAACTCTCACATATGTAAAAATCATATATCTTACTGTATATTCAATAATCCAAGTCATTTTACCAAGTTATCATATGGTTACTTACTATTTTATACAACCTATAATTTTAACCATGATTTTAATATTGTAGATTTTAGTCTTTTTAACCAAATCTATCAACACAAAATCCCCACATAATACTTTGATCATCATTTATCATCATATACATATACATTTATAAAAAAAATACATGAATACATATTCAAAATAACAAGAGGATAGGAAGAAACAATCTTTATACCACCAAAGTGATGAAAAGATGAGGTTTATGATGAACAAGACTTGGTTCTTGTCACCACATCTTTAACTTGGCAAATGAACTTCTTGAGATCTTCATATGCATGAATACCTTCTTGAAAATCAGCACTAAACTCCATGGAAACTCCTTTTCACATGTTATAACCACCTCAAATCATCATCTTTTTAAATGGTTATCAACATATGTTGATTGTAGATGATGTTTATGGTTGAAATTTTGGTGGTGGTGGTGTTGTGGTGATGAATGTGGACGGCAAGAGAGAGGAGGGAGAGAGAGAGATTGTGTGAGTTTTCTTGGTTTGCATGTATGCAAATGGTTTAGTTTAGCTTGTTTTTGTGTTTAAGTGGTTTGGATGGAAACTAAGGACATGTGTCCTTAGTTTTATTATTAAGTTGACACACATGAGGTGTGTTGTTGAAGCTTTGTCCGTCCCTTTGTGGGGGTGGGGCAAGTGTTACCTTGTCTCATCCCCACTAATTTACGGGTACTCCTCGATTCTAGTTTCCTTGATTTACGTGCCCTCGGGTCGTTTTACGAAAAACGTTTTAATAAATTATGAATCAACGACACAAAACGAATATAATAAAATTGTCTCATCAAAAACGGAGTTAAAAAACGTAAATACGTAAACCTAGGGTTTCCGGTTTAGTCGTAAAGGACGCTAAATTATGCATGTAAGTCCTAATCTCTTCTCGTAAATTTGTGAGTTTATGAACCAACACAAATTAAAATTCCAAAATAATATTCAAGAATAAATTTATTTCCTGAAGTATCGGACTGTCACCAAAACGGTGTATGTAAACGTAAGCACGTAACGTAGAATTTTCCGGTTTAGACGTAGTCAATGCTACTTCAAGACGTAGACCCAAATTTCTTCCCAAAAATGAGTGAGTTCATAATATAACATTAAAATAATGGTTTTAAATAATACTTGAGAATAAAATATCGACCATAAATTGACGGATTGTCCCCAGTGTTTGGGTTACTGATGATTGACTTTGAAATGTAGTCTTCCTTCGTGTTATAAAACTTATAATTGAAAATTGTGTGGCCTTCTTATATGTAGGGGTGTTGTCGGGTCTTATCGATTCGGTTGAGTCGGAATTTGGTTAGAAAAACTAACCCGCAACTCGCCCCATAAGGTGTCGGGTTATCTGGTTGGGTTGGTGTCAGGTTGGGTGTTGTCGGGTCTGGTGGTATGGGTTAATCGGGTTAGTTTATTTAAAACAAATGCCAAATAAGTGTGGCACACTATCCCTATGTTGTATATGGATGATAAAAAATGTATTACAGTGGCATGTGTTAGTAATATCTATTATATATATAGATTTCTTGTACAGTATCACTAATTCCATCTATTATATATTTTAAACTCTTTCTGATGCTTCCATGTATTTTATTCTAGTTCAAATTGGAAGTAATAGTGTTAGCAACATCGGTGTGAGCTTGGTTGCGCCATTAGGTGCCAATCCCTTCATTTTAAATTTATTTACATATAATGATTGCTTAGTGGACTATCAACTAATTAACAATGCGCTAAAATTATAGTTGAAAAAATGTTTTCAATATGTCGGGTCATATCGGGTTTACCTGATAAGAAAATATTACAACCCTAACCCGGGCCAATAACAATATCGGGTTCGGGTCAAACTTACCCAATAAGTTTATTCAACCAAATTTAACCCACCTAATAAGCCTTATCCGGTTAGAGTTCGGGTTTGGGTCAACCCGGCCTTATATAATTATCCCGTTTAACGGTTTGTTCTCAGTTTTAAAAATAAATTGATCTCCTTTATTAACCTGCGTATAAGATTAATCTAATATTTGAAGTAACTCCCCAGAATTAAAGTGGGTGTTTCCTTTTTGTATTACTATTTTTTTAGATTACTTATATTAATTCTTTTTTGCATAGGTCCAACCTAAAAGCCTAAAAGTGATAAGGCGGTGTTTCCTTTTCGTATTACTAATTTTTTAGATTACTTATATTAATTCTTTTTTGCATAGGTCCAAGCTAAAAGCCTAAAAGTGATAAGGCGGTGTTTGGGATTACTAATTTTTCTACTTATTTTCTTATGTACTTAGCTTATTTGCTTATGTACTCAACAACATATTTCAGTTACTGATGACGAAGATTGCTACAGCCCCTTGTTGCTGCTTTTGATGCAGTTTTTTTTCTGATGACGCAAATTATTGTTGTTGATGCCGTGACTGGAAACATAACTTGAGCTACTGATGTAGGTTGTTGCAGATGTGGGTTGCTGCTGCTGACACGACATACAGTTGCTACTCGCACAGCTTATTGTTGATGACGTGAATTGATGCAGCTGAAAAGGATTGTTGCTACAAATATCTTCGAATTTTCTGATGAAGATATACAATAGGTGTGTGCTTGACTGCTTGCCTATAAGATTAGTTTTCTAGAAGTCTTTTGTTAAGAGTAAAGATATACAAAACTATAATTGTGATTTTCTTGGCACTTTTTTTTACATAAGATGATTTTTATATGTGTAGATTGTGTCTACAATCGATACTTTACCCTAGTTAAGTGATGCATGTAACGTTTAACCACAATAAGGCGGGTCATATTTTCAACATGAAAGATGTTGATTCTGGTGGATCAAGCACACATTTGACAACTGTGTAAGTTCTTCATCTACGAACGAATGTCTTTTCCAGGCTTTCATAATCCAAAACCACATGAGTAAAAAATAGCTGAGTTGGAAGAAGTTTTCATCGTTTCCCTCAATGGTATCATGGGGTTGATAGGGACGATAGACCCATTTACATGGAAAGGCTTGGAACTACACATCCAAGCAAACTCATGCAATGGGCAGAGGCTAATGAGGATTAGGTCGATAAAATCACATAAATGTGCACAAATTTGAAAAAGGAGAATGAAGATATCAGAAGGAAAATGGGATATGTATTGGAACAACTAGCTCGTTTCACTTGTGCGCAACTTCCTCAAGAATTTCTAAGTCTTCTATCGTCCATTTTTGCTAGATTATTTTTCGATCGACTTATATTAATGAGTTAGTTAATACTCTCTCTTGGGAGTTCTAAACATATAAGATATAAGTTACCTTTAGACCTGGAAGACTACCTAGCTGTTCAAACACTCTTCACATTTGAGTATGACTAGGTTGTTCATGTTCTAAACAAGTATCAAATAAGAAACTCAAAAAAATGTTTGTACATGATTGTGTTGCTATAGGATGCGTAGGATAAGAATGTGCGCATCAATGCTGGTAGTTTCAAAAGATGATGAGTATGGATAATAAAATGCGCATTAGTCGGTATAAGTAGGGGTGGAAACGAGCCAAGCTGCTCGTGAAAAGCTCGAGATCGAATCGGTAAAATGCTCGAATGAGCCGACCTTAGACGAGCTCGAGCCTGAGCTCGAGCCTAAGTTGCAGCTCGTTTATCAAACGAGCTCGAGCCCGAGCTACACGTATAAAGCTCATTTGGGATCACGAGCCTAAACGAGCCTAATGTTTTATATATGAGCTTATTAACGAGCTTAATAACAAGCTTATTAACGAGCTAATTTAGATATATGACGAGCCGATCTCGAGCCAAGTTTTATTTTTATGTTGCCAAATCGTATAAACGAGCTGAGTTCAAGCCGAGTTTGTCTACCATACCACGAGCCAAGCCCGAGCCTAAATAATAAGACTCGAAACGAGCTGAGCTCGAGCTCGATCTTAGTAAAATCTAAACGAGCCGAGATTGAGCTCTGACGAGCTCGACTCGGCTCATTTCCAACCCTAGGTATAAGTAATAAGATCTATAGAAAATATCTGGTAATCGTCATTGACAAAATAGAGTGCAAGAGAGTGGTTGTAACACCCCCATTTTACCTTAACGCAGTAAAACATTGATTTAGGGTATTACTTCATAGAACACAAGTCATAATGATAGAAAATAACTCAAAAGAGTGATTAAATCAACTTTCTTTATATATCATTTAAAATTAGAGTTTTACAATATGAGGTTCCCAAAATCTAGAATAATAATTTCAAGCTGGTGCCTCTTCATACGATCCTCATGCTGCTCCATGCTAACAATCTTTAATACCTGAGATATATGTTTAAAATTAACACAATGGTTGAGTGAATTCATAGGTTTGAAATCATTTTGAATACATGATCCTTTTTCATGAGCTATGTTGTTATTCGCCCACATAAAATAATCAATTCTTATTGCACTAGCTCATACACCGCTGCTTGTCATTAACAGAAAACCAACAAACTGCCCTTATGCAGGTAGTTTGCCGGACTTGTGAGTTTGCAAAATAAAGTGTATCCGTTTAGCCTAGGTAGGAACCATCAGCATTTTAGCAAGTGAGACTTGCCCAGATAGGGGATGTCAATCCCCAAATAGTACTATTCACAATATTTGGCAATAAGTAAACATAGTGTCAATAATCATATTTGGCAGCATACAAAAATACTTGTATTCTAGTTTAGCATATATCCCCCTCATGAGTTTTCAAATCATTTGAAAGTAGTTAACTTTAGTGAGGCTATGAACTCACCTGGGATCCATAAGGACTGAGCTATATCAGATATATTTCATTCATAGATAAATAGCTTGGTCACACAAACCACAACTTGGTCTCACACAAACCTGGATTAACACATTTTGTATAGTATAAAGTCTTTGATCTAAAGTTCAATACTTTTAAGTATTAGTTATGTATTCTTTAATTAATATTTTGTTGTAATTATAACATCATTGTCCAGGCCATTATACTCAAAAGCCATTCTATAAACGTTTGAGGAGTGAGTGCATTTTAAATCGTAAACCCGACCACTACGTCAGAACATAATATCGAGATGGAACATATTTGTACAAAGCTCCCTACTAACATGACACATAGTATATTATTACATTTTATGTTCCTTAGTTTCAATATTGACAAAAATAGTCCTTTTGGTTATAGTTTGGTATAATTACACTTTTAACCCCTAAAGTATATAGTTGTAATATTTACATTTTTAACCTACAAATATTAACCTTAGGGTCTCCAAATTTCCAATATTTATATTTATAGTTTTAACTTTGACAAAATGACACTTTTGGCGCAAAATGTTACTAGTTTCAAAAATGATAGTTTTAGTCCCTATACTTGCTTAAAATTACATAACAACCTCAAAATTGTACCAAATGATCTAGAAACTTAAAAATAAGTTTATGAACACTTTTATAAGCATAATAAAAACATTTATTCAGAATTATAGCTTTTGAAATGGATTTTAAGTCAGTATTTCATGTAAATTACAAAACTAGGGTTTTAAGACATCTTTAGCTTATAACTTTTATTTTAAATGATCATATGATATAATTTCTTTTATATTAGTTTTCTAACATCTTATAAACATTATAACAAGTCTAAGAAAACATTATAACAAGATCAAATCTTAGTTAACATAGAGATTACCTAGGTAGCTCCAAAATGGCTTCCTATGAACACTACTTGCTACCAAAGCTTCAAGAGCTTCAATGGCTTCCTTTTAGACCTGGTTTTTGGTCTTCTAAGAGTCCTAGAACTTTTGTAGAAGTGGATTTCAGAATAGGTATGGAGGTAAAGAGAAAACGGGGTACAAGTTCTAACTATGTGTAGTTCGCCCCTATTTATAGTGTTTTCAACCCTTAGGATCCAAGTTATGGCCTTACACGTGTAACTTAGATAGCTTAGTGACTAAGGGAATCTAGGAAAGGTCTATGCAAGTTTATAGAGCATAGGAATAAAATATCTAAGTCTTATGGTCATTAGAAGGCCACAAAATATATTGATATGAATGGTGATGTTTCATACACAAGTAGATTATGCACCTACTTGGAAAATATCTCAAAATATCCTAAAATATCTGGACTATGTTTGAATTTAGGAACGAAAGTGTTTAAATGGGTTTTTAGAGGGAAAAACCTAGCCGGGTTCAATTCTAGGGCTTGTAACTTTGTAATTCTCTTAACTAAGGGTTTAGGAATGTGATAACTGATAGATTAGGGTATAGTTAGGGTTTAGACATTGTAATTAATAAGTTTGGGTCTTTGGTTTGAAGTTTAATAAAGGTTTGAAATGAAAACCTAGGCGGGTTAGGGTTTCTAATGATCTATGGTTTAACGTTAAATACATTATCCTTGATTTAGCTACTGATGTAAACTCAGATTTATACCTCCTAAATTGTCCTCAATATGTTCATGAAGTCTCTACATTGGTTTTACTAAGTTATTCTAGGTAAACATGTCCAAAGGGTGAAAATACCTATTTTGACCTAATTTATAAGCCATGTATTAAAATGTTGTACCTTGTACATTAGGTTACTTGTACATTGTACTAATATAATGTTAAAACCTAAATTTAATGGTATGAGTGTTTGTATTCTTGTCCTAAGAGACTAGGTATTGCTTCTAAGTGAAATGCTTTATATAAGGGTTTTTAGGTCATTAAGCCTAATGACTTTATACTCTGGGTAATTAGGGTTTATATCATAATGTACACTTATTCTAGGGCTTAAATGATGCGTTTATGGTTTCTAAAGATTCTACATACTTAGTTTAAGGGTTTGTATAGGTTAATCATATCCTAGGAGATAATAGGTTTAATCTTATGCTTTGAAAACTTGTACTTTGTGCTTTAATTATTTGTACATTAACTTGAAGTGAAATTATAGCCTTAATATAATACTTAGTTGAGTTTTATAATTGGTTGTAAAAGATTAGGTTTTAATTCATTATGAAATGGATTTTAGGTGCTAATCTTGGTTACTAGGTCTTATACTTGTAATTAGCTTTAGACTACTTATACTTAGTGTTTTATAGCCAAATATCTTTTCTATATGGTAGATTATAACTTGTAAATTTGTATTTGATATTCATATATGGATATTGTGTAATTATATTGCTTGAATATTAATTTACAAGGGATCTCTAGGTGGTGATCTAGACTATTATGTACATTTTTACTTAGCTTTGTATGGTTTGTTCATACCATTCTTGGATAATATTATGCCTTCAAATGATAGTTTACAAGTTGTTTATAATCTTTAATTACTTATTCATATGTGTTTTATATTCATTCTTCACCATTCTTGAGTTTGTAACTCATTTATAGGGATTCTAGGGTTTCTAAGGGAATTTAGGGCATCATAATTATATTTGAGATGTTCTTATTCATAATGTACTTGTTAGATTACTTTTAGAGCTTAGACTTGATATAACATTATGTTTCCAACATATAGGAATATGTTGAAGGTGGCAGTTCAGGTTGTGAGAAGCAATTCATCTTACCAAGTAAGGCATAAAAGTAAAATTTTCCAGTCAAATTTATATTCATACAATCATAACACATAGCATAGATGTGAAATTTATGGATTGTCATAGTGGTTGAATGTTCTACTACATGATGAATCATATAACTTGATATCTAAAAGTTTTGTAAAATCTGATCATATGAAAATTTACAGATAGCTTCCTTAGAATCAGTAGTATCCCTACAACTACTAAAAACCATTATTTAACCCAACTGGATCTACTCCTAATTTGGCACACATGTGATCTTTCGAATGCCGTTTGCACTTAGAATAACAAATTATTGCATTTCACAATCTTAATTACTTGTAACAATTAGATGATCTATTAGTATAAAGCACCTGTCATTCACATTATAACTAGAAGCAAGTGTAAAATAACTTAATAACTTGATAAAGCATCTAGCACTTTAGCAAGATCTTCTACTAGAAAGTGAAAAGCCACTAGTGTTGTAACTGTAACTCGTCAAGTGAGCCGCTAGTTTTTCTATGATCTTTCTATTTTGCGCTAGAAAATGCATCCATATGAGTTTTAAAAAATGACGTCCTTGCAGGTTTTTATGTTAGGAGCATAGGTTTATTTCTTTCAACGAAGTTTATTATTGTTTTCATTCTAGAATCTGTATCGGTACCTGCATATTTTGAGCATTCTACTTGTGATCAATGTAGCATGGATGGAAAATGGATTTTCTTGTTGTTTTAAGATCTTATGACTGCCATTTTGTGTTTGCAATATGTTTCTTTTTCTTTGATTCACGTTACATTCTTCCCAATGTGGCTATATTTTTACAAGTTACAAAACTGATCGTACTCTTTTGTCATATTCATATGCAGGGTACGTGTTGTTTTAGCCGATGTCAACCCACGAGTAGAATTTGCAAAGAAGATATCTGTAATTTGATAACTTTAATTTTTGTTTACTAGACAAATAATACTAGTTGTATGTACATGCCAAAGTACTATGATATTATTTAAGGTATAATATTATTTCTTTTGCGGAACGGACAATCTTAATGTACTAGACTTGTTATAAGAAAATTGATATAAGTAGCACTTATATATTAAAGAACAAAATTGTTACAAATAATTTAAAAAAGTGTCGCACTGTGATAAAAACTGTGACAATCCGTCAATTTATGGTTAATATTTTATTCTCAATATTATTTAAAAACAATTTACAATATGAACTCACATATTTTTGGGAAGAAATTTGGATTTACGTCTTGGAGTAGCATCGACTACGTCTAAACCGGAGGATTCAACGTTACGTGCTTACGTTTACATACACCGTCTTTGGTGATAGTCCGACACTTCAGAAAATAAATTTATCCATGAATATTATTTTGGAGTTTTAAATTTGTGTTGGTTCATAAACTCACAAATTTACGAGAAGAAACTAGGACTTACGATTTTATTTTAACGTCCTTTACGACTAAACCGAAAACCTTAGGATTACGTATTTACGTTTTCGAACTCCGTTTTTGATGAGACAATTTTTATTGGATTCGTTTTGTGCCGTTGATTCATAATTTATAAAAACATTTTTCGTGAAACGACCCGAGGGCACGCAAATCGAGGAAACTAGAATCGAGGAGTACCCGTAAATAAATGGGATGAGACAAGTGGGACACTTGTCCCACCCCACTCCAAAACCGGCTACAAAACTACACTTCACCAACTTAGTGTCAAGTGTAAGCTAAGTTGCTAACACTTGTCACATTAGCTTACATTGTAAGCCACTTTCCCTCAAAACCATCCATCCTAAACTAGCAACTCATTTACAACATGCAATCCACTCAAAAATTCTCTCCCTTGGTTCTTCCTTGCCGTCCCAAAAATAAGAAGAAACACCCATTTGATCTAAATTTCACCACAAATCTTATGTTATTCTTGCATAAGATGATGTCCTTTTGAAGACCTATTGAATGGTGGTAATTATAACATCCATGGAGGAGTATTCATGGTGTCTTGGGGCTGATTTTCCACAAGGAGATTAGGAAGATTGGTGGTCATGAAGATGGTCTTGGTGCATCACAAGTTTCTCCATCCAAGTCCATGTCAAACTCATAACCTACATCAACTTGGTGGTATAAAGATTTTCCTCCTCAACTTCTTGTTATTTTGATTATGTAAACATGTATTTTATTTCCTATTGTATATGTATATGATGATTATATGATGATAAAAATGTTATGTGGGGATTTGGTGTTGATAAACATGATTAAAAAGGTGAAAAACCATAAGAAACAAGGTTAAAATCTTGGTTAAATTTGATGGCTGTATAAAACAGTAAAGAACCATATGGTAAACTGATAAAATGATAAAGTAGAATGGATTTACAGTAAGCTATGGGTCTTGTACACATGTGAGAGTTGGCCATGCAATGGAATCAAAATAATGAGTGAGATATGATCAAAACAAGTTTAAGGTATAAATCTGAGGTTACTGTTTTGGACGATTTTTAGAAAATACTTAGAAGATGATTCAACAGTAGCTATAGAAGAGTTAAATGTAGCACATATCATGTAGTTTATGTGATAAAATTTTAGCTTCTATCTCCATATAGAACTCAAGATATGGCAGTTTTGGTGAAAGTGAAGATAAAAATCAGATTTTTGAAAAATAAAGTATAATACTATTATATAAGCACTCAAAATTATATTGTATAAAATGTAAAGTTAAAACCCACTAACTCATGGATTTTATTTATATAAATATGTTAAAGGTTAAATAAGTGGACATTTTATAAAAATGGTAATTTTTTAAGTTTTATAAGTTATAAAACTATAAACATGATTTTTACGACTTTTTCGGCTAATACCGTAAAATTAACGTTTTTGTTAAATAAAACTTAGATGGTTGGACCCGTCTAATGAAAACTTTATAAAACTTATATACTGATATATAGACATGTATAACAAGTAAAAACCGATAAAACCCGAACTATAGGGCATACGGACATTAACGAGCTAAGTAAACATATTGGACTAATACTTAGACTAATAATTGGACTAAATAAGTTAAAAACTTATAAAAAGAACTTATTGGGCTTAACCCATTTGGGCCCAACATGGAAAGTATAGATACTGATAATATAAGTATAACATGGATTAAAACAAGTTAAAGAACTTATAATAAGTTTATTGGACTTAAAACACGTAAATGGGTAAAACGAGAAAACTAGTATAAAAGTTATCGACACATAACTCTAAAATGAGTAAACGAGAATATGTAAACTCACTTGATCATCATATATATATATATATATAATCATCATATGTATACATAATTGTTATTTTTATAAAGTCATTGGACATGAGTCTAAGACCGAGTATTATTTGTCTAGGTTTCCGTGATTGAAGCACGTACCGTACATCCAAATTGCCGATAACCCGCCTTCCCACATCAACGTGAGTTCATAGCCTCGCACTCTTTTAAATGTTTTTATAAATGTTTTATAAACTCGCGAGGGAGATAACATGTTAGTTTTTATAAAATTAGGACACCATTTGTCCCGATTGTTTGTTTATTGATTTTGGACCCGGATGAATGAATGACCCGAATGTATGACCCGATAAATGATTAAAGGACCCGATAGATGAAATCAAATGGATTATTAAAGTTAGGTTATGTCACTAAAAGTCCCATTAGCATGAATTGTGAACTACCGGGAGTTGGTAGACGCTTATGCATTTAATAGTACTATTTGGGGACGATCACCCCAGTTCGCGCCTTGACGGTTGATCCCCGTCGTGCCACATTGATTGGTAAGCGAATTTATGTATGAGAAGATTTCCATAGCGTGACATTTGTGACGACACGCTACTTTAGATGGGCAAAATTAGTATCGGGTTAGCTACCAGTTTTGGTTTAGTAAGGTAACAATGTCATGCGGCTTATAATAATCCAAAACTAACGAAATACTACTAGACGCTTTGAATTACGATGTATTGCCTGACTAGCAATACAGGGTCATACTAATGATATTATGATTGTGTTTTGGTTTTCATAACCATATTCATATAACGGTTTTTATTTGATTTTATACAACGTCATAAGACGTATTGTATGATGTTTTTACGACATTGGCTCGTATAATAATTTTTAAGGCAAATGCCTATATTATGATTTTCGATAAGGATTTATATAAAATGATTTTGGCTATTTTACGGCCTATTACAATGATTTGTACGAATTGATTTTTGGTACTAATTTTATACCAAAGTTATATTGATGGAATTTATTAAACTCTATGAATTCACTCGGCGTTATCGCTGACCCTTTTCTTTAACATGTTTTATCTCAGGTACTTGAAGGTAATTCTCGGGAAGACAACAAGAATTCATGGCCCGCACTTAAACAATATTTTTCCATTCAAATACTTGTAAAACTTTGTATGAAATATAATGACTTGGGACCGATGTAACTTTGATATTTATGAATGGAATTGCTTTTATTATTAAACGACGCGATTTTTATGCGTTGTCTATGATGTGAGTAATGTGCTATCCCGTAACACCAACGAGTCTTCCGCTGTACTGAGTTATATAAATTTGGGGGTGTTACAGTTTGGTACCAGAGCTCTCGTTATAGAGAACGAAAGATTTTTAAAACTAAGGTTTTGATTAAAACATTTCAAAATCTTTTAACTATAAACATTTTTCTAAAAATGTCTAAAAATCTTTTGACTATAACGGTGCCGAAGAATTCCCGAGTTACCGACAAGGCCAAGACTGAGAAGTGTTATTTTAATATATATATAACTTGGATATATATATATGATGTAATTTTATTAATAATTGTTGGATGATTATTTTGATATTTATACGAGGTATTTATACGACGTAGATTGTCACAAGTAACCCTAAATCCCCTAGTAAATTAATCAAAGCTATTCTCGTAGGAATTCTAGCTATCCTAGATCTAAACCAAGTTGTGGATATTTATGATCCCAACAAATGGTTGATATTCGTAGAAATGTAGATATTAGTTGATTGTGATATTGAAAAAGGATTGGCGAGATTAAATCTGATATCGATGTCATGACGATCTTTCCTTATAAAGTGGAGTTTTATAAAACGTTACCACCTAGAAAGATGTCATCTGATTCGTTGTCATCCAATTCTTAAATTGAAATCGAAAGGGTGAATGTTGCACTTGAGGCTGTCATTGGAACCATTACCCAAAAGCCTCATGGCACTAGTACCTTTCCGAGAAGTCTAGTTGAATGATCAAGTCATTTCATACTAGTGACTCATTTGATAAGTGTTGTTGTAAGAGATATAGGATTGGAAATTAAGTGTTGATCATATTGAGCTTTCATTGCCTTTACAAGGCCGAAGAATAAGATTGAAAGTATTGGAAAATGAGGTAGGATATCGAATTGAGTATAAAATTTGTTGAAACTTGAATAAAGTAAAATTTAACTTGTATGGAATATGAGGTTGTTAAGAGGAAGTCGTTAAGTTATGTGATTAAATTATAAGGTTTTAAATGATTGTTAGTTCGTATTAAGGGTTGTTCCTAGGCCATTGTCCACTGACGAGGATGCCCAGAGTCCAAGAAATAAATTGAAGAAATCTTCTTCTGAATTGAGATCGATGGATCTTTCGGGACATGTGGAACACCTAATGACTCTTGTAGATTAGTATTCATCGTGGTATCTTTTAAAAATCCCTAACTTAACTGAGATATCAGTTGGTAGGATGAGTTCTGAGAATTGTATGACATAGTGACACGTAATGTGTTACGGTACAATTTGACTTGTTTGTGATTAATGAAAAGACTACCTTTGATTGCTAAATTCTACATGTATCGATGTTATCTATCCTTTATTGCTTCATCCTAATGTTCGCATTAGTGATGCAACCATTGAACAAGTACTCATCTTGATTTGAGTTACGTTGTGAATTATTCTTTTTGAGTGCCATCAAGATCATGAACCTCATGATTAATTGGCTAAGCTCATTTCCTATCATATCGTAGTTAATTCTTGATGAACAACTCTTCATCACTCTTTGGCAGATCACACATTGTTTTTATAAAATTAAGACGGTATCCTTTGAGAAAATTTAATTTTCATCACAATAAGGATTATTCAAAGTGAGATTTATAAGTGATTGATATCAAAATGAAGTTGTTTATGAGACGCTTTGGAAACTTAATTATTTCCATAACAAAGAAAAATCTTTGTAAATTTATTCTTGATTCTTATTTAAGAATTAAGCATGAAAATGTTTTTATGATGATAAAATTTTGACGAACTGAGTATTGCATCGTTAATCATGAAATTGTATATAGTTGCGCGCCTACATACAATTTGGAATGGACCATGCAAGGCTGATTAGTAGTCACCATAAAACTAATGAATAAACACTACATTTTCTTTGAAGACTGTGAAAGATTAAATTTTATGAGATCTGCAAGAAGTGAAAAATAAGGACATAGTGTTAGGGACACCTACATATGTGCCTGTAGCATCTATTCTTCTGAGTCGAATTTACTCATCTGCGGAAATTGTCTTATTTGACAATTGACAATTCTTTCTTGTCCAATTCTCTCGTAGTAAGTTTCTTAGGAAATGTATCTGATTACCGAGTGTTGATACCCGACTGGATGTATCGACGTTCCTATCATTTCTTTTGATTTGATTTCATTTGAATGACCTGGGTAACGATCCGAGGAGCTTTCGAATGCGTACTCAAAATATGAAAACATGGGATATATTCATATTCGTTAAATGTTTTCATCTGTATCTGATTTGAAATTCTCTCGCATAGATTATGCGTTGACCTTACTCTTTTAATGGTAGTTGTGTCTCCATGTATCCTTGAATTTGTGAAGGATTATGAGTTATTATCAGTCTTTTGAGAAGTTCACATCTTATCAACGGTAATGAAACTGGAAAGTTGATAATTCCAGTAGAATGGATTGATTGATTATGACATGACGACATTGTCTTAATTGATGGGAACTCGAATAGAATCCCCCTATATGATAAGATGTTGATTATCAAAAGTGATTTAAAAAAATTCTTGATGGATGACCATATCCTGCATTTAGACTTGAGATTATATTGTGATTGGCTGTGAATTAGTCATAGATATTATGATCTAGAAAGAACCTAATATGAATTTATTAAAAGATGTTTCGGTTATCTGAAACTTTAGTAGGTATTTGTTGGTGAATTACCTAGACTTTCGCCATTAAGGCAAGTTGAATTGATATTGATTATATTTCCGGTGTTGCACTTGTGGCTTGTGGACTGTACGTCATCACCATCTGAATTTAAGGAATTACCATACAACTGAGAGAGTTGTCGGAGAAAGATTTTATTATACCAAGCCTGTCATCCTGAAGAGCTATGGTGTTATCATTCCTTATATTTATAGATTACTGTGAACTGAGTAAATTGACAATCGAAAACGATATCCATAACTCGAAATGGAAGATTTGTTCGATCATTTACAAGGTTTTTGATCCTCAGCATGGTTATTATCAACTTCGCATTTGCGAAGAAGATTATCTACTCCAATCACTACATCTGGTACTTGTAATGAACATTATGAGTTTCACGTGATGTCGTTTGGATTGACTAACACACATGTAGCATTCATAAATTTGGTGAATCACGTGTGTAGGCTGTAATTTGATAAATTCATGCTTGTGATCATTAAGGATCATTTGTTTGTATATACGAATAAGAATGAGTTAATAATTATTTATAGACTGCCCTAAATTGGCCGAACAGTGAAAACCTGAACCTTGAATAATTAACACGTGATTAAAGACTTGAATCTTTACATGATTTAACCATGTGATTAATAGATAATGGAATATAAATTGACTCTTCAAAAATTAAGAGCCCTTTTAAGACTTTGAGTTATACTAAAAAGAGAGTGGAAATATGTTTTAACAAATGTTTTAACAAAGGATTTTAAGGGATTATTCCCTTACACACAAACCATTTAACTAAACTTCTGTTTAGGGGTAAATGTTTGTGTATACTTCTAGACAACCTAAGAAGAATTGAGGAAACTATATAACTTATGACTTGAAATTTGAAACAACAATTTTTGCTTTTCAAACTAAGAAAATTTTGACCACGGTATAACCAAAGATTTTTCGAACATTTACGCATCTTATTAATTATTTTAATTATTTTCGATAAATCAACAAAAATCTTGTTAATTAAATTCAAATTTATCTTTGAACATTATATATAATTGGTCGAACTAAGAAATTTAAAATCTTTACGTTTACATTTCATAAAAATTGAATATTTAATATTTAATTAGTTGTAATAGTTATCGACGCTTTAGACGTCGGATTGAGTAAAACGGATAAAAATGATAGTAAAGGCGAAACTAAAACATAGAAGATATGAAGAAAGAATTTTGAATAAATACGGTTGTGATATTTATTTCATCAGGAAGGCGAACGTAGTTATTGATGCATAATAGAGAAAGAATATTTGAGTAAATTGTGGACATGATAATTATATCATCATGAGAAGTGAATATAGATACCAACGCATTATGTAGAAAAGATAAAGAACCAGTTAGGACATGTTCCTTAATAATGAAAGTGCAAAAAAAATTGCTGAACGATATAAAATATGAACGATGTTTGTAAAAGGGATAATATAGATAATAAAAAGTGGTTCGCGGCTAATGTGAACCATTAGAATTGAGAAGCCGATAGCATTAAATGTTTTAAAAGGTCACTTGTGGTTGCCTAAATATGAAGAATTGTGAGATATAGTTAAATTGGAAATCTTGTAAGTATAAGTATTATATGTATGTCATTTTAGACTTAAAGTATCTCTGTCTAAAGGAGTTTTACTAATGGCAAATTATGAAGGCAGACATCGCCTCGTACATTAGTAAACGTCTAGCTATTGCAAAGGTCATCATCTGAATTTGATTCGATTTGGGTCATCGTCGACAAACTGACCAAATCTGCTAATATCATTCCCGTTAATGATAAATGCAAAAGAGTTATGTAAACATAGTGTGCCTGTATCGAACATCTTTATCAAGATCTTCGCTTCGCATCAAATTTCTAGAGAATTGCTCAGAAATCATTGAGAACGAACCTTGATGAGAGTACTATGTACCACCCCAAATCGAAGGGACGAGGTAAAGTAACGATACAAGGTAATATAAGTGCTATTTTATGTTTGAATGATTGACCTTTGGTAATAGACCGTATAATCGTTTTCCTTTGGAAGGATTATCATTGATAATTATCGTATTAGGATCGAGATCGAATCTTGTTAGGATCTGAATCTTAGAGCATCTGTAAGCAAGAGTTGAGATAAAGACACCCGACATAAACCCATTGTGAGTTGGACATGTCTTTTAGGTTTAAGGTTTCCTATGATGGCAAACCTAACCTTACAAAATACCCGACCCGCGAGATCTGAAATGATTGTTGAAATTAGGATTTGATTATTGACAGCCGGTAGTAGGCAAGAGGTTATGTGAATATGAAATGTAGATCTTGAAGTGCCAAATGGGTAGCGAAGTTATGCCACAATTTTTAACCTTGGAAAAATGAATTCATGATCTGACAAATCATGGGATATAAGTCCCCGTTGTTTGGGACCATTGAGATGATATAAAAGATTGGTTTGAAAGGCATATAAGCTGGATCTACCCTAGGACTTCAACGACTGCGTGAATTATGTTTTGTATATCAAACTTGATGAAATATCTATCAAGTGAAAATCTGATTGTTCTTAGTAAAGCTTAGATCGGCGAAAAGTTGCATTCATCAAAAACCCGTGAACATCATGGATAGAGAAAGTAAGTCAACATTAAGCCTGATCTTATTCTCGTAGTTATGTTTGATGAAACTCGCATATTATGATGGATTACACTTGTGAGAAAAGACCGAATGTGGAGGAAATACCCACATGGCTTTAACTCTATAAGAAGCGAGTAGTAAGGTAAGATGATCTTTGAGGACAAAGATCTTGTTTAGGGGTAAATGCTGTGACAATCCGTCAATTTATGGTTAATATTTTATTCTCAATATTATTTAAAAACAATTTACAATATGAACTCACATATTTTTGGGAAGAAATTTGGATTTACGTCTTGGAGTAGCATCGACTACGTCTAAACCGGAGGATTCAACGTTACGTGCTTACGTTTACATACACCGTCTTTGGTGACAGTCCGACACTTCGGAAAATAAATTTATCCATGAATATTATTTTGGAGTTTTAAATTTGTGCTGGTTCATAAACACACAAATTTACGAGAAGAAACTAGGACTTACGATTTTATTTTAACGTCCTTTACGACTAAACTGGAAACCTTAGGATTACGTATTTACGTTTTCGAACTCCGTTTTTGATGAGACAATTTTTATTGGATTCGTTTTGTGCCGTTGATTCATAATTTATAAAAACGTTTTTCGTGAAACGACCCGAGGGCACGCAAATCGAGGAAACTAGAATCGAGGAGTACCCGTAAATAAATGGGATGAGACAAGTGGGACACTTGTCCCACCCCACTCCAAAACCGGCTACAAAACTACACTTCACCAACTTAGTGTCAAGTGTAAGCTAAGTTGCTAACACTTGTCACATTAGCTTACATCGTAAGCCACTTTCCCTCAAAACCATCCATCCTAAACTAGCAACTCATTTACAACATGCAATCCACTCAAAAATTCTCTCCCTTGGTTCTTCCTTGCCGTCCCAAAAATAAGAAGAAACACCCATTTGATCTAAATTTCACCACAAATCTTATGTTATTCTTGCATAAGATGATGTCCTTTTGAAGACCTATTGAATGGTGGTAATTATAACATCCATGGAGGAGTATTCATGGTGTCTTGGGGCTGATTTTCCACAAGGAGATTAGGAAGATTGGTGGTCATGAAGATGGTCTTGGTGCATCACAAGTTTCTCCATCCAAGTCCATGTCAAACTCATAACCTACATCAACTTGGTGGTATAAAGATTGTCCTCCTCAACTTCTTGTTATTTTGATTATGTAAACATGTATTTTATTTCCTATTGTATATGTATATGATGATTATATGATGATAAAAATGTTATGTGGGGATTTGGTGTTGATAAACATGATTAAAAAGGTGAAAAACCATAAGAAACAAGGTTAAAATCTTGGTTAAATTTGATGGCTGTATAAAACAGTAAAGAACCATATGGTAAACTGATAAAATGATGAAGTAGAATGGATTTACAGTAAGCTATTGGTCTTGTACACATGTGAGAGTTGGCCATGCAATGGAATCAAAATAATGAGTGAGATATGATCAAAACAAGTTTAAGGTATAAATCTGAGGTTACTGTTTTGGACGATTTTTAGAAAATACTTAGAAGATGATTCAACAGTAGCTATAGAAGAGTTAAATGTAGCACATATCATGTAGTTTATGTGATAAAAATTTTAGCTTCTATCTCCATATAGAACTCAAGATATGGCAGTTTTGGTGAAAGTGAAGATAAAAATCAGATTTTTGAAAAATAAAGTATAATACTATTATATAAGCACTCAAAATTATATTGTATAAAATGTAAAGTTAAAACCCACTAACTCATGGATTTTATTTATATAAATATGTTAAAGGTTAAATAAGTGGACATTTTATAAAAATGGTAATTTGTTAAGTTTTATAAGTTATAAAACTATAAACATGATTTTTACGACTTTTTCGGCTAATACCGTAAAATTAACGTTTTTGTTAAATAAAACTTAGATGGTTGGACCCGTCTAATGAAAACTTTATAAAACTTATATACTGATATATAGACATGTATAACAAGTAAAAACCGATAAAACCCAAACTATAGGGCATACAGACATTAACGAGCTAAGTAAACATATTGGACTAATACTTGGACTAATAATTGGACTAAATAAGTTAAAAACTTATAAAAAGAACTTATTGGGCTTAACCCATTTGGGCCCAACATGGAAAGTATAGATACTGATAATATAAGTATAACATGGATTAAAACAAGTTAAAGAACTTATAATAAGTTTATTGGACTTAAAACACGTAAATGGGTAAAACGAGAAAACTAGTATAAAAGTTATCGACACATAACTCTAAAATGAGTAAACGAGAATATGTAAACCCACTTGATCATCATATATATATATAATCATCATATGTATACATAATTGTTATTTTTATAAAGTCATTGGACATGAGTCTAAGACCGAGTATTATTTGTCTAGGTTTCCGTGATTGAAGCACGTACCGTACGTCCGAATTGCCGATAACCCGCCTTCCCACATCAACGTGAGTTCATAGCCTCGCACTCTTTTAAATGTTTTTATAAATGTTTTATAAACCCGCGAGGGAGATAACATGTTAGTTTTTATAAAATTAGGACACCATTTGTCCCGATTGTTTGTTTATTGATTTTGGACCCGGATGAATGAATGACCCGAATGTATGACCTGATAAATGATTAAAGGACCCGATAGATGAAATCAAATGGATTATTAAAGTTAGGTTATGTCACTAAAAGTCCCATTAGCATGAATTATGAACTACCGGGAGTTGGTAGACGCTTATGCATTTAATAGTACTATTTGGGGACGATCACCCCAGTTCGCGCCTTGACGGTTGATCCCCGTCGTGCCACATTGATTGGTAAGCGAATTTATGTATGAGAAGATTTCTATAGCGTGACCTTTGTGACGACACGCTACTTTAGATGGGCAAAATTGGTATCGGGTTAGCTACCCGTTTTGGTTTAGTAAGGTAACAATGTCATGCGACTTATAATAATCCAAAACTAACGAAATACTACTAGACGCTTCGAATTACGATGTATTGCCTGACTAGCAATACATGGTCATACTAATGATATTATGATTGTGTTTTGGTTTTCATAACCATATTCATATAACGGTTTTTATTTGATTTTATACAACGTCATAAGACGTATTGTATGATGTTTTTACGACATTGGCTCGTATAATAATTTTTAAGGCAAATGCCTATATTATGATTTTCGATAAGGATTTATATAAAATGATTTTGGCTATTTTACGGCCTATTACAATGATTTGTACGAATTGATTTTTGGTACTAATTTTATACCAAAGTTATATTGATGGAATTTATTAAACTCTATGAATTCACTCGGCGTTATCGCTGACCCTTTTCTTTAACATGTTTTATCTCAGGTACTTGAAGGTAATTCTCGGGAAGACAACAAGAATTCATGGCCCGCACTTAAACAATATTTTTCCATTCAAATACTTGTAAAACTTTGTATGAAATATAATGACTTGGGACCGATGTAACTTTGATATTTATGAATGGAATTGCTTTTATTATTAAACGACGTGATTTTTATGCGTTGTCTATGATGTGAGTAATGTGCTATCCCGTAACACCAACGAGTCTTCCGCTGTACTGAGTTGTATAAATTTGGGGGTGTTACAAAAACAATAGTAAGTGTTGCATTTAATAGATTAAAATGTTACAATTATAGTGCCAGAAATAACACTGTGTTGCAATTTCGTGAAGAATTGTTGCAATTTCGTGAAAAAGTGTTGTTGTAGAAAAAGTGTTGCACTTGGTTTGTACTAATGTTGCACATGATTCAGGAAGTGTTGCAATTAAATGTTAAAAGTGTTACTGTTGATAGTAAAAAGTGTTGCACTTTAAAGTATTGCATTTTCTAAACTAAAGCAACATGTTTACAAACTGCTGCATAATCTTAAAAAAAGTGTCGCTTAAACCTAAGGCGACGTTGCATAACGTAGCACTCGGTAAAGTGTCACATTAGGCATAATGCAACATTGTAAAGACATAATACAACACTTCAGTGATTTTGCTTTAGCTTCATTTTGTAGTAGTGTTTGCTTTAAATGGTTTGTACTTAGTGTTTTAAGATAAAGTCTTACTTCTAAATGATAGATTATAGCTTGTACATATGTCTTTGAGATTCATATATAGATATTGTGTAGTTATATTACTTGAATTTTGAGTTTATAAAGGATTTCTAGGGTTTCTAAGGCTATTTGGTGATTTAGGACATCTTAGTTATATTTGAGATGTTTTTCTTTATAATATATCCATATGGCTACTTTTAGAACTCAGACTTGATATATACATATTGTTTACAACTTATAGACATATGTTGAAATTGGCAGTTGAGATTGTGAGAACCCATATACTTCATAAATCAATCATATATCACAACATAAAGCAAAATTTCTTAGTGAATTCACTCTTTATTTATTTACCATATACGAAACACACATAGATTTTAATTACATTAGCAAAATTACTGGATGTTATAGTCTCTACCCCTTATATTAAATCTCATCCCGAGATTTAGCTAGACGTAGGAATTTGAGTAGAAAATAAACGCGAATATTTAGCACGGATTTGATCTTCATGTTCCCAAGTATATTCAGGTCCTCTTTTCGAGTTCCATCGTACTTTAACTATTGGGATACAACTCTGCTTCAATTGCTTTATCTCTTTATCCATGATTTCCATGGGTTCTTTCACAAAATTTAGCTTATCATCGAGTTGAAGCTCTTTCATTGGTATGATGAGAGATTCGTCAGATAAGCATTTCTTCAGACTAGAAACATGAAAGGTACTGTGAACATTACTGAGCTCTTCAGGAAGCTCAAGTTTATATGTCACATGGCCAATTCTTTTCAGAATTTTGAATGGTCCAATATACCTTGGATTCAGTTTTCCTCTCTTTCTGAATCGAATAACTCCTTGACGAGGTGATACTTTTAGCATAACGTGATCTCTAACTTGAAATTCCAAAGGTTTACATCTAGTATTAGCATAACTCCTTTGTCTATATGGTGTAGCTTGTAACCATTGTCGGATTTGAATGATCTTTTCAATAGTCTCATGAATTATCTCTGGTCCTGTTAGTGGAACATCTCCAACTTCGGCACAACAAACAGGCGATCGAAACTTTCTTACATAAAGTGATTCGAAAGGCGCTGCTTTGATACTAACATGATAACTATTGTTATGAGAGAATTCTACCAAAGGTAGATGTTTATCCCATCCTTTCTGGAAATCTATTACATAAGCTCTAAGCATATCTTCGAGAGTTTGGATCGTTCTTTCACTTTGTCCATCTGTTTGAGGATGATATGCCGTACTCATGTCCAATTGAGTTGCTAAGATATTTTGCATCAACCTCCAAAATCCAGATGTAAAGTGACTGTCACGATCTGAGATGATAGATATAGGTACTCCATGTTGAGACATTATTTCCTTAATGTACAATCTCGTAAGAGTCTCAATACTATCGGTCTCTTTAATAGGAATGAATCGCGCAGATTTAGTAATACGATCGTCAATAACCCAGATGGTGTCATGTCTATTTGATGTCTTAGGTAACTTAGTTATGAAATCCATCGTTATTCTTTCCCATTTCCATATCGGAATTTCTGGTTGTATCAGCAGCCCGGATGGCTTTTGATACTCTGTTTTAACTCTAATACACGTTAAACACTTGCTAACGTATTCCGCTATGATTGCCTTCATATTAGGCCACCGATAGAGTTTCTTCAGATCTTGATACATCTTGTCAGAACCAGGATGTATAGAATACTTCGATTTATTAGATTCGTGCATAATTAAGTCTTGAAAATTGCCATAGGCAGGTAACCAACTACGAATCTTAATACAACAAATTCCATTAGGACGGGATTCAAACTCTTTGTCAATTCCTTGCAACTCCTAAACTTTTACATTCTCCACTTTAAGTGCTTCTTCTTGGGCTTCGAGAATTTGGGTAGGTTTTTTTGGGTAAAGAGTTATCATTAAAGATCTAACTCATAACGGTTTAATATACTCCTTTCGACTCAAATCATCAGCTCCTACATTGGATTTTCTAAAATGATAACGAATTTCATAGTCGTAATCCGCAAGTAATTCTAACCAACGTCGATGTATCATATTTAATTCCTTCTGATGAAAAATATATTGAAGACTTTTATGATCAGTATATACTACACACTTCGTACCATAGAGGTCATGTCTCCAGATTTTAAGAGCAAATATCACCGCTCCTAATTCTAGATCATGGGTAGTATAATTCTTCTCATTAGGTTTAAGTTGTATTGATGCATAAGCAATAACTTTATTCCTTTGCATAAGCATTGCTCCCATTCCTTGAATAGATTCATTACAATAAACGATAAATTCATCGTTACCTTCTGGCAATGCTAGAATAGGTGCTTCACATAACCTTTGTTTCAATAATTTAAAAGCTTCTTCTTGATCGTTTTTCTAGACAAATGGCTTGTTCTTCTGAGTCAGTTCAGTCAAGGCTTTAGCAAATTTTGAAAAACCTTCAATAAATCTTCGATAATATCTAGCAGGTCCTAAGAATTGTCTTATTTCTGTAGGCATGGTAGGAATACTCCAATTCTTAACTGCTTCAATCTTTGCAGGATCCACACGAATTCCTTGGCTATCAATGACATGCCCTAGATATTACACAACATTGATCCAAAATTCACACTTCGAAAACTTAGCATACAACTCCTGCTTCTTAAGTAACTTGAGAATTATACCAAGATGCTTGGCATGTTCTTACCTATTACGAGAGTAGATAAAAATATCATCGATAAATATGATTACATATTTATCCAAGTAAGGCTTACACACGCTGTTCATAAGGTCCATGAATACAGTTGGTTCATTGGTTAAACCAAATGGCGTTACTTGAAATTCATAGTGTCCGTATCACGTCCTAAAAGAAGTTTTAGGAATATCGTTGATATGAGTGATTTTACTCATATAATTTGTATCTTAAAACAATAAATAAATGAATAAAATATATAAAAATGGCTTTGTGTACGTTTGTTTCTTGTTTCATGTGTGTAGGTACCGAAGTTCGCAAAAACCGGAAAAATGGACACGGGTTTTGATGAAAAGATCAACGAAGCCAAAATCGAGTTCGTTTTAGTGGATTTAATCTTAAATGAAGATAATTGGGCTTGTGGGTCCCACATTTGGATTATGGGCCCAAAAGCCTAATAAGGAAGCAAGTAATAAGAATCTTTGGTTAACAAGTCCATTTAAGGCCGAAGATTGAAAAATTATGAGACGGATGGAGTAAATTGGGCCCAAGCCCAAGTTACAAATAAATTATTATGAATCGTTCGATTTGAGATGGGCTTTTAATATCCAATAGGTCAGATGAAAACACAAACGAAAGTTATATTTATTTACTCTCATTCAGTCAAACCAACTATAAACATTCACCACACATTTATTCGATACTCCCAAAGTAACTTCACCCCTTTCCTTATCTCTCCCAAAACAGATAACTCATACTATTCACCCTAACCCTAATTTACAAAGTAATTTGGGGCTTTTACCTATTAAAGGCGCGTGTATATACACGCGCCTCTAATTAATCCCCATCTTTATAGGAGCTCCGTGATAGACTCAACCAGGGTGACGTGGCCTTTTTCCTTGCATCTGATTGGGTGAGACGCATCATCCACCTTCACCCTCCTATTTTATCTATTTTATGATTATTTAGATTTAATTTTTTTTCTTTTATGCTTATGTGATTTAGTGGTTATAAGTTTTAGATTAATAGTTTTTACTGTTACAATTTCTATCTGTCTAATGTTTAGTTAGTTTTACTGTTTGGATTTAGTGTATGGTTTAAGTAAGCTGTTGTACCTAAAAGTTTATTTATCTGATTCTGAGAGTCAATTTATTTCAGATAAGGGATTTGGGTTAAAACTGGTAAAATGAGTTTTATAAGCAAGTTTTAGCTGATTTTAAATTTAAATTGGTTTTTAAATGTCTTTCAAATTAATCTGCAAGATCTTATAATCTGACATGAAATTTGGGTATAAATTGAGATTGTTAATATGAGTTTAGAACCGATTCATACTAACCTGTTTAAGGGTTTGAATGACTCAAGTTTGTTAGTCTGTTGATTAGTTGATATCTGAATGTTGGATTTAATTGTTCAAGCTTTTGGGTAGTATGGATAATTTGTAGGTCAGACAACCTGTTTTAGTAACAAACTGCCTTTATTTAAATCTGATTAAGTCATTTGTCTATTGTCTGATGGATTTTAAGTTTTAATATGAGTTAATTATCTGTTTTGAATCTGATATGAGATTGGGTTTATTTGAGTAATATAGCAAAATGTTTTAGATAAATCTGTTTAATCTAGGTTTGTTATTAGCTTGTAATCTGCTGAATAGTAAGAAGCTGTTTTGGTACTTGTACATGTCTGCTGGCTATTTGGTTTTAATGAGCATATTATCTCGTTTTGCATACTGATTTGAGTTTAATTGGTTTCTGGCTTTGCTGATACAGTCTGCTTGCTGATTTATTAATAGAAGCTTTGCTGATTTTGATTTGTTACATAACAAAGGCTAACAGACTCAATTGGTCTGTCAGTTTATAAACTGATTTTATCAGTCCAATAATTTTACATCATAAAAGTCACCCCTGTGACTTTGTTTACTTTTTACTGTCCAAAAACAAATATCACAATAAAGAGTCTCCCATGGGATTCGAACCTGTGACCTCACGGGTAACTGCCAAACAAGTTAACCATTTGCTCTAGCCCCCTTTTTGTGTTTAGATACAGCTTATTTAACTAATATAGGCTTTATTAATTAGGCTGTTTGCCTACTTGTCATTTAAATACAGAGTTTTAAATTTTGTTTAATTTTAAATCATTTTAATTTCTTTTATAAGGTTCACAAATAAATAAATAAAAACAAAATAAAATATGTTTTACTAATTTTAGAAAGTTAAATTGTTATTAAAAATTAGTTTTAGAATAGTAACAACTTTAATTAATTTAGTTTTTAATAAAAATAGTTTTAAAATAGATTTTGTTTATAAAAAGTAAAAGTTAATTTTTAATGGATTAGATTTGTAATAGATTTTAAATAGTTTTTAAATTTGTTTAAATAGATTTTTTATAGTGTAAAAGTATTTGTATTAAATAGATTAAATTTTTAATTAATTTTAAATGCTGTAAATTTTAAATACTTTTATAGTTTAAATATTTTAAATTATTGTTTTTAGATTAAATATGGGAAACGATTCATGCACTTTAGGATTTCAATTAAAAAAATTGTAGGAGTAATTTTAGATTAATAACCGAAAACCAATTCAAATCGATTGTCCAAATTGAAACAAAACGTCTCAAATTCACTTGATCTTCGTGTACAATGAACTTGGATCATCAACGTGTTTAATTAAATCCGTCTTCGACTTATTTTTGGACTATTACCTTTTCCTAAGGGCAATTTCCTAAATTTGTCCTATATCGTATCTAATTAAAATACATCGACGTTTCCTCGACACATCAATCGTCCTCCTTAACTCTCAGTTGATGATAACCCGAACGCAAATCAATCTTCGAATATACGCTTGATCCTTGAAGTTGATCAAACAAATCGTCGATTCTGGGTAATGGGTAACGATTCTTTATAATAAGTTTGTTCAATTCACGATAACGATACACATTATAAAAGATCCATCTTTCTTTTTGATAAATAAGACTGGAGCTCCCCACGACGAAATACTTGGTCGAATAAAGCCTCGATCAATCAATTCCTGAATCTGACTTAATAACTCTTGCATTTCTGAAGGTGCTAATCGATAAGGTGATTTAGCAACCGGTGTCGCTCTTGGTATCAAATCGATTTGTAATTCAACTTGACGTACAGGTGGCAAACCTGGTAATTACTCGGGAAACACTTCGAGAAATTCTTTAACTACTGGAATATATTCTAGTCGTATCTTGTCTTGCTTCTTATCGACCACTTGAACTAAAAAAACTTGACAACCTCGAGATATGTACTTATTGGTCTTTAGGCACGATATGAGATTTAGTCGAGTTATACTTCGATCACCATGGACAATCAAAACTTCACCCTTAATAGGAATATGAACGGATTTCTCGTCACATATATTTTAGCATGGTATTTAGATAACCAATCCATCCCAATGACATCGTCAAAACTACCGAGCTTAAATGGCATAAGATTAATTTTAAAGGATTGAAGTAATAAAGTTAAGATACATCCTCGAATAACGGTATTTGTGTTAACTATTTTTCTCATTGGTCATTTCTATATACTTAGTATTCATTGATATAGTCGGAACATCTAGCTTAGCAACAAGTTTAACAGATATGAAACTCCTATCAGCTCCTGAGTCAAATATTACTTTGACCAGATGTTGATTTAGATGGAACATATCAGTAACGGTGTTCTGATATTGTTGAGCATCGTTTAACAAATATGCTTTTCCTCGGCTATTGCTCTCTTTTCGGCACTCATTTATGACATGCCCCTTTTCTCCGCAGTTTGGCAAATCTTAGTTACTGGTATTTGATTACTTCTAGTAGCCGGTTCTTTGCTTTTGTATTTCTTTGTATGATGTCCCATTTTACCATAGTTCTGGCGCTTTATAGTGCAATATCCTGTGTGATGTAACGCACATCTTGTTGGGAATAAAATGTAGCCAAAACAATTGGACGCTGACAAGAGCAATTTGGACGTTGATAAGAAGAAATCAAGCATTGACAGGACAAGCGTTGACAGGAAGAAGTCAAGCGTTGATAAGAAGAAGTCAAGCACTGATAGAAGACTTAGTCTACACGTTTTATGTTTCTAGTATGTTTCTAGTAAAGATATGTTCGACAATGTATTTCATATGTTTATCTTTACCATGAATAGCTGATATGTAGACTCTTGTACAAGGTTCCTTATTCTATAAAAGGAGGCCTTTAGGTTTTAGTTTAATATACGTTTTACACTTTCATTGGACGCAAGTTTGATTTATCAATCAAAGTGAAAGTTTGGTTTATATTGTTTGTGTGTTCTTGTTTGAGTATTAATTCCGCATAATACTTGAACTGTTACATATACAACAAAGTTTCTCTAAGTGTTTAACTTGGCTTAATCTCGTTTATACAAGTTAAATCGATCTAAGTTTGGGATCAACAAGTGGTATTAGAGCTTGTTGAGAAATCTTGATCTAAAGAACACAAAAACCCTAAATCGCCAAAAACCCTAATTTTCAAGAAACCCTAAAATTCAAACAACATGTCTACTCCTGAGTTAACCTCCTCCTCCTCCTCAAGCCCTAACATCAAGATTCCAATGCTAGACCCAAACAACTTTGAGCTGTGGAAGTTTAACTTTGAGCAGTATCTTCAGATCCATGACCACACTCTTTGGGAAATTATTGAATATGGAACACATTCAATAAGGCTGCCAAGATTGCAGCTGCTATTGCTGCAAGATCAACTCCAGGCTCTACTAAAGAGGATCGAAGAGACAAAACCTGATGATGGAAGAGCTGTCTCAGCTGAGGACATAGCAAAGAGAAGGAATGACATGAAAACCCTAAGCATCCTCAAACTCTCTTTGGGACAAGCCAATCAGCACAAGTATAGAGGCTATGATTCTGCAAAAGATCTTTGGGCAGCCCTTGAAGTTACTTATGGTGGTAATACTGATACTATTTAAGAGAAAAGGAAGCAACTCTTGCATGAGTATGCAGTATTTAAAGCTCTTCCCAATGAAAAGCTAAGTGGAGTGAGAAGCAGACTTCTTGACATTACAAGTAAGTTGTCCTTTATGGGAACAGTGCTTGGTGATGTTGATATCATCACCGTTTTTCTTAAAAGTCTTGGTGATGCATGGAACATTGAAGTAAGGTCTATGATTGCTAATAATACTCACAAAAGTTCCACCTTTGATGATGTTTATAACAAACTGAGGCTTGTAGAAAGTAAAATCCTTTTGGATCAAGGAATTAATTCTACCAATGGTAATATGGCCTTCTTCTCACATAGTGAGGGCCAATTTGATCAAAGGGAGTCATACATGCACCCCGTTACTGGATCACCTTGTGTCAACGCTGGATCAAGCTTTGTCAGCGCCTCACATTCAAACACTGACACATACAATTTTGACTCACCAAGAGTTAAACCTGCTGGTATTGATCTAGATACTGTGTGTGCATACATTGCTTCATTGCCAAATGGTTCAGTGATTACATATGAGGACCTTGAGAAAATTAGTGATGAGCATTTGGAGGAGATGGACATAAAGTGGAATATGGCTCTTGCAAGCATAAGGGCTGATAACTCAGATTTTACTAGGTTGAAAAGTTCGTTTCTCGGTATCTTAACGAATTGATTTCCGGTTCAAAGTACGACTCAATTGTTTTTGGTGAAAAAGAATATTTTTGGTTGTTTTAAAATAAATGTGCAAGACGTGTATGAAAATGACGTTAATTTAAATTTAACTCTAATTTAAAGTAAATGGCGAGTATTTAAAAGCGTGACGAAAATTAAATAGCAATTAACGTAAATAACGCAAACTAAAAACTATCTAATGCAAAGTAAAACGCAACTAAAACTTCAACTAAGGCAAGGCTAAAATAAATCTAAGGCAAGTAATCTTAAAGTGCGACTAAGGAAAAAGGCGGGAAAAATAAAGCTTGAAAATTAAAAACAGAAAGTTAAAAACTGAAATTAAAAAGAACCTGAAAATAGCTCATCCGGAATAAACCTTCGTTCGGAATAATCACTCATCCGGAATGTCACCTTCGTTCGGAATGACTCTTCTTCACTCGGAATATTTACCAAAAACCATGATCCGGAATAAATCCTTTATCCGGAATATGTCACTTATCCGGAATAAAGTCTTGATTCGGAATACTTAAGCTTGATCCGGAATGTTGCTGATCCGGAATATTTTCCGAATGAATTCCCTTGATCCGGAATGTTGAAGATTCCGGATGAAGACCTTGATCCGGAATAATTAATTATTCCGAATAAAACTCCTTGATCCGGAATACTTAAGCTTGATTCGGAATGTTTTCCTTGATCCGGAATGTTTCTTCACAAAGCCTTCACTCAGAATGTTCCGAATAAAACTTGCTGATCCGGAATATCTGGCCTGATCCGGAATGTTTGGTATTCCGGATGAACACTTTGGCTAAACCCTTGATCCGGAATGTTTTACTATTCCGAATAAAAGACCTTTGATCCGGAATAACCAAGAAACACACCTTGATTCGGAACAACTTTTTTTGATCCGGAATAAACCTGGAGAACAATAAGACAGCGAAGAACACGGAACAAGAAAAATAACACGAATCTAATCTAGATCAATCAAAATCAAACAAAAGATTAAATCAAACTAAACAAATAACATCTACTAATCATAAACAAACAATCCAAATCAATCAAACTAACAAAACTAATCAAAATAATCAAAACCCACTTTAATCAAATCAATAAATCAAGAACATAAACATGAACAATACAACATAAAGATTAAGATCAAACAGGAAAGGTAGATAGGAGATCAAATAAGAAAAGTAAAGATTGACAATAATTAAAAGGAAACTTACTTAAAATTAAATGTATTTAAGGTGCAAGACAATGTATTTAAATGGACATGAATTTAAATGACAAGGTAATTAAAATTGGAAGAACTAATTGTCACTATTAGCCAACAAAACAAATGAAATGAAAATCTAATCTATTTATAGGAGAGATTAGGGAGGTGCTTAGGAAACTTCCTCCCCTCTTTCTTCTTTCCTTAATTGCATCATTAAGTCCTTGCTCTTCTTAATTCTTTGTTAATATTCTTAATTCTTTGACTTTAACGACTTTCTCTCGGGATTTCTTTGAACTCGTCTTGTAATTCTTCAATAAATTAGACTTGAGTTCTACCGCTTTTAGTAAACTTCCGTCTTTTGACTTTTTCTTCGAGAAATCTTCAGAATTGGTCTTGGACTTCCGTTCTTTTTGCACTCTTGACTTCTTGACTTCGTCTTTCGTCTTTTTCTTCGATAAAAGCCCGTGAATGCCCGTGTTTTCTCCACTTTTCACCTTTTCGTCCTAAATCACAACAAAAACATAAACCACGCATAATTCTGACATAAATGACATAAAATACACGTTTTGGCTCGGTTATTATTGTAATTAAGTGGTAAAAAGGATGGGTGTTTACACACCTATCAAATCCCCTACACTTGACCATTGCAATGTCCTCATGCAATGCATTAGTTACAAAGCCCGATTACACTTTTCATCATAATCAATCCACGTTGGCCTTTATTAAAGAGATAGGAAATTATAAACATTCAAAGTAAGTAAAGAAATAAAAAACATACCTTAGGGTTTTGAAAATGTCATGAATGATCATCATCCTCAAGTTTTCACTTTCTCCAAACCAAGCTTAAAAACGAGATCATTGTTATTATAAGTTAGCAAACTAACACGAACTCATGTGGGCCAATTATTTACTTAGACTCCCTTATTCCTAGGTGTATCTCTTATATTTTATTGTTGTCTTAAATGATCACGAGGATGCATTGTTGACTTATTTCGATAGTTTATTAGGCTGAAAATAAAGTGGGACGATTTAATCAATAGTTAGCTAAAGGACAAAATCTTTTAAAACTGCTTCTCGGGACCTCAAAAAGTTCATATCTTAGCATAAATCGCTTCGCGATTTGAGACCTTTCTCGGACCGATATTTGGCAGCGACTTCATACTTCAAATCTTGAGAGACGTTCATGAAATAATGGCCTTCTCTTCATAATAGGAATTTCTTCACTTGAAGTTTTGAGAGATTCTTCATATTTGGACCACGACGACTTCATTTTTCTCCAATCATTACTTTGGACTTTGATATACAACGATCCGCCTTCTTTTTGGACTTGGATCTATTTATCCTCATACCTTGTTAGGGCCTTTTTGGATAGACTTCTCCATGATTATTTGGGGAGTATTTGCTTTTCGTCGTGTGTCTCGATCCTTCATATTGATTTTCGATAAATGATTATTCACATCACTTGGGATCTTTAGCAACAAAATGTAGCCCTCATGCCTTGTTAGGGCCTTTTCGGACTCGCCAATCTTCGCATCCCGCTTCAATAAGTTATGCCTTGGCTATGAACTCTAATCCATACCAAGCAACTTTTAAACGATCTTGGGCTAGAAGCTAAGTAACTTTTCAAATCGTACAACCTTATTTATTGCAGATAAATATATTAGCAAGTGATGGGAGAATAGGCTCATAATTAACTCACATAAATTCACGAAAGAATACCAAACTTATAATTGACTCTATCATCTCTCGTTCTCCATAGTTTAAAATCTCAAAGAATGAGACTCGTGGATGCTTAGCCTATTAAATCAAAGTTTTGGGTTTTCGAGTCGTCTATAGGATCTTGCAAACTCTTAGACTTTTTCAAGTTTAGAAATCGCATTTTAAAGTTCCCTTGATAAACAACTCTCTAGGATCAATTATAGGAACTTGTGAAAAGTTCTTGTTCTTAACCCGTGAGAGTTAAGACTTTCGCGTTTTATAGCTCCCTATATAAAAGCCTAGCAAAACTTGACTTAAACACGTTAAGGATACTAGCTAGAGTAAACTAAGATAAGTAAACTCGGGTTGAGTCAAAAGATTCACAACGTTTGAAAATTAAAATCACTTTATTAAAAAATTATTCTAATAAGGAAAGAAAATAACTATACAAAGGTAAAACTAATAGGCCAAAATAGATCAAAATTTTTGAAAAATGTCGAAAAATTGATTTTCCGGTTAAAATGAGGACAAATACAAGGAAAAGACCACTTAAGTTCGATAGAAGTCCCCCTACATTTAAGATAAACATTGTCCTCAATGTTTAAGCATGTGGGAGTAAACTCCCCTATACTTAGGACATTGTGCACTTTGTTTAAATCTTGCTAAGGAAAAGACAACTAACGAGATTCCTATTTTAATATTGAGAAATATAAAATAGTGAATCGAAAAGAGTTTAGGATAGAACCGGGAAGACGAAAACAACAGAATCACGGGTCGTCAAGAATCATCAAGAGTGGATCATTGAGCGCTTGAATCCCTGAATAGTAGAAGAGAGGAAATAGCAAACACCAACGGGTCTCCCTACACTTATGATAAAGAAAGCCGAAAGATAGATACATGGGTTGCCTCCCAAGAAGCGCTTGATTTTTGTTAACCGAGTCGTGAGCCTGACTAGACCTTGATTATCATAGGAAGAAGCATGAAACATATCCACCGGGATCAAATACATAGTTTTCGTCCATCAAATAGCACAAGCTTAAGGCGAACAAGGCAAGCCAAAGAAGAGTAGGCAAGGTTCCTTTAAGCAAAGATGGAGCACGGTGGAAGCAAGGGTGAGGTGGTCCAAGCATATCTTCCGTAGTTCCAAAATTTTTTCCTTTTATTTCATCAGGTGGATACAGAGATGGCTGAAGAATATCGATACCGGGGTCGAACACCTTTTCCTTTAGGGGAAAATAGCACTCAGGCTCAACAGAATTTGAAGAAGATCCGCGAAGAAGATGCACAACCTCGTCCTCAGAAGGTGGACAAAGAGGTGTCAAATCATACGTGCTGCGGATGTTGGTGTAGTCCGGTTGCTTCTCCTTTGAAAGAATTTTCTTCAAATCCAAAGTAGGATCAAGACCATAATCATCAAAATCTAAAGGAGGAGCATCACTCTCATGAGGGAAGTAAGTATTGAGAAAAGTTGAAAAGTCTTCCCCAAAAGAGTAATCATCCAAAGTAGGATTAAGCATGGATGGCGAAGGATCTTCATCATGTGAAGAATCACTCGATAGAGTATCGGCCTCATCAAAATCATCATAAATGGGCATGTCGGGATACTCGGAAGTAAAATCATCATAATCATCCGTATCTGAGCTAGAATCATCATCATAAGCATCAAAGATCGGTGGAGAATCATATATTGGAGAAGGTTCCAAATTGGAGAGAGAATCATCAACATCATCTTGAAAAAGTGGATTATCAATGCAAGACTCGAATAGATGATTGTTGTAGATGACAAAATCATCGATCACATTAATCATATTCGCAGATTCTCGTCCATAGGATTTTCTTGTAAGCTTCCCCATTTCAAAAACTTGGGCATCATCCCCGACCCTTAAAATTAATTCACCTTCGGCAACATAAACTAAAGCTCGTCCGGTTCTCAAGAATGGCCGACCAAGTATTAAAGGAATACGAGGGTCCATTTCATAATCAACAACAACAAAGTCGACCGGAAAAGTGAAGGTGCCAACTTTAATGAACACATCTTCGGCAATACCAACGGGGTAAGCGAGAGTGCGATTTGCAAGCTCAAGGGTCATCTTTGTTGGAGTAAGGTCGGGTAATGATAGTGCGTTCCAAACACTTAAAGGCATCAGATTAATACTGGCCCCGAGATCAGCTAGGGCAGTAAATTCTTAGGTTTTGTTAAAAATGCAAGGCAACACAAAACGACCGGGATCTCCAAGTTTTTCCAGAAGTTCTTTAAGAATAACTGTAGAAAAGTTTTCATTTAAGCGTGTGTTGGCGAGCTCAATCAGCTTCTCCTTCTTGTTAAGAAATTCCTTGAATGCTTTGACAAATTTCGGCATGTGGACAAGTGCTTCAACAAGGCCAATGTTGAAATTCATTTGAGAGATCATCTTCAAATAATTCGACACTTGAATGTCATCTTTGGTGTGCATTTTGGCCTTGCCTAAGCGAGATGGATAAGGAATATTGGGGTTGGGTGGTGGAGGTGTAGTAGGTTAAGGTTGAGATGTTGAAGGTGGGGTTGGTGAAGGTTAAGATGTTGAAGGGTTCTTCTTGGGAACATCGTCATGACGAGGCGGAGACGGTAATGGTTCACTAATACTAGGTGTGGGAGGAGTAGGGATAAATGGTGGTGAAGGAGGTGTAGATGATGGGGCGGGATAGGTGGTCCTACTATGGTTACTCCACTACGGGTAGTAATAGCACTCACATTCGCTCGCGGATTGGTGACGGTGTTTGAAAGTAGAGAACTCGAAGTAGAAGGTTGAGTGGTTGGTAAGAAACTAGCCAGCATATTCTTTAAATCATTCGTTTGATTGCTGAAGGAGGATTGAATATTATCTCGAAGCTCGGATCTAATGTCATTCCCTTGCTTGGTGATATCCCCTTTCAAATTGATAATTTGGCTCTATAGATTCTTGATTTGCTCACCTTGGGTTCTCATTATGGCTTCAACATCTTGATTCATGGGTGGGGCTTGTTGAGCGGGTGGGTGATAAGGGTTAGAAGCTCTAGGTGGGATTTAGTTGCTTCTATTGTAATTGTTGTTGGGGTTTTGGTTTTGAGGAGAAAAACCGGGTGAAAGGTAGTTGTTGGACCGGTAACTTAGCAAATTTCGATCCCCTTGAGGTCGGGCTTGGTAATTTTCCGGTGAATAATTACCATAAGCTGCATACACATTTTCCGGATTTCCTTGAGTAGAAGGACAATCGGTGTATGGGTGAGGAACGCCGCATGTTTCACAAGGATTGGCAACCGCTTTAACTTGTTGTTGGTTTGTAGCGAGAAGCAAGATATTTTTGTTCATTTCAGTCATCATGCGGGTGAATTCAGTCATATCAGGGTTTGCTGAAGTAGAAGAAACATTGACTCTCGGGTTGTTCCTTGAAGAAGCGGAGGAATCCCAGTTTTTGTGATGAGTAGTCATGTTCTCAATAAGCTCTCTACACTCCTCGGGTCTCCTTTTCATAAATGTGCCACCGGCGGCTGCATTAATCGTATCACGATCACGAAAAGTCAAACCGTTGTAGAAAGTATCAATTAAGGTCACAGGGAGCACGTTGTGGTTCGGACAACGATCGATCAAAACATTATATCTTTCCCAAGCATCAAAGAGAGATTCATCAGGTTCTTGCATGAAACCGCTGATTTGATTGCGAAGGCTCGTGACCATGGATGGTGGAAAGTAGCGCGACAAAAAGCGTTGAGTCATGTCATCCTAAGTATGAATTGAATTCTTCGGGAGACGATCAAACCATTTATCGGAGTGGTGTGATAAAGTATGTGGAAAGAGTTGAAGGCGAAGAACATCCATTGTGGCACCGGGCAACTTCATGCTTTGAGTGATTGTAATGAATTTGTCGAGGTGTTTGTTGGCATCATCATCAGGCATTCCTCGAAAAGGATTTGTTTGCACTTGTTGTATCATGTGATGCTTCAACGAAAACTCCGGAGCCGTGATTTGCATCGGCGCAATCGGTCCTCCTCGTCCAAACATGATAGGTTGACAAAGCTCCTCCATTGTCCAAAGATCGGGCTGTGGAAGAACATTGTTGTTATTATTATTGAGGTGCGGTGGATTATTATTGTTGTTAACACCTGCCATAGCTAAATTTTCTCGAGTCTCGGGCTCTTGATAAGTAGAAGATCTAGTACGCATACACCTACAAAGGCAAAAGAAAAAGAAACCAAACACAAAGAGAATATATATACACAATAAAAATAAAATCTTTTTGGATTTTTGGAAATTTTGAATTTTTTGGATTTTTAACAATTTTTAATCTTTTTTTGGATTTTTGAAATTTTAAAACAATAAAAATAACGCTCACGAATGAACGGATCCCAAAAAGCAACGCGTCTCTCACAGAAAACCGTTAATCTTTACGAAAAGAGCCGGCAGCGGTGCCATTTGATACAAGGTTTTTCCCCGGCAGCGGCACCATTTGATAACTCAGATTTTACTAGGTTGAAAAGTTCGTTTCTCGGTATCTTAACGAATTGATTTCCGGTTCAAAGTACGACTCAATTGTTTTTGGTGAAAAAGAATATTTTTGGTTGTTTTAAAATAAATGTGCAAGACGTGTATGAAAATGACGTTAATTTAAATCTAACTCTAATTTAAAGTAAATGGCGAGTATTTAAAAGCGTGACAAAAATTAAATAGCAATTAACGTAAATAACGCAAACAAAAAACTATCTAATGCAAACTTAAAACGCAACTAAAACTGAAACTAAGGCAAGGCTAAAATAAATTTAAGGCAAGTAATCTTAAAGTGCGACTAAGGAAAAAGGCGGGAAAAATAAAGCTTGAAAATTAAAAACAAAAAGTTAAAAACTGAAATTAAAAAGAAGCTGAAAATAGCTCATCCGGAATAAACCTTCGTTCGGAATAATCACTCGTCCGGAATGATTCTTCTTCACTCGGAATATTTACCAAAAACCTTGATCCGGAATAAATCCTTTATCCGGAATATGTCACTTATCCGGAATAAAGTCTTGATTCGGAATACTTAAGCTTGATCCGGAATGTTGCTGATCCGGAATATTTTCCGAATGAATTCCCTTGATCCGGAATGTTGAAGATTCCGGATGAAGACCTTGATCCGGAATAATTAATTATTCCGAATAAAACTCCTTGATCCGGAATACTTAAGCTTGATTCGGAATGTTTTCCTTGATCCGGAATGTTTCTTCACAAAGCCTTCACTCGGAATGTTCCGAATAAAACTTTCTGATCCGGAATATCTGGTCTAATCCGGAATGTTTGGTATTCCGGATGAACACTTTGGCTAAACCCTTGATCCAGAATGTTTTACTATTCCGAATAAAAGACCTTTGATCCGGAATAACCAAGAAACACACCTTGATTCGGAACAACTTTCTTTGATCCGGAATAAACCTGGAGAACAGTAAGACAGCGAAGAACACGTAACAAGAAAAATAACACGAATCTAATCTAGATCAATCAAAATCAAACAAAAGATTAAATCAAACTAAACAAATAACATCTACTAATCATAAACAAACAATCCAAATCAACCAAATTAACAAAACTAATCAAAATAATCAAAACCCACTTTAATCAAATCAATAAATCAAGAACATAAACATGAACAATAAAGCATAAAGATTAAGATCAAACAAGAAAGGTAGATAGGAGATCAAACAAGAAAAGTAAAGATTGACAATAATTAAAAGGAAAATTACTTGAAATTAAATGTATTTAAGGTGCAAGATAATGTATTTAAATGGACATGAATTTAAATGACAAGGTAATTAAAATTGGAAGAACTAATTGTCACTATTAGCCAACAAAACTAATGAAATGAAAATCTAATCTATTTATAGGAGAGATTAGGAAGGTGCTTAGGAAGCTTCCTCCCCTCTTTCTTCTTTCCTTAATTGCGCCATTAAGTCCTTGCTCTTCTTAATTCTTTGTTAATCTTCTTAATTCTTTGACTTTAACGACTTTGTCTCGGGATTTCTTTGAACTCGGCTTGTAATTCTTCAATAAATTAGACTTGAGTTCTACGGCTTTTAGTAAACTTCCGTCTTTTGACTTTTTCTTCGATAAATCCTCAGAATTGGTCTTGGACTTCCGTTCTTTTTGCACTCTTGACTTCTTGACTTTGTCTTTCGTCTTTTTATTCGATAAAAGCCCGTGAATGCCCGTGTTTTCTCCACTTTTCACCTTTTCGTCCTAAATCACAACAAAAACACAAACCACGCATAATTCCGACATAAATGACATAAAATACACGTTTTGGCTCGGTTATTATTGTAATTAAGTGGTAAAAAGGATGGGTGTTTACACACCTATCAAGGGCAAATAGATGGAATCGAAGATTCAAGAAGAAGATGACTTTTAATGCTTAGGACACTACTGGATTTGATAAATCCAAGGTTGAGTGTTATAATTGTAATCGAATGGGACACTTTATGAGAGAGTGCAGATCTCCAAGAAGATCTGATGCTGGAAAACCCTCAAGCCAAATCATCAAGGTTCAGGATCCTAAAGCTATGGTTGCTATGCAAGAAATTGATGGTGTTGGATGGGATTGGAGCTATCTGGCCAAGGATGAGGAAGAGAACAAGGCTTTGGTTGCAGAAAAGGAAGAAGAGGAGCATGTTCACTATGCTCTCATGGCACATTCTTCATCTTCATCAGACCATGAGGTATATGATGATGCATTTTGTAGTAAGGGTTATCGTCTAAACACTGAAAAACTTAACAAAGAAGTTTTAAAATTGACAACAGACGTGGTTAATGAAAGATGCAAGTTATCTAACTATCAACTTGCTCTTACTCAAACTGAAAAGACTGTACCTGAGTATAAGAAAATGGAGTTTGACCTAAAAGATCAAATCATTATTTTAACTCATGATTTAAATGCTAGTGTTGAGGTTAGAAACATCATGGAGAGAGCCAATGGTGTTTTACAAGCTAAGTTAGATGAGGCTATAAAAAACAAAGATAATGTAGATCTTAAAATACAGAGATTTGATAAAGCTTCACAAACCCTAGAAAAATGTGTTAGTGAACAAAGAGATTCTAGGGATATGACTGGGATTGGGATGAAAGAGTATGCTGGTGTTCCACCCCCTGCTGGGAATTTCTATGGTGTCCTTAGAAAGGATCTATCTTGGACTGGTATTCCAGAACTCCAAGAAGAGGAATTCATTCCTCCACCCATAGTGCTTACCCCAGTAGAGGAATACAAGCAGAAATTAACAGATTTAGACCAATGGAAGAAGGCTAACCCTACTTTGTTTGTTAAGGGTGGCATGCTTAGTGACAGTACAAATGAGTCTACACCCATAAAAGTGACCAACCCCACCACTGGCAAGACTGTTGACCTTGGTTCAAACGTTGATAGAAAACCTAGTATTAAATATGCAGAAATGTATAGACAACCTAGGTCACCAAAAGGTCAAGTTAATGATAATGGAACAGGTTTCTTTTCATCTAGGCCTAGAGTTATGTCTAGGAAAGCCTGTTATACTTGTGGAAGTTTTTCACACTTAGCTTATAAGTGTGTCAATGCTTCAAAGGTCAACGCTGATAGAAAGTCTTGTCCAACAAAGTTCACAAGTTGTTAGACCAACCCAATTCTTTACTAAAGGGTCTAATACTCATGGACAAAGACCTTTTCAGAAGACCAATACGTGGTCTAACAGACAATGGGTTCCTGTAGCAAAACCTAGGTTCAACGCTGATAAGGGTAATTTTAGCGTTGACAAGAACAAATTAAACGCTGACAGGAACGTTGCTAGACCAAGTAAATATTTGCAACCAAAGGGAAAGGGGTCTAAAGCTTCTTCTAGCTTGACATGGAGACCTAAACAAGACCAAAACTCTAATTCAGATGGGATTTCTACGACTTGTAACAGATTTCATTATATTTCAAAGGTCATAACTAAACCAATTGGGGTTAACTGGGTGTTTCATCCAAAAAGGGATGGACAAGGGGTTGTCATATGGACTAAGTCTGTTCTTGTTGAACAACCAAATGAATCCAAGTCTGCTCAGGCTTGGGTTCCCAAAGAAAACTAATTTGTTTTCTTTATGTGCAGGGCATTCAAAAGCAGATTAATGATTATGGCTATTGGGATAGTGGATGCTCTAGGCACATGACAGGGAAGGAAGACTACTTAACAAACTTCACTCCCATTAAAGATGGTGACAAAGTTTACTTTGGAGGCGGATATGGAACTATCACTAGCAAAGGAACTCTTGTCACCAACAATTTGCGTTTTGAGAACGTGTTTCTGGTAAAAGAACTCGATTACAATCTGTTTAGTGTATCACAAGTATGTGATAATAAAAATAAGGTTCTTTTCACAAATACTGAATGCTTGGTGTTAAACAAGGATTTTAAAATACCTGATGATAAATTCATTGATTATAGAACACCTAGGCATAAGGACATTTATAATGTAAATCTTAATGGAATTAAGATGAATAATAATTTGTCATGTTTTTATGCTAAAGCTTCAGTTGATGAGAGTAATCTCTGGCATAGGAGATTAGGTCACATTAATTTCAAGAATATTAATAGGCTTGTGAGACATGGTTTAGTTGATGGTTTGCCTGAAAAGGCTTTCCACAATGACCATTCTTGTGTTGCATGCCTTAAAGGCAAACAACATAAGGTCTCATTTAAGTCTAAACATGTGCACTCTAGTTCTAAACCACTTCACTGGCTACATATGGACTTGTTTGGTCCAACTAATATAGAAAGCTTAAATGATAAATCCTACTGTTTTGTCATCACTGATGATTTTTCAAGATTTACTTGGACTTTCTTTTTAGCTTTGAAAAGTGACACTACTGATACTTTGATTAACTTTATTACCCAGATTGAAAAGAAGACTGGGAATGAGGTTAAAATGCTTAGGAGTGATAATGGTGGTGAGTTTAGAAATAAGTTGTTGGATGAATTTTGTGCCAAGAAAGGGATTATTAGACAGCTTAGTGTAGCTAGAACCCCACAACAAAATGGGGTTGTTGAGAGGAAGAATAGAACACTCATAGAAGCAGCTAGGACTATGTTGGTTGATGCTCACTTTCCTATAGCATTTTGGGTTGAGGCTGTGAATACAGCTTGTTATGTTCAGAATAGGGAATTAATCAACAAAATCCATAATAAGACACCTTATGAACTATTTTGGAATAGAAAACCTAATATTGGTTTTCTTAGACCCTTTGGATGTCATGTAGTAGTTTTAGATACTAGTGATGCCTTAGGAAAGTTTAGTGCTAAAGGATATTTTATAGGTTATTCTGTGCTGAGTAGAGGGTATAGGGTCTATCTTAAGAAAGAAAAACGTATTGTTGAAAGGATACATGTTAGGTTTTTGGAGAGTAAACCCAGTGACCCTGAAAGTGGACCAAATTGGTTATTTGACTTGGAACCTTTATCTAGAACTTTGAACTATATGCCTGTTACTAATCCAGACATTGTGAAGGTAACTTCAAGTGTTGTGGAAGAACCAGTTGTTGAAATTTTAGGTATACAGGTTGATAAGGAGGTTGGATCAAAAGCAGACAAGCAAGCACCCATACTTGAGTATGTTTCTATTCCTATTTGGACAGATGCGTTTGCTACTGCTGTTGCTGCTGGAAAGGAAACTGGTGGTCCACAAGTCACACCAATTGATGAAAACATGCGTGCATCCTCAAGCGCTAACAAAGGAAATTCTGGCGCTGACAGGACAAATTCAGGCGTTGATGGCTCAAACGTTGACAGCTTTGGTTCAGGCGTTGACAGATCTTTTGATCATCTTTTCTCTTCCAATAATTTTGAACAAGGTGAACCTTCAAACAGTCATGGAGAGGTTCATTCAGATGAAGATAGAAGAGAGTCTGAAGAGGATATTGGTAACTTGGAAGATGAGATTAAGGACAACACAATTATTGAAAGAGGAGTGCTTACTTCTACAATCAAAAATCATCCTCCTTCTCTATATATTGGTGACGTAATGAATCCTGTTCAAACTAGAAGGTCTCATCAGAATCATGGAGGATTTATTGCCAATATTCACAAGAAGGTTGATACACATCTTGTTCAAGCATGTTTGTTTGCTTGTTTTCTGTCACAACAAGAACCCACGAAGATATTTGATGCTCTCAAAGAACCAAGTTAGGTGGAAGCATGCAAGATGAGCTTCACCAATTTCCTATTCAGGATGTTTGGGAGTTGGTTGATTGTCCCAGACATGTTAGACCTATTGGGACAAGATGGCTTCTTAGAAACAAAAAGGAGGAGAGAGGTATTGTGGTCAGAAACAAGGCACGTCTAGTTGCTCAAGGATATACACAAGAGGAAGGGATAGACTATGAAGAGGTTTTTGCATATGTTGCAAGGATTGAAGCAATAAGGATTTTCCTAGCCTATGCTTCTTGCATGGGCTTCAAAGTTTATCAAATGGATGTGAAGAGTGATTTTTTGTATGGAACAATTGTAGAGGAGGTTTATGTAATGCAGCCTCCTGGTTTTGAAGATTCTGAGCATCCAGACAAAGTGTATAGAGTGAAGAAAGCTATGTATGGACTTCATCAAGCCCCAAGAGCATGGTATGCCACATTGTCCACATATCTAATGGAAAATGGATTCAAAAGGGGCACCATAGATCAGACTTTGTTTACAAAGAAGACTGGTAAGGATTTCTTACTTGTACAGGTCTATGTGGATGATATCATCTTTGGTTCTTCTAATCCAAATATGAGTGAAGACTTTTCCAAGCTCATGACAGACAAGTTCAAGATGAGTGCAATGGGAGAGATGAATTTCTTTCTAGGGTTACAAGTTCAGCAGAAAGAAGATGGTATATTCATTTCTCAAGACAAATATGTAGCAGAAATCTTGAAGAAGTTTGGCTTTTCTCCACATGAGAAACGGGCTAGCACACCCATGGATAGGGAAAACCCTTGGGGAAAAGTTGGATATGGAAAAGAGGTGGATGTCAGGCATTATAGGTCAATGATTGGATCATTGATGTATCTCACAGCTTCTAGACCTAATATTATGTTTGTTATGTGTGCATGTGCACGCCATCAAGTGACTCCCAAAGAGTGTCATCTTCATGCTGTCAAGAGAATTTTTAGATATCTTAGATGTTATCCAGATTTGGGATTATGGTATCCAAAGGATTCTCCTTTGGATCTTATTAGATATTCAGACAGTGACTATGGAGGTGATAAGTTTGATAGAAAATCCACAACTGGTGGATGCCAATTTCTTGGGAGTAGATTGATATCTTAGCAATGCAAGAAACAAACAGTGGTGGCCAACTCTACAACTGAAGCAGAATATGTGGCTGCAGCTGCTTGTTGTGGACAAGTCTTATGGATTCAGAACCAACTGTTGGATTATTGGTATAATTTCATGCATACTAAGATTTTTGTAGATAATAACAGTACTTTATGCATTATTAAAAATCCTGTACATCATTCTAAAACAAAACACATAGAAATTAGACATCATTTTATAAGAGATTGTTTTGAAAAAGGTTTAATACACCCATATAGGGTTGACACAGAGGAAAATGTGGCTGATTTATTAACTAAACCTTTTGACGCTGGGAGATTTCAATACTTGGTAACAAGTATTGGAATGATCAATCTTATTTAATATGTGTTCTGGGGATTTATTGTAAATATATGTACATGATATGCATTTGTTATTGGTTTTTATACAAATTAGATTTTCCACTTTATTTGTCTAACGCTGACGAAGGTTATTTTAACGTTGTTATGTGTTAATCTGGCGTTGTCAGCAACATGTTAGTTTTTGTGGTTTTTGATCTAATTATATAGGCATTGTTAGCATTGTACCAATGAATACAGAGTTGCTTATGGATACTTGGAGCCTATTTGGAGCATGTTTGAGTTTATGGATGATGGTTAGAATATTTATATTCCTATCTTGACATAAATTTTTATTTACATGCATATTTTTAGCAACTTGTATATCATAGTTTAAGGGGAGGTTTAGGAAACCTTTAGGACTTTTAGGTATTCATATGATACTCTTATCACAATTATAGATTGTGACCACTGGTGAGTATGAATTAGTTTACTAACTCATGAGGCAATGTAGCATGCAAAGTTGATATACTATGCACGCTGCCAAGACCTTTTGGCCTAGAATTGGATGTGGTCTGTTGGGAGACTTGGGTATAATTTTTATTGGGCTTACCTGGGAAGTTACAAAGGATTTTATGAGATAACTTCATTGTTAAGAACTTTGGTTAGCAAGGGACACTTGAGGACAATTATGTCTATCTTGTTTAAGCAAGTGTGCATGATTGGACAGTGCTTGCCACCCTATAGTAAATTTCAGTTTATAGGTTATCTTCACTAGGATAAATCACTTTGTTAAAGTCCTTTTTCATTTTTATTATTTTTATTTTATGACATTGACAAATTTATTTCCAAACGTTTTTAGGACCAATTTAGACGTTGACATGGCTTTTTCCAACGTTGACAAGAATATAGCCGTTGGGCGTTGATAGGTTATTTTTTACCGTTGACACTCATTGGGTCCTACCCAGTTGTTATTTTTGACGAAAATTTGGGCCGTAATTTTGGGAGTTGGTAACTTTTTATTAATGCACAAGATAAGTTATTTTCTTTTCAAGATTTTCTTCATTATATTTTGAAAATAACTGCCTCATTTTTGACCAGTCACATGTGCCTACCTCTCCTATATATTTGGCTCATTCTTTTTAAACAGGGTAAGTGCTTATTCTTGTCTAACAAATTTTTCATCCATATTCATCTTTCATAACATTTCACACAGCTTTCTACATCAATGACGCCTAAGTATAAACCGAGTGATTTGGTATTGGGGTTTAGAAGTCAGCACAACATGATTGCCTATTTGAAGGCTGACAACACTCTGTTTCCCCAATATACTCAGATGGTGAAGTATTTAAATGCATCCCCATTAAGGTATGTACTTTCTCATGCTCCTCTTATCCCTGTCACTCATATTAAACAGTTTTGGAACACTGTTACTTCCTCAACGCTTAATAATGTGACTACATTAACTGCTATTATCCATGGGCGTCCATGGGTGGTTACTGAAGCCTTGGTTTGCCAGGCTTTGCATCTTAATGATGTAGATGGTATAACCACTCTACCCATTGGTGAGATAGAACAGGGACTTCAAGCTTTGGGTTATCCTTTCCCTGAAGAGGGTACTTTAAATAAATATTCAAAACAGGAATTTCCCTCAGCTTGGAAGTACTTAATACATGTCATCCTTCAATGTTTAAGTCCCAAATGTACTGCACATAATGAAATTGACAGATCAATTGGTAGTGGAATTGTGTGTATTGCTACAGGGCAAAAATATAATTTTTCTAAAATGATTTTTGATGGCATGTGTAAAAACAAGGGTAGCAAGATGACTCTTGCTTACCCAAGATTTTTACAAATGATTTTTGATGAACAAAGATATTGCACCAGGGATCATGATGATTTTTATGAGATCCCTGTGCAAAAGAAAGCTATTTTTGGAAAGATGAATTCACCCCCACGCAGAGACTTACCCCTTATCCAAGCCATGCTTGCTGTGATTGCGGCAGCACAACCTCAACTTGAACCACAACCAGACCCATTACCTGAACCATTACCATCACCACAACACATGGAACTTGACCAAGATCCCTTCGACGCTGACACGTTAAATGTTGGCATTGATACTCCTATTTCAAACGTTGACACCCTTCTACACCAAACCCAAACAGCCCTTAACCTTCATACTACAACCCAATCCACATCATCTTCTTCACCCCCAGACTTTAGGATAGAAAAATGCCAAAGGACCATTGGAGTGTTCTCCTCTGGTGGTCCTAGCTATGTTGCAAAGGGAACCACCACCACAAGTGTGGTTGGTGACATGGGTGAGGCTAGGACTATTGGTGCTAGCTTAGATGCAGGCCAAGCCAGTCCTAACATCATTAAGACCTCATCCATGCCCCATGACTCTATTTTGGGAGGTCAAATTCCCATTCTAGAGGAGGGCAGATTGGAACCATATACAATGTTGGAATTGACGGCTGTCTGCATTAGCTTGCAAAAGCAAAATGCAGACCTGGTACATACTGTCTCTACACAAGGCCTTGAACTCAAGCAATTAAGGGAGATAATTGTTCTTTTGGAGGGTGCTAACAATAGGCGTGGTATGGAGGATTCTTCCAAAGGGGAGGATGAGCAGATACATGTGAGTGACAAAGGCTCACATGATGGAGAATCTTTGGGTGTGGCTGAAGCTCTAACGGATTTGAAGAAGCAACCAGGTTTTGATGTCTCTTTGGTTACTCCTACAAATTTGAATTTGTCCTTTACAGAAATGATGGAGCAGTTCACCAAGCAAAGCGTTGACAAGAGTAAGTTGAGCGTTGACAAGCAGATTTTTGATGCTGATAGGAGTAAAACAGGCGTTGACACACCGGCTTTGGACATTGATAAACCTGCAGATATGGTTGATGTATCCCAGTCATCAGTCATCATCAAAGAAGTGTCTACACATGTACCATCATCATCTTTACCCATCTTAGATATATTAGATAAGGGTAAAGGAATTATGGTAGAAACAGAGGTTCCCAAGGATGTAGCCCAAGTAAAATTTGATTCAATGTTGGCTGCATAACTTATGGAACAAGAAAATAAGAAGGTTGTTGAGTCACCATTTGTGGTTACTTCTGAGGAACAAGAAGGAACTAATGATGAGAGCACAGATTCAAGTGTTATGATTATTGAAGAACCAGAAAGACTTGAATATGGTGATGTGTTGGCAAGGGAAAAACTTGTAGAGTTGAAGATGAAGGTGGATTATGATATGCTAGAAGTTGCCCATATGTACTTTGCATGGGAGAATAAGATCATGGAGAATCCAGATATGTCTTTATCAGATCAGATTTAGGGATTGGAGATTCTTCTCAGGATTCAAAGGGATTGTCAGGTAATCCTAAAGTATAAGGCCAACAAAGTTTACTCACAATCTAAGAGGGATAGAAGGGAGCTTTATTATATGTTGCTTAGATGTCATCAAGGAGGTTGGACTTTTCAGAAGTTTCAGGGATTGTCCTTTGATGAATTAGAGCATAATGCTTATCCTATTTGGGCAAGAGTTCAAGAGATGAACACTATCAGACTTCTTTCAGATGAAAGAAAGGAAGAGCTTGCAGAAGAGATGCAAATTCAACAGGCTTTAATTGCACCAAGACCTAAGAAGAAGGGAGTTCCACTCGAGTTTCCAAGAAATATAGATAGATTGAATCCTAGTGAAGCTATTATTAGAAGAAGTATTAAGCTATCATCCTTGGAAGTTTCACATATGGTGGAAGTATTACCTCATGATTCTAGAAACCCTATAGTTAGCTATGAAGAAGATGCAAGTGGGTTCTGGATGATTGGCAGATATGGGAAAGAGGTACATACTTTTACTACTCTTATGTCTTTGTTTGCAAGTTTGGATAGGGAAGACTTGGCAGACCTTTGGAGGTTACTACAGGCCAAGTATGAGACTGTACTTCAGTCAATGGAATAAAGATCTGGTCAACATTCAAGAAAACATGTGCACCAGATGAAGAAGATCCTATTTGGATGGATCTTGATGATGATATCAGTGGACTTCAATGGCGTCTATATTCAGCAGCTGGTGTGTATCATTTGAGTACTACAAAGTTTCCTGAGTATCTTCTTGTGGATGCTGAGTATCCCATGTCCAAAGAAGTTTTGAAGAAAATGACGACAACACAGCTGGAGATAGACTATTCAAGTGACGTGGCCAAAGATTTGATTAGATATATTTATTTCCAATTTGATAAGATTTGTAAGAATCCTCCTAGTTCTTAGTTTTTATTTAGAAACTTGATTACTAGAGTAGATATAAAGTTTAGGGGAGGATTGTTGGGAATAAAATGTAGCCAAAACACTTGGACGCTGACAAGAGCAATTTGGACGTTGATAAGAAGAAATCAAGCGTTGACAGGACAAGCGTTGACAGGAAGAATTCAAGCGTTGATAAGAAGAAGTCAAGCACTGATAGAAGACTTAGTCTACACGTTTTATGTTTCTAGTAAAGATATGTTCAACAATGTATTTCCTATGTTTATCTTTACCATGAATAGCTGATACGTAGACTCTTGTACAAGGTTCCTTAGTCTATAAAAGGAGGCCTTTAGGTTTTAGTTTAATATACGTTTTACACTTTCGTTGTACGCAAGTTTGATTTATTAATCAATGTGAAAGTTTGGTTTATATTGTTTGTGTGTTCTTGTTTGAGTATTAATTCCGCATAATACTTGAATTGTTACATATACAACAAAGTTTCTCTAAGTGTTTAACTTGACTTAATCTCGTTTACACAAGCTAAATCGATCTAAGTTTGGGATTAACACATCTATGACATAGGGGAAATCTTCCATCATAACCATTGCTTGAAGTTACAACATAAACTTTATAAATATCTTGTCTTTTGTTCTGCTTGACGATTATTGCCTTGGTTAAATATTCAATAGTTATTCTTTTGGAAATTAGATTATTAGGAAAGCTCTTCCCATCATCAAACTTCCTTTTGAAATTAACTGTCGCTTGCACAGGAGTAGAACTTGTTACCTGATACATTAATCTTTGAGTAATGGTGATGGCTTCCTTTAAAGTTTGGGGTTTAGAGGCGGTAAAATTTCTTTCAATACTTCTGGGCAATCCTCCAATAAAAGCTTCCATGAGTTTTTCAGTATTAGGCACCATATTAGAGCATAATAATGCCAATTCCTGAAATCTTCGGATATAAGCTTTGAGATTATTTTCCTTTACGCTAGATTATAAAATTCCTCCTCCATCTTTCGAATCTCATTGCGAGGACAATACTTCTTAATCACCAGTTTCTTAAATTCACCCCAAGGAGTTTGATAAGCTTGTTCTATTCCGATGGGTTGAGCATAAGCATTCCACCAAGACAAAGATTCTTCTATCAGCACACCCGTAGCAAATTTCACCTTATAATCCTCAGGACACTCACTACGAACAAATACAGATTCAGTTCTCTCGAACCAGGAATAAGTGAAACAACTCCTTCAGATCCTTTATAGTTAAAAGGCTGCCAATTCATGAAATCATTGTAAGTACACTTCTTAGCCACATGGATTTATCTTTGTACAGGATTTCCATTTCTTGTACCAGCTACATTGGCGGCTTGTGCTTGCAAAGCTGCAGTCACACTCTCAACAACCAATTACCTTATTTCTTCTGGTGTCATATTTACAGTTGCAAATGTTGTTGATCTCGTATGAGCCAATCTATCAACAATTACAAAATAACACGACATAAGAATGATATTGTTGTTTAGATATTCAAACATTCAAGTATGAAATCAATTTAACATATCATAAGACAACTGGAAATTTTAATTCTTTCGATAGGTTCCTAAGGAATTCATATATAATAATTCATAATACAAATGACGATAAAGACGAAATGAAATGAGATAACATGGTTTTGAGAACAAAAGAATATTTCTTATTTATTAACAACTCGTCGTTCATATTTACACGACAAGTTTCTCTATTACATAAAAAGAAAACTATACATATATACAAATTGAAACCGGATTCCTAAGCTCAATTTCGCATCTTAATCTCCTCAATTCTATCCAAGATATATCCTGAATCAGATTGTTGAGTAGTTTTAAGATCATCGATGAGAGTCTATAAATTAAGCCTAGTTCTCATCAGTCCTTCTTTAAGTTCTACGTTCTCGTGAGTCAATCTTGTCACATCAATATCATATTGATGCATCCCCTTGCTTACATAAATATTGTGGCGTCAAGTAACGTCGAATTTGTACTCAAGCTGGCTAAGATGCTCTTGAATTTCCATCATTCCCTTCATAAGATTCTTGACATTTCTTTCCATTTTTTAAAGTTTCTAAGGATATCTTGTTAGAAATACGTTTTAACGTATATTAGAAGTATCGGTCACTCCACAATATGATTTATGTTGTAATAGCTCGTAGTTAGTAATTAGTCATTAGTTGCTTATTAACTTAAGTAAGAACCGGTCCATGGGCTTGTCATGGACCGGCCCAAGCCCATTTTAGCTTGGTACTATAAATACCCCTTTCCACTAAGGAAAGGGGTTGGTTGTTGTTCCACATTGCATTTCATATTAATAAAATCTTTCACATATTCTCTCACTTTCTCTCTCTAGTTTCTCTCACTAGAAAACATCAACCCACTTCATAGATTCATAGGTTATCAATATTCTACATTTGGTATCAAGAGCTATGGGGTGATTTAAGGTAAGGATTGTGTTGCTTTTTTAGTTTTTGAATCAATTAGTGATCTTTAGAAAAAATCAATCTTGAATCTTGTTATTTTTGGTGTTTTTGTTATTAGGATTGATTGATAAGGATTGGGTTTAGCTTATTTTGGTAAAAATCATAAAACTTTTTGTGGTTTTGGATCAAAAATCGGGGTTTCAAGCTTCTTTTTTAAGTCTCGGAAACTATTTTTCCAGAATTTTCCGAATAGGATTCCGAATAGGAGGATTTTCAGCATAGAAAGTTTATTCCGAATAGGATTCCGAATAGGAGGATTTTCAGCATAGAAGAAATCTTTCCGCATAGGCTTTCCGAATAGAAGAATCTTTCCGAATAGAAGAATCTTTCCGAATAGAAGAAATCTTTCCGAATAGCAGAAATCTTTCCGAATAGCAAAAATCTTTCCGAATAGCAAAACTTTCCGAATAGCCTATTTTTCCGAATAGCCATATCTTTTCCGAATAGCCAGATTTTTCCGAATAGCCAGATTTTTTCCGAATAGCCAAATTTTTTTCCGAATAGGGAGAAATTTTCCGAATAAGCCAAATTGTCAAGATATTCTGTAGGATTGTAAATCTTGCTTATGTTTCTAGAGAGAGAAAGAGATAGAGAGATGGTAGATTTCACACAAAGCTAGAGAGAGAAAGTAATGTTTACTATGTGAAAAATAATGAAACCACACCCCTCTCCATCAAAGGAGAGGGTTTATATACCCAAGCCTTGTAATGGGCTTGGGCTTACACTTTTGGGCCGGCCTACACAAGTTGTAAGCTAGGCTTGGACTTGTTTGTTAATCAAAGAAAGTTAACTAAACTACGAGCTATTACATGGACTATCGTTGGAGTGACCGATCCTTCTTAATACGTAAAACGTATTTCCAACAATCTCCCCCTAAGGGAGGTCACTCCAAACTAGGGCGTTACCCGAGTTACAATAATGAAATAAACCTAGCATACTATGCTTGTCTTGAGCTCGTAGTCTTCGTCTTTCTTTTCTTTTTCTTTTTCTGGTGAACATGCTGATGTGATCTTTGATATCAATCTTGAGCATTAATCTCTTGCCTTGATCTTGTGCATCCATCACTTGTGATCTTCGCCTCCTTGTGACACCATGTCCCACATACTTATACCTTCGTAATTCTTGAAAGCTTCAGAGTTTGATACAGCGGAAGACTTAACTTTTAGGCTTTCTTGAATTAAATAAGATATTAAGTGCATAAAGTATAAGCATGCGGGGACGACTTCTTCTTGGATCCCGCAACGCCACCGTCTTCAAATGCCGCAACATAAGTAGACACAAACGAAATGGCTTTGAACATTTCATTCTAATTCGGTAGCATTTTACCTCCGGTCGGTGAAGACCGTTGGACGATATTAGATATCGTACCTGTGACGGATAGTTTCAATTAAGTAACTTCCTGACAGGATTTCGCGGGTAAACCCGTTCTCTTTATTCGACCGTCCAAAGCTGACTGCGAACATAAAGAGTGAATCATTTGGATAATAATATCCGCATGATTTGAAGCCGTCAATTCATGTTCCTGGAACAAGTGAAATTCAAGTAAGAACCGCACCATCGTTGCTTTCCAGTTGTCACGAGCTTGATTCGTAGAATCTTGCAAGTTACCTACCAAGTGCTGTTTGAGGTTAACACTAGAAGGATTTCCACTCATCACCGTGAACACAAAGGTATCACTCTGAGTGTTCTGGCAAGATCACTGAGATATTGCGTAGAGGCCTGGAACGTGTTTAAGTTCAGTTAAGAATTAAACAGCTGTTGCTTTCCAGTTATCACAAGTTTGATTCATAAAGAATCGCACAAGTCACCTACCATGAGCTTTTTGATATTCGCTCAAGAAGGATTTCCATCTTCATTGTAAATACTTTCGTATTACTCGGATGTTCAGGCAAGATCATGAAGATTTTGCGTAGGATTCTTAAAATCTTTCTTACTTTTCACAGTGTGTGAAGAAGCAAGGGAATATGAAAGTGTGTCCTAATGAGATATTTGATGATCTCAAATGGTTCTAGACTCGATCGTGCATTTTGAATTTTAGTGGTCGGAGGCTGGAGAGGAGTGCCACCTTTTCAATACCAATTTATTCGGAGTGAATAAATCAATAGATAATGTGTTGTCTCCGTGTGATTAAAACAAATACCTTTTGAGAGATATCTGAGTTAGCTGGGATGGGTTGTGCATTGCATCACTGGGTCCATGATGTCTGTCTTCAATATCAAGAATCATTAACAATGATCTCAATAGCATATGTATTGACCCGGTTTCTGCCTAAAGTTGTAAGGAGGGCTTCTTTCTTTACACCCTTTATCTTTACAATTCTTTTTCATTCTTCAACCCCTTCAATGCTTACCAATACGTCATAACTAGCACCTTGTTGTGATTGTTCCAGTGCTAACTTAAGTACTTGGTCGGCATTCAGCTACGTTCACAATCTTTCTCCAACTTTCCTAAGGACTACTATTTCTAGTTATGGAATGTCCTTGGGAAGATTCCTCCGGTTCTGGAAGAATCATAGGACTTAACCTATCCTACCATCCTTATGTCACCACAATCTTCATCGTCGTGAAATAAATGGGTTTTGGGTAAGTATATGTCACCATGAAAATCCATTTTGATATGCAAATCTGTTTTGCTCCCCCTTAACATATGCCATGATATTCGAAAACATTTTGCACATGTCGGGATGAGCTAGCACATTAAGTCAAACCATTTGTGATAATATCCAATATTAAATCACATTTTCTCCCCCATATTAAAAATATTAACCCAATCGATGTTTTTAATATCAATTGATTTAATGAAGTTTTAACAAATGTTTTGGGAAGAAAAATGCAAGTCCATTTTATCTTCTTGATATCAAACGCATGAGATATGATACCGATTTGTAGCATGATCACATATTCACCATATTAGAAAAGAATTGACAAGGTTGGACCTGATAGATGAGAACATCATATGATAAGATCAAATGGTTCTTGTCAGCATATGTTGGTCGCCTCGTCACGTTTGAAGTCATCTCTTGACACCACGTGTACGATTGGTATTGTTGTCTTGACACCAGTTAGTGAGTTTGGCACGTTCGACATCGAAGATTCTGAATGCTTGACAATTGCTCCCCCTCAATTGTTGACCCGTGTTCTATTGAAAGAGCTGTAGTCGTCGGTTGAGTAGTCGCATCGTCGAGTATGTAGATACCAATTATAGATAGCATGGTTGTAGAGATGATAGCTTCATAAAAACAAGACTTCTCTTGTTTTAACAAATAAATGCACTGAAACGTACATAGATTTGTGTTAGACCAAGTTATAAGGTAAACTTGATCCCTTACAAGGTTTTAAAGTAAACCTTGCCCGAGAAAATTAATTCCCGTTGTGAGCCAAAGCTTTAATAAGAAATACCTGACTTTAATGTGAAAACCGGGTTGCAGTCTGAAATAACTACAAGCCATTTAGGCATGTTTTATGAAATATTTACAACTTTTGTACGAACTCTATTTATGGCGCCGTGTCGATATTAATCAACATTTCTAAGGCCGTAAATATTATCGTACCAAAAGACATGCCTTTGAAAAGGAAAGTAAAAATATTTTTGGATTTTTCTAGATTTTTCAATTTTTATGGTTTTTATATGGTTTTATATTTTTGTATTTTGCTTTTGTGGATAAAAATATAAACAATATATACGGATGATCACCAAGGATACGGAGAATAGTTTTACCACCACTATTCTTTCGCTTCATCTGCTAGTTCCTTTAGAGTCTCTGGCGAGAAAGTTCTCATTCCTAGCTTGTCGGCCAAAAATTCAATTCGAGCGTGATCTAAAGCCTTCGTGAAAATATCCGCCAATTGATACTCAGATCGGACAAAGTAAAGCTCTATTACTCCATTTTCCACTTGCTCCTTGATGAAATGGTAGCGAATGTCAATATGCTTCGACCGGGAGAATTGAACATTGTTGCAGCATAAGGCAATTGCACTTTTGTTGTCGCAATACATCGGAATCTTGTTGAAACCTAGACCATAGTCGGTTAATTGCGATCTCATCCAAAGAATTTGAGCACAGCAACCGGACATAGCTATGTATTCTGCTTCCGTACTTGAAATTGCAGCGCTTTTCTGCCTTTTCGATGCCCAACTGATTAATCGATCTCCTAGTAGTTGCAAAGTTCCACTCGTGCTACGCCTTGTATCTTGACAACCCGCGTGATCCGCATCTGCATATGCCATTAGTGCAATAGAAGAGTCCTTCGAATACCAAAGTCCCCGATTAATGGTTCCTTTAAGATATCGAAAGATCCTTTTAACAGTAGCTAAGTGTAACTCAGTAGGCCTAGTTTGATACCTGGCACACATACATATAGCAAACTGAAGATCAGGTCGACTGGCTGTGATATACAGAAGAGTACCGATCATTCTACGATAAAGTGTCGGATCAACAGCAACTCCATGTGGATCTGCATCAAGCTTAGTTCGTTCCACCATTGGAGTATCCACGGGGTCGCAAGATTCCATCTTATACTTCTTAAGCGATTCAAGGGCATACTTGGATTGATTGATAAAGATGCCTCTGGGACTCTGAGATATCTGAAGACCTAAGAAGAATGATACCTTGCCCATCATTGACATCTTAAACTTGGAAGACATGAGTGTCCCAAACTCATCCGATAAGGTTTGGGTCGAGGCTGCAAATATAATATCATCAACATATATTTGTACTATAATCATATCTTTACCTCGTTTCTGAATGAACAGCGTGGGATCCACCTTGCCTTTAGTGAAGCCTTGCATAATGAGGAATTGTGACAAAAGATCATACCATGCGCGAGGAGCTTGCTTCAACCCATAGAGAGCCTTCTTAAGCTTGTACACATGATTAGGATAATTAGGATTCACAAAACCATCCGGTTGTTGAACATAGACCTCTTCCTTGAGTTCACCATTAAGAAATGCCGTCTTCACATCCATCTGATAGACGACCATATTCATATGGGCTGCATAAGCGAGGAATAGTCTAATAGCTTCCAAACGGGCAACAGGTGCAAAGGATTCCATAAAGTCGATGCCCAATAATTACTTGTATCCACGAGCTACTAGACGAGCTTTGTTCCTCAATATTCCGCCTAACTCATCGAGTTTCACCTTGTAAACCCATTTCAAAGTGAGTAACTGCACTTGATCCGGGCATGGGACAAGTTCCCAAACATCAAGACGTATGAATTCGTTAAGTTCTTCTTGCATAGCTTCTATCCAACAGGATTGAGTAAAAGCTTGTTGCCATGTCTTAGGTTCAACTTCAGTGAGAAAAGCATCAAAGTGACAAAACAATGCACTTTCTTGTAACTGACTTCGTGTGGATACTGGACGATTAGGGTCACCAATAATAGAATCGATAGGATGATCCTTTGTCCACTTGCTGTCATGTTCACGAATCCGTGGATTGGAGTAAACTGTAGAAGGAGCTTCCTCTGAGGTGGACGACCCGACTTGATTAGGGTCGGGAATAGATACACCAAAGAATGGAAGTTCACGCATTTGAGCGAATTCCAAATCGTGATCATCATCATCCTCTTCATCATCAATAGGCATGACATGGGTAGTTGAGACACGTGTTGGTTGAGAATTACTTGTTGAAGGTATATCTTGACCAATTGTTGGTGCAGATGTATCTGATTGTGCAATGGTTGCTGGAGCGACAACTTCGGTTACCGGAGCTATTACTTCAGGTTCTGGAGCAACAATACTTGGAGGAGTAAAGAATTCATCAAAGAACGGTTGAAACAACGTATCCCATTCCTTCCTAGTAGGTGGTGTAAATGATGATGAAGTAGGGTTGTTTGGGACAAGACCAGAACTAATGTTACTGGGTCCCATCTCATGAAGTGCGGGTTCAGAGCTGCTTTGCTCAGAAGCCATTGCTGTCAGCTCATCAAAATCAACATTCATAGTTTCGAGGATCTTGCGAGAGTTACGGTTGTAGATTCGGTATGCCTTTTTTGAGGGTGCGTAACCAATGAAAATACCAATATCAGCCTTTGGTTGAAGTTTTCCCAAATTGTCACCATCATTATTTGGATAGCAAAGAGAACCAAATACATGAAGATATGATAAATCTGGTACTTTTCCATGGAGAAGCTCATAAGGTGTTTTACCATGGCGTTTACGAATTAGTGACCGGTTTTGGGTGTACACTGCTGTAGATACTGCTTCTGCCCATAAAAACAATGGAGCCTTTGCGTAAATTAACATTGTTCGAGCAGCTTCCATAAGTGTGCGATTTCGCCTTTCAACGACACCGTTTTGTTGTGGAGTGCGTGCAACGGATGTTTCATGAGAAATGCCAACTTCTTCATAATAATCACGCAAAATTTGATTCACAAATTCGGTTCCATTATCTGTACGAATGCGTCGGACAGTAGTGTTGAGACGCACTTGAATCATCTTGAGAAATCCGATGATGAATTTAGGTGCCTCATTCTTTGCTTTAAGAAATTTCACCCATGTAAACCGAGAGTAATCATCGACAATGACGAGGATGTACTTTTTGCCACTAAGACTTTCAACACGCATTGGCCCACAAAGATCCATATGCAAAAGATAAAGTTTCTCTTGGTTGGTGTCTTCCGTCTTGGGTTTGTAAGATTTCTTAGTGCTTTTCCCCATTGTACACGCGAAACACAAATGATCCTTGTGAAATGATAATTTAGGAAGACCACGAACAAGTTCGTTTTTCGCCAAGTGATTAATAGCGTCAAAGTTAAGATGAGATAACCGTCGATGCCATAACCATGACTTAGTCTTCGAAGCTTTGGAGAGAAGACATACGGGAGAAGCGGCCATCATGTCTTGTAGAGACAAAGTATACAAATTATTCCCTCGAGTACCTTTCAATAAATCAACCCCTTCCAAATTACGAATGAAGCAGGTATGCTCTCGAAAAGCAACTTCTAGGTTTGCATCACAAAATTGTCCCACAGAAAATAAGTTGTGACCAAGACCTTCCACGTAATACACTCTTGAAATTATAACATTCCCAATATGATATTCACCATAACCCATTATCTTTGCAATATGATCATTACCAAATCGAACCGTACCAAGAAACTTGCTGACGAAATTTCTGAGCTGAGAGCGATCTCCGGTCATATGCTTGGAGCAACCAGAGTCCAAATACCAGAGAACAATTTGGACCACCTGTTTTCAACAACAACAGTAGACAATGCATTGGAAACTATTGGTTCCGGAGTGTTAGCAGATACAGATATGTTATTATCAGAATTGCTAACATTTTTGTTATCCTTAGATTTCCTGCATTTTCTAATGTGAGTTTTAGCATTTACAGGTTTTACTGTTCCAATTTTCTGAGGTTTTGGATTATTCGCGGGCACTACAGTGGGAGTAGACCTATTTAAAGGGCACTTGGTTCCTATAGTAGTGTCGGTGTTCCTAGTTAAAGGACACGCTTGTGTCTTGGTAGCCTTGGTACTCCTAGTTAAAGGGCACGCTTTCTTCGCTTTAGTGGGAGTGATCCTAGTCAAAGGGCACGTATTTCCTACTATAGTGAAAGTTCTACCAGTGGGGCGCCACATCCAACCAACTTGGGTTAACACTTTCCCAGTCGGTTTCCATTCTAATCCATTTTTTCGGGCCTGCATCTCATTCACATGGTCAATAAGGCAAGAATCATGACGACTAGAAAACATACATTCATTGCAATTCCAACATTTCAAATTAGAATTCACACTAGGCTTAGAACGCTGCACAACCGCAGAGCCTTTAGGTTTAGCTACATGATTCTTTTTATTCAAAACAGAAATAACATTCCTAGGATGGGCTTCTACTTTCTTCTTCACTTGACTACTAGATGGGAGCAAGATCCTATCATTCTTCTTGTTTCGCTTAAGCTTAGATCTTTGAGCCTTAGTAGTGGTGCTTACTCCTGTAGAAGGCAACACGGGAATATTAGAAGCTGGTTTTGATTCCGCCTTATCTTTAGTGACCAAAGTTTGAGATGGTTTAGTCTTAGGGCCCTTGTTAAGTGGTGTGACGGCTATAAGGTTCCTTTTGATTGCACTAGAGGACGATACTGAGATAGTGGCTGCGTTATCCACAACATTCTTACCTTTTAGAGTTCGAAGTGTTTCCTTTAACTCAGCCAAGACCAGATTCTTATCACAAATTTGTTCCCTCAAATCAGATATTTCCACCGACTTTCGATTCAATTGTTCAATCAATGATTGATTCTGTGCAGTGGTATCAACACATGCGGGCTTTACTGAATCGAAGAGTCGTGTATTTTTCTGTTTTAAGTTATCAACTTTGGACAAAATCTTGGAAACTCGATTATCTAGATCAAGTTTAAAATTCTCAGCGGCCTCAAGTACGTTCACACATTTATTCTCCTTAGATTTCTCTATGGCTATCGGCAAAGACTTAGCAACCTTGTCACTTGGCTGACGCTGTTTTGATTGTAAATTCAATCGAAAATTCTTTTCAAAGTTTGCATCATCGATATTAACACCTTCGAATGACGTTTCAAAGATTTCTTGAATAAATTGTTGCTTGCATTCAAGCGAAATACAATGTGTTTGAATCTCATCAAAACGTTTTGAAAGCGAAGAATATGAATCTTGAAGCTTTAAAAATTCAGCGTCAGATTCGTGACAAGTACTATCTACCACATTATCCACAGATTCAACATTATGCACAATAGAATCATTATCAACACTTGTATTCACACAGACAGAAACTATATCATGAGACATCACTTGATTCAGAAGCTGATCATTTTGGCGTGAAACTCGTTCTATTTCAAGTAAACTGTTTTCATAAGCATCATCCATTTCATTGAAAACACGTTTAACTTCTTCTATTTCCAAATACAAATCCTGATCAAGATTACTAAGACAAGCTTTAACATTCTTTACAAACGGAATAATTTCATCTTGAAACGCAGCTCTAGTGTGCTCAAAGTTCCATTCACCTTCCGTTATGGCCGTGGCCGTCGTACGTTCCAAAATGACCTTGTCAAAATCGGCTAAGTGTTGGTGAACCGTATTTAAGTTAACGGGCGCCTTACTTACCGGTGGAATTAACTTCGTTAAATCCTTTTTGACGAGTGTAGGAGACGTACTAGGAAGGTTTTCATTTGACAAACTTTGAGGCACAAGAACTGTTAATTCTGCTAATTCCTTTTGTAAGCGAATGCGTGTCTTTTTCGAAAATTGATCTTTGTTATGTTGATCATAATCAATTGTATGGAATTTTGAAAGCATTTTAGAATGAGTTTCATCCCCAAGTGATTGTGTCTCCTCAGTACTACGAACAAAAGGTGCTTCTTTCGATTTGCCAATTATGGTCATATCATAAAGACCGGGAATATATTCCTGAGCTTGTTTTGCATAACCGGGATTAGGTGGTAAATCTTGAAGACGCTTAAGTTCGAATTCTTGAAATGATTTAGTTAAAAGATGAACCTTTTCTGTGGAAGCGTATTGTTTTAAAAGCTGTTGTTCTTTGAATTTAAGAAGTTTGGTAGCATTAATTTCCGATTCAACCTTTTTAGACTCGAGAGTTTCGAAATCCATTTTAAGTTTCTGAAAATCATTGACAACCGACTCCTTTTCTTTTAATTTATTAGAAAGATTAGCTTTTAATAATTCTATTTCTTTCAAGTGTTCAATCTTTTCAAAACGAAATTGGTCAAATTCAGAACATGTTATTTTCTCTTCTTGAGGGACCATTTCAAAAGTTTTGACCTTTTCTTTATGCAACGCAAGCTCAGCAGTTAGGGTGGAATTGGTATCTACGGATTGTCTGAGGGCCATATGCATTTGATCAATTATATGTTTAGGCACCATTACCAAATCATGTTGAGCATAAGATTCCATACCCGTCGTAGCATTTGGTTGAGGTTCACTCAAATGTGTTGGATTGGGTACCAATTTATTTGAGTTACTAGTTCCCGAATGCTGTTCGAGGTTGTCATTTTCATGCCCAACTTGATGTTGGTTTTCATCAATATTATTAGATGTGGTTGGTACCTCACTGATGACATCAGAACCGTAGTGAGAGAGATTAGCAACGAGAGCAGCTTGGGCAGAGTGAATGACATCACAATCCGAATCGTATGCATCAAGATCGTCCGCTTGATAAGCTGCATTAGAAGTGGAAACGACTGCAATGCCTTCAGTATCTGCTGCCCCTGGGTCTGCAAGAAATGCTAACTCCTCTGAATCCAAAATCTTCCCCTTAGACTGAGCATCAACCAAATACATCTTCTCACAAAACCATGCATCATCCCTCCTCCTTTTCGGCTGAGTGCATTCCCTAGCCATATGACCTTGTCCTCGGCAATTGTAGCAAGTCACAACCTTTTTAGGACCACTAGGACTTCCATTTCCATTAGCTTGAGAATTCACAGGTTGATTGTTCCCAGTCCTTGTAGGAGGTCCATATGAATTTTGCCTTCCCTGAATAGGTTGCACTGTCACTTGACCATCTTGAACAGTGGCTTGTTGTCGAGGATTTGAAGAGGTGCGGAGCTGATTGTTTGTTGGTGGAAATCCTCTAGTAGCAACAAGTTTTGACAAGTAAGCAGTGAGATGGTTTAGAACATCAGCTGGCGTATCATTTGGAGTAAAGACCGGTGCTTGGATTGATGGAAGTTCATTAGAGTAAAAAGCCTGTGCTGGTTGTGCTTCTATTGGAAAATATCCTTGCTGAGGAGTATAGCCCAATGGAGAGGTGTTGGATTGTGATGGTGATGTCTGATATGGTGGTTGTTGTGGAAAAGATTGTTGATGAACACCTTGTTGAAATGCTTGCTGTGGCATCACTAGTGGTGGATAAGATGGTTGCTGTGGTTGCTGATAGTTGTGTGGTGGTGTCTGCTGCAAGTATGATGGTTGCTGATAAGTATAAGCCATGTTTTGTTGAGAAGCATACATTGCAAGTGGATCATGAATTTGAGGTGTAGACAACCGAGCCTCGATCACATGGCATTCGTGTTGTTGAAGAAAGGCTTGAAGTTGATCCACATTGGTGTTATGCAAGTCCTTAGCCAATTTAACATCCGTCACGTATTTTTTCCATTCTGAAGGAAGAGTGTTCAAATACTTGGTGTTCAATTGAAAGGTAGGAATTGTCATGCCATAGATATTGAGCTCATTCAACAATAGGGTAAATCTCAGATAGTAATCATTGAGAGTCTCCCCTGGCACATAGGCAAACTTATCAAAAGTATCATAAAGCTTACACTCTCGTTCTTGTTTAGTTAACGAGGTGCCTTGCATTAGAACCCGAATTCTATCCCATAACTCTTTGGCAACTTTGTGTTTGCTGACGAGTTTGTAGACATCTGGAGGAAGGGCTTGGAGAATGATGTTTGTAGCATACTTATCACATTTATCTTGAATCTTCATATCTCCAGTCAACTCACCCGTTGTGCGAGGACGAGTAGTCGTACCTTCCGTCACTGTACCATAATCTAATGGTCCATTGAGCACCGATGCCCAAATTAGATGTCCATTCTCCTTGTTCAACATGTAAAGTTCCATTCGGGAAGCCCATTCCTCATACATAGTCTTCACCAACATTGGTGGACGATTATCTGCACCCGAGAGGATGGACTTATCCGTAAGAGATGTGTACTCCATTTAAGATTTACAAACTTTGATCGATCAATGAAAGAAAGTAAATGTGTTTGTTGTTGTGAGTTGAAGTCGAGAAACAATGTTAAAATCCCCTAAAATATGTTCTCAATAAACCAAAAATTCCAAGTCAAAATTACACACGAATTTTTTAAGGAATAATTTTGTTATCGGAATGTTGATCGGAATAGTGATCGGAATATCAGTCGGAATCTCCCAAATCGGAATACCTTGATCGGAATGTACCTAATCTAAATACCAATCGGAATGAGTGATCGGAATACCCAATCTGAATACCAATCGGAATGTACCAAATCTGAATACCAACCAATCGGAATGCCGATCTGAATGCCAATCGGAATGCCCAATCTGAATACCAACCAATCGGAATGACGATCTGAATGCCAATCGGAATGCCCAATCTGAATATCAACCAATCGGAATGTACCAAATCTGAATATCAACCAATCGGAAATCGGAATGCCCAATCTGAATACCTACCAACCGGAATGCCGATCTGAATAAGTAAACCCTTTCCGATTTGACCAGATCGGAATATTTTCCACTTTTCTCGGACAAAACTCAACCAATTCGTGATTTTAAGCCAAAAAATGATCAAAACACCCAAAAATTTTGTGTTTTTAGCCAAAGTAACTATACCAAATCCCTACCACAACTATGTAAAAGATTTGTATCAAGAAAAAACCATCAAAAACACAAAAACAAATTTTGGACGTGTGAAAATGGATCAAAAATGGCGTATGAATCAAGAACACAAACACATGAACAATACAATCATCCCATGGCTCTTGATACCATTTGTAGGATTGTAAATCTTGCTTATGTTTCTAGAGAGAGAAAGAGATAGAGAGATGGTGGATTTCACACAAAGCTAGAGAGAGAAATTAATGTTTACTATGTGAAAAATAATGAAACCACACCCCTCTCCATCAAAGGAGAGGGTTTATATACCCAAGCCTTGTAATGGGCTTGGGCTTACACTTTTGGGCCGGCCTACACAAGTTGTAGGCTAGGCTTGGACTTGTTTGTTAATCAAAGAAAGTTAACTAAACTACGAGCTATTACATGGACTATCGTTGGAGTGACCGATCCTTCTTAATACGTAAAACGTATTTCCAACATATTCCGAATTGAAGAAAATATTCCGCATAGGGGATTTTCCGAATAAGGGTTATTCTGCATAGAGTTTATTCCGAATAGGGTATTTTCAGCATAGGATTATTCCGAATAGGCATTATTCCGAATAAGGGTTTATTCTGAGTTTGGGTTATTCCGTATAAGCAAGTTCAAGGGGTATTTGAGTTTTTTTGACGATCTTTAGTGGATTTAATCTTGAGTTCAACCAACACAACACAAATTCTCAACCTTTCTTCACTGCTCGATCAAACGATAATCTTTGAGTCTGTTAAGTGATCACAATGAATCCAAGTTCATTAATGCCTCAGATGACATCTCTTACAGATATCTCGATCATAACGGGGACTGATAGTCGTCCACCGATGCTTATTAAAGAGGTGTTTGAGGCATGGCAAGGTCGAATGATGTAATATCTAAAGGGGAAACCGACATACGGAAGGCTTATGGTCAAATCGATTTTGAATGGTCCACTCGACTATGGTACCATTACGGTTGACAACGTGACTAGACCACGAGAATTTGAAGAACTCACTCCAGCTCAACAACTTGTTGCAGATGCAGATGAAAAAGCTCTTCAAACAATTCTTCAAGCTCTTCCCCATGATATTTATAGGATGGTAAGTCAGTATACAGTGGCAAAAGATTTATGGGAACGGTTAAAGGTGTTGCTACAAGGCACGTCTCTCACCAAACAAGAAAGGGAGTGTCAGCTGTATGATTTGTTTGATAGATTCACGTACAGCCCAGGGGAAACACTACACGATTACTACTTCAGATTCACTACTCTAATGAATGATCTGAATGTATACAATCTGGTAATTGCTCCATTCCAGGTTAACACCAAGTTCTTAAATACTTTACCTCAAGCTGAATGGGGTGAGTATATTACCGATGTGAAGTTAACCCGGGATTTGCATAAGTGCAACTTAGATCAAATCTATGCTTTTCTTCAGCAACATGAGAAGCATGTGATTATGCACCGTTCTCCTCGCGGTATGTACCCAGATTCATTAGCTTTGATGGCAAATCAACCAAGCTTGTCACACAACAACACACCTTATATCTTGGGACATCAAGCCTATCATCCATCACCTTACATAACACCAACTTTTCCACAATACTCGATTTTGCCACAACCTCCCACCTCACATCAGCAACAGTATCGGTTCAATGCACCTTCACCACAGTATGGTTCACAAATTCATCCAGCAAATGTTGCACCTTATGCTCAGCCTTCATATTCGTCTTATCAAGAGAATGCAGCATATCCAACAAGCTACCCTGATCAAATGAGTATTCCTTCTACTGATTATGCAGCTCATCCAGATCAAGCACTGTATTGTGATGATGAGGAAGTCCCCGTTCCTGTTTTCCAACAAGGAGCTGACCCAGTTGAAATGCTAACTACTATGTCTGCTTATCTCACACGAACCTTAAGCAAACGAGGATACAGAGGATCAGCTCCTACCAACAATCAGTTGAGGAATTCATCCAATTCTCGCCAACAAGCTACTATTGAGAATGGCAGGGTCATGGTTCAGCCAATTCAACCATATCAGGGGAGATCTTCCACTTCAACCAATGCTCGCACGATTACTCCTGCTCATGCTCCAATGGTCAACAATCCTCCACGGGCTAATACAGGCAAGTTGAGAATGATCACATGCTACAACTGCAAGGAAGAGGGTCATATGTCCAGGGATTGTAAGAAACCCAAGAGGAGAAGGGATGGACAGTGGTTTGCAGAAAAGATCTATCTGGTAAATGCTCAGGCGCAAGGAAGGGAACTTGATGAAGAGGAGCTTGCATTTCTTGCTGACCCAGGGATTGCTGAACAAGACGTTGTCACTACGCAAAATGCAGCTTACCAAGCCGATGATCTTGATGCGTATGATTCCGACTGTGATGACTTTCAAATTGCAAAGGCTGCTTTCATGGCGACTTTCTCCAGCTTAGGGCCAGATAAGAGATCTGAGGTACTTATTAATAACACCGATAATGCCACTGATGCTAGTATTCAACCACATCAAGTTGGGCAAGAGAGTGCTGATTCGAATGAATCTTCGGTGGCGAGTCTTTCAAATGAGGAGACAAACAAAGATAGCAATATCAATGTGAGTCCCCAGATTTTGAGTGAATCACAACCGGGATCCATTTCGCATACGCCTACTCCTGCTCAACAAGATTTGGTCATGGTTCCTGCTACATTACTTAGCCAAATGAATGCTGCACTCTTAGAAACCTTAGCTAAGAATAAGAATTTGTCTGATGAGCTTGCCTTAAGCAATGAGAAAGTACAAACTTTGGAATTAGTGCCTTCGTCTAGTGTTCTCACAAATCTCGAATATGATCATTTTAGAAACAAACAAATGGGTCACTTGCAAGAGATCGAAAACTTAAGAGCAAATCTGTCTAATGAACTTAAAGAAAAGGAGTTAGTGGTCACTAATTTTCAAAAACTTCAAACTGATTTTGAATTACTCGAATCTAAGAAGACTGAAATGGAGATTAATGCCACTAATAAGATTAGAAGTCTAGATTACTTGCTGTTAAGAAAATACGTTGCTTCACAACTAGTTCACTTATTTGATGCTTCATTTAGAGAATTTAACTTATCACGTCTAAAAGGCCTTCCCCCTAATCCACAGTATGCAAAACAAGCTTTAAGACATAGTCCTAGACTTTATAATGCAACTCAATTAGGATTGGCTTTAGACCCGATTGTTTTTCCCAATGATCGAACAAGTAAGGATCTAGTTGATGAGGATCGGTCATACAATTCTGCAAAATATCCCGATTGTGATTATTTTAAAATGAATAAGGAGCTTGCAAAAACTGATTTTAGAGTTCGCTTCCATATGGATATAGATCTCATTACAGCACCAACCTACATGATAGAGGAAGAAAGCCCTAGTACATTTCCTACACTTGTCAACATGGAAGGTCCTAAGGAAATTCCAAAGAATCTTCCACCTGTTAGCACTGTATGGTTAAACTTGAAAGAGATTAACCGTTACTTTACTAACTTTGACAAGGTCATTTTGGAATGTACGACTTCAAATGGCTTAAACGCCGGAGAATGGGCTTTCGAACACATGAACGAGGTGTTTAAAACTGAGATCAATCCGTTTGTCGAAAGTCTAAAAAGAAGTTTTGCATCTCTTAAGGAAAATCTTCAGTTTGAAATTGGTGAAGTTCAAAAAGTGTTTTATGAAATGGACACCGCTTACGAACTACAACTAATTGAAAAAGAAAAGATTTTAACCGAATATGACCGATTCTTGTCTGAAGTAATCTCGTGTGATGTGCTTACTACGGTAAATGTTAATTATTCGAATGAGCTTACATCTGCTGTGATTAATTGTGATACTGTGAATATTTGTGAGGATATTTGTGATGATGTTTGTAATCTTTCTGTAAATGTTGCTGATACTGTAAATGAGGTAGAAAATCATTCTTGTCACGAATCTAACGCTGAGTTTTTAAAGCTACAAGATTCTTACAATTTACTTTCACAACGCTTTAATCAACTAGAACAACATTGTATATCTTTAGAATTAAAACAACAAAATCAAAATGAAAATCTTTTGATATCAAATGTTTGTGAAAACGGTGTTGAGAATAGTGACAAGATGATTGCAATTGTTAAGACATTAGAGGAAGAAATCATGAGATTGAAGAGAGAGGTATCATCAAAGGAAACATTAAGAATGGAACTAGAGGCTGCAGAGTCTAAAAACCAGGTCTTAGAAATTAGACTATCAACTGTTCTAGGGGAGATGGATCGGACAAGGCAGGGACTATCCGCTCTTTATGGTTCACTAGAAGAACGCTTCGCTTTTAATGCGGCACAGCAACAATATTATGTTGAACAACTGAACCAAAAGTGCGAAGAAATCTCTGACTTGAACATCCTGCTCATAGACAAAAATATGGTTTTGGCTGAGTTAAAGGAGACACTTCTTCTCACCCGACAGGAAGTTGTTGATAACTTAGCTACCGACTCTGCACCGTCCACTAGTGCTCCAACAACCAAGTCAGTAGTGCTTTATAAGAATCCGCTTCATAAGAGAAACCAGGTTACCTACGATGATTATATGAGGAATGCCATTAAGCATGTCGATCTTCTTAGGGATATTTTAGACGATCTTTATGCCTTAGATCCCTCAAGTAGCGACTATTATTCGGCTCATGAATATGTTAAGCGAGTTCAATATTGCTTGGCTTATTTGCAATACATAGGTACACCAGGTTCTGCACTACTTAATAATAGGCCCATTGCTGTCACTCCATTTAATAAGACTCCAGGAGCGAAACCGTCATTGGCACAATCAAGTAAGACACCTTTAAAATCTGTTGCTAATGTTCCCAATTTGCCTTCTACAGGATTAAAAGCGACTACTAAGGCTAAAGGATCGCCACTCAAGAAAGATAAGATCAAGCCCGCCACTAGTAGTGCCACAAAGAAGAAAGTAGAAGTCCACAATAGGAATGCTAGTTCAGTTTTAAATAAAAAGAATCATGTTAAGACTAAAAGCTCTGCGCCTGTGCAGCAGCCTAAACCATTCGTGAATTCTGATTTAAATTGTTGGAATTGTAATGAATGTATGTTTTCCCAGCGTCATGATTTGTGTCTGATTGATCACGTTAATGAAATGAATGCTATTAAGAATGGTCTTGAATGGAAGCCAACGGGTAGAACTCGTGCCCAAGTTGGCTGGCAATGGCGTCCCACTGGTAGGACCTTTACACTAGATGGTAAAATGTGCCCTTTAACTAGGAATGCATCCATTGAGGTTAGGTCTGAGCGTCCTTTAGTTAGGAACACTCGCACTCAAGTATGGAAACAGCGCCCTTTAATTAGGTCAGCCCCCACTATAGTGCCTATCAGTGAAGAAATACCTCAGGATTTGAGCCAATTAGAATCTACACCACCAATTAAGAAGAAGAAGGCTAGGAAATCTAAGAAACCTAGAATTAGCAAATCTAAGATTATTAAATCTGTACCTGCTAATAACAAGGAACACTCAGATTCCGATACCTCTACATTGTCTTTGTGTGGTGATATTTTCAGGTGGTCCAAATCATCCTGTGGTATTTGGACTCCGGTTGTTCAAAACATATGACCGGAAATCGCTCGATGCTCCGAAATTTCGTCAGCAAGTTTCTTGGTACGGTTAAATTTGGGAATGATCATATAGCAAAGATTATGGGGTATGGTGAATATCAGATTGGAAACGTGACGATTTCTAGGGTATACTATGTGGAAGGTCTTGGTCATAACTTATTCTCAGTAGGACAATTTTGTGATTCCAACCTTGAGGTTGCTTTTCGACAACACACTTGTTTCATCCGCAACTTGGAAGGAAAAGATTTGTTGAAGGGATCTCGTGGTGCAAATCTTTATACTTTGTCCTTACAAGACATGATGGCCGCTTCTCCAGTATGTCTTCTCTCTAAAGCTTCTAAGACCAAGTCATGGTTATGGCATCGCAGATTATCTCATCTTAATTTTGATGCTATTAATCATCTGGCTAAAAACGAGTTAGTTCGTGGTCTTCCCAAGCTTAAATTTCACAAGGACCATTTATGTTCCGCGTGTTCAAGGGGGAAAAGCACCAAGAAATCTTACAAACCCAAAGCTGAAGACACTAATCAAGAAAAACTTCATCTTTTGCATATGGATCTTTGTGGACCGATGAGAACTGAAAGTGTGAGCGGTAAGAAATTCATTCTGGTAATAGTGGATGATTTCTCAAGGTTTACATGGGTTAGATTTCTACGTACAAAGGATGAAGCACCGAAGGCTATCATTACTTTTCTGAAGTTCATCCAGGTACGTTTGAATACCACTGTCCGCCGTATTCGTACAGACAATGGTACAGAGTTCGTCAACCAGACTCTTCGTGATTATTATGAAGGAGTTGGTATATCACATGAAACATCCGCTGCACGCACTCCACAACAAAACGGTGTCGTTGAAAGACGAAATCGTACACTTATGGAAGCTGCTAGGACCATGCTTATTTATGCGAACGCTCCATTGTTCTTGTGGGCAGAGGCTATTTCTACTGCATGTTTCACCCAAAACCGTTCTATCATTCGGAAACGCCATGGAAAAACACCTTATGAGCTTCTACATGACCGCAAACCCGATGTTTCATTTTTCCATGTGTTTGGTGCTCTGTGTTATCCAAACATCAATAGTGAGAACTTGGGTAAGCTTCAACCAAAAGCCGACATAGGTATTTTCATTGGTTACTCACCGTCCAAAAGAGCATACCGAATCTATAACCGTCGTCTTGGCAAGATTGTAGAAACTATGGACGCAGATTTCGACGAGCTGACAGCGATGGCTTCTGAGCAACACAGCTCTGAACCCGCGCTTCATGAGATGGGACCCGGTGCTATAAGTTCCGGATTAGTTCCCAACAATCCTACTTCTACATCATTTTTACCACCATCAAGGCCCGAGTGGGATAAACTGTTTCAACCGTTGTTTGATGAATTCTTCGATCCCCCGACTGATGAAGTTCCAGCACCTGTAGTAATTGCTCCAATACCTGAAGTGGTTGCTCAAGCTAATGAACCTTTATCTAATGCATCTACAATTCACATTGAACCGGATGCACCTTCACCAAGTGATTCTCAAACTACACCTGAATCATCACCCCTACTTGTGCCTAATGATGTGGAAGAGGATTCTACTGATCACGACTTGGAATATGCTCACTTGCAAGAGCTTCCTTTCTTTGGTGTAGCGATCCCTGAAAACCCTTCAGCCGCGTCTACCTCAGAAGAAGCTCCTTCTATTGTTCACTCCAGACCACCTAGGATTGAAAACCATAGCACTAAATGGACAAAAGATCACCCAATTAGGAATGTTATTGGAGATCTAGATCGACCAGTCTCTACACGCCATCAATTACAAGAGAGTGCACTTTATTGTTACTTTGATGCATTTCTCTCTGAAGTTGAACCCAAAAATTGGCAGCAGGCTATGACCCAATCATCTTGGATTGAAGCTATGCAGGAGGAACTAAACGAATTCCAACGACTTGAAGTATGGGAATTGGTTCCTCGCCCTGACAAGGTTAACATCCTTACTTTGTTATGGGTCTATAAGGTTAAACTTGATGAGATGGGTGCGGTATTGAAGAATAAGGCTAGATTGGTCGCTAGAGGTTATAAACAAGCCTTGGGAATAGACTTTGAAGAATCTTTTGCTCCTGTGGCTAGATTGGAGGCGATTAGACTATTCCTTGCGTTTGCTGCTCATATGAACATGATCGTCTATCAAATGGATGTGAAGACGGCATTTTTGAACGGTGAACTAAGGGAAGAAGTTTATGTTAGTCAACCGGATGGGTTCGTCAGTACGGAGTCTCCTAACCATGTGTACAAGCTTAAGAAGGCTCTCTATGGGTTGAAACAAGCTCCACGCGCGTGGTATGATCTCCTGTCAACATATCTCATGTCGGAAGGCTTCTCCAAAGGCAAAGTGGACCCCACTCTATTCACTCTCAAGGACGGCAACGACATGCTTCTGGTACAAATTTATGTTGATGATATAATTTTTGCTGCCACTAACATAGAATTGTCTAAACAATTTGAGAAGATAATGTCCACACGCTTTCAGATGTCGATGATGGGAAAAATTTCATTTTTCTTAGGATTACAGATTTCTCAGAATCCCAGAGGCATCTTTATTAATCAATCCAAATATGCTCTAGAATCTCTTAAGAAATATAACTTTGAGAATTGTGACCCCGTAGACACTCCAATGGTGGAGAAATCCAAGTTAGATGAAGATAGGGATGGGATTATTGTCGATCCGAAACTTTACCGTGGAATGATTGGCACCCTTCTCTATCTGACTGCTAGCAGGCCTGATTTGCAATTTGCTGTATGCATGTGTGCCCGGTATCAGGCTCGGCCTACCGAAAAGCACTTACATGTAGTTAAAAGGATCTTTCGGTATCTAAAAGGAACACTTCATCGTGGTCTATGGTATCCGAAAGATTCCTCGATTGCTTTAATATCATACGCAGATGCCGATCATGCTGGATGTCAAGATACGAGGCGTAGCACTTCTGGATCTGTGCAACTCCTAGGAGATAGATTGATCAGTTGGTCTTCAAAAAGGCAGAAAAGCGCTGCAATTTCTAGCACGGAGGCTGAATACATCGCCATGTCCGGTTGTTGTGCTCAAGTCCTTTGGATGAGATCATAATTAACTGACTACGGTCTTGGATTTAACAAAATCCCGATGTATTGTGACAACAAGAGCGCCATTGCCCTTTGCTGCAACTATGTTCAACACTCCCGGGCCAAGCACATAGACATTCGCTACCATTTCATTAAGGAGCAGGTGGAGAACGGAGTGATCGAGCTGTATTTTGTCACTACTGAGTATCAGCTGGCGGATATGTTCACCAAAGCCTTAGAACGAGGACGAATCGAGTTTTTGATCGACAAGCTTGGTATGAAATCATTCACTCCAGCGACTCTCAAAGAGTTGGCAGAAGAATCAGCTGAATAGTCGTGGTAAACTATTCAGAGTATCCTTTGGTTGTGATCATGTATATTATCGTAAATATATAAACCACAAAAGAAAAATACAAAAATATAAAACCAAGAAAAACCATAAAAAATATAAAACCAAGAAAAACCATAAAAAATATAAAACCGAGAAAAACCATAAAAATTATAAAATCAAGAAAAACCAAAAATATTTTTCGTTTAAAACGGGCATGTCTTTTAGTACGGTAATATTTACGGCCTTAGAAATGTCGATCAATATTGACACGGTGCCATAAATAGAGTCCGTATAAAAGTTGTAATGTTTTTTAAAACATGCCCATAATGGCTTGTAGTTATTTCAGACTGCAACCCGGTTTTCATATTAAAGTCACGTATTTCCTTGGAAAACGTTGGCTCAGAACGGGAATTAATTTTCTCGGGCGTGATTTACAAGCCAAATCATGCAAAGGGATCAAGTTTACTTTACAACTTGGTCTAACACGAATTTGTGTACGTTTTAGTGCATTAATTTGTTAAAATAAGAGAAATCTTATTGACACCACGAATCAAACTTTTTCAAGATATTAACTGGGAAATGTTTTTCATCATCATGTGCCTCGTTAAACAATGACTACAGCTCTTTAAATAGAAAACGGGTCATCGTTTAAGGGGGAGAAAATGTTTCATCATCTTTCACATCAAAAAGATCTTCAAAAGTTTTCAAGGAAACTCACAACGCTTAATAGTTAATGGTTGGATTGCTTTGGCATTTGTATTGTTGTTGCGTATAAGTTTGTCGTGGATAGTTTTGTGCTTGTGTTAAGTTAAGTTAATCACTAAGGCTCGGATAGTCAACATAAGATAGGGTCAAAGTGACAAGTGTTAAAACTTGGTACACAAAAGAATGTTGAATGAAGCAAAAAGAAAATGTGAGGGGGCAAAGTTGACAATAGGTCTAACTTGTGGAAAATTTGACCTAGTCAAAACCTTCCCCCCCCGTTTTTTTTTTCTAATCCTTCACTGTTTACAATCCCTTTGCCGCCATTGATAACCTTACACACAAAAACTCACGAAAATCAATCAAACTTGAATCAATCAGTTACCTTCTAGTTCAGATCTTCACAAAAGGTATTAAAACGGATTAATTTTTCATATACATCAAGTTAATTAACTGTTTAAGGTGGAAAATCAATCGAATCAAATTACTGTTTAATTAGGGTTTAGTTAATTGGGGGTTTTGCTTGGGTTGTATTCGGAATAGGTTTAATTGCACTACTTTGGCCTTTAGATCAATTGAATCAAACGGATTAAGTGCCTAAATTAGAAAAATCGTAACTGTTGAAAACTTTCCGCATAGAAGCAGTGTTTTCCGAATAGAACAGTTTTTCCGCATAGGGCAAACAATTCCGCATAGGGAAAAAGTTCCGCATAGGGCAAAAGTTCCGAATAAGGCAAATGTTCCGAATAAGGCAAATGTTCCGAATAAGACAAATGTTCCGAATAGGAAAAATGTTCCGAATAGGACAAATGTTCCGAATAGGACAAATGTTCCGAATAGGGCAAATGTTCCGAATAGGGCAAATGTTCCGAATAGGGCAAATGTTCCGAATAGGGCAAATGTTTCGAATAGGAATTTATTCCGCATAGGATCAATGTTCCGAATAGAGTCTTTATTCCGCATAGACAAAATGTTCCGAATAGAGTCTTTATTCCGCATAGACAAAATGTTCCGAATAGAGTGTTTATTCCGCATAGTCTTAATGTTCCGAATAGAGATTTTATTCCGCATAGCAAAAATGTTCCGAATAGGCCTTTATTCAGAATAGGAATTTTATTCCACATAGGCTAATTATTCCGAATAGAAGATGTTTGAATGATTTCAATGCTTAAGGGATTATGTCATATGTACAATGCTTAGGTTTAAAGTCATAATGATATTCATACTTGTTTGTATCAACCTTTGTGTTTTATCTTAAGCAGAAACGATGACTAACCCTACCGTACAACAACTACAACACAACAGAGCCGCCGCCATTGCTAAAGCCAAGACTCTAAAGTTTATTCCAAACAACTACCGTCTGAAGGAGGTATCTCACTCTACCCATAATGGCTTTAAGGTAGGTACAGCCATGCTTGATAAATCCCATTTCAAGCATGCGCTAAGGAGAAGTGCTTCAGTACCCTACGACTACCTTTACGAGTTCTGGGCTACCAAAGAGAAGACGTCCAACAAAATCACTTTTTCCTTGGACAACAAGCAGCAGACGCTTACTGTGTCAGACTTTAGGAAGATTTTTGGATTTCGGCCGACACTCAAAGACTTATCATACTCAGCCAACCCGACTAAGGACCAGATCATGGAGATGTTCACCGCCATTGGATGTCTTGACATACGAACCCCGTCTGAGTTTACTACTGCCAAAGTTGGTCAACCATGGAAAGCTATCTTTGGGATTCTAAGCCGCTGTTTGACACCCAAAACAACTGGGTATGATGCTGTTCGTCCACCAATCATCAAGATGTTTTATGGTATGTTCAAAGGTATGGGTATTGATTATGCATCACTGCTGTGGGAGGAGTTTACTTTTCAACTCTTCACTAACACAAAGGGTAAAGTTAAAACTTACCAGTACCCTAGGTTTATTAAGTTGATCATACATTACTTTATGGAAAACGATGCATCCATTAACAAGCGTGCAGGTAGTCGTCACCACATGATAGATGATGATGATTTGGTAGACTTAAGGCAGGAGACTCATTCGAATACGATTATTCCTGGTCCAATTCCCAGTCATCTTCTGACCGATGAGATTATTGCATCTGAGGATTACAAGAACTTGCTAACAGAAATTGAGAATCAACGCGCAAGTATTCTAGCAGGTGAAGACTCATCTACCACGGTTAAAAGCAAAGGTAAAAGGAAGCAAACAGATTTACCCGAACCCAAAACCAAGAAGAAGAAGACAGAGGGTAAGAAAGGAAAGGGTAAGGCTGATGAGATGCGTCTGCGTGATGAAGAAAATATTGCTGATCCTGATCTTGAGAAAACTGAGAAACAAATAATGAAGATAGCCATTCAAAGGAGCAGGAAAGATACTGGCGGTAGTGGTTCAGGTGTAAGAGTAGACGTTGAGGATGAATACATGGAACCTGATGATGTTGATGAGTTTGGGTTACCTGAACATTATTCCACTTCGAAGGAGCCATCAATCCCTGTTTCAGCTGGTATTGAAAAGGCATCTACTCAACCTTTAACAACTCAACCTCCACCAACTCAACCCTTACCAACCAAACAGGTCCTACACCACTTCCTCCACCACCACCAAAGCCCATCCTTAGCACCGCAGTCACAACCGAGCCTATTCCCTCAACCCAGAGCAGCTCTGCAACATCTGCAATGGCAGCAATAGTGATGGCCGAGTTGTTGGATAAACACGTGGATACTCAAAAGAGAGAAATGGATGAACTTCGCCAAGAGTTAAATAGAAGAACTCAAAGTGAAGAAGCATCAAGGAAAGCTCAAGAAGAGTTGATTGCCAAGTTCGCTGCAGACATGGAAGTTACACGTAAAGCTCATGCAGAAGAACTTGCTCAGGTTAAAAAGGATGAAGCTGATAGGCATAAAGCACGAATTGCAAGACTTAAAGCTATTAAGGATGACTTTAAAGAGCAAAAAGAAGCTCTTGAAGCTACTATTGAGCAAAGAGTGAAAGACTCCATTGAATCCTTAATGCCTAAACTGCGTGATGACTTGAAGACGCTTGCTGCTGACAACTTAATGATCAAATCATCCAATCCTTCAGAAGCCGCCTACAAGATCGCTTATGACTTGACGGATTTTGAACTTAAGAAGATCCTCAAAGCTCGAATGAAGGAACTTGGATCGTTTGATAAATCAAGGAAACAACGGGCTCTCTTCAAATCCCTGAATGACGCTATCATGGAGGATGATAGGTTGTTCAAGACGTTTGGAAGTGTGGTACCCTACCACATTCTCCCTGAAGAAGAAAGAGAAGAGAGCGACGAAGAAGAGGGTACTGGTGGAGAGGAGGAAGAACAAGAAGAAGAAGATAAGAATGAGGATGATGATGAGAATGATGATGATGAAGATGAAAATGATGATGAGGATGAGGATGAGAATGATGATGATGAGGATGCAGATGATGATGATGATGATGATAATGATGGTAATGATGGTGGTGATGGTCACCAGGAGAGTGTTAAGGGGAGCAATGCGGATAAAGGTGAACAGCGTGAGAAAGGGTATAAGGGCGCCAGCTCAAAGAAAGTGGTTAAGTGTGGCACCAAATCCAAGAAAGATGCAGCACCAAAGGAGAAATCTACATCCACGGAATCCAGACGATCGAAGTGGCGCCATGACGTGAATGCCACTACAGGGTCATCTATTCCTGGTACATTTATCCATGCATCAATACCTGTTACCACTAACCCCGTTAGTTCTTGTGTTGTTACTCCTGTGATTGCAGAATCGGTAACCGAACCAGAAGCTGCACAACACTCACCCGTCCATGACACTGCTAAAATGCCTGAATCAGAACAAGCAGATGTTCACGTCTCCACTCCTCAGCAACAAAACCCACAATCTACTATACCTGAACCAAGCACAAGGAACTGGGAGGACACGTTGGAAATCGACGAGACTGCTCCACCACAGGCTTGGATCACGGCAGCGGCGCAGTATGATCCGATCACCGACGCCGACAAAGAGGTCTTGTATCTTGGTATCCGAAGTCCGATTGACTTATGTGCATTTCTTGCTCATGAGTATAAGACTTCGGTTACTCCATCTTTGGTGAAGAAAGTACTGAAAGATAAAAGACTTCGCGCCAAAACCCGGTTGACCCAAATGGAGTTCGAATATTATGCTGAGGAGATCCTGAAGGCTCTGAATACCGTTCAACGGCCAGGTCTTCATGAATCAGAAAGAGCTCCACCTCCAATGGATCAAGATAATCAGATTGCTCTTGACTTCTTTGTCACCAATGATCTGGTGTATCTACTGAAGGGGTCATCAAAGTACGCAACATCCCTGACATTGCTGAAAGCTGCCAACTGGGGGACAATACCCTTTATCAAGGAAAAGGTAAACCGACTATGGGTCCCTAAGATAAATCGTAATTATAATATGTATGCTGTCATAGGTGCATCTCATTGGGACGAACGAGTCAGAAGGGCGTACAGGGGTTGCTGCTTAGTCAATTCTGGAAGCTTAGTTAGATCCGATATCCGTATCTCCAGCATTTTAGGGATGAAAACAGAAGCCAAGAACGGCTATTATCATGTGATGGAGATTCGTTTGAAAAGGGAGGATGACAGGGAATACAGAATCCAGCAGGGAGATTTTTCCATCATTCGCCTTGAGGATATCGAAGATATGCTGCTTCTGATGACCAGAGATCAACTCACACATATTCCTCGTGAAGACCTCATTGCTTTGAATACAGCACTGCGTATGTTCACACGAAGCATTGTCATCAAGACACGAGTTGAAGATCTTCAGTTGGGAGTCGAAAGCTATCAGAGGAAGCTCAATTTAACCCGTCCTGTGAATCAAGTGTTACCTCAACATGTAGCAAGATGTCCTTATACCGGCATTTCTGTTCCGAATTCCGGCATCTTCTACTTGAACAGTCGAGGTTTGATGAAGTTTATGAGGGTGGGGGAGCTCCACAAGTATAGTGATGGTACTCTTCTACAAGTCAGAGGAAAGTTGGAGCATCTGAACTCGGGTGGGACTTTGCCAGAAATGACGGAGGATTGGCATCCAGGTTACCGGCAGATGGCAAGGTACGTGATCAAGAAGATCGATCAGAAGCTCCGTGAACGTAGATTGATGAGGAGCTTGGAAAGATTCGTGGGTGGTAGACCATATGGAGTGCACTACAGGACACTGCAACGATCCATCTAAAGGGTCGTACATTTCAGGTCACTCTATATTGGTATTAATTGTGAATATGTATATTTGTGAATAATGTGCTTTAATGGCTTGTTGTAGTGTTAAGGTATGATAATTTTTCAAGAATTTCTCACGAGATTCTAAATCTTTCAAAATATATCATACTAAAGCACTACAACTACCCCTTATTAACTTAAGGGGGAGCAATCATTTGTTCTATGGCCAAACATCGATTTCACTTTTACCCAAAGACCGGTTAATCCATTCAATATCCCAAATATTAATGGTTAACATTTTGGATAAGGGGAGAAAATGGGATTAAGGAGACTTAAGTGATACTTGGCTAAAAGATGAAAAAGACTTAACGATAATCCAACTTAATATGTGTTAAGCACGTGTTAAGGGGGAGCGCTTTTGATGAACAAAACACCTAAGGTACAAAACTTTTGATTTCAATATCACAAGTACCTTATGTGATTTTCAATGATTTTTCATGGTGGCAATTCCTTCCCAAAACACGCTTAATTCACGACGGATGTGGTGACAAAAGGGTGGTAGGAATAGGTTTAGTCCAATGATTCATCAGAGCCGATGGAATCTTCCCAAGGACAATTCCCTAGATAGAATTAGAAGTCCTAGGAAAGAAGGAGAAAGAATGTGAACGTAGCTGAATGCCGACCAAGTACTTAAGCTAGCACTGGAACAATCACAACAAGGTGCTAGTGATGACGTATTGGTAAGCATTGAAGGGGTTGAAGAATGAAAAAGAAATGTAAAGATAAAGGGTGTAAAGAAAGAAGCCCTCCTTACAACTTTAGGCAGAAACCGGGTCAATGCATATGCTATTGAGGTCATTTTTGCTAATGATTCTCGGTATTGAAGAAAGACATCATGGACCCAGTGATGCAATGCACAACCCTTCCCCAGCTAACTCAAATATCTCTCAAAAGGTATTTGTTTTAATCACACGGAGATCAACACGTTATCTATTGGTTTATTCACTCCGAATAGACTGGTATTGAAAAGGTGGCACTCCTCTCCAGCCATCGCTCACTAAATCAAAACGCACAATCGAGTCTAGAGCCAAGAGATCATCAAAAGTCTCATTAGGACACTCTTCATTTATTCCTTGCTTTCTCACACACTGTGAAAAGTAAGAAGATTTTCATGAGTCCTACGCAGTATTCCTGTAATACTGCCAGAACATCCGAGTAATACGCAAGTATTACAATGAAGATGGAAATCCTGCTTGAGCCAACATCAAACAAGCTCATGGTAGGTTACACGTGCGGTTCTTTCAGAACCAATCTTGTGAAAAACTGGAAGGTAACAGTGGTTTAATTCTTAATTGAACTTAAACTCGTTCCAGGCCTCTTCGCATTATCATATGATCTTGCCAGAACACTCAGAGTGACTCTTTATTGACCACAGTGACGAGTGGAAATCCTTCTAGTGTCAACATCAAACAGCACTTGGTAGGTAACGTGCAAGATTCTTTATGAATTGAGCTCGTGACAACTGGAAAGCAACGATGGTGAAAATCTTAATTGAAATTCACTTGTTCCAGGTTTCATGAATTGACGGCTTTTAATCACAAGGATAATTTATCCAAGTGATTCACTCTTTATGTTCGCAGTCAGCTTTGGACGGTCGAATAAAGAGAACGGGTTTACCCGCGAAATCCTGTCAGGAAGTTACTTAATTGAAACTATCCGTCACGGGTACGATATCTAATATCGTCCAACGGTCTTCACCGACCGGAGGTAAAATGCTACCGAATTAGAATGAAATGTTCAAAGCCATTTTATTCGTGTCGTTGCTGTGTACCTGTTAAAGACGGTGGCGTTGCTGTGTACCTGTTGAAGACGGTGGCGTTGCTGAGTACCAGTGAAGACGGTGGTGTTGCGGTGTACCTGTAAAAGTCATTCCCACATGCTTATGTCTTTTGCAACAAAGTTCAGCAAAAATTCAAGAAAGTACAAGATAAAGTCTTCCACTGTACCAAACTCTGAAGCTTTCGAGAATTCAACAAAAAGACGTAAGTGTGTGGAACATGAAGTCACGAGGAGGCAAAGTTCACAAGAAAGGCAAAGATCGCACGTGAAAGGCCAAAGAACAATGCCCTCAAGTCAAAGCCAAAAAGATCAAATCAACATATTCACAACAAAAGAAAGAAAAGAAGAAAAGACTACGAGCTAAAGAACGAAGACTTAGTATAGTATGCTAGGTTTAGAACTTTGTAACGTGGAGTGACCTCCCTTAGGGGGAGATTGTTAGAAATACGTTTTAACGTATATTAGAAGTATCGGTCACTCCACAATATGATTTATGTTGTAATAGCTCGTAGTTAGTAATTAGTCATTAGTTGCTTATTAACTTAAGTAAGAACCGGTCCATGGGCTTGTCATGGACCGGCCCAAGCCCATGTTTAGCTTGGTACTATAAATACCCCTTTCCACTAAGGAAAGGGGTTGGTTGTTGTTCCACATTGCATTTCATATTAATAAAATCTTTCACATATTCTCTCACTTTCTCTCTCTAGTTTCTCTCACTAGAAAACATCAACCCACTTCATAGATTCATAGGTTATCAATATTCTACATATCTCATCGAGATGACTTGAAATTGCGGTTAATTGTTTGTCTTGTTTCTCCACTATCCTTGCTCTATAAACTTCTCTTCTTTCATACGGCTCATCACGACTTCTATTAGGGGATGAATAAAGATCTTCGGGAAGAATAAAACGCGATGTAGGTGACACCATATTATTTATCATTTCACTTTGGTGCGAAAAGTATTCTCATACTCCAGGATCATCATAGAAAGACAAAGAGGGAACACGCACATCTGTGGGAGATGGTATATAGGTAGGGATTTCTTACTCATCATCATTGGAGACGATTATATACATGGAGGTAGTCATCCTTGTATTTTAATAATATAATAACATAAATTATTCTAATAAAGGGATAAAAATATTACACTGGCACTAGGATGGCTGATGGTCTTAAAATTTTAAAAACTCAGTTATAGTTTAAGAAAAAACTTTATTCTCTATAACCGGTAGGCTCTGATGCTAATCTATAATACTCCCATTTTTACCATATAGTAGCGAAAGCTAATCTGGGGTATTACTTTGAAGATATCATAGTCACAATAATAGAAAATGTCTCAAAGAGACATTTTATTAAAACCTTTTGTTATCATTTATTTATTTATCAGAGTTTTAAACAAAACAGTTGTACAAACACTATACATCACAAGTTCCCAAAATCTAGTTTATTATAATAGAATGATAACACTGTAAGACACCACCATCCTCGAGCTGCCAATCTTCATTCACTTGAGATATATGCTTAAAAGTCAACGCAAAGGTTGAGTGAATCCATATTTTTAAACATAATTTGAATACAAGTACGGATCTAGGGATACGTTATTATACACCCATCATTTAAAAAATCATCAAGACTTATTGCACTAGCTTATGACCCGCGACTTGACATTATCAGAAACCAACAAATTGCCCTTATGCAGGTAGTTTTTCGGACTATCGTGAGTTTAGCAAAATAAAGTGTATCCGTTTAGCCTAAGTCCAAACCTTTGGCTGCTAGCAAGTGCGACTTGCCCAAACAGAGGATGTCCATCCTCAAATAGTACTACTGACAATTAGCGCTCATTTTCTATGAAATGATTAGTGGTTCACAATTAAAAGGGACTTAATGGCAATAAGTAAACGTAGTGTCAATAATCATATTATGCACCATAAAAAATACTTGTATTCTAGTATTAGCATATATCCCCCTGACGAGTTTTCAGATCATTTACAAATTTTAAAAAGTGAGGCTATAAACTCACCTTAGCCTATAGAGTCTAAATTACTTCGACAATATTAATTTTAGTTTAACATCTCGTCTCACAAAACAGGGTTGACATACAAATATGTATATATATCAAGTCGTAATCTCTAAGTTCAGTTTTTTTAAATAGTAATTATATATTCTTTGATTTGTATATTTTAGAATTATAGCGTCATTGTTCGGACCATTATACATAGAAGCCATTCTATAAGCAGTTGAGGAGAGAGAGAACTTTAAATCATAAAACCAACTTGTTAATCCCACTTCAATTCATAACACAAGATTTAGAGTAGATTTAGAAAGAGAAATAGAAGAAAGTTAGAGAGAGAAAGTAGAGAGAATGGTGGAAGGTTAATGTTTACTAGAGAGAGAAAGTAAAATGAACCAACAGCCTCTTCAACATATGGAAGATGGTTTATATACCCATGAGCTTGGTGGGCTCATGGGCTTGTTTCCTTGGGCCGGGCTTAGCCTATCTTGGGCATTAATGAGATGGCATTTATACATGATCTCATCATTTTTTTCGGGCTTTAAATGCATAAAATGTCATTAATATACCATATATATGCTTGTAATTGTTTACTTGTGTGTTTTAGGTATGGATATCGTGAAAAAGACAAAAGACCACAAGAAATAAGGAAAAACGGACACGAGAAACGAAGCCGTACAAAGAACTGGGCCCTAGTTATGGATTTCTCAAAGAAAAACCCTTGAAGATTTGAAGATGTACAAGATTGATCCCTCATTTATGAAGAAATGACACTTAAAACCCTTGTATATTCATAATTACAAGTTTGGTCCCTTAAGTTTGTCAATTACCAAAAGGTCTTCAACTTTGAAGAATTGGCAAGTTTAGTCCCTCTTCAATTCTAAATTTTCAATAATGGTCCCTCATGAAGTCAAAGATACATTGAAGACCTTTGAAGATCAATAATGTTCAAGATCAGTCCTCAAACTATGCAAAATGGCAAAAACAACCCTTGAAACCCTTATCACAAAGTTTGGTGGCCAATGTGTGAAGTTTGAAAGTTATTTAACAAAGGAAAAATCGTTTTTGGCTGAATAAACATTGTTTACATACTTTCCCAAAACACAAGGACTCTTATTGTCATTTCCCAAACTTCAAACCAAATAAACACGCGCCAAACTACTTTACACCCCCTTTTTCAGATCAAAATCTTTACTGTTTACCCACATCAATCCAGTCCTACGTTTGATTCACACACTTGAAAACCCATCCCACACCAAAAACCCTCAATCCCACTCACCAATGGTCCCCACCATTCAACCCATTACCCAATCATATCACACCCTCCTCTCCAAGTATAGACACGTGGCCGAATCAACAGCTAACACTCATTGCTTAGCCCCAAAGCTAAAATGAACGTCTCTGATTCATTTGGACAGCTCAACAACAAAATGCGTCTAGAAGATTTCAAGGGCATCTTAGGGATTTCATAGTCTAGGGTTTTGCTTATTTGTGCCTAGTATTCGTCTATATAAAGACTCCTCAACATGTGAGAGAGCTTTTGTTCTAGATTTTAGCTATCTTCTTTGTAATCCCTTTTTATGAAATAAAATTTGAATTTCTGAAAATCTTTAATTCTCTTGTGTTATTTATAAAAGTTTGGTATCTGAATAGCTAAGATCTGAGTTCCAATTTATCATTTGTTGGTTTTTGAGGAAAGGTTTTATGGGATAAAACTCTTGTTTTCAAAAAATCAAATTTCATAGTTATTTGTTCATCCTTGCTGTTTGTTGTTCTTAGCAGGTACAAGGAAGCTGGTGCTTGTTTTGCTAGTACCTAAGCTCAAACAATCCAAGGTGTGGATGTACATCTTGGAGGTTTGCATCTCTATTCCTTTTTCATTTTTCTGATTTTTGTATGATTTTTGGTGATATTTGCATATTTGATTGTGGATCTGTGTTTCTGTGGTGGATTTGTGTTAATGAGGTTGGATTATTGCTGTTAGGGTTGATTAGATCTTGTTTGGAAGGTTAAATCATAACAATCGTTTAGAAAATTGAGAGATCAGATTCCAAAGGGGTGTTTGGGTTAACTGATTCAAAGGGATTTAAGGCAACTAGTGTTGTTGTTTTTGGTTCTATTGGATTGGCATCTGTTTATCTGGTGCAAAGGGTTCATTATCTGTAAGTTTTGTGGCTTGAAACACCTAAATCCAACAAAAGGCTATAGAATATGTTTAACTTGGGTATTTTGGCTAAAATTTTGGGGACACCTAGATCTAAGGGTAGACTAGGGTTAACAAGTGCTAAATTTTGGTTAACTTAATCAAGGAAAGGGATTTGAGGGCTTGAAATTGGATTGATGGTCAATTAGATTAGTGGATTTTGGATAATCACTTTTGCTAATCAGTAACTTTTAGTGCTTGAATCTGCTTATTTACTTTGATCCATGGCTTGAAACAAGTTTATTTGTGCTTATTGGACTTTATTATAGCTTGTGTGTGCATTTGGTTCAATTTGGCTGGCTTATTCATGCTCAATCTGCTTATTTGTTCATAACTGCTTATTTTCAATGTCTGTGGCATATCTGAGAACTGTTTGCTTATTTTGAGCTTATTGAGTGAACCAAATTGTGATTTCTTTGTTGATATAGACTCCTTGTGATCCACTGATTACAAGGGTGCCCTTGTTTCCATTTGAATCCAACTGGATCTCTCTAAAAAAGCAAGTCAAATAGTCAAATCAGTGGGAACTCCTTTCCCTTGCTGGTAGCCACTGCTAGTGTTATTTCAACTGGTGCTTATCAATAAGTTATTCTAGCTTATTTTAACCTGCAACGACATTGAATTTGTAATAGGTGTCACTTATTTGACCCATTTGTTCATTCTGGAGCATTTGAGGGGTTGACTTTTAGGTTTGACTAGAAAACCAAGAACTTTGACTTTTAAATAAGTGCTTATCAGCTTATTGTGCTTATTTGGCTTGGCTTATTGAACTTTTCTTTGTTGATTTGTCTTAGTTAAGTCATTTATAGTCTTTTGCAACTTATTAGAAGGTCTGAGGTGGTCTAGAACTCTAAGTCGACTATTTTGTCTTTTAGTGAAATTCTATTTGGCTTATTTCTGGCTTATTGAGTGTGCTTTTTCAAAATTTCTTTTCACAGATCTCTTAGGTATCTCAAAAGAAGGTTGTGTGTCTAATCTGAGCTTATGGCATTGGCTTATTACTTAATGGGCTTATTGGCCCAATAAGAATAAGCTGTTGACCTTTTAAGCTGTGATAAGCTCAAAACCAGCTTTTGGGCCTTCAGACTTTTGTGTTTAGAATTAAATTTTGAGTAAGATAGGGCTTTTTCAGGTCATTTGGGCCAAGTTTGAGTTTTTGGGCCAAAAAGCCCATTAGTTTGTACTGTTTTCTATTTTAGCCCATTTGGGGCCCATTAGGGGTATTTTGGTCATTTCACTTTCATTTTTTGATTATTTAGGTTAAAACAAACTAGTTTGCAAGTTTTTAGAATTTTTTTATAATTTTTGGATTTTTAATATTATTTTAATATTATTTTATTATTAAATTTCAATTTTCACATTTGTGCACTTTTTATATTTTTCTTAGGTTAATTACATTAAAATAGGATTTTTGCAACTCTTAAATTAATTTAATCTTCATTTATCTAATTTCTAGAATTATTTTAAGTTTTTAATAGATTTTAATCATTTTAAATAGTTTTAATTAGTTCAAAAATTCATAAAAATAGTTTTTATTCTTATTTAGTCATTTTAGAGGTTTACAAAGTGAAAAATATTTATTTTAGCTTTTTAATAATTAGTTTGATTTTTAGGGTTTTAATTAGCATTTAAAAATTAATATTTAATTAATTAAAAGGTTTAAAAAGTTTTGATCATTTGTAAACTCTTATTTTATTTAATTTGATTTTTGGTAATTTTTTGGGAATTTTTAGAATTAATTTTTATTTTAGCTCTTTTTACGGTTTTAATTTTAGTCGTCGTAGTAATAATTTTCACGTCTTCGTCATTCTATTTTCTCATCCCCTTCTTTCAAATATTAATCTCAAATATCATTGCATTTTAGTCACACACATATACCTCCTTGGGAAACGAACTAAATTGGGTCATTAGTGTTTGATTTTCCTAAATCATTCCTTAATGCTTACCGCTTTTACGCCTTTTTCCTAAAAGGTCGTATTTTTCCACAATCTTTTTGGCGTCGCTGCCGGGGAGGTGTGTCGTGATTAATTTGTCATTTTGTTTTTAATATTAACCATAAATAGTATTTGTATTAGTAGAACTCTACTAATACGTATTATCGGTTTTTTTCATTTCTCTTGTGAAATTATTATTACTATATTGTATTAAGTATCACAACAAAATCAAAATATCTCCAAAAGTGTGAAAACACAACCATAATTGGGATTTGATCTCCTAATTATTGTATTCGAATCTCAAATAAAAAGAAAAAGGCAAAAATAGATAAATACTTTCGTGAAGCTCGATTTTGAAAAATACAAACTATAAGGTGGGTATAAGGCGGGTATTATATAATATACCCTAAGGAAAAAGGCTCTTAAGTGCTTCGCGCCGCCTCGTTTCCCCGATTGCTTGTGAGTATTTTGAGATTGAAAGCTAATCGAGGGTTTTGCCGCCCAAAGTATTATTACGTATCATATATATTTGCTTGGTTTCTTTGTGATTAAACCCTCTTGAACAATTTGGTTCTCACCAAAGTTCTAAAGTCATTCGAAGGTGTTCACTCCACGTGATCGTTTTCATTCTTTTGAGGCTTCTTTAATCAAGAGTTTGATTCAAAGAGAGATTTGATAGATTGTTGTCTACGAAGATACACAAAATCCAAAAAAATTATAAAACAATCAAAAACACAAAAAAATAAAAAAATTGAAAATTTACAAAACACCCAAAAAGAATCTTCTTTTCTTACGTCCCATTCTACGTCAAGTTTATGCTAACTCGTAATCAAGCAAAACGAGCTCGTAAACGTCGTCAAAGTCAAGGAAACCAAAGTCCTTTGATTGAAGAACAAACTCCAATTGTCGAACCCGTTGTAGAACCAATAGTCGCCATGGCTAATCATACTATGATGGAGTTGCTTCAAGCACCCACCGAGGGTTTTGGAGAAGCTATTGTGATTCCCGCCATCCTTGCGGAGAATTTCGAGATTAAGACGGGTTTAATGTCGATGTTGCAAGCAAATAAGTTTAGAGGTCATGAGAAAGACAACCCGCATTACCACATAAGGAATTTTAATCGTCTCACCGCAACAAGCAAGTTTAAGGATGTTCCACACGACGCCATTAAGATGATGTTGTTTCCATACTCGTTGGATGGACCCGCTAAAATTTGGCTCGAGAAAGAACCGCCAAATTTGATTTTGACATGGGGTGATCTCGTTTCTAAGTTTGTGAACCAATTTTTTCCACCATCTAAAACAACACATTTAAAAAAATGAGATTTCAAGGTTTACACAACGAAGTAATGAAAGTTTTTCAATGGCATGGGAACGATTTAAGGAAATGTTACATGAATGTCCACACCATGATTTTTCGGAATTGCATCAAATAGATACTTTCTATAATGGGCTTAATGATCATGAACGAGATTATTTGAATGCCCCCGCGGGTGGTAATTTTTTGTGCAAAACGAACGATGAAGCTTTAAAGATTATCGAGAATAGATCTAAGGTTTATAACCCTCGTAACACACCGAGTGTTGCCAATATGGGTTCGTCATCATCGTCATCGTCTCGTAACATGAATGCCTTACATGATGAAGCTAATGAGGAAAATCGGTTTTTTGATAGATTTGCAAATCTTATGACTCATTGGAAAGCACAAGATGCTTTGAATTCTGCATCGGTTAAAGCGGTTGAAAAGAGTTGTTTATCTTGTGGTGGAGCTCATGATCTTTCCGAGTGCATTACCACCGGTGGTAAGACTTCGAGTGCTTACGTAGCAACGGGAACTTACAACCAAAACGGCCAAGGTTCCCGCCCAAATCAAGCTCCACCAAATCAAAATGCTAATAACTATCGAAACAACAATCAAAATGGTGGTTATCAAGGCAATTCACGTAACTACAACAAGGGGAATTACCAAAGTGGGAACGGAAAAGTTGCAAATCAAAACCAAAACTGTGATTTTCAAAACACTACACAAGGTTTTCAAAATGCTCACACTAAAAATCTTAATGGAGAATTTTTGGATTATGCAAAGGAAAACGATGCTAAGTTTGATAATATACAACGTGAGATGATTAGCTTAAGATCCGAGTTGAAAATTTAGCTTAAAAATGAACTTGCTAATGAACTTAAGACTCATGCTAATACTGGAAGAAACGTTCAACATCTTCAACAAAATCAACAAAAGATGGAACAAGGACAACATGAGATTAAGCAAGAATTGTTAAAAGCGGATGCTAGGCAATCAAAATTTGAAGACCGTATGGCAAAAATGTTTGAAGCAATCATGTGTAAACCCTCTTCCTCGGGTGGTCTTCCTAGTGATACCATTGCAAACCCGAAGGGAGAAATGAAGGTTATTACTACACGTAGTGGTAAAACTTTCAAGGAACCAATCTCTCGTCCAAGTACTTCTACGGAGAAGGAAATCGAGAAAGAGCCCGAGGTGATGGTCGAAAAGGAGCATATTACAAGCCCACGAAGTACCGCTCATGCCACACCTACGGTTGAACCAATACCAATCATGGAACCCGAGATTCCAAGGCCGTTTCCTAATGTCCAACCCACACCACCCTTACCTTACCCTTCGAGACGAAACAAAGAGAAATTGCAAGAACGTAACAAACAACAAATCTAGCTCTTTCTAAAAATGTTTCAACAAGTTCATTTTGATGTAACTTTATCCGACGCGTTGTTATATATGCCTCGTTTCACTTCCACTTTTAAAAGTATGATGAATGATAAGGAAAAGCTTTCAAAGCTTGCTAATTGTTCTTCGGTTTATCTTAACCGCATACCGGAAAAAGTTGGTGACCCCGGAAAGTTTCTCATTCCTTGTGATATACAAGATATGAAAGAATGCCTCGCCTTGGCCGATCTTGGTGCGAGCATTAATTTGATGCCATTTTACATTTGGAAATCGCTTTCGCTTCCGACTCTTACTCCTTCGAACATGTCTATCGAGATGGCCGATCATTCTATGATTTTAGCATGTGGAGTAGCCGAGGATGTTTTCGTGAAAGTGGGAAAGTTCTACTATCCCATTGATTTTATAGTAGTTGACATCCCCGCGGATCCTCAAGTTCCTCTAATTTTAGGTCGTCCATTTTTAGACACCTCGAGATCGCTTATCGACGTTCATGCAAGAACTATTACTTTGAGATTCAACGAAGAGGAACTTTGTTGGGAATAAATTATAGCCAGTCTACTTGAGCGCTGACAAGAGTAAAACAAGCGTTGACAGGAGTAAAACAAACGCTGACAGATCAAGCGTTGACAAGAAGAAGTCAAGCGTTGATACATTGAAGACAAACACTGATGGAAGGATATACTCTACGCGTTTATTGTATTCTAGATTACTTCTAGTAAAGATAGGAACAACAATGTATTTTCTATATTTATCTTTACCTAGAATAGTTGATACATAGATTATTGTACAAGGCTTCTTATGTCTATAAAAGAAGACCTTTAGGTTAATGTTCAATATAAGTTTTTATACGTTAACACTTTCATTGTAACCAAGTTTGATATCATTAATCAAAGTGAAAGTTTGTTTACATCTTGTGTGTTCTTGTTTAAGTGTTAATTCCGCATAACACTTAGATTATCATATACATATACAAAGGTTTCTATAAGTGTATTACTTGATCTAATCTCGTATACATAAAGCTAAATCGATCTAAGTTTGGGATCAACAAGTGGTATCAGAGCTTGTTGAGGAACTTTTGATCATAAAGAACACAAGAACCCTAAAATCACCAAAACCCTAATTTTCTCAAAACCCTAAACAACATCATGTCAAATCCAGAAATAACCTCTTCCTCCTCACCCTTGCCAAACATCAAAATTCCCATGCTTGATGCAACCAACTTTGAATTGTTGAAATTTAACTTTGAGCAATATTTGGGGATCTATGACTACACTCTCTGGGAAATCATTGAGTATGGAAACACATTCAATAGAGCTGAAAAGGTTGCTGCTGCTATTGCTACAAGAACTGCTGTTGCTGGATATCCAGAAGCAGATAAGAAAGAAAAACCTGGTGATGGTAGAGCTGTGTCTGCTGAAGACATAGCAAAGAGAAGTGTGAGAACTCATATTTTTCCCGGTAATTAAATTATTCTTTTATTCGTACTTCTCGATTTTACAATGTTTTACTTGTTCCTTTTTACTTTTTCATACATAAATCCTGAGATCTCGAGAATTTCAATTAAATTGTATTTTAATTATTTTTCTGTTCATTGATAATATTTTCTTTTGAATTATAAAAAAATTTATTTTTAATTTATTTTTCCATATTTATTTACTGGGGTAACCTGCAATTTAAAATCAACATTTAGACCGATTTCTAATAATATTATTAATATTCGGGCAATATTTATTACCCAAATTTTATTTGTCATGATCATTTTACTAATAATATTGAATTTTCGGTTAACCAACAAGGTTATTGCTTTAACGTATAAAAATGTGCCTTTTATTATTTATTGGCAAAGTCTATGTCCGTCATCGACCATAAATATATGTTATGGCATAGAAATATTTTTATTGTCGTCGTTCTAATTTTTCATTTTATGAGCATTCTTCGTAATTTATGCTAAACCTTTAAGCGTCATTCTTTTATTCGACGCGTTAACGTTTATTAAATCATAATCCTCATTCATTTATCGAGATATAAATGTTCTCCGAGTGTCGATGTTTTTATTTTATATTAAGCGTTTATTTTTCATGCTTTACGCGTAACTTTCAAATCGTGTAACTTTTAAAATATCGGGTTTCAATAATATCCGCTTTAACAAAATAATAATAATAATACGCGTAGAATAAGTGTCAATATACCACTTAGTTGATACCACTTGTATCATGTTAACGTCAATCTTTAAATTACTATTTTAAGATAGGATTTATACAATTAGAAGCATATACGTGGCAAGTATATATGATTCAATGAAATACAAATAAAATTTTTCTAGATACGTGTTATAAGCATCCAAACCGCCTATAAACAAAGACAGACGAGATATGTTTTTGCACGCCAATTTTTATAGTTCATTAACCATACAATATATCTTAATTTTTGAAAGAATAGGCTGATTTTACAACGGTTTTGAAGTATTAATTCTCGGGTTACTATAATTTAAGTCGTAATGGGCGGACATAGAAGAAGAAAGTGATGGTTCGAATTTTTGACTTGATCGATCAAATTAGGTAAAATTATTGATTCAATCTTTAATTTTGGTATGACTATGTTAATAATCTAGAAATATAGCTTTTCTTGTTATATCGAGATCGACATATTAGCTACTAATATATTGATGTTAAAATTAGTAAGCTTAAAATAACATCAAAGATAAAAAGAGGATATATTTGTTTTTGGGCTTCTCAAAGCTAATGGATCACTAAGTAAATTCATAAAATTTGTCTAAAGATATTTTATGTAATTCTAGCCACTATTTATTTTTAGAACAAATATAGTAGAAAATTTATCTTTTCAAAACAGTAAATTATAAATATAATGATGTATGAATCATGAAGGCCTAATTTTTTTTAAAATTAACAGGGATACAAAATATGTTAGAAATAACATCTTAAGACTAGCTAGTTACTATATTATGGTCAATTTAAGTGTAATGACATTTTAACATATAAGTACCAACAATCTCAGTTCAAGATGTATTTTGTTGGCGTAAGTAATTTGCGAATGTGACTTGAATAAATATTAGACTCACATCTTGATTTACCATTGGATCATAGTTTGGGATTTTAACTATATTTATAAAAAATTTATAAGACTCGTGTTATTCTCTTGGTTGTCGTTTATATCATTAAGACGTGTCATATTTATTTTAGGACGCCATTTGAAGCTTGTGGTTTCTAGACGTATACTATTGCGTCGTTGTACTCTTGCCATCATCGTTTCTATAGCTATCATCGTTGTTATCATTTTGTTTCAAGGTGAGTTCATAGCCCCTTTTTACTACTTATACATTGTTTCTAAACGCGGGGTGAGATTTTACATGGTGGAACACATTCATTTAAAACTGTATGCTATCCAGAACTTGTATGCTATCCAGAACTTGTATGCTTTCCAGAACTTGATGATTTCCAACAGATTTTCATTATTATTATTGCTTTTAGTTATAGCCCTTAAGTTTCCTCTCCTGATCATGAACCATTAATTTACTTGTGTTGCTAAGCGCGAATGTTGTGGGTGGATCCATCGGGATTGACAATCCCCGTCCCATGTTGCGGTTGTTTAACCATGACGCATTTCATTTGTTTATACCTGAGTATTTAGGCTGAATACTCCCTAGAGGAACTTACATTGAGTTAAGCTTCGGTTCATGAACTGAACAGCAATAATAATAATAGTTTCGGACAATGGTTACTTTACATAACCATTTTCCCTATTTACTTGTTTTACAAATGAATGCTTGTTTTCCACACCTTTACTACTAAACCTATGAATATCACTCAACTTTATGTTGACAATTTTACATGTATAATCTCAGGTATTATTACTTAGCTTTGCTTGGATGGGAGCCCGCAGGATATTATCGTAGCTTGGAGATTTCTGTGTTACTTTTTAAAGTTTGGTTTTGGTAAAAGCTGTCAGAAGTTTATCCTATATTTTTGGTAACAACATGTTACAAAACCATGTTTAAATAATAGATTTTCCGCTTATAAAACTCTGGGACCTTTGTTTAAAAACTCTGATCTTTTTGTGATGTAATGTATAAGTTTTTAGTACGTCAACTTTATGTCAACAATATTTCATTGTTTCTTGTACCATGACGTGGAACCCCTTTGCTGCCTACGTGTTTCCTTGCCTGATTACGGGGGTCTCACAGATTGGTATCAGAGCGATAGTTATAGGGAACTGAGTCTTTTTCAAAACTTAGTCTATAACCAAAAGTTCAAATATTTCATGTTTAAAGTGTCAAACACAGAATCTGCCATTGTTGTACGATATCTGCGCGGGTAACTCTCTAATCCTTATTATTTACTTTTAATTATCATCATAGTATTTCTTCTCCTGATTACATGTTAAAATATTACATTACCCTAATGACGATAATTACTATGTCTTTTCAAAACCTTTGTGCTTCATGAATTATCATTGGATATTAATTGATTACATATGCTCTTGCTGCATATCGTGAATTCTTGTTTTTGTGAACTGATCTTGTTACAATGATTTTATATTGTTATGACGTTACATACTTGAATTCGGAGCGAGTATGTTGCCGACTTTTCATACTCACTTTACTGAGTACTATTGTTATCTTGTTTATGCGTGATACGACTGACTTCATATGCTCGTTCGTTTTGAACATTCTGTTTTTCTCGACTCATTGTTACATGTTGTGCATACTCTCGCGATACCATTGTTCGGGATTAAGAAGTGTTGTTTTCAATGAAACTTCTGATTTTCATTTTACTACCGTGTGTGTTGCTTTCATTGTTAAATCTCTTTAAAATATCTATTTAGATCTCTAAATTGCTTCCGACCATTTATTATTGGATGTCTTGAAAAATAGTCTATTGACCATTGTGTAGCTCAATGTGTCTCCGAAAAAGACTAAAGGACACCATGTGAGTCACACATCTCGAATCAGCCCTTGAATCCATGTTGAATAATATCGTGGGTTTTTGTAACCTTGATTTACCTTTACGTCTTTTTTACGTGACACTTGTATATCGATTAGATATTACTTCATTGACCATTCTACATTTCAACCTCGAATTACAACGTTCGTTTGTATCTTGAAAACATCATCGCTATCTTGTAATTCATCCTCTATTATGCGACGATTGTTTGGAACACGATTGTACTTCTATAAACTTGTATCCTCCCTTTTCATTAAACCACCTCGCTCCAGGAGTGTGACCCGTTAATCTTCCAATTCTTTCTCGATATGTCTTTTGATTTTGGAAAAAAATCACACTGCCAAGAGACCTTCCGGCATTGCATCTCGAAATCTAAGACACAAATGTCATGTGTCGTTTTTGAATTCTTAGTTTATCGTTGGCATTCTTGAACCATTTCTATACTGTGTTTTCTTTACATGATTAATTACGCAATTTATTCTTTTTCGTCTTTATGGAATCCACAAGTCTTGTGTGTACATTAATTCTGGGTTATTATGAAATTTGGATTTAATTTCAAACTGTGTCGAAAAATATACTTTGTACAGAAACTTTACAGGAAATTTATCAGTGTCGAGAAAATATTTTTATAACTTTAGACATAAAAATATATATTTCTACTTGTTGAGACGTCCGTTTAAGACATAATATTTTACCAGTAAACATTAAAAACAAGCAAGTTACGCTCATTTAGGATTGTAAAATTTAAGAACTTATTTCTGCGTAGCTCTAAAATATCACTTTATTGACAGATTTAAATGCAAGGGCATTTTCGTCCATTTTTGATCCGTTTCAAGTCTCTAGTAAAACTAGAAAGTTGTTCAAAACATTGTTTTACGCCAAATTGCTTTATACTTCGAGTCTTGACAATCTCATTTAGTGAGTCAACTGGTCAGGTCTGACCCTAAAAGTCAAACTTAAAAGTCAAAGCTGATAGACTTTAAAAGTATTGTTTGAAGCGTTTTTGAGTTCGTTTGAGCTCGTAAAACTTTTACTATTTATATTTTACAACTAAAAACATTAATTACGTTTGAAAACGTTAAAATAATAACTTTGAGTTCGGCCATGCATACATATATATTGAACTTTTGGAACCAAGTGATTTGATAAACCAATGATGAACTACATGTTTTGAAAAATGTGTACATTTTTATGCGTCACTATTTACGTGTTAAATTCATAAACCTTCCTAAAATAGAAACTTTACGGAGTAGTTGTACTATTTGGGAACTGATGCCCTACTTTCTTAAAAGTATATTTATGTCAAATAAATTTCGACATGAGCGCATATGGATTCCTTTATCTTCTCTTTCATAAATGACTTATTTGTCAATTTATCTTATTTTCTTATACTTCAAACGTAACACTGATTTGGGTCGAGGTTTGAAGTTCTTATTTTCATTGTTCGTTATCATCTTGACACGTGTCTCATGACGATTCCGGCTAACCCACTCGAAATTCTATCATCTTGTAACCATTTTGGAGATTGTCTTATTGTATACTCTTTATTCCTCTCGTGTTAACCACTCGCTATTCTGTAAGCTATCATTGTGTCACCATATGAACTTAAACTGGTATTTTTTTTGCGAAACATTTTACAAAATGTTCTACATTGGTCATTGTTTTACGATGTATTTTCATAAATTGTTCAACATTGGTCTTATAAAAAAAAATCTTGTAACATTATAGTTGTTGATTTAAATATCTAGCGAATTTCTTACTCTCGAAAACGTTTCATGAATTATTTCGATTCCTATTTTACAAATGGCATTATATATATATTTTAAATCATATGATATGTAATACTGGTTTGACGAAGCTGAGCATCGCATTGCTAGTCCTAAATTATGCATGGCCTGATCACCTATGCTTAATTTAGAAGGAGCCATGCAACGCCAAATAGTAGTCACCTTAAATATTTAAACAAGAATCAAATTTTTAATTATGTTTCTTAAAAAGTTAGATAAATGTAAATTTTGGAAATTTTTACATTTTATGCGAGTATCAACAGTTCGCAACTTACACATATGAACCCTTATCTTTTCTTGAACAAAGTACATGCCTAAAGCACATATTTTCTTACTCAACGATCTTTGTTTAACTTGTTACCTCATTTTCTTTCGTGAAATAATTCTCGTTACCAATTGTCTAATTTCTTACCATTGGTACCAGACTTGAAAATTTCAATGTTTTTATGCTTATTCATTTACCAACCTTTCCTATCTATTTTGGTAGACCTTCGAAACGCCTCTAGACGCGAATAGTGATTTATGACGGGACGTGAACGATAAATTCGTGTAACTGTTATGATTATGTGTTAGACTCTATCATTTTGAAATTCATTCGTGTGAATTATGTGTTGATTTTGTCCTTCATGGCTAGTGTTGTTCAGTTTACTGGAATTACTATCAAGACACTTCTTAAGAATTTTCTGTGATTCGAAAATTTATTGCGTGGCTTTTCTATTTCGATCGTGTATCGACCATCGAACACTTAATAAGCCGTTGTTGGTGACACCAACTTCACTCAAGAAGTGATGACTGGCTAAATCCTTGTTTCTTATTATTTTGTTCATCGACGCGTCTATTATATCACGTTTGTTAAGACGAATTTCGTTTTATTCCCTCGTGCTATTGCTAGTCATTTGTTTTTATTTTCTTCCGTCTCCAGTGGAACTCTGGGGACCAGAGTTCCTTTAGGAGGGGCGACTGTGAGAACTCATATTTTTCCCGGTAATTAAATTATTCTTTTATTCGTACTTCTCGATTTTACAATGTTTTACTTGTTCCTTTTTACTTTTTTATACATAAATCCTGAGATCTCGAGAATTTCAATTAAATTGTATTTTAATTATTTTTCTGTTCATTGATAATATTTTCTTTTGGATTATAAAAAAATTTATTTTTAATTTATTTTTCCATATTTATTTACTGGGGTAACCTGCAATTTAAAATCAACATTTAGACCGATTTCTAATAATATTATTAATATTCGGGCAATATTTATTACCCAATTTTATTTGTCATGATCATTTTACTAATAATATTGAATTTTCGGTTAACCAACAAGGTTATTGCTTTAACGTATAAAAATGTGCCTTTTATTATTTATTGGCAAAGTCTATGTCCGTCATCGACCATAAATATATATGTTATGGCATATAAATATTTTTATTGTCGTCGTTCTAATTTTTCATTTTATGAGCATTCTTCGTAATTTATGCTAAACCTTTAAGCGTCATTCTTTTAGTCGACGCGTTAACGTTTATTAAATCATAATCCTCATTCATTTATCGAGATATAAATGTTCTCCGAGTTTCGATGTTTTTATTTTATATTAAGCGTTTATTTTTCATGCTTTACGCGTAACTTTCAAATCGTGTAACTTTTAAAATATCGGGTTTCAATAATACCCGCTTTAACAAAATAATAATAATAATACGCGTAGAATAAGTGTCAATATACCACTTAGTTGATACCACTTGTATCATGTTAACGTCAATCTTTAAATTACTATTTTAAGATAGGATTTATACAATTAGAAGCATATACGTGGCAAGTATATATGATTCAATGAAATACAAATAAAATTTTTCTAGATACGTGTTATAAGCATCCAAACCGCCTATAAACAAAGACAGACGAGATATGTTTTTGCACGCCAATTTTTATAGTTCATTAACCATACAATATATCTTAATTTTTGAAAGAATAGGCTGATTTTACAACGGTTTTGAAGTATTAATTCTCGGGTTACTATAATTTAAGTCGTAATGGGCGGACATAGAAGAAGAAAGTGATGGTTCGAATTTTTGACTTGATCGATCAAATTAGGTAAAATTATTGATTCAATCTTTAATTTTGGTATGACTATGTTAATAATCTAGAAATATAGCTTTTCTTGTTATATCGAGATCGACATATTAGCTACTAATATATTGATGTTAAAATTAGTAAGCTTAAAATAACATCAAAGATAAAAAGAGGATATATTTGTTTTTGGGCTTCTCAAAGCTAATGGATCACTAAGTAAATTCATAAAATTTGTCTAAAGATATTTTATGTAATTCTAGCCACTATTTATTTTTAGAACAAATATAGTAGGAAATTTATCTTTTCAAAACAGTAAATTATAAATATAATGATGTATGAATCATGAAGGCCTAATTTTTTTTTAAAATTAACAGGGATACAAAATATGTTAGAAATAACATCTTAAGACTAGCTAGTTACTATATTATGGTCAATTTAAGTGTAATGACATTTTAACATATAAGTACCAACAATCTCAGTTCAAGATGTATTTTGTTGGCGTAAGTAATTTGCGAATGTGACTTGAATAAATATTAGACTCACATCTTGATTTACCATTGGATCATAGTTTGAGATTTTAACTATATTTATAAAAAATTTATAAGACTCGTGTTATTCTCTTGGTTGTCGTTTATATCATTAAGACGTGTCATATTTATTTTAGGACGCCATTTGAAGCTTGTGGTTTCTAGACGTATACTATTGCGTCGTTGTACTCTTGCCATCATCGTTTCTATAGCTATCATCGTTGTTATCATTTTGTTTCAAGGTGAGTTCATAGCCCCTTTTACTACTTATACATTGTTTCTAAACGCGGGGTGAGATTTTACATGGTGGAACACATTCATTTAAAACTGTATGCTATCCAGAACTTGTATGCTATCCAGAACTTGTATGCTTTCCAGAACTTGATGATTTCCAACATATTTTCATTATTATTATTGCTTTTAGTTATAGCCCTTAAGTTTCCTCTCCTGATCATGAACCGTTAATTTACTTGTGTTGCTAAGCGCGAATGTTGTGGGTGGATCCATCGGGATTGACAATCCCCGTCCCATGTTAAGGTTGTTTAACCATGACGCATTTCATTTGTTTATACCTGAGTATTTAGGCTGAATACTCCCTAGAGGAACTTACATTGAGTTAAGCTTCGGTTCATGAACTGAACAGCAATAATAATAATAGTTTCGGACAATGGTTACTGTACATAACCATTTTCCCTATTTACTTGTTTTACAAATGAATGCTTGTTTTCCACACCTTTACTACTAAACCTATGAATATCACTCAACTTTATGTTGACAATTTTACATGTATAATCTCAGGTATTATTACTTAGCTTTGCTTGGATGGGAGCCCGCAGGATATTATCGCAGCTTGGAGATTTCTGTGTTACTTTTTAAAGTTTGGTTTTGGTAAAAGCTGTCAGAAGTTTATCCTATATTTTTGGTAACAACATGTTACAAAACCATGTTTAAATAATAGATTTTCCGCTTATAAAACTCTGGGACCTTTGTTTAAAAACTCTGATCTTTTTGTGATGTAATGTATAAGTTTTTAGTACGTCAACTTTATGTCAATAATATTTCATTGTTTCTTGTACCATGACGTGGAACCCCTTTGCTGCCTACGTGTTTCCTTGCCTGATTACGGGGGTCTCACAAGAAGGGTTGATATGAAAACCCTAAATATTCTGAAAGTCTCTTTGGGACAAGAGAACCAGCATAAATACAGAGGTTATGATTCTGCTAAAGACCTTTGGGCAGCTCTTGAAGTTGCATATGGTGGCAATGAAGATACTAGGGAAGAAAAGAAGAAGCAACTCATGCATGATTATGCTGTTTTCAAAGCTCAACCCAATGAGAAGCTTAGCAGTGTGAGAAGCAGATTGCTTGACATTACAAGCAAATTGTCCTTCATGGGGACACAACTTGGTGATGTTGACATTAATGCCACTTTTCTTAAAAGTCTTGGTGAAGCGTGGAATATTGAGGCAAGATCTATACTTGCCAACAACACTCACAAAAGTTCTACTTTTGATGATATCTACAACAAACTAAGGCTGTTGGAGAATGAAACCCATTTGGAGCATGGAAGTAAGTCTACTAATAGTAACATGGATTTCTTCTCTCATAGTCAAGGCCAATTTGACCAGAAGGACTCTTACATGCATCCAGTTACTGGATCATCATGTGTCAACGCTGGAACATGTCCTGTCAATGCCTCCTATTCAGATGCTGACACATACAAAAGTGACTCACCAAGAGTTAAACCTGCTGGTTTGGACCTAGATACTGTATGTGCTTATATTGCTTCTTTGCCCAATGGTTCAGTGATTACATATGAGGACCTTGAGCAGATAAGTGATGAGCACTTGGAAGCGATGGATATCAAGTGGAACATGGCTCTTGCTAGTATAAGAGCAAACAGGTGGAATAGAAGGTTTAAGAAGAAGATGACCATCAATGCAAAGGACACAGCTGGATTTGATAAATCCAAAGTTGAGTGCTACAACTGTCATCGTATGGGGCACTTCATGAGGGAATGCAGATCTCCTAGAAGATCTGATGCTGGTAAACCCTCAAGCCAAATTGTTAAGGCTCAGGATCCTAAGGCCATGGTTGTAGTTCAAGGAATTGATGATATGGGATGTGACTAGAGCTATTTGGCTAAGGATGTGGAAGAGGATAAAGCTTTGATTGCTGAAATTGAAGAAGAAGAGCATGTTCAATATGCTCTCATGACACACTCCTCCTCTTCATCAGATAATGAGGTATACGATGATGCTTTTTGTAGTAAGGGATGTAGGTTAAATACTGAGAAACTTAACAAAGAGGTGTTAAGGTTATTAGATGATGTGAGTACTGAGAGATGCAAACTGTCTAACTATCAATTAGCTCTCACTCAAACTGAGAAAACAGTTTCTGAATACAAGAAAATGGAATTTGATTTAAAAGATAAAATAAGTATCTTAAAACATGAGTTAGATGCTAGCAATGATGTTAGAAACATCCTGGAAAGGGCTAATAGTGATCTACAGGCTAAGTTAGATGAGGCCATTAAGAATAAAGATAATGTTGGCCTTAAAATTTAGAGATTTGATAGGGCCACACAAACCTTAGGAGAATGTGTCAATAAACAAAGGGATCACAAGGACATGACTGGGATTGGGATGAAAGACTACTCTGTGGTTCCACCACCAGTTGGTGACTTCTATGGTGTCCAACAAAAGGACCTATCTTGGACTGGTTTACCAGAACTCCAAGAGGAGGAATTCATTCCTCCACCAAGAGTTGTTACCCCAGTTGAAGAGTATCAACAGAAGTTGACTGACTTGAATGAATGGAAGAAAGCCAATCCTACCTTATTGTTAAGGGTGGCTTATTATGTGAAAGTCCTAATGAGTCAACCCGTATTAAGGTTACAAACCCAATCACTGGTAAGGCTGTTGACCTTGGCTTAAACACTGTTAGAAAACCTAGTGTCAAGTATGCAGAAATGTATAGGAATACTAGGTCACCTAAAAGCCAAGTTAGTAATGATGGAACAGGTTTCTTCTCTTCTAGACCTAGGGTTGTGTCTAGAAAAGCCTGTTACACTTGTGGTAGCTTTTCACATTTAGCATATAAGTGTGTCAACGCTTCCAAAGTCAACGTTGTTAGAAAGTCAAACGTTGTCAGACCCAAACCTTGTGTGCAACAAAGTCTACAAGTTGTTAGACGTGCCCCATTCTTCACTAGAGGGTCTAACACTCATGGACAAAGACCATTTCAAAAGACAAACACTTGGTCTAATAGGCAATGGGTTTCTGTAGCAAACCCTAGGTTCAACGCTAACAAAGGTAATTTCAGCGTTGACAAGACCAATTCCAACGGTGACAGAAACGTGATCAGACCTAAATATTTCTAAAGCTTCTTCAAGCTTGACATGGAGACCAAAGAAAGATCAAAACCCTAATGATAATGGGATTTCAATGACCTGCAACAGATTTAATTACATTTCAAAAGTCATTACAAAACCTATTGGGGTTAACTGGGTATTTCATCCACAGAAGGATGAACAAGGGGTTGTTATGAGAACTAAGTCTGTTCTTGTTGAACAACCAGATGAATCCAAGTCTGCTAAGGCTTGGGTTCCCAAAGAAAACTAACTTGTTTTCTTTATGTGCAGGGCATTCAAAAACAGGTCAATGATTATGGATATTGGGACAGTGGATGCTCAAGGCACATGACAGGGAAGGAAGATTATCTAACTAACTTCACTCCCATTAAGGATGGTGATAAGGTTTACTTTGGAGGCGGATATGGTACTATCACAGGCAAAGGAACACTTCTCACCAAGAACTTGCGTTTTGAGAACGTATTTTTGGTAAAGGAACTTGATTACAATCTTTTAAGTGTATCACAAGTTTGTGATAACAAAAATAAAGTTCTGTTTACTGATACTGAATGTTTGGTGTTAAGCAAGGATTATAAGATCCCTGATGAGATATATATTGACTATAGAACACCTAGACATAAAGACATATATAATGTGAATCTGAATGGGATTAGAATGAATAGCAATATGTCAGGTTTTTATGCTAAAGCTTCAGTAGATGAGAGTAATCTATGGCACAGGAGACTAGGGCACATAAACTTTAAGAATATAAACAGGCTTGTGAGACTTAGCTTGGTTGATGGTTTGCCTGAAAAGGCCTTCCACAATGACCACTCTTGTGTTGCATGTCTTAAAGGCAAGCAGCACAAGGTCTCATTCAAGTCTAAACAGGTGCACTCTAGTACTAGACCTCTTCACTTGCTTCATATGGACCTATTTGGGCCTACCAATATAGAGAGTTTGAATGGTAAATCATACTGCTTTGTCATCACAGATGACTTCTCTAGGTTTACTTGGACTTTCTTTTTAGCTATGAAGAGTGATACAGCTGACACTTTGTAACACCCCCAAATTTATACAATTCAATACAGCGGAAGACTCGTTGGTGTTACGGGATAACACATTACTCACATCATAGACAACGCTTTAAAAATCGCGTCGTTTAATAATAAAGCATTTCCATTCATGAATGTCAAATTTACATAGGTCCCAAGTCATAGTATTTCATACAAATTTTACAAAGCATTTGAATGGAAATTTGTTATTTAAGTGCGGGCCATGAATTCTTGTTGTCTTCCCGAGAATTACCTTCAAGTACCTGAGATAAAACATGTTAAAAGAAAAGGTCAGCGATAACGCCGAGTGAATTCATAGAGTTTAATAAAATCCATCAATATAACAAAGGTATGAAATTATTACCGAAAATCATTTTGTACAAATCTTACTTTTCGCCGTGATAACATCATGTTGACTTACTTTCTCAATCCATGATGTTCACGGGTTTTTGATGAATGCAACTTTTCGCCGATCTAAACTTTATCAAGAAGTGATCAGATTCTCACTTGATAGACGTTTTATCATGTTCGATATACGAAACATAATTCACGCAGCTCTTGAAGTCCTAGGGTAGATCCAGCTTATATGCCTTTCAAACCAATCTTTTACATCATCTCAATGGTCCCATACAACGGGGACTTATATCCTGTGATCTTTCAGATCATCAATTCATTTTTTTTCCATGGTTAAAATTATGGCATAACTTCGCTACCCATCTAGCATTTCAAGATCTACATTTCATATTCACATAACCTCCTGCCCACTACCGGCAGTCAATAATCAGATCCTAATTTCAACAATCATTTCAGGTCTCGCGGGTCGAGTATTTTGTAAGGTTAGGTTCGCCATCATAGGAAACCTTAAACCTAAAAGACATGTCCAACTCACAATGGGTGTATGTCGGGTGTCTTCATCCCAACTCCTGCTTACAGATGCTCTAATATATATCCTCACAAGATTCGATCTCGATCCTAATACGATAGTTTTCAATGATAATCTCTCCAAAGGAAAAAGATTATACGGTTCATTACCAAAGGTCAATCATTCAAACATAAAACAAGACTTCTAGTATTTTGTATCGTTACTTCACCTCGTCCCTTCGATTGGGGTGGTACACAGTACTCTCATCAAGATTCGTTCTCAATGACTTCTGAGAAAATCTCTATAAATTCGATGCGAAGCGAGGATCTTGATAGAGATGATCGATACAGGCACACCATGTTTACACAACTCCTTTAAATACAAAGAGTAAATTTATTCATCAAGAATCTATCATTAACAGGAATGATATTAGTAGATTTGGTCAGTCTGTCGACGATGACCCAAATCGAATCAAATTCAGATGATGACCTTTGCAATAGATAGGCGTTTACTAATGTACGAGGCGATCTCTGCCTTCATAATTTGCCATTAGTACAACTTCTTTAGATAAAGATACATTAAATCCGAAATGACAGGAATAGAATACTTAAACTTATAAGATTCCAACATGACTAAATCTCAAAATCTCCATATTTAGGCAACCATAAACGACCTTCTATACATTCAACGCCATCGGCTTCTCAATTCTGATGGTTCACATTAGCCGCGAACCCCTTTTTATTATCTATATTATCCTTTTTACAAACATTGTTTATTTTTATATCGTTCGGCAATTTATTTTGCACCTTCATTATTAAGGAACATGTCCTAATTGGTTCTTTATCTTTTCTACATAATGTGTCAGTATCTATATTCACTTTCCTGGTGAAATAATTATAGGACCGCAATTCACTCAGAATTTCTTTCTTCATATTTTCTAAGTTTTAGTTTCGTTTTTACTATTATCTTCATTGGTTTTGCTCAATCCGACGTCTAAGGCGTCGATAATTCTTACAAGTTATCAAATAATAAATATTTAACTTTCCTTTTTTTTTGAAACGTAAACGTAAAAAGTTTTAGATTTCTCAGTTCGACCAACTATATAAAAATATTCAAAAGAATAAATTTGAATTTAATTAACACAATTTTTGTTGATTTATCGAAAATAATTAGTGAGATTCGTAAATGTTCGAAAAATCTTCATTTATTCTTTGGTAAAAATTTTCTTAGTTGAAAAGAAAAAATTGTTGTTTTAAATTTTAAGTCATGGTTTAACGGTTTCCTCAATCCCTCTTAGGTTTTCTTGAGGTATACACAAACATTTACCCCTAAACAGGAGTTTAGTTAAATGATTTGTGTATAAGGGAATAATCCCTTAAAAATCCTTTGTTAAAACATTTGTCAAAACATATTTCCATTTTCTTTTTGGTAAAACCCAAAGCCTTAATGGTTCCAATTTTTGAAGAGTCAATATATTCCATTTTCTATTAATCACACGATCAAATAATGTAAAGGATTAAGTCTTTCATCACATGTTAAATATTCAAGGTACAAATTTTCACTACTCGGCCGACTCAGGGCATTCTAAAAATAATTATTAACTCATTCTTATTCTCATAAATAAACAAATGGTCCTTAATGATCACAAGCATGAATTTATCAAATTACAGCCTACACACGTGATTCACCAAATTTATGGATGCTACATGTGTATTAGTCAATCCAAACGACATCATGCGAAACTCATAATGTTCATTACAAGTACCGGATGTAGTGATTGGAATAGATAATCTTTTTCGCGGATGCGAAATTGATGATAACCATGCCGAGGATCAAAATTTTTAAAAGATACGCTAGAACCTCGTAATTTATCGAGAAAATCTATCATCTTGGGTAGTGGATATAGATTTTTAATCGTCAATTTACATAGTTCACGGTAATCAATAAATATAAGAAATAATAACACCATAGCTCTTCATGATGACGAGCTTGGTAGAATAAAAGTCTTCTCCTACAACTCCCTCAGTTGTAGGGTAATTATTTTAATTTAGATGGTGTTGACGTACAGTGCACATGCCACAAGTGCAGCACCGGGAATATAATCAATACCAATTTCAACTTGCCTTAATGGCAAAGTCTAGGTAATTTACCAACAAATACCTTCTTAAGTTTCAGATAACAGAAACATCTTTTAATAAATTCATATTAGGTTCTTTCTAGATTATAATATCTATGACTAATTCACAACCATTCACGGTATAATTTCAAGTCTAAATGCAGGATATGGTCATCCATCAAGAATTATTTAGATCACTTTTGATAATCAACATCTTATCATTTAGGGGATTTCTACTCGAGTTCCCATCAATTAAGACAATGTCGTCATGTCATAATCAATCAATCCATTCTACTGGCACTATTAACATTCCAGTTTCATTGTCGTCGATAAGATGTGAATTTCTCAAAAGACTAATAATAACTCATAATCCCTCACAAGTTCAAGGATATCTGGAGACATAACTAACCTTAAAAGAGTAAGGTCAACGCATAATCTACGGGAGAGAATTTCAAATCAGTTACAGACGAAAACATTTAACAAATATGAATATATCCCATGTTTTCATAATTTGAGTACGCATTCGAAAGCTCCTCGGATCGTTACCCAGGTCATTCAAATGGAATCAAATCAAAAGAAATGATAGGAACGTCGATACATCCAGTCGGGTATCAACACTCGGTAATCAGATACTTTTCCAAAGAATCTCACTGATATGTGTGAAAACACACATCTTTTCTACCACTTAATTACAATAATAACCGGACCAAAACGTGTATTTTATGTCTTTTATGTCGGAATTATGCGTGGTTTGTGTTTTTGTTGTGATTTAGGACGAAAAGGTGAAAAGTGGAGAAAACACGGGAATTCACGGGCAATTACGGACTTTTATTGAAGAAAACGATTAAAGACGAAGTCGAGAAGTCAATAGTGCAAAAAGAACGGGAGTCCAAGACCAATTCTGAAGATTTATCGAAGAAAAAGTCAAAAGACGGAAGTTTACTTAAAGCCGAGGAACTCAAGTCTTATTTATTGAAGATTTAAAAGACGAGTCCAAAGAAATCCCGAGCCAAAAGTCGTTAAAGTCCAAGATTAAAGAATATTTGAAGGCTTAAGGACTAATGGCGCAATTAACAAAAAGATTAAAGAAGAGGAGGGACCTAAGCATGCAATTAAGAAAGAAAGGAAATAGGGGAGGAAGCTTCCTCTAACCACCTCCCTAATCCCCTATATATAGTCATTAGCTAATCACTTTTCATTGGGTTGGATAGCTTGACAAACTATCTCTTCCACTTTTATTTTATGCACCTTTAATTACTTGTCATTTAAATACATGTTTTGCACCTTTAATTACCTTTAATTTCAAGTAAGTGTTTCTTTTAATTACTTGCTCCTTTACTTTATCTTGTTAATCTTCTTCTACCTTTCTTTGATTTACACGTTTTTAACTTGTTGATTTGTTAAAGATTTGATTTTTATGCTTTTGATTGTTTTAAATCTCTTATTTTCATAGCTTATTTGATTTATTTTCAAGTTTATATAGTTTTTACAAAAGTTATTTTTATATAAAAAGTTGTTTTTCTTAAAGTTTATTAATTTCGTGTCTTTAAAGTTTTTAACTTTCAGTTTCGTAGCTTATTTTTACACGTTTTTAACTAAGTATTTCGTCTTGTGCTTATTAGGAGTTTAGCTTATTTTTCTAGCTTATTTTGTACTTTTTCTGCCGGATTCCGATTGGTATAAATCGGAAAAGGGTTTTAAAATTCCGATTGGAGGCATCTTGGTATTCCGATCGTATAAGGTGACAGATATTCCGATTGGTGTTCCAAACAGCATTCCGACCAAGGTTTTTTCCATATACCGACCAGGTAGGTTTTCAACATTCCGATCTGAGTGACTTGAGATATTCCGATCAGTGTAAGTGACAGGTATTCCGATCTGAATCTTTCGAGCAACATTCCGACAGGTTTGGTGATATTCCGATCGGGTTGATCGGAATATATTCCGATTGGAGGCTATTTTCTTATACTTTGCCTTGTTTTATTTTTACATTCTCATTTTAATACTTGTCTAATTTTAATTTCCGTCACGCTTTAATTTTTAGTCATTTAATTAATTTACTTTCCGTCACGTTTTTAAATATTGCACATTTAATTTTAAATTAGATTTAGATTTATTTTCACGCACTTTACTTAAACGCCACTTTACTTTCAACGACATTTACTTTTAAGTCTTTGCACATTTAAATTAAAAACCAACCAAAAATATTTGTTTCACCAAAATAAAACTGAGTCACATAGAGAACCTAGATCAATTCGATTAGACCAACACAACGAACTTTAATTTTTATACGGGCCAAAAGCCGTGTATCAAATGGCGCCGCTGTCGGCTCTTTTCGTAAAGATTAACGGTTTTCTGTGAGAGACGCGTTGCTTTTTGGGATCCGTTCACTTGTGAGCGTTATTTTTCTTGCCTAAAAAATTCAAAAAACCATAAAAATTAAAAAATTGTTAAAAATCCATAAAAATTAAAATTTTCAAAAATCCAAAAATATTTTATCTTTATTGTGTATATATATTGTCTTTGTGTTTGGTTTTGTTTTCTTTTGCATTTTAAGGTGTATGCGTACTAGATCTTCTAATTATCAAGAGCCCGAGCCTCAAGAAGATTTAGATATGGCAGGTGTTAACAACAACAACATTCCACCGCACCTCAATAATAATAATAACAACAATGTTCTTCCACAGCCCGATCTTCGGACCATGGAGGAACTTTGTCAACCAACAATGTTTGGACGAGGAGGACCGATTGCGCCGATGCAAATCAACGCTCCTGAGTTTTCGTTGAAGCACCACATGATTCAGCAAGTGCAAACAAACCCATTCCGTGGATTGCCTGATGATGATGCCAACAAACACCTCGACAAGTTCATTACAATCACCCAAAGCATGAAGTTGGCCGGTGCCACCATGGATGAACTTCGCCTACAACTCTTTCCACACACTTTATTACATCATGCCGAGAAATGGTTTGATCGTCTCCCGAAGAATTCTATTCACACTTGGGATGATATGACTCAACGCTTTTTGTCGCGCTACTTTCCACCATCCATGGTCACGAGCCTTCGCAATCAGATCAGCGATTTCATGCAAGATCCCGATGAATCTCTTTTTGATGCTTGGGAGAGATATAATGTCTTGATCGACCGTTGTCCAAACCACAATATGCTTCGCGTCACTTTGATTGATACTTTCTACAACAGTTTGACTTTTCGAGATCGTGATACGATTAATGCAGCCGCCGGTGGCACATTCATGAAAAGGAGACCCGAGGAGTGTAGAGAGCTAATCGAAAACATGACTACTCATCACAAAAACTGGGATTCCTCTGCTTCTTCAAGGAACAACCCGAGAGTCAATGTTTCTTCCACCTCAGCAAACCCTGAGATGACCGAACTCACCCGTGTGCTGACTGAAATGAGCAGAAGTATGCAACTCTTGGCTTCAAACCAACCACAACAAGTTAAAGCTGTTGCTACTCTTTGTGAAACATGCGGCGGTCCTCACTCATACACCGATTGTCCTTCGACACAAGGAAATCCGGAAAATGTGTATGCTGCTTACGGTAATTATTCACAGGAAAATTACCAAGCTCGACAAGGGGATAGAAATCTGCTGAGTTACCGTTCCAACAACTACCTTTCACCCGGTTTTTCTCCTCAAAACCAAAACCCCGCCAACAACTACAATAGAAGCAACCAAATCCCACCAAGAGCTTCTAATCCTTATCACCCACCCACCCAACAAACCCCACCCATTAATCCCGATGTTGAGGCCATCATGAGAACCCAAGGTGAGCAAATCAAGAACTTGCAGAGCCAAATTATCAATCTGAAAGGAGATATCACAAAGCAAGGAAATGAGATAAGATCCGAGCTTCGAGATAACATTCAATCCTCCTTCAGCAGTCAAACCAATGATTTGAAGAATATGCTTGCTAGTTTCTTGCCAGCCCCTCAACCTTCTTCTTCAAGTTCTCTACCTTCAAACACCATCACTAATCCGCGAGCCAATGTGAGTGCTATTACTACTCGTAGTGGAGTCACCATCGTAGGACCACCAACCCCACCCCCATCATCTACACCTCCTCCACCACCATTTATCCCTACTCCTCCTACACCTAGTAGTAGTGCACCATTACCGTCTCCGCCTCGACGTGATGAAGTTCCCACGAATGACCCTTCAACATCACAACCTTCACCACCTACACCTTCACCTAACCCTTATCAACCTAGAATCCCATACCCTTCTCGCATAGGCAAGACCAATGATCTCACCAAGAATGACTGCCAAGTATCGAAATATGTGGATATGCTATCTAAAATGACTATCAACATTAGCCTTGTTGAAGCACTTTGCCACATGCCGAAATTTGTCAAAGCATTCAAAGAATTGCTTAGCAAGAAAGAGAAGCTGATTGAACTCGCCAACACATGCTTAAATGAAAACTGCTCTGCAGTCCTTCTTAGAGAACTTCCGGAAAAGCTTGGAGATCCCGGTCGTTTTGTGTTGCCTTGCGTGTTCAACAAAACTGAAGAATTTACTGCCCTTGCTGATCTCGGGGCTAGTATTAATTTGATGCCACTGAGTGTTTGGAAAACACTATCATTGCCCGATCTCATTCCTACAAAGATGACTCTCGAACTTGCAAACCGCACTCTCGCTTACCCCGTTGGTATAGCCGAAGATGTGTTTATCAAAGTTGGCGCATTTACTTTCCCGGTCGATTTTGTCGTAGTTGATTATGAAATGGACCCTCGTATTCCTTTAATACTTGGTCGGCCATTCTTGAGAACCGGACGAGCTTTAGTGGATGTTGCCGAAGGTGAGTTAATCTTAAGAGTCGGGGATGATGCACAAGTTTTCAAAATGGGGAAGCTTACAGGCAAATCCTTTGGAGGCCGAGAATCAGTGAATATGATAAATGTGCTCGATGACTTTACCGTCTACGACAATCCTCTATTCGACTCTTGCATCGATAATCCACTTTTTCATGATGATGTGGATGATTCTCCCCCTACTTTGGAAGCTTCTCCCATTTATGATTCGTCACCGGTCTTTGATGCTTATGATGATGATGATTCTAGCTCAGATTCGGATGATTTTGATTGTACTTCTGAGTATCCCGAGATGCCCACTTTCGATGATTTTGATGAGGCTGTGTTAGCCTCAAAATATTGAGCCAAACAAGAATGCTCGGTCATATGTTTATTATGTATCGTATTTTAGAACGTTGTAATAGGTAGTATATTAGTCGTGTTATTACGGGCTTAACTTTAAGCTAAGGTTCATTAATAAGTAACCAAAGCCCAAAAGGAAAGCCCGACCCATGATCATATAGCCCATTAAGCTACATGTAAGCAAAGGCTATATAAACCCTTCCTAGCATGTCAGGAAGGGTGTTGGTCATTTCATTTTCTCTCTAATCTAATATTCCACAAGTTTCACCAACCATTTTCTCTCTACTTTCTCTCACTACTTTCTCTCTCTAGAATTCTTCTCATATCTTCCTTTCTTTCTTTAATTCGTGTGATTATAACAATCATATATTAGGGAAAACAATTGGTATCAATCGCCATGGGGTAGTTTTGTGATTGGTTGTTGTGTTTTTCATATGATCCGTTTGATTTGATCCATTTATCTTCCTCGAATTCAAGATTTTTCTTGTTTTTGATTGTGTTTCTTAATCGTATAATTTCTTTAATCTTGTTGTATAGATTTGGTTGTTTTGGTTTGGTTAAAAACACGATCTTGTTGCCTAAAAGTTGCTAAATTTGTTGCCTAAAAGTTGCTAAAATCGTTGCCTAAAAAGTTGGAAAAAAGGTCCCTTATTGCGACAGCTTGAATTTGGAAAAGGTAAGTACGGTTTCGATCGCAATAACCCTAGGGTTTTACTTTGCGATCAGTATTGCGATAGCCCCTTATTCCGATCTGGACATTCCGATCGTTATTGCGATCTGGATTGCGACGGATTTAAGTCAATCTTGAAACGTTACTCTGCCCACATTGCGACAGCCACATTGCGATAGGTACACATTCCGATCTGGGATTTCGATAGTACACATTGCGATCTGAATATTCCGATCTGGAGGATTCCGACAGGTACACATTGCGATCTAAAGGACATTCCGATCTAAGAAACATTCCGATGGGCATTCCGATGGCACATTCCGATGACATGTTTAGCTAAATTTTGTTTGAGTATTTTTTAGATTTAGCCACCATCTAGACTAGTTTCGGAACGTAGTTTACACGAAGATTAAAAAAAAAAAAAATTTTTGGCGGGAAAACCCAAGTAAAATTTATTTTTTCCTATACCATTTTTAGGCCATTTAAGCTTTAATTTCAAATTTTGGCGATGCGAAAAATTTTTTGACCAAAAATTCAAATTTTCGGACAAAAATTCAAATTTTTAGGCCATTTTTAGGTTTTATTTTTCGTTACAATTTTCATTTTTCAAACTTTGTCCTTACTAGTTATTGGCTATTTCTAACTCGTTTTCAAAATTTGGTTATTCAAAATTTTCCGGTTTACCGTTTTAGTCGGACTGAGGAATTTATAGTCGGACTGAGAAAAATTTCAAATTTTCGGAATTTCAACAACAACACAATCACAACAAATCTACTTAAGATCCATTTTCAATTCATCAACTGAGACACCATCATCATGGAAACGAGCAATGCGTGTTCAGACAGAGAAAAACGAGAGATGCAACTACAAGAACAAGTCCTTAAACAACGTTGTATGCAAGCTTTCAGTGATCTTAAAACAAATCTAAAACGTCTAGAAAGAGAGACCTTCTCGTACAATCCTTTGTATATGCGTGCTTTTCATTCCTTTTTCGGAAATGATCATCGCACGTTCACTTATGACTTACGAGACCACTTGAAGAATCTTGAGAATGAATTACTCAACAAAAACCTTCATGAGACAAATTCCAAGAATGCCTTCAAAACACTCAGAACACCGTTTCAACCATTCTTTGCTTCACAGCTATTCATGAATCCCAATTTTGAGTCAGAAGTTCGAGATGCAAATCAACACTTCAAAGACTACACTACAATGGAAGCAAAATCATTCAGAGATTTGATATTTGGAAACATGGAATCAATTGAAAGGCTTTTGGATGAACACCTACTTCATGCAAAAGACATGATCAAGAAGATGAATCACACAAGGCTGAAAATGCAAGAGTGCACGGTGGCAAAGATTCATGTAGTGGATACGAGTCCAGTCTCAACTGTAAGTAACAAGACAATATCGAGTAATGCAACTGACAGCTGCAGAACAGGGGAAAACAACGCATGGTGAGCAGAATGAACATAATAGCTCAGGGACAGACAACAACAACTCTGACAAACAACACATCGACTCTGAGAATGTCATCAGCAATACACCTTCCTATGATAATGGTCCTGTTTACGATTCTGAGCCATTGGAAGAGGTACACAATGCTGAATTTAATGTGTTTGCCAATGCCAATACGCATGAGCATAGTGATCAAACAACAAACCTTATTGACACATGTATGACGGAAAAGGTTGATAGCAATACGACACCCGATTCATCAGACATGTGCAATAATGAGTTTGAGGATGATCAACATGCAAATGAGTATGATGATGAGGAGCGTGTCGCGCTTGCTAATTTAATTGCTAGTTTACAAAAAGATGTCAATGAAACTAGAAAGAGTCAAAAGCAATTAAAGAAGGCAAACGCAGCGCTCACTCAAAACTTTGAAGAATGCAAAGCCGCTCTAATTAAATCTAATGAGACCCTTGAAAGTAATAGGGCTGAGCTTCTTCAAAAGACCAAAGAGCTTGAGAGGTACAAGGGCAGTACGTTAAAAAGTCAAAAGGACGATTTTGAAAACAAATATAATACAACTCTTGAGTTATTAGCCAAAGAGAAGCGGCAATATAATGTTTTCCTAATGGATGAACGTCAAAAAACGTACCTTGCCAATACCAAAGTTAATGAACTTGAAAAAAAGCTCTCTAGGACCACTACTGATTCTGCTAAAATTCTTGAGGATAAGAAACAAGAGGTAGATGCGTTAAAACAAGACTTCAAAAGTAGATATGATAAAGAAACTGAAAAGGTAACGAAATTAGAAGCACAAGTCGAATTTTTGAAGAACGTTGTTTATAAAACGCATGATTCTATTCAATCTGTAAGAATGCTAGCACCTCCATCGATGTTTAAGGGTCAAGCTAGCTTTGCAAGTCCTGAGTACCTTGCCAAAGCTCAAGCTGCGAATCCGTGTCTTTATCTTGATGAGACTGAAAGGACAGATCTTGATTGCATGCCTGTTAGTGCCAATATTAAAGAGACTGCCCTTTGGGATGATGATAGTCAACAACTTGTCAATAAGGAGTTTGTGAAACCATATAATTATGCTTATGAGAATAGACTTTATGGTCTTTTCAACAAACAAACTCAGAAAAATCGTGAGGAAGTGTTTCTAGAATGCAAACAAAAGAGAATTCAATGGAAGAAAGCATTTGCCCCTAAGAAATCTAATGTTTACAAATACATAAACTACCTTCCTCTAGATGAATCTAAAAGCAAGAGTAGGAAAACATTAGGTATTCTTAAACACCACATAGATAATGTTAAATCTATTGTTGAAAGAGACTGGGCAAAACGTGAAAATGCTGAGTGGACACGTCCGATTCCTCAAGATATTACCTTGCTTGTGAAAGAACTCTTAATTCCAAACACGGCATTGATTAAAGAAACTGTCCTTCAACTTGAGGAGTTCATTCGGACTGAAATGTTTGATGACTTAAAATATGTTGAATCTCTTGAGAAACGCATTGATGATCTTCAAATGGAGAAGTCTGATTTCTCAGATGAATATGATTTACTCTTGCAAGAATGCGTTTCTAAAGATGTTATGTGTGCTTATTTTACATATTGTGCTGATATTGATGAATATTCTGAAGTTGCATGCCAATATCTTGATAAGAGCAAAGAATGTGAACGTCTTGAAATTGAGCTTTCGAAACGCAAAGAAAATGTTGACAAAAAGGCTTTTGAGTTACTTCAACACAAAACTGATTTCCTTCAAAAACATTGTCATTCTCTTGAACTTGCTTTACAAAAAGACGTTGGTAGTTTTCCACATGATAATAAATTGCAAGAAAAACTTTCCCAAACGTTTCGAGAAATGAATGAACAGAATTTGGAAATTAAAGGGTTGAAAGCTCAATTACAAGACATGGACAGAGCGATAGCAGAGTTGCAGAAACTCGTTGCTAAAATGGGTGGGAAAATCGTGGAACCTAAAGTTGTGAAACCTGTTGTTCGACAACCCAATTCCTACAAGGATCCAAAGCCGTCTATCTTAGGAAAACCGACTCCGTTCTCCAATTCTTCTCATATGAAATCTAGGCTACCCCCTAAGACTGATATGCAACCAAGTGTTCCAAAACCATCCATATCACCCTATGTTCCCCCATTTAGAAAGCATACTGTTGCTAAACCCAACCATGTGAATGCACCTAGCACTTCTAGGACTCCTCCAAAACGTGTGACATTCACGTCCACAAAGGAATCTGTAGGTTCAAATGACCTCGTTCATACCCACAACCTAGAGGATGCGAAACAAAAAGGGAAGATTCAGAAAGACAAACCAGTGTATGAAAAACCTAGTTCACCAAATCCCGCTAGAGTTCCACACACTCCTAATGGTCGTCAACCAAAACCTAGGATCCCTCTTCAGCAATCTAGGAATTGGAAACCATCCATGAATAGTCGTGTTTCAAACACTACGCCTGAACGATTTGGAAAACAAAGGAATACAAGTACTTTCGTGAATCCCAAATTCCCTGTATGTCCCACTTGCAAAAAGGGCATTCAAAATGGAAATCATGACCATTGCATTTTGCAATACCTCTATGAGGTCAAATCTCGTTCCTTTGAACGGAGATCGAATACAGAATCCCATAAGACAACAAGGAGATACAAACCCGTCGTAAAGAAAAGCAACCACACCAAATCTGAAACGTGGATTCAACAAGGACATAGTTTCTCTCCAAAGAAGTCTTCCGCTGTGCAAGAGAAAGCTACTCCTAAATCTAGTCTTCAGTGGAAACCAACGGGTCGGATCTTCACAGAAGTTGGTCTTAAGTGGATTCCAATAGAGAAGAGTGATGACACGTGCACCAGCACTAATGCTACTGTTCTACACGCTGAAAAGGAATTTGTTACTCCTAATTCTAGTATTTGTGCAAATTCTTCTTCTGTGATTGCAGGTACAACAGCGGATTCTAAACCCACTTCTCCTTCTTTAAAGGGTTCCAATTCTGTATATTCAATATCACCTTCTTCTGCTGTACAAAAGTCTATTTTGGATTATTTTCAAAAAAATTGAGAAAACACAAAAATATAATAAAATGTAAATATCATTAGAAAAACAAAATAAAAAATGGAAAAACTTTCAAAAGACCAAAAATATTCTTTTCGACATGTCTTTCAGTATCGATAATATGGACGTGCCTAGAAATGTCGCTCAATAACGACACGGGTGTGTACATAAAGCTCGAATGAAAGTTGTAAATATTTTTCAAAACATGTCATTTCTTCTTTTAATAAAGGAAATTGTCTATTTTGGACAAATATTTCAAAACAACAGGTAGAGCAATCTATCACGGGCTGAGCTTGTCACAAAACATTCAACGTTTTGAGCTCAACACAATGGCTTGTAATCACTTTCAGATTGCAACCCGGACCGATATTCACGGGGGAGTGTACGATTTAGTGCCCTTACCCTCAGCAATAGAAGAGAAATCTTCTTACACTTGAGTGGATTCGTCAAGACATTCAAAGTCTATGAACTCAAGTTTATGCTTTAGAAAAACCTTTCGACAAAAAGAATTGATTTTTCAAAAAGCGTTGAACACAATTTTTTCAAGAATTTTTCAATGATATTCAAAATCTTTCAAAAATTGTGTGTTCAACAACTCTCATCCTCAAAAAGCGAAATGTGGATCATATCCTCACAATGACAATTCAATTGGATCAATTTTTGAGGGGGAGCATTTTAACTTCATGCAAAAGATTAACACATCTTTCTCCTAGAGATTTCAAGACTATTTTTCAAAATATATTTTAATCAAATTTGGTATCTCTAATATCAAAAGATTTTATATATTAGAGATAGGGGGAGAAAATGTGATTAAAATGTGATCTAATATAAGACTCAAGCACTTTAACTCTTACCTACATGTGCGAAACACTTTCGATTATCGATGCACATGTGAAGGGGGAGCATTTCTTAAACGACAAAACTAGCAAGGTGTTAAATGTTTTTCAAACACTTTGTTAGAATTTAAAGTGGTTTTCATGTTTACGATCAAATACCCACAACATCTTTAATTCACGACGTTATTGGTGTCAAAAGGGTGGTTAGGTTTAAGTCCTATGATCCAACCAGAACCGGAGGGATCTTCCCAGGGACAATCCAATAGATTATTAGAAGTCCTTAGGAAAGATGGTGTAGAATGTGAACGTAGCTGAATGCCGACTAAGTACTGATGATAGCACTGGAACAATCACAACAAGGTGCTATTAATGATGTCTTGGTAAGCATTGAAGGGGTTGAAGAATGAAAAAGAAATGTAAGGATAAAGGGTGTAAAGAAAGAAGCCCTACATACAACTTAGGCAGAAACCGAGTCAACTCATCATGAAGACAAACTCATCATGGACCCAGTGATGTGAAGCACAACACTTTCCTAGCTACTCAGGCTTCTCTCAAAAGAAGTTTGTTTTATTGTCACGGAGATCAACACGACTTCTATTGACTTTCTCACTCTGATATAGTTGATATTGAATAGGTGGCATCTGCTCCAACCTCCGACCACTAAAAGTGCACAAATAGAGTCTAGAGCCAAGAGATCAATCAAATATCGTTAGGACACACGGATGAAGATCAAAAGAGTCCTACGCTATATCCTTGTGATATTGCTAGAACACTCAGAGTGATACTACTTAGTATTCACAATGATGAGTGGAAATCCTTCCAGTGTTAACATCAAACAGCACTACGGTAGGTCATATGCAAGATTCTTTATGAATTGAACATGTGCAAAACTGAAAAGCAACAGTGGTTTGATTCTTAATTGATTCAAACTCGTTTCAGGTTTCTACGCAATATCTTTATGGCCTTTCCAGAACATTCAGAGTGATATTCATTAATATTCACAGTGACGAATGGAAATCCTTCTAGCGTCAACCTCAAACAGCGCTACGGTAGGTAACTTGCGAGATTCTTATGAATCAAGCTTGTGTCAACTGGAAATCAACAATGGTAAGATTCTTAATGAATCAAACTTGTTCCAGGAATTTGAATTGACGACTTTAATCAAGCGGATATTTATCCAATTGATTCACTCTTTATGTTCGCAGTCTTGCTTTGAGACGGTCGAGTAAAGAGAACGGCTAGTACAGCCGCGAAACCCTGTCAAGGAGATTCTTAATTGAATCTACCTGATCACAGGTACGATATTTAATATCGTGTAACGGTATTCACCGACCGAAGGTAAAACGCTACCGATTTAGGACGAATGTCAAAGCCATTCAGTCCGTGTCTATGTTTCGTCTCGAGAAGGTGGCGTCACGGTGTACACAGCAAAGTCAATGATTCAGAAACCACATACTCATGCCTAAAGACATATTCAACAATTAATAGTGTGAGCATGTGGATGAAGACACAAGATCGCAAGATGGCAAAGACAAGTCAAGGATGATTTGAAGATCTCAAGCCTAAAGACAAAGTCGAAAGACAACGACAAAGGCTCAAAGATCACAGCATGAAGGAACAAGACTACTATTACACGTTCAAGACTCATTTATGGCGAGATTAGTAATCACTACAAATTTCCTAAATGACTAAGGTTTATGACCTCTCATTGGGGGAGATTGTTAGCCTCAAAATATTGAGCCAAACAAGAATGCTCGGTCATATGTTTATTATGTATCGTATTTTAGAACGTTGTAATAGGTAGTATATTAGTCGTGTTATTACGGGCTTAACTTTAAGCTAAGGTTCATTAATAAGTAACCAAAGCCCAAAAGGAAAGCCCGGCCCATGATCATATAGCCCATTAAGCTACATGTAAGCAAAGGCTATATAAACCCTTCCTAGCATGTTAGGAAGGGTGTTGGTCATTTCATTTTCTCTCTAATCTAATATTCCACAAGTTTCACCAACCATTTTCTCTCTACTTTCTCTCACTACTTTCTCTCTCTAGAATTCTTCTCATATCTTCCTTTCTTTCTTTAATTCGTGTAGTATAACAATCTTATATTAGGGACAACAGGCTGATACTCTCTCGAGCGATTCTTCACATGATGAAGATCCTCCGCCATCACTCGATCCTACTTTGGACGATTATTCATTTGAGGAAGATTTCTCTGAATTTCTCAACACATACTTCCCTCATGAGAGTGATGCTCCTCCTTTGGACTTTGAAGATTATCGTCTTGATCCTACTTTGGATTTGAAGAGCATTTTGTCCAAGGAGAAGAAACCGGTCGACACCGAAATCCGTTGCACTTATGATTTGACACCTCTTTGTCCCCCTTCTGAGGACGAGGTTGTGCTTCTTTGCGGATCTTCTTCACACTCGGCTGAGCCTGAGTGCTATTTTCCCCTAAAGGAAAAGGTGTTCGACCCCGGTTTTGAAGTCTTTAAGCCATCTCAGTATCCACCTGATGAAATAAAAGGAAAAATCTTTGGAAATTTTGAAGACATGCTTGCACCGCTTCCTACTTGCTTCCACCGTGCTCCATCACTGCTTAAGGGAACCTTACCCACTCTTCTTTGGCTTGCCTTGTTCGCCTTAAGCTCTTGCTTATTGATGGATGAAAACTATGTCTTTGATCCTGGTGGATTTGTTTCATGCTACTTCCGTTGATGATCAAGGTCGAGTCAGGCTCACGACTCGGTAAACAAAAAACAAGCGCTTCTTGGGAGGCAACCCATGCATCTATCTTTCCGCTTTCTCTATCATAAGTGTAGGGGGACCCTTTGGTTTGCTTTCCTCTCCTCACTTCTTAATCAGGGATTCGAGCTTCAATGATCCACTCTTGATGATTCTTGACAACCCGTGATTCCGTGTTCCATTATCCCGGTTCTATCCTAAACTCTTTTCGATTCACTATTTTATATTTTGCTATATTAAAATAGGAATCTCTTTAGTTGTCTTTTCCTTAGCGAGATTTAAACAAAGTGCACAATGTCCTAAGTGTAGGGGAGTTTCCTCCCACATGCTTAAACATTGAGGACAATGTTTATATTAAGTGTAGGGGGGACTTCTATCGAAGTTAAGTGGTCTTTTCCTTGTATTTGTCCTCATTTTAACCGGAAAATCAATTTTTCGACATTTTTCAAAATTTTTGATCTATTTTGGCCTATTAGTTGTTATCTTTGTATAGTTATTTTCTTCTTTTGCTAGAATAAATCTTTGAATAAGTGGTGTTAGTTTTCAAACGTTGTGAATCTTTTGACTCAATCCGAGTTTACTCTAGCTAGTACCCTTAACGCGTTTAAGTCAAGTTTTGCTAGGCTTTTATATAGGGAGCTATAAAACGCGAAAGTCTTAACTCTCACGGGTTAAGAACAAGAACTTTTCGCAAGTTCCTATAATTGATCCTAGAGAGTCGTTTATCAAGGGAACTTTAAAATGCGATTTCTAAACTTGAAAAAGTCTAAGAATTTGCAAGATCCTATAGGCGACTCGAAAACCCAAAACTTTGATTTAATAGGCTAAGTATCCACGAGTCTCATTACTTGAGATTTTAAACTGTGGAGAACGAGAGATGATAGAGCCAATTATAAGTCCGGTATTCTTTCGTGAATTTATGTGAGTTAATTATGAGCCTATTCTCCCATCGCTTGCTAATAAATTTATCTGCTAATAAATAAGGTTGTACGATTTGAAAAGTTACTTAGCTTTTAGCCCCAGATCGTTTAAAAGTTGCTCGGTATGGATTAGAGTTCATAGCCAAGGCATAACTTATTGAAGCGGGACGCGAAGATTGGCGAGTCCGAAAAGGCCCTAACAAGGCATGAGGGCTATGTTTTGTTGCTAAAGATCTAAAGTGATGTGAAGAATCATTTATCAAAAATCAATATGAAGGATCGAGACACACGACGAAAAGCAAATACTCCCCAAAAGTCATGGAGAAGTGTATCCGAAAAGACTCTAACAAGGTATGAGGATAAATAGATCCAAGTCATAGAAGGAGGCGGATCGTTGTATATCAAAGTCCAAAATAAAGATTGGAGAAAAATGAAGAAGTCGTGGTCCAAGTATGAATCTCTCAAAATCTTCAAGTGAAGAAATTCCTATATGAAGAGAAGACCATTATTTCATGAACGTCTCTCAAGATTTGAAGTATGAAGTCGCTGCCAAATATCGGTCCGAGAAAGGTCTCAAAACGCGAAGCGAGTTATGCCAAGATATGAACTTTATGAGGTCCCGAGAAGCAGTTTTAAAAGATTTGGTCCTTTAGCTAACTATTGATTAAATCGTTCACTTTATTTTCAGACTAAATAACTATCGAAATAAGTCAAACAATGCATCCTCGTGATCATTCAAGCCAACAATAAAATATAAGAGATACCCCTAGGAATAAGGGAGTCTAAGTGAATAATTAGCCCACATGAGTTCGTGTTAGTCTACTAACTTATAATAACAATGATCTCGTTTTTAAGCTTGGTTTGGAGAAAGTGAAAAGTTGAGGATGATGATTATTCATGACATTTTCAAAACCCAATGTATGCTTTTGATTTCTTTATTTTGTATGATTTTAATTTTCTATCTCTTTAATAAAGGCCAACGTGGATTAATTATGATGAAAAATGTAATCTTGCTTTGTAACTAATGCATTGCATGAGGACATTGCAATGGTCAAGTGTAGGGGATTTGATATGTGTGAAAACACACATCTTTTCTACCACTTAATTACAATAATAACCGGACCAAAACGTGTATTTTATGTCTTTTATGTCGGAATTATGCGTGGTTTGTGTTTTTGTTGTGATTTAGGATGAAAAGGTGAAAAGTGGAGAAAACACGGGAATTCACGGGCAATTACGGACTTTTATTGAAGAAAACGATTAAAGACGAAGTCGAGAAGTCAATAGTGCAAAAAGAACGGAAGTCCAAGACCAATTCTGAAGATTTATCGAAGAAAAAGTCAAAAGACGGAAGTTTACTTAAAGCCGAGGAACTCAAGTCTTATTTATTGAAGATTTAAAAGACGAGTCCAAAGAAATCCCGAGCCAAAAGTCGTTAAAGTCCAAGATTAAAGAAGATTTGAAGGCTTAAGGACTAATGGCGCAATTAACAAAAAGATTAAAGAAGAGGAGGGACCTAAGCATGCAATTAAGGAAGAAAGGAAAGAGGGGAGGAAGCTTCCTCTAACCACCTCCCTAATCCCCTATATATAGTCATTAGCTAATCACTTTTCATTGGGTTGGATAGCTTGACAAACTATCTCTTCCACTTTTATTTTATGCACCTTTAATTACTTGTCATTTAAATACATGTTTTGCACCTTTAATTACCTTTAATTTCAAGTAAGTGTTTCTTTTAATTACTTGCTCCTTTACTTTATCTTGTTAATCTTCTTCTACCTTTCTTTGATTTACACGTTTTTAACTTGTTGATTTGTTAAAGATTTGATTTTTATGCTTTTGATTGTTTTAAATCTCTTATTTTCATAGCTTATTTGATTTATTTTCAAGTTTATATAGTTTTTACAAAAGTTATTTTTATATAAAAAGTTGTTTTTCTTAAAGTTTATTAATTTCGTGTCTTTAAAGTTTTTAACTTTCAGTTTCGTAGCTTATTTTTACACGTTTTTAACTAAGTATTTCGTCTTGTGCTTATTAGGAGTTTAGCTTATTTTTCTAGCTTATTTTGTACTTTTTCTGCCGGATTCCGATTGGTACAAATCGGAAAAGGGTTTTAAAATTCCGATTGGAGGCATCTTGGTATTCCGATCGTATAAGGTGACAGATATTCCGATTGGTGTTCCAAACAGCATTCCGACCAAGGTTTTTTCCATATTCCGACCAGGTAGGTTTTCAACATTCCGATCTGAGTGACTTGAGATATTCCGATCAGTGTAAGTGACAGGTATTCCGATCTGAATCTTTCGAGCAACATTCCGACAGGTTTGGTGATATTCCGATCGGGTTGATCGGAATATATTCCGATTGGAGGCTATTTTCTTATACTTTGCCTTTTTTTATTTTTACATTCTCATTTTAATACTTGTCTAATTTTAATTTCCGTCACGCTTTAATTTTTAGTCATTTAATTAATTTACTTTCCGTCACGTTTTTAAATATTGCACATTTAATTTTAAATTAGATTTAGATTTATTTTCACGCACTTTACTTAAACGCCACTTTACTTTCAACGACATTTACTTTTAAGTCTTTGCACATTTAAATTAAAAACCAACCAAAAATATTTGTTTCACCAAAATAAAACTGAGTCACATAGAGAACCTAGATCAATTCGATTAGACCAACACAACGAACTTTAATTTTTATACGTGCCAAAAGCCATGTATCACTCACTACGAGGGAATTGGACAAGAATGAATTATCAATTGTCAAATAAGACAATATCCACAAATGAGTAAATTCGGTTCAGAAGAATAAATAGTACGGGCACATATGTAGGTGTCCCTATCAATATGCCCCTATTTTTCACTTATTGGAGATCTCATAAAATTTAATCTTTCACAATCTTCAAAGAAAATTTTGTGTTTATTAATAGTTTCATGGTGACTACTAATCAGCCTTGCATGGTCCATTCCAAATTGTATGTAGGCGCGCAACTATATACAATTTCAAGATTAACGATGCAATACTCAGTTCATCAAAATTTTATCATCATGTTTATAATAAAAACATTTTCATGCTTAATTCTTAAATAAGAATCAAAAATAAATTTACAAAGATTTTCTTTGTTATGAAAACAATTAAGTTTCCCAAGGTGTTTTATAAACAACTTCATTTCGATAACAATCACTTATAAATCTCACTTTGAATAATCCTTATAGTGATGAAAATTCAATTTTTCTCAAGGGATATTTTTTTTATCTTATAAAAACAATGAGTGATCTACAAAAGAGTGATGAAAAGTTGTTCACCAAGAATTAACTACAATATATCAGGAATAGAGCTTTAGCCAAATAATCATGAGGTTCATGACCTTGCTGGCGCTCGAAAAGAATAATCCACAACGTAACTCAAATCAAGATGAGTACTTGTTCAATGGTTGCATCACTAATGCGAACATTAGGATGAAGCAATAAAGGATAGACAACATCGATACATGTAGAATTTAGCAATCAATGGTAGTCTTTTTATTAATCACAAACAAGTCAAAATTGTACCGTAACACATTATGTGTCACTATGTCATACAATTCCAAGAACTCATCCTACCAACTGATGTCTCAGTTAAGTTAGGGATTATTTTTAAAAGATACCACAATGAATACTAATCTACAAGAGTCATTAGGTGTTCCACATGTTCCGAAAGATCCATCGGTCCCAATTTCAGAAGAGGATTTCTTCAATTTATTTCTTGGACATTGGGCATCCTCGTCAGTGGACAATGGCCTAGGAACAACCCTTGACACAAACTAACAATCATTTAAAACCTTATAATTCAATCACAAGACTTAATGACTTCCTCTTAATAATCTCATATTCCATACGGGTTAAATTTTACTTTATTCAAGTTTTAACCAACTTATACTCAATGCGATATCCTACTTCATTCTCCAATACTTTCAATCTTTATTCTTAGACCTTAAAAGGACAATAAAAGCTTGATATGATCAACACTTAATTTCCAATCCTATAGCTCTTACAACAAAAATTATCAAATGAGTCACTAGTATGAAATGACTCATATATTCAATTAGACTTCTTGGAAAGATACTAGTGGCATGAGGCTTTTGGGTAATGGTTCCATTGACAGCCTCAAGTGCAACATTCATCCTTTCGATTTCAAATTTAAGAATTGGGTGACAATGAACCAGATGACATCTTTCTAGGTGGTAATGGTTTTGTCCAACTCCACTCTATAAGTAAAGATCGTCATGATATCGATATCAGATTTAATCTCGCCAATTCTTCTTTAATATCACAATCAACTAATATCAATATTTCTACGAATATCAACCATTTTGTTGGGATCATAGATATCCACAACTTGGTTTAGATCTGGAATAGCTAGATTTCCTACAGGAATGGCTTAGATTAATTTACTAGGGGATTTAGGGTTCCTTCTGACAATCTACTTTGTATAAATACCTCGTATAAGTATCAAAATAATCATCAAACAATCATGTAATCAAATTACAACATATATATATATATATATATATATATATATATATATATATATATATATATATATATATATATATATATATATATATATATATATATATATATATATATATATATATATATATATATATATATATATATATAATCCAGGTTATATATATATTAAAATAACACTTCTCAGTCTGGCCTTGTTGGTAACTCGGGAATTCTTCGGCACCGTTATAGTCAAAAGATTTTTAGACATTTTGAGAAAAATATTTATAGTTAAAAATTTTTGAAATGTTTTATTCAAAACCTTGTTTTTAAAAATCTTTCGTTCTCTATAACGAGAGCTCTGGTACCAAACTGTAACAAGCCCAAATTTATACAATTCAATACAGCGGAAGACTCGTTGGTGTTACGGGATAGCACATTACTCACATCATAGACAACGCTTTAAAAATCGCGTCGTTTAATAATAAAGCATTTCCATTCATGAATGTCAAATTTACATAGGTCCCAAGTCATAGTATTTCATGCAAATTTTACAAAGCATTTGAATGGAAATTTGTTATTTAAGTGCGGGCCATGAATTCTTGTTGTCTTCCCGAGAATTACCTTCAAATACCTGAGATAAAACATGTTAAAAGAAAAGGTCAGCGATAACGCCGAGTGAATTCATAGAGTTTAATAAAATCCATCAATATAACATCGGTATAAAATTATTACCGAAAATCATTTTGTACAAATCTTTGTAATAGGACATAAAATAGCCAAAGTTATTTTATACAAATCCTTATCAAAATAATAATATAGGCTTTTGCCTTAAAAATCATTATATGAGCCATTGTCGTAAAAACATCATACAATACGTTTTATAACGTTGTATAGAGTTAAATAAAAACCGTTATATGAATATGGTTAGGAAAAACCAAAACACGAACATAAAATCAATAATAAGACCCCGTATTGCTAGTCAGGCAATTCATTGTAATTCGGTGCGTATAGTAGTATTTCGTTAATTGGATTATTATAAGCCGCATGACATTGTTACCTTACTAAACAAACAACGGGTAGCTAACCCGAAACTCATTTGCCCATCTAAATTAGCGTGTACTCACAATAATCACGCTTGTGTAAATCTTCTCATACATAAATTCGCTTACCAATCAATGTGGCACGACGGGGATCAACCGTCAAGGCGCGAACTTGGGTGATCGTCCCCAAATAGTACTATTATATGCATAAGCGTCTACCAAATCCCGGTAGTTCACAATTCATGCTAATGGGACTTTTAGTGACATAACCTAACTTTAATAATCCATTTCATTTCATCTATCGGGTCATTTAATCATTCATCGGGTCATACAGTCATTCGGGCCAAATCAATAAACAGACAATCGGGACAACTAGTGTCCTATTTTGTAAAAACTAACATGTTATCTCCCTCGCGGGTTTATAAAACATTTCATAAAAACATTTAAAACAGTGCGAGGCTATGTACTCACATTGATGTGGGAAAGCGGATTATCGGCAATTCGGATGTACGGTACGTGCTTCAATCACGGAAACCTAGACAAATAATACTCGTCTTAGACTCTTGTCCAATGACTTTATAAAAATAACAATTATGTATACATATGATGATGATCAAGTGGGATTGTACATTTTTACTCATTCATTATAGTGTTTATGTGTTGGTAACATTTTTATACTAGTTTTACTAGTTTTACTTATTTACATGTTTTAGGCCCAATAAGCCTATTACAAGCCCAATACTTTATATTAGTCCATTTTACACCTTTATTATCAGTATTATACTTTTCATGTTGGGCCCAAGTGGGTTAAGCCCAGTAAGTAAATTTATAAGTGTTTAGTCCATTTAGTTGGATTATTAGTCCAATAATGCTAACTTAGCCCGTTAATGTCCATATGTTATATAGTTTGGGTTTTATCGGTTTTACTTGTATTAAGTACTTATATATCAGTATATGACTTTTAAAAAGTTTACATTAGACGGGTCCGATCGTCTAAGTTTTAATTGACGAAAAACGTTAATTTTACGGTACTAGCCGAAAAGACGTAAAAATCATGTTTATAGTTTTTATAACTTATAAAACTTACCAAACTACCATTTTTATATAATGTCCATTTATTTATCCTTATGCATATTTATATAAATGAAATATATAAGTTAGTGGGTTTTAATTCACATTTTATACTATATTTATTTGAGTGCTTATATAATACTATTAAACTTTAATTTCATAAAATCTGATTTTTAGTTTCACTTTCACCATTTTTATCATATCTTGAGTTTTATAAGGAGATAGAAGCTCATTTTTGGATGACATAAACTCCATATTATGTGCTACAAATAAGTTAGTTGTAGCTACTGCTCAATCCATGTCTAAGTATCCTTAACAGTCCCTACAAAACAGACTATTCAGATTGGTATACTATTTTTGTTTTGATCATATCTCACTCATTTTGATGATTCTATTGCATGACCAACTCTCACATGTGTATAACACCTAATAGTTACTGTATATTTATTCCACTTTACCATTTTATTAGTTTAACATTTGGTTACTTACTGTTTTTATACAGCCATCACATTAAGCAAGATTTTAACCATTTTACATGTGGTTTTCCATCTTTTTACCCATGTTTATCAACACCAAATCCCCACATAATATTTTTATCATCATTAATCATCATATACATATACATAAATAAAGAAAATACAAGATTACATAATCAAAATAACAAGAGGATAGGAAGAACAATCTTTATACCACCATTAGTGATGAAAAGATGAGGTTTTTGATGAACAAGATTCTTGTTATCAAATCTTCAACTTTAGCAAGGAAACTTCTTGGGTCCTTTGGATAGATGAACACCTCCATGAATTCAGCCCTTTGACCTCATGAAAACTCCTTTTCATAGGTTAAGATCACCTCCAATCTTCATATCTTCAAAGGTTCTTCAACATATGTGTGAATAACACATGATATTATGGTTAAATTGATCAAAATGGGGTGTTTGATGGTGGTTCTTAGACGAAATTTAGAGAGAGAGGGAGGAGAGTTGTGTAAGATTTACATGGAGGAAATGAAGCTAGTGGTATGTGTTTAGCTAGTTAGTGGTTTTGAGAAAGGTGTAGCTTACATGTTAAGCTTAGGCTTACATGTGTAAGCTTAGTAGTTATAAGGGTGCCACATCAAGAGATGTGGTGTCCTCTTTTGGGCCATCCCTTTTAGTGGGGTGGGATAAACTTGTTTTGTCCCATCCCGCTAATTTACGGGTATTCCTCGATTCTAGTTTCCTCGATTTGCGTGCCCTCGGGTCGTTTTACGAAAAACGTTTTTATAAATTATGAATCAACAGCACAAAACGAATCTAATAAAAATTGTCTCATCAAAAACGGAGTTCGAAAACGTAAATACGTAATACTAAGGTTTCTGGTTTGGTCGTAAAGGACGTTAAATTTTCACGTAAGTCCTAATCTCTTCTCGTAAATTTGTGAGTTTATGAACCAACTCAAAATCAAAATCCCAAAATAATATTTACGGATAAATTTATTTTCTGAAATGTCGGACTGTCACCAAGGACGGTGTATGTAAACGTAAGCACGTAACGTATAATCCTCCGGTTTAGACGTAGTCGATGCTACTTCAAGACGTAAATCCAAATTACTTCCCAAAATAAGTGAGTTCATAATATAACATTAAAATAATATTTTTAAATAATATTTGAGATATCAACCATAAATTGACGGATTGTCACAGCATTTACCCCTAAACAGGATCTTTGTCGTCAAAGATCATCTTACCTTACTACTCGCTTCTTATAGAGTTAAAGCCATGTGGGTATTTCCTCCACATTCGGTCATTTCTCACAAGTGTAATTCATTACAATACGCGAGTTTCATCAAACATAACTACCGGAATAAGATCAGGCTTAATGTTGACTTACTTTCTCTATCCATGATGTTCACGGGTTTTTGATGAATGCAACTTTTCGCCGATCTAAACTTTATCAAGAAGTGATCAGATTCTCACTTGATAGATGTTTTATCATGTTCGATATACGAAACATAATTCACGCAGCTCTTGAAGTCCTAGGGTAGATCCAGCTTATATGCCTTTCAAACCAATCTTTTACATCATCTCAATGGTCCCATACAACGGGGACTTATATCCCGTGATCTTTCAGATCATCATTTCATTTTTTTTCCATGGTTAAAATTATTGCATAACTTCGCTACCCATCTAGCATTTCAAGATCTACATTTCATATTCACATAACCTCCTGCCTACTACCGACAGTCAATAATCAGATCCTAATTTCAACAATCATTTCAGGTCTCGCGGGTCGAGTATTTTGTAAGGTTAGGTTCGCCATCATAGGAAACCTTAAACCTAAAAGACATGTCCAACTCACAATGGGTGTATGTCGGGTGTCTTCAACACAACTCCTTCTTACAGATGCTCTAATATATATCCTCACAAGATTCGATCTTGATCCTAATACGATAGTTTTCAATGATAATCTCTCCAAAGGAAAAAGATTATACGGTTCATTACCAAAGGTCAATCATTCAAACATAAAACAAGACTTCTAGTATTTTGTATCGTTACTTCACCTCGTCCCTTCGATTGGGGTGGTACACAGTACTCTCATCAAGATTCGTTCTCAATGACTTCTGAGCAAATCTCTAGAAATTCGATGCGAAGCGAGGATCTTGATAGAGATGATCGATACAGGCACACCATGTTTACACAACTCCTTTAAATATAAAGAGTAAATTTCTTCATCAAGAATCTATCATTAACAGGAATGATATTAGTAGATTTGGTCAGTCTGTCGACGATGACCCAAATCGAATCGAATTCAGATGATGACCTTTGCAATATTTCTACGTTTACTTATGTACGAGGCGATCTCTACCTTCATAATTTGCCATTAGTACAACTTCTTCAGATAAAGATACATTAAATCCGAAATGACAGGAATAGAATACTTAAACTTATAAGATTCCAACATGACTAAATCTCAAAATCTCCATATTTAGGCAACCATAAACGACCTTCTATACATTCACCGCCATCGGCTTCTCAATTCCTATGGTTCACATTAGCCGCGAACCCCTTTTTATTATCTATATTATCCTTTTTACAAACATTGTTTATTTTTATATCGTTCGACAATTTATTTTGCACCTTCATTATTAAGGAACATGTCCTAATTGGTTCTTTATCTTTTCTACATAATGTGTCAGTATCTATATTCACTTTCCTGGTGAAATAATTATAGGACCGCAATTCACTCAGAATTTCTTTCTTCATATTTTCTAAGTTTTAGTTTCGTTTTTACTATTATCTTCATTGGTTTTGCTCAATCCGACGTCTAAAGCGTCGATAATTCTTACAAGTTATCAAATAATAAATATTTAACTTTCCTTTTTTTTTGAAACGTAAACGTAAAAAGTTTTAGATTTCTCAGTTCGACCAACTATATAAAAATATTCAAAAGAATAAATTTGAATTTAATTAACATAATTTTTGTTGATTTATCGAAAATAATTAGTGAGATTCGTAAATGTTCGAAAAATCTTCGTTTATTCTTTGGTAAAAATTTTCTTAGTTGAAAAGCAAAAATTGTCGTTTCAAATTTTAAGTCATGGTTTAACGGTTTCCTCAATCCCTCTTAGGTTGTCTTGAGGTATACACAAACATTTACCCCTAAACAGGAGTTTAGTTAAATGATTTGTGTATAAGGGAATAATCCCTTAAAAATCCTTTGTTAAAACATTTGTCAAAACATATTTCCATTTTCTTTTTGGTAAAACCCAAAGCCTTAATGGTTCCAATTTGTGAAGAGTCAATATATTCCATTTTCTATTAATCACACGGTCAAATAATGTAAAGGATTAAGTCTTTCATCACATGTTAAATATTCAAGGTACAAATTTTCACTACTCGGCCGACTCAGGGCATTCTACAAATAATTATTAACTCATTCTTATTCTCATAAATAAACAAATGGTCCTTAATGATCACAAGCATGAATTTATCAAATTACAGCCTACACACGTGATTCACCAAAGTTATGGATGCTACATGTATATTAGTCAATCCAAACGACATCATGCGAAACTCATAATGTTCATTACAAGTACCGGATGTAGTGATTGGAATAGATAATCTTTTTCGCGGATGCGAAATGGATGATAACCATGCCGAGGATCAAATTTTTTAAAACATATGCTAGAACCTCGTAAATTATCGAGAAAATCTATCATCTTGGGTAGTGGATATAGATTTTTAATCTTTAATTTACATAGTTCACGGTAATCAATAAATATAAGAAATAATAACACCATAGCTCTTCATGATGACGAGCTTGGTAGAATAAAAGTCTTCTCCTACAACTCCCTCAGTTGTAGGGTAATTATTTTAATTTAGATGGTGCTGACGTACAGTGCACATGCCACAAGTGCAGCACCGGGAATATAATCAATACCAATTTCAACTTGCCTTAATGGCAAAGTCTAGGTAATTTACCAACAAATACCTTCTAAAGTTTCAGATAACATAAACATCTTTTAATAAATTCATATTAGGTTCTTTCTAGATTATAATATCTATGACTAATTCACAACCATTCACGGTATAATTTCAAGTCTAAATGCAGGATATGGTCATCCATCAAGAATTATTTAGATAACTTTTGATAATCAACATCTTATTATTTAGGGGAATTCTACTCGAGTTCCCATCAATTAAGACAATGTCGTCATGTCATAATCAATCAATCCATTCTACTGGCACTATTAACATTCCAGTTTCATTGTCGTCGATAAGATGTGAATTTCTCAAAAGACTAATAATAACTCATAATCCCTCACAAGTTCAAGGATATCTGGAGACATAACTAACCTTAAAAGAGTAAGGTCAACGCATAATCTACGGGAGAGAATTTCAAATCAGATACAGACGAAAATATTTAACAAATATGAATATATCCCATGTTTTCATAATTTGAGTACGCATTCGAAAGCTCCTCGGATCGTTACCCAGGTCATTCAAATGGAATCAAATAAAAAGAAATGATAGGAACGTCGATACATCCAGTCGGGTATCAACACTCGGTAATCAGATACTTTTCCAAAGAATCTCACTACGAGGGAATTGGACAAGAATGAATTATCAATTGTCAAATAAGACAATATCCACAAATGAGTAAATTCGGTTCAGAAGAATAAATAGTACGGGCACATATGTAGGTGTCCCTATCAATATGCCCCTATTTTTCACTTTTTGCAGATCTCATAAAATTTAATCTTTCACAATCTTCAAAGAAAATTTTGTGTTTATTAATAATTTCATGGTGACTACTAATCAGCCTTGCATGGTCCATTCCAAATTGTATGTAGGCGCGCAACTATATACAATTTCAAGATTAACGATGCAATACTCAGTTCGTCAATATTTTATCATCATGTTTATAATAAAAACATTTTCATGCTTAATTCTTAAATAAGAATCAAAAATAAATTTACAAAGATTTTCTTTGTTATGAAAACAATTAAGTTTCCCAAGGTGTTTTATAAACAACTTCATTTCGATAACAATCACTTATAAATCTCACTTTGAATAATCCTTATAGTGATGAAAATTCAATTTTTCTCAAGGGATATTTTTTTTATCTTATAAAAACAATGAGTGATCTGCAAAAGAGTGATGAAAAGTTGTTCACCAAGAATTAACTACAATATATCAGGAAATGAGCTTTAGCCAAATAATCATGAGCTTCATGACCTTGCTGGCGCTCGAAAAGAATAATCCACAACGTAACTCAAATCAAGATGAGTACTTGTTCAATGGTTGCATCACTAATGCGAACATTAGGATGAAGCAATAAAGGATAGACAACATCGATACATGTAGAATTTAGCAATCAATGGTAGTCTTTTTATTAATCACAAACAAGTCAAAATTGTACCGTAACACATTATGTGTCACTATGTCATACAATTCCAAGAACTCATCCTACCAACTGATGTCTCAGTTAAGTTAGGGATTATTTTTAAAAGATACCACAATGAATACTAATCTGCAAGAGTCATTAGGTGTTCCACATGTTCTGAAAGATCCATCGGTCCCAATTTCAGAAGAGGATTTCTTCAATTTATTTCTTGGACATTGGGCATCCTCGTCAGTGGACAATGGCCTAGGAACAACCCTTGACACAAACTAACAATCATTTAAAACCTTATAATTCAATCACAAGACTTAATGACTTCCTCTTAATAATCTCATATTCCATACGGGTTAAATTTTACTTTATTCAAGTTTTAACCAACTTATACTCAATGCGATATCCTACTTCATTCTCCAATACTTTCAATCTTTATTCTTAGACCTTAAAAGGACAATAAAAGCTTGATATGATCAACACTTAATTTCCAATCCTATAGCTCTTACAACAACAATTATCAAATGAGTCACTAGTATGAAATGACTCATATATTCAATTAGACTTCTCGGAAAGGTACTAGTGGCATGAGGCTTTTGGGTAATGGTTCCATTGACAGCCTCAAGTGCAACATTCATCCTTTCGATTTCAAATTTAAGAATTGGGTGACAATGAATCAGATGACATCTTTCTAGGTGGTAATGGTTTTGTCCAACTCCACTCTATAAGTAAAGATCGTCATGATATCGATATCAGATTTAATCTCGCCAATTCTTCTTTAATATCACAATCAAATAATATCAATATTTCTACGAATATCAACCATTTTGTTGGGATCATAGATATCTACTTCGTATAAATACCTCATATAAGTATCAAAATAATCATCAAACAATCATGTAATCAAATTACAACATATATATATAATCCAGGTTATATATATATATATATTAAAATAACACTTCTCAGTCTGGCCTTGTCGGTAACTCGGGAATTCTTCGGCACCGCTATAGTCAAAAGATTTTTAGACATTTTGAGAAAAATGTTTATAGTTAAAAAATTTTGAAATGTTTTATTCACAACCTTGTTTTTAAAAATCTTTCGTTCTCTATAACGAGAGCTCTGGTACCAAACAGTAACACCCCAAATTTATACAAATTCAATACAGCGGAAGACTCGTTGGTGTTACGGGATAGCACATTACTCACATCATAGACAACGCTTTAAAAATCGCGTCGTTTAATAATAAAGCATTTCCATTCATGAATGTCAAATTTACATAGGTCCCAAGTCATAGTATTTCATACAAATTTTACAAAGCATTTGAATTCGAAATTTGTTATTTAAGTGCGGGCCATGAATTCTTGTTGTCTTCCCGAGAATTACCTTCAAGTACCTGAGATAAAACATGTTAAAAGAAAAGGTCAGCGATAACGCCGAGTGAATTCATAGAGTTTAATAAAATCCATCAATATAACATCGGTATAAAATTATTACCGAAAATCATTTTGTACAAATCTTTGTAATAGGCCATAAAATAGCCAAAGTTATTTTATACAAATCCTTATCAAAATCATAATATAGGCTTTTGCCTTAAAAATCATTATATGAGCCATTGTCGTAAAAACATCATACAATACGTTTTATAACGTTGTATAGAGTTAAATAAAAACCGTTATATGAATATGGTTATGAAGAACCAAAACACGAACATAAAATCAATAATAAGACCCCGTATTGCTAGTCAGGCAATTCATTGTAATTCGGTGCGTATAGTAGTATTTCGTTAATTGGATTATTATAAGCCGCATGACATTGTTACCTTACTGAACAAACAACGGGTAGCTAACCCGAAACTCATTTGCCCATCTAAATTAGCGTGTCGTCATTATAATCACGCTTGTGTAAATCTTCTCATACATAAATTCGCTTACCAATCAATGTGGCACGACGGGGATTAACCGTCAAGGCGCGAACTGGGGTGATCGTCCCCAAATAGTACTATTATATGCATAAGCGTCTACCAAATCCCGGTAGTTCACAATTCATGCTAATGGGACTTTTAGTGACATAACCTAACTTTAATAATCCATTTCATTTCATCTATCGGGTCATTTAATCAATCATCGGGTCATACAGTCATTCGGGTCCAAATCAATAGACAGACAATTGGGATAACTAGTGTCCTATTTTGTAAAAACTAACATGTTATCTCCCTCGCGGGTTTATAAAACATTTTATAATAACATTTAAAAGAGTGCGAGGCTATGAACTCACGTTGATGTGGGAAAGCGGATTATCGGCAATTCGGATGTACGGTACGTGCTTCAATCACGGAAACCTAGAAAAATAATACTCGTCTTAGACTCTTGTCCAATGAATTTATAAAAATAACAATTATGTATACATATGATGATGATCAAGTGGGATTGTACATTTTTACTCATTCATTATAGTGTTTATGTGTTGGTAACATTTTTATACTAGTTTTACTAGTTTTACTTATTTACATGTTTTAGGCCCAATAAGCCTATTACAAGCCCAATACTTTATATTAGTACATTTTACACCTTTATTATCAGTATTATACTTTTCATGTTGGGCCCAAGTGGGTTAAGCCTAGTAAGTAAATTTATAAGTGTTTAGTCCATTTAGTTGGATTATTAGTCCAATAATGCTAACTTAGCCCGTTAATGTCCATATGTTATATAGTTCGGTTTTTATCGGTTTTACTTGTATTAAGTACTTATATATCAGTATATGACTTTTAAAAAGTTTACATTAGACGGGTCCGATCGTCTAAGTTTTAATTGACGAAAAACGTTAATTTTACGGTACTAGCCGAAAAGACGTAAAAATCATGTTTATAGTTTTTATAACTTATAAAACTTACCAAACTACCATTTTTATATAATGTCCATTTATTTATCCTTATGCATATTTATATAAATGAAATATATAAGTTAGTGGGTTTTAATTCACATTTTATACTATATTTATTTGAGTGCTTATATAATACTATTAAACTTTAATTTCACAAAATCTGATTTTTAGTTTCACTTTCACCATTTTTATCATATCTTGAGTTCAATAAGGAGATAGAAGCTCATTTTTGGATGACATAAACTCCATATTATGTGCTACAAACAAGTTAGTTATAGCTACTGCTCAATCCATGTCTAAGTATCCTTAACAGTCCCTACAACACAGACTATTCAGATTGGTATACTATTTTTGTTTTGATCATATCTCACTCATTTTGATGATTACAATGTATGGCCAACTCTCACATGTGTATAACACCTAATAATTACTGTATATTTATTCCACTTTACCATTTTATTAGTTTAACATTTGGTTACTTACTGTTTTTATACAGCCATCACATTAAGCAAGATTTTAACCATTTTACATGTGGTTTTCCATCTTTTTACCCATGTTTATCAACACCAAATCCCCACATAATATTTTTATCATCATTCATCATCATATACATATACATAAATAAAGAAAATACAAGATTACATAATCAAAATAACAAGAGGATAGGAAGAACAATCTTTATACCAACATTAGTGATGAAAAGATGAGGTTTTTGATGAACAAGACTTGGTTCTTGTTATCAAATCTTCAACTTTAGCAAGGAAACTTCTTGGGTCCTTTGGATAGATGAACACCTCCATGAATTCAGCCCTTTAACCTTATGAAAACTCCTTTTCATAGGTTAAGATCACCTCCAATCTTCATATCTTCAAAGGTTCTTCAACATATGTGTGAATAACACATGATATTGTGGTTAAATTGATCAAAATGGGGTGTTTGATGGTGGTTCTTGGACGAAATTTAGAGAGAGAGGGAGGAGAGTTGTGTAAGATTTGCATGGAGGTAATGAAGCTAGTGGTATGTGTTTAGCTAGTTAGTGGTTTTGAGAAAGGTGTAGCTTACATGTTAAGCTTAGGCTTACATGTGTAAGCTTAATAGTTATAAGGGTGCCACATCAAGAGATGGGGTGTCCTCTTTTGGGCCATCCCTTTTAGTGGGGTGGGATAAACTTGTTTTGTCCCATCCCGCTAATTTACGGGTATTCCTTGATTCTAGTTTCCTCGATTTGCGTGCCCTCGGGTCGTTTTACGAAAAACGTTTTTATAAATTATGAATCAACGGCACAAAACGAATCTAATAAAAATTGTCTCATCAAAAACGGAGTTCGAAAACGTAAATACGTAATCCTAAGGTTTCTGGTTTGGTCGTAAAGGACGTAAAATTTTCACGTAAATCTTAATCTCTTCTCGTAAATTTGTGAGTTTATGAACCAACTCAAAATTAAAATCCCAAAATAATATTTACGGATAAATTTATTTTCTAAAATGTCGGACTGTTACCAAGGACGGTGTATGTAAACGTAAGCACGTAACGTATAATCCTCTGGTTTAGACGTAGTCGATGCTACTTCAAGACGTAAATCCAAATTACTTCCCAAAATAAGTGAGTTCATAATATAACATTAAAATAATATTTTTAAATAATATTTGAGAATAAAATATCAACCATAAATTGACGGATTGTCACAACATTTACCCCTAAACAGGATCTTTGTCCTCAAAGATCATCTTACCTTACTACTCGCTTCTTATAGAGTTAAAGCCATGTGGGTATTTCCTCCACATTCGGTCTTTTCTCACAAGTGTAATTCATTACAATACGCGAGTTTCATCAAACATAACTACCGGAATACGATCAGGCTTAATGTTGACTTACTTTCTCTATCCATGATGTTCACGGGTTTTTGATGAATGCAACTTTTCGCCGATCTAAACTTTATCAAGAAGTGATCAGATTCTCACTTGATAGACGTTTTATCATGTTCGATATACGAAACATAATTCACGCAGCTCTTGAAGTCCTAGGGTAGATCCAGCTTATATGCCTTTCAAACCAATCTTTTACATCATCTCAATGGTCCCATACAACGGGGACTTATATCCCGTGATCTTCCAGATCATCAATTCATTTTTTTTCCATGGTTAAAATTATGGCATAACTTCGCTACCCATCTAGCATTTCAAGATCTACATTTCATATTCACATAACCTCCTGCCCACTACCGGCAGTCAATAATTAGATCCTAATTTCAACAATCATTTCAGGTCTCACGGGTCGAGTATTTTGTAAGGTTAGGTTCGCCATCATAGGAAACCTTAAACCTAAAAGACATGTCCAACTCACAATGGGTGTATGTCGGGTGTCTTCATCCCAACTCCTGCTTACAGATGCTCTAATATATATCCTCACAAGATTCGATCTCGATCCTAATATGATAGTTTTCAATGATAATCTCTCCAAAGGAAAAATATTATACGGTTCATTACCAAAGGTCAATCATTCAAACATAAAACAAGACTTCTAGTATTTTGTATCGTTACTTCACCTCGTCCCTTCGATTGGGCTGGTACACAGTACTCTCATCAAGATTCGTTCTCAATGACTTCTGAGCAAATCTCTAGAAATTCGATGCGAAGCGAGGATCTTGATAGAGATGATCGATACATGCACACCATGTTTACACAACGCCTTTAAATACAAAAGAGTCAATTTCTTCATCAAGAATCTATCATTAACAGGAATGATATTAGAAGATTTGGTCAGTCTGTCGACAATGACCCAAATCGAATCAAATTCAGATGATGACCTTTGCAATAGATAGACGTTTACTAATGTACGAGGCGATCTCTGCCTTCATAATTTGCCATTAGTACAACTTCTTCAGATAAAGATACATTAAATCCGAAATGACAGGAATAGAATACTTAAACTTATAAGATTCCAACATGACTAAATCTCAAAATCTCCATATTTAGGCAACCATAAACGACCTTCTATACATTCAACGCCATCGGCTTCTCAATTCTGATGGTTCACATTAGCCGCGAACCCCTTTTTATTATCTATATTATCCTTTTTACAAACATTGTTTATTTTTATATCGTTCGGCAATTTATTTTGCACCTTTATTATTAAGGAACATGTCCTAATTGGTTCTTTATCTTTTCTACATAATGTGTCAGTATCTATATTCACTTTCCTGGTGAAATAATTATAGGACCGCAATTCACTCAGAATTTCTTTCTTCATATTTTCTAAGTTTTAGTTTCGTTTTTACTATTATCTTCATTGGTTTTGCTCAATCCGACGTCTAAAGCGTCGATAATTCTTACAAGTTATCAAATAATAAATATTTAACTTTCCTTTTTTTTTGAAACGTAAACGTAAAAAGTTTTAGATTTCTCAGTTCGACCAACTATATAAAAATATTCAAAAGAATAAATTTGAATTTAATTAACACAATTTTTGTTGATTTATCGAAAATAATTAGTGAGATTCGTAAATGTTCGAAAAATCTTCGTTTATTCTTTGGTAAAAAATTTCTTAGTTGAAAAGCAAAAATTGTCGTTTCAAATTTTAAGTCATGGTTTAACGGTTTCCTCAATCCCTCTTAGGTTGTCTTGAGGTATACACAAACATTTACCCCTAAACAGGAGTTTAGTTAAATGATTTGTGTATAAGGGAATAATCCCTTAAAAATCCTTTGTTAAAACATTTGTCAAAACATATTTCCATTTTCTTTTTGGTAAAACCCAAAGCCTTAATGGTTCCAATTTTTGAAGAGTCAATATATTCCATTTTCTATTAATCACACGGTCAAATAATGTAAAGGATTAAGTCTTTCATCACATGTTAGATATTCAAGGTACAAATTTTCACTACTCGGCCGACTCAGGGCATTCTACAAATAGTTATTAACTCATTCTTATTCTCATAAATAAACAAATGGTCCTTAATGATCACAAGCATGAATTTATCAAATTAAAGCCTACACACGTGATTCACCAAATTTATGAATGCTACATGTGTATTAGTCAATCCAAACGACATCATGCGAAACTCATAATGTTCATTACAAGTACCGGATGTAGTGATTGGAATAGATAATCTTTTTCGCGGATGCGAAATTGATGATAACCATGCCGAGGATCAAAATTTTTAAAACATACGCTAGAACCTCGTAAATTATCGAGAAAATCTATCAGCTTGGGTAGTGGATATAGATTTTTAATCGTCAATTTACATAGTTCACGGTAATCAATAAATATAAGAAATAATAACACCATAGCTCTTCATGATGACGAGCTTGGTAGAATAAAAGTCTTCTCCTACAACTCCCTCAGTTGTAGGGTAATTATTTTAATTTAGATGGTGCTGACGTACAGTGCACATGCCACAAGTGCAGCACCGGGAATATAATCAATACCAATTTCAACTTGCCTTAATGGCAAAAGTCTAGGTAATTTACCAACAAATACCTTCTAAAGTTTCAGATAACAGAAACATCTTTTAATAAATTCATATTAGGTTCTTTCTAGATTATAATATCTATGACTAATTCACAACCATTCACGGTATAATTTCAAGTCTAAATGCAGGATATGGTCATCCATCAAGAATTATTTAGATCACTTTTGATAATCAACATCTTATCATTTAGGGGAATTCTACTCGAGTTCCCATCAAGTAAGACAATGTCGTCATGTCATAATCAATCAAGCCATTCTACTGGCACTATTAACATTCCAGTTTCATTGTCGTCGATAAGATGTGAATTTCTCAAAAGACTAATAATAACTCATAATCCCTCACAAGTTCAAGGATATCTGGAGACATAACTAACCTTAAAAGAGTAAGGTCAACGCATAATCTACGGGAGAGAATTTCAAATCAGATATAGACGAAAACATTTAACAAATATGAATATATCCCTTGTTTTCATAATTTGATTACGTATTCGAAAGCTCCTCGGATCGTTACCCAGGTCATTCAAATGGAATCAAATCAAAAGAAATGATAGGAACGTCGATACATCTAGTCGGGTATCAACACTCGATAATCAGATACTTTTCCAAAGAATCTCACTATGAGGGAATTGGACAAGAATGAATTATCAATTGTCAAATAAGACAATATCCACAAATGAGTAAATTCGGTTCAGAAGAATAAATAGTACGGGCACATATGTAGGTGTCCCTATCAATATGCCACTATTTTTCACTTCTTGCAGATCTCATAAAATTTAATCTTTCACAATCTTCAAAGAAAATTTTGTGTTTATTAATAATTTCATGGTGACTACTAATCAGCCTTGCATGGTCCATTCCAAATTGTATGTAGGCGCGCAACTATATACAATTTCAAGATTAACGATGCAATACTCAGTTCGTCAAAATTTTATCATCATGTTTATAATAAAAACATTTTCATGCTTAATTCTTAAATAAGAATCAAAAATAAATTTACAAAGATTTTCTTTGTTATGAAAACAATTAAATTTCCCAAGGTGTTTTATAAACAACTTCATTTCGATAACAATCACTTATAAATCTCACTTTGAATAATCCTTATTGTGATGAAAATTCAATTTTTCTCAAGGGATATTTTTTATCTTATAAAAACAATGAGTGATCTACAAAAGAGTGATGAAAAGTTGTTCACCAAGAATTAACTACAATATATCAGGAAATGAGCTTTAGCCAAATAATCATGAGGTTCATGACCTTGCTGGCGCTCGAAAAGAATAATCCACAACGTAACTCAAATCAAGATGAGTACTTGTTCAATGGTTGCATCACTAATACGAAAATTAGGATGAAGCAATAAAGGATAGATAACATCGATACATGTAGAATTTAGCAATCAATGGTAGTCTTTTTTATTAATCACAAACAAGTCAAAATTGTACCGTAACACATTATGTGTCACTATGTCATACAATTCCAAGAACTCATCCTACCAACTGATGTCTCAGTTAAGTTAGGGATTATTTTTAAAAGATACCACAATGAATACTAATCTACAAGAGTCATTAGGTGTTCCACATGTTCCAAAAGATCCATCGGTCCCAATTTCAGAAGAGGATTTCTTCAATTTATTTCTTGGACATTGGGCATCCTCGTCAGTGGACAATGGCCTAGGAACAACCCTTAACACAAACTAACAATCATTTAAAACCTTATAATTCAATCACAAGACTTAATGACTTCTTCTTAATAATCTCATATTCTATACGGGTTAAATTTTACTTTATTCAAGTTTTAACCAACTTATACTCAATGCGATATCCTACTCCATTCTCCAATAATTTCAATCTTTATTCTTAGACCTTAAAAGGGCAATAAAAGCTTGATATGATCAACACTTAATTTCCAATCCTATAGCTCTTACAACAACAATTATCAAATGAGTCACTAGTATGAAATGACTCATATATTCAATTAGACTTCTCGGAAAGGTACTAGTGGCATGAGGCTTTTGGGTAATGGTTCCATTGACAGCCTCAAGTGCAACATTCATCCTTTCGATTTCAAATTTAAGAATTGGGTGACAATGAATCAGATGACATCTTTCTAGGTGGTAATGGTTTTGTCCAACTCCACTCTATAAGTAAAGATCGTCATGATATCGATATCAGATTTAATCTCGCCAATTCTTCTTTAATATCACAATCAACTAATATCAATATTTCTACGAATATCAACCATTTTGTTGGGATCATAGATATCCACAACTTGGTTTAGATCTGGAATAGCTAGATTTCCTACAGGAATGGCTTAGATTAATTTACTAGGGGATTTAGGGTTCCTTGTGACAATCTACTTCGTATAAATACCTCGTATAAGTATCAAAATAATCATCAAACAATCATGTAATCAAATTACAACATATATATATATAATCCAGGTTATATATATATTAAAATAACACTTCTCAGTCTGGCCTTGTCGGTAACTCGGGAATTCTTCGGCACCGTTATAGTCAAAAGATCTTTAGACATTTTGAGAAAAATGTTTATAGTTAAAATTTTTTGAAATGTTTTATTCAAAACCTTGTTTTTAAAAATCTTTCGTTCTCTATAACGAGAGCTCTGGTACCAAACTGTAACACCCCCAAATTTATACAATTCAATACAGCGGAAGACTCGTTGGTGTTACGGGATAGCACATTACTCACATCATAGACAACGCTTTAAAAATCGCGTCGTTTAATAATAAAGCATTTCCATTCATGAATGTCAAATTTACATAGGTCCCAAGTCATAGTATTTCATACAATTTTTACAAAGCATTTGAACGGAAATTTTTTATTTAAGTGCGGGCCATGAATTCTTGTTGTCTTCCCGAGAATTACCTTCAAGTACCTGAGATAAAACATGTTAAAAGAAAAGGTCAGCGATAATGCCGAGTGAATTCATAGAGTTTAATAAAATCCATCAATATAACATCGGTATAAAATTATTACCGAAAATCATTTTGTACAAATCTTTGTAATAGGCTATAAAATAGCCAAAGTTATTTTATACAAATCCTTATCAAAATCATAATATAGGCTTTTGCCTTAAAAATCATTATATGAGCCATTGTCGTAAAAACATCATACAATACGTTTTATAACGTTGTATAGAGTTAAATAAAAACCGTTATATGAATATGGTTATGAAAAACCAAAACACGAACATAAAATAAATAATAAGACCCCGTATTGCTAGTCAGGCAATTCATTGTAATTCGGTGTGTATAGCAGTATTTCGTTAATTGGATTATTATAAGCCGCATGACATTGTTACCTTACTAAACAAACAACGGGTAGCTAACCCGAAACTCATTTGCCCATCTAAATTAGCGTTTCGTCACAATAATCACGCTTGTGTAAATCTTCTCATACATAAATTCGCTTACCAATCAATGTGGCACGACGGGGGTCAACCGTCAAGGCGCGAACTGGGGTGATCATCCCCAAATAGTACTATTATATGCATAAGCGTCTACCAAATCCCGGTAGTTCACAATTCATGCTAATGGGACTTTTAGTGACATAACCTAACTTTAATAATCCATTTCATTTCATCTATAGGGTCATTTAATCATTCATCGGGTCATACAGTCATTCGGGTCCAAATCAATAAACAGACAATCGGGACAACTAGTGTCCTATTTTGTAAAAACTAACATGTTATCTCCCTCACGGGTTTATAAAACATTTCATAAAAACATTTAAAAGAGTGCGAGGCTATGAACTCACGTTGATGTGGAAAGCGGATTATCGGCAATTCGGATGTACGGTACGTGCTTCAATCACGGAAACCTAGACAAATAATACTCGTCTTAGACTATTGTCCAATGAATTTATAAAAATAACAATTATGTATACATATGATGATGATCAAGTGGGATTGTACATTTTTACTCATTCATTATAGTGTTTATGTGTTGGTAACATTTTTATACTAGTTTTACTAGTTTTACTTATTTACATGTTTTAGGCCCAATAAGCCTATTACAAGCCCAATACTTTACATTAGTCCATTTTAAACCTTTATTATCAGTATTATACTTTTCATGTTGGGCCCAAGTGGGTTAAGCCCAGTAAGTAAATTTATAAGTGTTTAGTCCATTTAGTTGGATTATTAGTCCAATAATGCTAACTTAGCCCGTTAATGTCCATATGTTATATAGTTCGGGTTTTATCGGTATTACTTGTATTAATTACTTATATATCAGTATATGACTTTTAAAAAGTTTACATTAGACGGGTCCGATCGTCTAAGTTTTAATTGACGAAAAACGTTAATTTTACGGTACTAGCCGAAAAGACGTAAAAATCATGTTTATAGTTTTTATAACTTATAAACTTACCAAACTACCATTTTTATATAATGTCCATTTATTTATCCTTATTCATATTTATATAAATTAAATATATAAGTTAGTGGGTTTTAATTCACATTTTATACTATATTTATTTGAGTGCTTATATAATACTATTAAACTTTAATTTCACAAAATCTGATTTTTAGTTTCACTTTCACCATTTTTATCATATCTTGAGTTCTATAAGGATATAGAAGCTCATTTTTGTTTGAAATAAACTCCATATTATGTGCTACAAATAAGTTAGTTATAGCTACTGCTCAATCCATGTCTAAGTATCCTTAACATTCCCTACAAAACAGACTATTCAGATTGGTATACTATTTTTGTTTTGATCATATCTCACTCATTTTGATGATTACATTGTATGGCCAACTCTCACATGTGTATAACACCTAATAATTACTGTATATTTATTCCACTTTACCATTTTATTAGTTTAACATTTGGTTACTTACTGTTTTTATACAGCCATCACATTAAGCAAGATTTTAACCATTTTACATGTGGGTTTCCATCTTTTTACCCATGTTTATCAACACCAAATCCCCATATAATATTTTTATCATCATTCATCATCATATACATATACACAAATAAAGAAAATACAAGATTACATAATCAAAATAACAAGAGGATAGGAAGAACAATCTTTATACCACCATTAGTGATGAAAAGATGAGGTTTTTGATGAACAAGACTTGGTTCTTGTTATCAAATCTTCAACTTTAGCAAGGAAACTTCTTGGGTCCTTTGGATAGATGAAAACCTCCATGAATTCAGCCCTTTAACCTCATGAAAACTCCTTTTCATAGGTTAAGATCACCTCCAATCTTCATATCTTCAAAGGTTCTTCAACATATGTGTGAATAACACATGATATTGTGGTTAAATTGATCAAAATGGGGTGTTTGATGGTGGTTCTTGGACGAAATTTAGAGAGAGAGAGGGAGGAGAGTTGTGTGAGATTTGCATGGAGGAAATGAAGCTAGTGGTATGTGTTTAGCTAGTTAGTGGTTTTGAGAAAGGTGTAGCTTACATGTTAAGCTTAGGCTTACATGTGTAAGCTTAATAGTTATAAGGGCGCCACATCAAGAGATGTGGTATCCTCTTTTGGGCCATCCCTTTTAGTGGGGTGGGATAAACTTGTTTTGTCCCATCCAGCTAATTTACGGGTATTTCTCGATTCTAGTTTCCTCGATTTACGTGCCCTCGGGTCGTTTTACGAAAAACATTTTTATAAATTATGAATCAACGGCACAAAACGAATCTAATAAAAATTGTCTCATCAAAAACGGAGTTCGAAAACGTAAATACGTAATCCTAAGGTTTCTGGTTTTTTCGTAAAGGACGTTAAATTTTCACGTAAGTCCTAATCTCTTCTCGTAAATTTGTGAGTTTATGAACCAACTCAAAATTAAAATCCCAAAATAATATTTACGGATAAATTTATTTTCTGAAATGTCGGACTGTCACCAAGGACGGTGTATGTAAACGTAAGCACGTAACGTATAATCCTCCGGTTTAGACGTAGTCGATGCTACTTCAAGACGTAAATCTAAATTACTTCCCAAAATAAGTGAGTTCATAATATAACATTAAAATAATATTTTTAAATAATATTTGAGAATAAAATATCAACCATAAATTGACGGATTGTCACAAACTTTAATTGATTTTATCACTCAGATTGAGAAGAAGACTGGTAATGAAGTTAAAATGCTTAGGAGTGATAATAGTGGTGAATTTAGGAATAAAGTGTTAGATGATTATTGTGACAGGAAAGGAATTACTAGGCAATTTAGTATTACCAGAACCCCTCAGCAAAATGGGGTTGCAGAAAGAAAGAATAGAACCCTAATTGAAGCAGCCAGAACCATGTTGGCTGATGCTCATTTCCCTATGGCTTTCTGGGCTAAGGCTGTTAATACAGCTTGCTATGTTCAAAATAGAGCATTGGTCAACAAAATACAGAACAAAACACCTTATGAGTTACTTTGGGGAAGAAAACCTAATATTGGTTTTCTCAGACCTTTTGGTTGTCATGTAGTTGTCTTAGATACTAGTGATGCCTTAGGTAAATTTAGTGCAAAAGGTGATGAAGGCAATTTCATGGGGTATTCAGTGCAGAGCAAGGGATATAGGGTTTATCTTAATAAGGAAAAAACGTATACTTGAAAGAGTACATGTTAGGTTTTTAGAGAGTAAACCTAGTGATCCTGAAAGTGGTCCAAATTGGTTGTTTGACTTGGAACCTTTATCTAGGACTTTAAATTATATGCCTGTCACTAATCCTGACATTGTGAAGGTAACTTCAAATGTTGTGGAAGCACAAGTTGTTGATGTTTCAGGTACACAGGTTCAGGAAAAGGTTGGATCACAAGCAGAAAAGTCATCTCCTATACTAGAGTATGTCACAATTCCCATATGGACAGATGCTTTTGCTGCTGCTGCTGCTGCTGGAAAAGATAATGGTGGTCCCCAAGTACCACCAGATAACAACATGCATGGTCCTTCAGGCGCTGACAAAGGCAAATCTAGCGCTGACAAGACCAATTCAGACGTTGATGGCTCAAACGTTCACAACAACATTTCAAGCGTTGTTAGCCCAAACGCTGACAACCAAGGTTCAGGTGTTGACAACACTTTTGCACATTTTTTCTCTTCTACTTTTGCACAGGGTGAACCTTCCAATTTATATGAAGAGGTTCATCCTCATGTTGATGAAAGAGAGTCTGAAGAAGAAGATATTGGCAACTTGGAGAATGAGATTGAAGACACTAGACTTTTTGAAGGAGGAGTTCTCACTTCTACTATGAAGAATCACCCCACTTCTCAAATCATTGGTGATATTATGACTCCTGTTCAGACTAGAAGATCTCATCAAGGTCTTGGTGGATTTATTGCCAATATTCACAAGAAGGTTGATACCCCTCTTGTGCAAGCATGTTTGTTTGCCTGTTTTCTGTCACAACAGGAACCCAAGAAGATATTTGATGCTCTCAAAGAACCAAGTTGGGTGGAAGCAATGCAGGATGAGCTTCACCAATTTGCAATTCAGGATGTTTAGGAGCTAGTTGATTGTCCTAGATATGTCAGACCTATAGGGACAAGATGGGTTTTAAGAAACAAGAGAGATGAAAGAGGTATTATGGTCAGAAACAAGGCAAGATTAGTGGCTCAGGGATATACACAAGAGGAGGAGATAGACTATGAGGAGGTCTTTGCACCAGTTGCAAGGATTGAAGCTATCAGGATCTTTCTAGCCTATGCATCCTGCATGGGCTTCACTGTCTATCAAATGGATGTCAAGATTGCCTTCTTCTATGGAACAATTGTTGAGGAGGTGTATGTCATGCAGCCTCATGGTTTTGAGGATCCAGAGTATCCATACAAAGTGTATAGAGTCAAGAAGGCTATGTATGGACTTCATCAAGCCCCAAGAGCATGGTATGGTACTTTGTCTACTTATTTGGTAGACAATGGATTCAAGAGGGGCACCATAGATCAGACATTGTTTACTAAGAAGAAGGGTAAGGATGTTCTAGTTGTTCAGGTCTATGTTGATGACATCATTTTTGGATCCACAGATCCAAAGATGAGTGAGGATTTCTCCAAGCTTATGACAGACAAATTCAAGATGAGTGCTATGGGGGAGATGAACTTCTTTCTTGGGTTACAAGTTCAGCAGAAAGAAGATGGTATCTTCATCTCCCAGGATAAATATGTGGCAGAGATCTTGAAGAAGTTTGGCTTTTCTCCACATGAAAAGAGGGCTACTACTCCTATGGATAGAGAACACCCTTGGGGAAAGATTGGAGATGGAAAGGATGTTGATGTCAGGCACTATAGATCAATGATTGGTTCATTGATGTATCTCACAGCCTCTAGACCTGACATCATGTTTGCTGTGTGTGCTTGTGCACGCCATCAAGTGACTCCCAAAGAATGTCACCTTTATGATGTCAAGAGGATCTTTAGGTACCTCAGATGCTATCCTAGTCTTGGCTTGTGGTACCCAAAGGATTCACCATTGGAGCTGATTGCGTATTCAGACAGTGACTATGGAGGTGATAAGTTTGATAGGAAATCCACAACTGGTGGATGTCAGTTTCTTGGGAGCAGGTTGATATCTTGGCAATGCAAGAAACAAACAGTGGTGGCTAATTATATAACTGAAGCAGAGTATGTGGCTGCAGCTGCTTGTTGTGGACAAGTTTTATGGATTCAGAACTAGCTGTTGTACTATGGGTACAATTTCATGCATACCAAGATATTTGTTGACAATAACAGCACATTATGCATTATTAAGAATCCTGTACATCATTCTAAAACTAAACACATAGAAATTAGACACCATTTTATAAGAGATTGTTTTGAAAAGGGTTTAATACAACCAGATAGGGTTGACACAGAAGAGAATGTGTCAGATTTACTAACTAAGCCTTTTGATGCTGGGAGGTTTCAATACTTGGTAACAAGTATTGGAATGATCAATCTCACATAATATGTGTTTTGGAGTCTTTTTGTAAAGGTATGTACAGGATAATGCATTGTTGTTGGTCTTTGTGAGGATTTAGATTTCCCACTATATTTTTCTAACACTGACAAAGGTTGCTTGAACGCTGATAAGTGTTTTTGTGACGTTGTCAGCAATATATTTGTCTAACGCTGACAAAGCTTTTCTTAACGCTGACAAGTGTTATCGGGGCGTTGTCAGCAACAATGTTAGTTTTGTGGTTTTCAATCTAAATGTGCCGGTGGTGTTAGCAGTATACCATTGGATACAGAGTTGCTTATGGATCATTGGAGAAGCATTTGGAAATGTTTTTATTTATGGATGATGGTTGGAATTTTTAATTCCTATCTTGACATAAATTTTTTATGTTCATGCATATTTTTAGCAACATATGTATCACTGTTTAAGGGGAGGTTTAGGAACCTTTAGGATGTTTGGGTATCCATATGATACTCTTATCACAATTCTAGATTGTGTCCACAGGTGAGTATGAGTTAGTTTTACTAAATCATAAGACACTGTAGCATGCAAAGTTGATATACTATGCATGCTGCCAAGACATTTTTGGCCTAGAATTGGTTGTGGTCTGCTGGGAGACTTGAGAATGATTTTATCATTGGTTTTACCTGGGAGTAACAAGGGATTTTATAAGGTAACTTAGTTGTTAAGAGTTTTGGTTAGCAAGGGACACTAGAGGACTGTTATGTCTATCTTGCATAAGCAAGTGTGCATAACTGGACAGTGCTTGCCGCCCTATAATAATTATCAACTTTTTGGTTATCTTCTCTAGGATAAATTACTTTGTTAAGGTCATTTTTCATTTTTATAAATTTTTATTTTTGGACGCTGACAAGTATTTTTCCATGCGTTGTTGTGATCAATTTAGACGCTGACATGGCTTTGGCAAACGTTGACAAGAATATAGCCGTTGGGCGTTTATGGGTTATTTTTGACCGTTGACACTCAATGGGACCTACCCAGTTGTTACTTTTTGACATCTTTTTAGGCCGTAATTTTGGGAGCAGATAACTCTCATTTAATGCATGAGATAAACTTATTCTTTTTCAATATTTTCATGATTGCATTTTGAAAATACTTGCCTATTTTTGGGCCAATCACATGCATTTTCTTCTCCTATATATTTGGCTCCTATTTTAAACAGGGTACCTATTATTCTTGTCTAACACAATTTTCTCCTATAAACTTCATCTTTATCAATCATTCAAACAGCTTTCAACAATGGCACCAAAATTCAAACCAAGTGATTTGGAATTAGGATTCAGAATTCAACACAACATGATCGCGTATCTTGAAGCTGATGATACTCTGTTTCCCCAGTACACACAAATGGTGGCGTATTTGAACGCATCCCCCTTTAGGTATGCTCTTTCTCATGCTCCACTCATTCCTGTCACACATATTAAACAGTTTTGGAACAATGTCAGTTCCTAAACAGTTAATAGAGTGACTACATTATCTTCTTTTGTTTAGGGGCGCACATGGGTGGTTACTGAAGCTTTGGTACGCCAAGCTTTGCATCTTGATGATACTGATGGTATAACCACCCTCCCCATTAGTGAAATAGAACAAGGACTAAGGGCTTTGGGTTATCCTTTTCCTGCTGAAGGAACTTTAAATAAATATCATAAACAGGAGTTTCCCCCAGCGTGGAAGTACCTAATACATGTCCTCTTGCAATGTTTGAGTCCCAAGTGTACTGCACACAATGAGATCAATAGATCTATTGCAAGTGCTATTGTGTGCATTGCTACTGGGCAAAAATTTAATTATTCCAAAATGATTTTTGAGGGCATGTGTAAAAATAAAGGGAACAAAATGACTTTAGCTTATCCCAGATTTTTACAAATGGTTTTTGATGTCCAAGGTTACTGCACAAGGGATCATGATGATTTTTATGAGATCCCTGTGCAAAAGAAAGCGATTTTTATAAAGATGAACTCACCCCCACATCGTGACCTACCCCTAACCCCAGCCATGATTGCTGTCATTGAAGCAGCTCACCCACAACCAGACCCCCAACCCCAAATTGACCCAATACCTGAACCTTTACCTTCACCACAACATATGCAAATTGACCAAGAACCCTTCGACGCTGACACATTAAATGTTGGCTTTGATGTGCCTATTTCAAACGTTGACACAAATCCTTCATAGACCCAAACACCCCTTAACCAACCCACATCCACCCAATCCACATCTTCTTCTCCCCCAACACAATATAGGTTACCAAAACGCCAAAGGACTACTGGAGTGTTCTCCTCTAGTGGTCCTAGCCATGTAGCAGAGAGAACCATCACCACTGGTGTGGTTGGTGCTATGGATGAGGCTGAGACTATTGGTTCTGGCTTAGAAGTTGGCCAAGACAGTCCTACCATAATTAAGACCTCATCCTTGCCCAATGAATCTAACTTGGGAGGTCAAATACCCATTTTAGAAGAGGGTAGATTGGAACCAATGACTTCGATGGAATTAACGGCAGTCTACATGAGCTTGCAAAAGCAAAATGCAGACTTGGTATAAGTTGTCAGCACACAAGGCCTTGAACTCAAGCAATTGAGGGAGAGGATTGTTATTTTGGAGACAGCTGAGTCAAGGAGAAGGCAGACAAGGGTCCTTTTATCTGAGGAGGATTCTTACAAAGGGGAGGAAGCTGCTACAGAGCCTGTTAATTTGAGTGATAAAGGCTCACATGAAGCTGCTATAGAACCATTTGTTGAGAGTGGAAAAGGTTCATATGATGAAGAATTTTTGGGTGTTGCTGAAGCCCTTACTGATTTGAAGAAACAGACAGGTTTTGATACGTATCTAGTCTCTCCTACAAACTTAAATTTGTCATTTACAGCCATGTTGGAGGAGATTGCAAGAGGCGCTGAGACAGGTAATTTGAGCGCTGACAAGCAGAATTTGAACGCTGACATGAGTATCTTGGGCGCTGACAAAGCAAGATTGGGCGTTGACAGATCCGCAAATGAGGTTGATGTATTCCAGTCATCATCCATCATCAAAGAGGTTTCTTCACAGGTATTACCATCTACTATACCAACAGTTGATCCATTAGATAAGGGTAAGGGTATTATGGTAGAAGAAGTTGTTCCAAAGAATGCAGCACAAATTGAGTTTGATAGAAAGTTGGCTGCACAAATTGTGGAACAAGAAAGAAAGGAGGTGGGTGAATCACCTTTTGTTGTCACTTCAGAAGAGCAAGAAGGAAGTGATGAAGCCAGTTCAGACTCAAGTGTGATGATCATAGAACAACCAGAAAGACTTGAGTATGGTGATGAATTGGCAAAAGAGAAGTTGAATGAGCTGAAATTGCAGGTTGATTTTGATATGCCAGAGGTTGTTCAGATGTACCATGCTTGGGAAGATAGGTGTATAGAGCATCCACATTTGACCATTTCAGATGAGATATGGGGTTTGGAGATTCTTCTCAAAGTACAAAAGGATTGCAACGTCATTCTGAAACACAAAGCAAGCAATGTTCTCTCAAATTTGAAAAAGGATAGAAGGGAGTTGTACTGCATGTTGCTCAGATGTCATGGAACAGGGTGGACTTATAAGAAGTTGATTGCTTGACATTTGAAGAGTTGGAGTGTAGAGCTTATCCCATTTGGGTTAGAGTGCAGGAAGAAAACACTCTAAGACTTCTTTCTGGTGAAAGAAAAGAAGAACTTGCAGAGGAAATGGAGCTTAAGAAGGCAATGTTTGTTCCCAGACCAGTGAAAAAGGGAGTCCCTCTTGAGATTCCCAAAGATATGGATCCATTACATCCAAGTGAAGCTGTCATAAGAAAGAGCCTCAAGCTCTCACCATTAGAAGCTTCAGATATGGTACAAGTGTTACCACTTGATTCCAGAAACCCTATTATAAGTTATGAAGAAGATGACTGTGGGTTTTGGAAGATTGGCAGGTATGAAAAAAAGGTTCACACTTTTACCACCCTTATATCTTTGTTTGCAAGTTTTGATAGAGAAGACTTGGTAGACCTATGGAGGTTGTTAGAAGCCAAGTATGAGACTGAAGCACCAACTTCAGTCAATGGAATAAAACTGTGGTCAACATTCAAGAGAATGTGTGGACCAAGAGATGAAGATCCTGCTATTTGGAAGGATCTTGAAGATGACCTCAGTGGTCTTCAATGGAGATTTTATTCAGCTGCTGGTGTTTATTATTTGAGTTCTACAAAGTTTGCTGAGTATCTACTTGTAGATGGTCAGTATTTCATGTCCAAGGAAGTCTTGGAGAAGATGAAGAATACACAGCTGGAAATTGATTATTCAAGTGACGTGGCCAAAGATTTGATCAGATTTATTTATTACCAATATGAGAAGGTTTGTAAGATTCCTCCTAGTCCTTAATGTTTATTCAGAAACTTGATTACTAGAGTAGATATCAAGTTTAGGGGAGGATTGTTGGGAATAAATTATAGCCAGTCTACTTGAGCGCTGACAAGAGTAAAACAAGCGTTGACAGGAGTAAAACAAACGCTGACAGATCAAGCGTTGACAAGAAGAAGTCAAGCGTTGATACATTAAAGACAAGCACTGATGGAAGGATATACTCTACGCGTTTATTGTATTCTAGATTACTTCTAGTAAAGATAGGAACAATAATGTATTTTCTATATTTATCTTTACCTAGAATAGTTGATACGTAGATTATTGTACAAGGCTTCTTATGTCTATAAAAGAAGACCTTTAGGTTAATGTTCAATATAAGTTTTCATACGTTAACACTTTCATTGTAAGCAAGTTTGATATCATTAATCAAAGTGAAAGTTTGTTTACATCTTGTGTGTTCTTGTTTAAGTGTTAATTCCGCATAACACTTAGATTATCATATACATATATAAAGGTTTCTCTAAGTGTATTACTTGATCTAATCTCGTATACATAAAGCTAAATCGATCTAAGTTTGGGATCAACAAACTTGTTATAAACGCTACTCAAAACTCGAAACCTTCTCATGTTTATGCAATCGCTACCATCAATCACATCGACTTAGTTGACGTGGTTTACAATGAGTTTTCACAAGAAGTGTTAGGTTTTTCCGATAGCTCGTCAAGTGGCAATCCCACTATTTTGGATCCGATTCTTACTAATTCTACACCAAATCTCACTCCATTCCAAGGAGGCGATTTTACTTCAAATGAAATCGACAATGAAGATGAGGTGATTATTGGTAATGATACTTCTATTCCACCATTTCTTCCGTCGATGGAAGTTATGAGTGTTAAGAAAAAATCTTCAATCGAGGAACCTCCTATCCTTGAATTGAAAGATCTTCAATCTCACCTTGAATATGCATTCTTGGAAGGTGATGACAAGTTTCCGGTTATTATTGCAAAAGGTCTTGCTAATGATGAAAAAACCGCGCTCTTGAAAGTTCTTAAAACTCATAAAGGGGCAATTGCGTGGAAAATTTCCGACATTAAGGGTATTGACCCAAAATTTTATACTCACAAGATTTTAATGGAGGAGGACTACAATCCGCAATTCAAAGTCAAAGAAGGGTAAATCCCAAAATTCACGATGTCATCAAAAAGGAAGTTTTAAAACTCCTTGACGCGGGAATGATTTATCCTATCTCCGATAGCCCATGGGTGAGCCCAATCCATTGTGTCCCTAAAAAGGGAGGTATGACCGTTGTCCCCAATGAAAACAACGAGTTAATTCCCACTCGTGTTGTGACCGGTTGCAGGGTGTGCATTGACTACCGAAAGTTAAATGACGCCACTCGTAAAGACCACTTTCCTTTGCCCTTCATGGATCAAATGTTGGAGCGACTCGCGGGAAATGAATTCTATTGCTTTTTAGATGGTTTTTCCGATTACTTTCAAATCCCTATAGACCCTCGTGATCAAGAGAAAACTACATTTACGTGTCCTTATGGAACGTTTGCTTATCGTAGAATACCTTTCGGACTTTGCAATGCACCAGGTACATTTCAACGGTGTATGATGGCTATTTTTCACGATATGATCGAGAAGTCGATGAAAGTGTTTATGGATGACTTTTCGGTGTTTGGCAATTCGTTCACGTCGTGTTTATCTAATCTCGAGCAAATGTTAAAACGTTGTGAAGAAACCAATCTTGTGCTTAATTGGGAAAAATGTCATTTTATGTGTAAACAAGGAATCGTCTTAGGACATAAGGTCTCGAAAGTGGGGATTGAGGTCGATAAAGCTAAGGTAGACGTCATCTCCAAGTTACCTCATCCCAAAACCGTTAAGGGAGTTAGGAGTTTCCTAGGCCACGCGGGATTTTATCGTCGTTTCATCAAAGACTTTTCGAAAATCTCTCGACCTATGACACACCTTCTCGAGAAGGATGCTCCTTTTAATTTCAATGAGGATTGTGTTAGAGCTTTCGAAACTCTCAAAAGGAAACTTACCGAAGCTCCCATTCTTGTTGCTCCTAATTGGGAATTACCCTTTGAAATCATGTGCGATGCAAGTGATTATGCTATAGGGGCCGTCTTAGGGCAACATTATGAAAAGAATTTCCATCCTATCCATTATGCTAGTAAGACGATGACCGAGGCTCAATTAAAGTACACCACAACGGAAAAGGAATTCCTTGCCGTTGTCTATGCTTTTGAGAAATTCTGACCTTATCTCGTCTTAACTATAAGCATCGTGTATACCGACCATTCGGCTATCAAGTATCTCTTAGCTAAACAAGATGCTCAGCCGAGATTGCTTCATTGGATGCTCCTCCTCCAAGAATTTGATGTCACCGTGCTTGACAAAAAAGGAGCCGAGAATCTAGCGGCCGATCATCTCTCTCGTCTAGAAGATCCTCACAAAGATGTTTTCGAGAACAAGGAAATCACCAAAACATTTCCTCTCGAGACTCTCGGTGTAGTGAATTCTAAAGACACCACCCCATGGTTTGCCGACATTGCAAATTACCATGCGGGCAATTTCATAATCAAGGGTATGACGACACAACAAAAGAGAAAATTCTTTCGTGACGTCAAGTTCTATTTTGGGACGACCCTTATCTCTTTCGAGTTTGTGCGGATCAACTCGTTCGACATTGTGTTTTTGGTGCCGAAGCTTCTAACGTCCTTAGAGCTTGTCACGATGACCCACGGGTGGTCACCACGGTGCTAATCTCACGGCTAATAAAGTTTTCGATGCCGACTTCTTTTGGCCTACTATCTATCGTGATGCACATGCACTCGTAAAGTCGTCTGATTCGTGCCAACGTCAAGGAAAATCGTCTCAACGTGATGAAATGCCGTAAAACATAATTCAAGTGTGTGAGATTTTCGACATTTGGGGCATAGACTTTATGGGGCCGTTCCCATCGTCTCATGGTAACAAGTATATCCTCGTCGCCGTTGACTACCTTTCTAAGTGGGTGGAAGCTAAGGCTTTACCTACTAATGATGCTCGTGTGGTAGTGAAGTTTTTGAAGCAACTATTCTCTCGGTTTGGAACCCCTCGCGCTATTATAAGCGATCGTGGAACCCATTTTTGTAATGACCAATTCGAGAAGGTCTTAAAGAAATTTGGAGTTACTCATCGTCTTCCTACGACTTATCACCCGCAAACGAGTGGACAACTCGAGGTTTCAAACCGATCTTTGAAGAGGATTTTAGAGAGGTCGATTGGAGAAAACCGTGCTTCATGGTCCGACAAACTCGATGACGCTTTATGGGCCTTTTGGACCGCTTATAAGACACCTATCGGTTGTACTCCTTATAAGTTAGTCTATGGGAAGAATTGTCATTTGCCCATTGAATTGGAGCATAAGGCATCTTGGGACCTTAAGCATGCTAATTTTGACTTGAAGACCGCGGGAGATCACCAGAAAATACAATTGAATGAATTGGATGAATTAAGAGATAATGCTTATGAAAATTCATTAATTTTCAAAGAAAAGACTAAAAAGTTTCATGATGCAAAGATTAAAAACCGGGTTTTTAACGTTGGTGATCAAGTGTTACTTTTTAAATCTCGATTAAAGATATTTTTCGGGAAATTGAAATCTCGTTGGTCGGGTCCTTTCACCATTACACAAGTGTTTCCTTATGGGATCATCGAGCTAGCTCAAAATGATGGTCCTAACTTTAAAGTGAATGGAAATAGGCTTAAGCACTACTTTGGTGGGGAAGTTCCTTCATTGTATGACCTCGACCAAGCCACCTTCCCCAATGATAATTGGCATTGAGGGGATCGAGTCGAGCTCATGACTCGGTAATAAAAAACGAGGTGCCTCGTGGGGGAGATCCCATGCTTATCCTTTTATGCTTTCTAATAAATAATGAGAGGGGATTTGTGCCCTTCCAACTCGTTGTCTCATGGTTGTTTGTGAATGTGTTATTTAGATCATCATCACAACGATTGAAGACTCCCGTGTTCGTTTACGTGAGCCTCGATTGTTTGCTTGAAGAAGTTTTTCACGAATCCATGACATATCCTTTATTGTTCTAACAATTATCTTTTAGCATACTTAATAAACGGCTTTAGATATATTGTTGATCACCTTTTCCATTCTAGATCCTAAGCATTCGATTCTTCGTCTCTAGTATGGGGGTGCTCCACCTTTAGACTCGAAACATTAAGGACAATGTTTAATTTTAGTATTGGGGGGGGGGGGGGGTGAATAGGTACTTGCTTTGCTACGCCCTCACGTTTTCCAATTTTCAACATTTTGTTTTGTTTTGTTGCTAATAAGGCTAAAAATGGCCAAATTTTAAATTTTTCCTTAGTTTTCATAAGTGTTTTAAGACACGAATATATATTTTCCGATGGGTAGAATATGAACTAATTTTTGACTTGATGGGCATTTGGAGCCCTTTACATTCCTTAACCTCCTCGAATCAAGTTTTGCTAGACTTTTATATAGGGAACTTTAAAACGCGAAAGTCTTAGCTCATTTGGGTTAAGAACAAGAACTTTTCGCAAATTCCTATAATTGATCCTAGAAAGTCACTTATCAAGGGAACTATAAAATGCATTCTCTAAACTTGAAAAAGTACAAGAAAGTCCAAGATCCTATAGGTGGCTTGAAAACCCAAAACTTCGATTTGATATAGTCTTAATGAAAGCTAGTCCAAATTTGGCTTAATTTTGACTTGCATGGCTAAGTATTCACGAGTCTCTTTAATTAGAGGTCTTTAAATAGTGAAGAACGAGAGATGATAGAGTTAGACAAGTGATCATGCTAATTGTAGAACATGAAAATGTTCTTTCAAAAACTCATATGTTTTTAATTGTGGCTTTTTCTCCCATAAGATCAATGCATTAGGAATAAAAATAATTGCAATAAGTAAGGTCGCACGATTTGAAAGGTTACTTAGCTTCTAGCAAAAGATCGTTTAAAAGTTGCTCGGGGTTGAATAGAGTTCATAGCCGAGGCATAACTTATTGAAGCGGGATGCGAAGATTGGTAAAGATCCAAAAAGGCCCTAACAAGGCATGAGGAGCTCTATTTTGTTGCTAAAGATCCAAGATGATGTGAAGTATCATTGTTCCAAAATCAATATGAAGGATCGAGACACACGACAAAAAGCAATTACTCCTCTAAAGATCATGGAGAAAGTCTATCCAAAAAGACCCTTACAAGGTATGAGGATAAATATATCCAAGTCCTAAAAGGAGGCGGATCGTTGTATATCAAAATCCAAAATACAGATTGAAGAAAAATGATGAAGTCGTGGTCCAAGTATGAAGAATCTCTCAAAAAGTCAAGTGAAGAAATTCCAAAATATGAAGAGAAGACCATAATTTCAAGAACGTCTTCCCAAGATTTGAAGTATGAAGTACATGCCAAATATCGGTCCGAGAAAGGTCTCAAATCGTGAAACGAGTTATGTCAAGATATGAACTTAAGGAGATACTCGAGAAGCCGTTTTAAAAGATTTTATCCTTCGGCTAACTATCGATTAACTTTACTTTCTGACTAATAAATACTCAAATAAGTCAATATGAATCACTTGTGATCCATGACAAATAGTTAAAAAAATTCTAGAAACCCATTCCCTTTCATAATAACTAGGATTGCGGGGAGAAAAAGTATTACACAATTTGGACGTATGAGTAGTGTTAGTATTGTGACTTGTACCAACAATGATCTCGTTTTTGCACTTAGCATGGAATGTATGACAATTAAGAATGACGAAATTTACTCTATGGGACATTTACTTGTTTCTATTCATTGACCCTAAAAGTGACACACGTGATGAAAATCATACACTATGTCTTTACACATCTTCATAGTATTGTTGCAAGTCTTTTACTTTTCGATAAAGGTTAATAAAATCGAATTTTGGTGATGCTTAGATACTTTATTCTAGCATTGCGTGAGGGCACGACAATGGCTTAGTATGGGGGAGTGATGAGATGGCATTTATACATGATCTTATCGTTCTTTTCGGGCTTTAAATGCATAAAATGTCATTAATATACCATATATATGCTTGTATTTGTTTACTTGTGTGTTTTAGGTATGGATATCGTGAAAAAGACAAAAGACCACAAGAAACAAGGAAAAACGGACACGAGAAAGGAAGCTGTACAAAGTACCCGGGCCCTAGTTATAGATTTCTCAAAGAAAAACCCTTGAATATTTGAAGATGTACAAGATTGATCCCTCATTTATGAAGAAATGACACTTAAAACCCTTGTATATTCATAATTAAAAGTTTGGTCCCTTAAGTTTGTCAAAGTTACAAAAAGGTCCTTCAACTTTGAAGAATTGGCAAGTTTAGTCCCTCATCAATTCTAAATTGTCAATAATGGTCCCTCATGAAGTCAAAGATACATTGAATACCTTTGAAGATCAAGAATGTCCAAGATCAGTCCTCAAACTAAGCAAAATGGCAAAAACAACCCTTGAAACCCTTATCACAAAGTTTGGTGGCCAATGTGTGAAGTTTGAAAGTTATTTAACAAAGGAAAAATCGTTTTTGGCTGAATAAACATTGTTTACATACTTTCCCAAAACACAAGGACTCTTATTGTCATTTCCCAAACTTCAAACCAAATAACCACGCGCCAAACAACTCTACACCCCCTTTTTCGGATCAAAATCTATACTATTTACCCACATGAACCCAGATTTTACTCCACTTAAAACAAAGGGTTAATTTTAATTACCCAGTCCCACGTTTGATTCACACACTTGAAAACCCATCCCACACCAAAAACCCTCAACCCCACTCACCAATGGTCCCCACCATTCAACCCGTTACCCAATCATATCACACCCTCCTCTCCAAGTAAAGACACGTGGCCAAATCAACAGCTAACACTCATTGCTTAGACCCAAAGCTAAAATGAACGTCTTTGATTCATTTGGATAACTCAACAACAAAATGCGTCTAGAAGATTTCAAGGGCATCTTAGGGATTTCATAGTCTAGGGTTTTGCTTATTTGTGCCTTGTATTTGTGTATATAAAGACTCCTCAGCATGTGAGAGAGCTTTTGTTCCAGATTTTAGCTATCTTCTTTGTAATCCCTTTTTATGAAATAAAATTTGAATTTCTGAAAATCATTAATTCTCTTGTGTTATTTATAAAAGTTTGGTATCTGAATAGCTAAGATCTGAGTTCCAATTTATCATTTGTTGGTTTTTGAGGAAAGGTTTTATGGGATAAAACTCTTGTTTTCAAAAAAATCAGATTTCATAGTTATTTGTTCATCCTTGCTATTTGTTGTTCTTAGCAGGTACAAGGAAGCTGGTGCTTGTTTTGCTAGCACCTAAGCTCAAACAATCCAAGGTGTGGATGTACATCTTGGAGGTTTACATCTCTATTCCTTTTTCATTTTTCTGATTTTTGTATGATTTTTGATATTTGATTGTGGATCTGTGTTTCTGTGGTTGATTTGTGTTACTAAGGTTGGATTATTGTTGTTAGGGTTGATTAGATCTTGTTTGGAAGGTTAAATCATAACAATCCTTTAGAAAATTGAGAGATCAGATTCCAAAGGGGTGTTTGGGTTAACTGATTCAAAGGGATTTAAGGCAACTAGTGTTGTTGTTTTTGGTTCTATTAGATTGGTATCTGTTTATCTGGTGCAAAGGGTTCATTATCTGCAAGTTTTGTGGCTTGAAACACCTAAATCCAACAAAAGGCTATAAAATCTGTTTAACTTGAGTATTTTGGCTAAAATTTTGGGGACACCTAGATCTAAGGGTAGACTAGGGTTAACAAGTGCTAAATTTTGGTTAACTTAATCAGGGAAAGGGATTTGAGGGCTTGAAATTGGATTGGTGGTCAATTAGATCAACAGATTTTGGATAATCACTTTTGCTAATCAGTAACTTTTGGTGCTTGAATCTGCTTATTTACTTTGATCCATTGCTTGAAACAGGTTTATTTGTGATTATTGGACTCTATTATAGCTTGTGTGTGCATTTGGTTCAATTTGGCAGGCTTATTCATGCTCAATCTGCTTATTTGTTCATAACTGCTTATTTTCAAGGTCTATGGCATATCTGAGAACTGTTTGCTTATTCTGTGCTTATTGAGTGAACCAAATTGTTATTTCTTTGTTGATATAGACTCCTTGTGATCCCCTGATTACAAGGGTGCCCTTGTTTCCATTTGAATCCAACTAGATCTCTCTAAAAAAGCAAGTCAAATAGTCAAATAAGTGGGAACTCCTTTCCCCTGCTGCTAGCCACTGCTAGTGTTATTTCAACTGGTGCTTATCAATAAGTTATTCTAGCTTATTTTAACCTGCAACAACTTTGAATTTGTAATAGGTGTCACTTATATGACCCATTTGTTCATTCTGGAGCATTTGAGTGGTTGACTTTTAGGTTTGACTAGAAAACCAAGAACATTGACTTTTAAATAATTGCTTATCAGCTTATTGTGCTTATTTGGCTTGGCTTATTGAAATTTTCTTTGTTGATTTGTCTTAGTTAAGTCATTTAGAGTCTTTTGTAACTTATTAGAAGGTCTGAGGTGGTCTAGAACTCTAAGTCGACTATTTTGTCTTTTAGTGAAATTCTATTTGGCTTATTTCTGGCTTATTGAGTGTGCTTTTTCAAAATTTCTTTTCACAGATCTCTTAGGCATCTCAAAATAAGGTTGTGTGTCTAATCTGAGCTTATGTCATTGGCTTATTGCTTAATGGGCTTATTGGCCCAATAAGAATAAGCTGTTAACCTTTTAAGCTGTGATAAGCTCAAAACCAGCTTTTGGGCCTTCAGACTTTTATGTTTAGAATTCATTTTTCAGTAAGATAGGACTTTTTAGGTCATTTGGGCCAAGTTTGAGTTTTTGGGCCAAAAAGCCCATTAGTTTGGACTGTTTTCTATTTTAGCCTATTTGGGGGCCCATTAGGGGTATTTTGGTCATTTCACTTCATTTTCTGATTATTTAGGTAAAAACAAAATAGTTTGCAAGTTTTTAGAATTTTTTAGATTTTTTGGATTTTTAATATTATTTTAATAATTAATTTCAATTTTCACATTTTTGCACTTTTTATATTTTTCTTAGGTTAATTATATTAAAATAGGATTTTTGCAACTCTTAAATTAATTTTATCTTCATTTGTCTAACTTCTAGAATTATTTTAAGCTTTTAATAGATTTTAATCATTTTAAATAGTTTTAATTAGTTCAAAAATTCATAAAAATAGTTTTTATTCTTATTTAGTCATTTTAGAGGTTTACAAAGTGAAAAATCTTTATTTCAGTTTTTTAATAATTAGTTTGATTTTTAGGGCTTTAATTAGCATTTAAAAATTAATATTTAATTAATTAAAAGGTTTGAAAAAGTTTTGATCATTTTTAAACTCTTAATTTATTTAATTTGATTTTTGGTAATTTCTTGGGAATTTTTAGAATTAGTTTTTATTTTAGCTCTTTTTACGGTTTTAATTTTAGTCGTCGTAGTAATAATTTTCACGTCTTCGTCATTCTATTTTCTCATCCCCTTCTTTCAAATATTAATCTCAAATATCATTGCATTTTAGTCACACACATATACCTCATTGGGAAACGAACTTAATTGGGTCATTAGTGTTTGATTTTCCTAAATCATCCCTTAATGCTTACCGCTTTTACGCCTTTTTCCTAAAAGGTCGTATTTTACCACAATCAGGCATAAAGCCCCTACTTTAAACAATATTAGCTTAAAGTCCAAGACCGGTTTTCCCGACTAACCTATTACAATACAAGACCTTTAACGACTAAGATGACCTATTACATTCTTGTTCGACTATATAAAATATAGGGCTAACAATCTCCCCCAATTTATCGGTCATCTTTAAAATGCATTAGATGATTGAGTGAATACATTCTTGTGGAGGCAATCTTCCTTATTGGGTCTTGTATCTTGGTCTTCATCTTGTTTGTAACGGATTTGTTCCTTCATGCTTTTGTGATCTTTATTTTGAGCCTTTGTCAATTTACTTTGAGTGCTTGAGATCTTCAATCTATCCTTGATAGTGTTCATCTTGTGCTCCTTGTGACAAGATGACCTATTACATTCTTAAGTATCTGGATCATTGCCATCTTGTGCTCTTGTGACTTCTGAATCTACATCGGTTAGTACCCAGCTACGCCACCTTCTTGATATGCAACAACATATATAGACACAAACGAAATGACTTTGAACATTTCACCCTAACTCGGTAGCGTTTTACCTCCGGTTGGTGAAGACCGTTAGACGGTATTAGATACTAATACAAGGCTTTTGACACCCCGTATAAAAATTAGTTCGTTTAAGTATGTCTCTTCGAATTGAAAACTGTGTTTAATGTGTGACTCAGTCTTTCTTTGGTGGAACAAAAGTTGTGTCGTTGTAGTATATTAAAAAGTGCAAAACAATTAAAGTAAAAGGTGTAAAATTAAAATGGGGTTGAAATAAATCTAAGTCTAATTAAAAGTAAAGGGTGCAAATATTTAAAAACGTGTCGGAAAGTAATTTGATTAAATGAGTAAAAATTAAAGCGTGACGAGAATTAAAATTGACAAGGTATTAAAATGAGAACGTAAAAATTAAACAAGACAAAATATAAAAGTAAACCCACCATCGGAATACATTCCGATCAGTACAATCGGAATGTACACAAACTCTGATCGGAATAAGGAATGGGCCTGGATCGGAATGCTGTCACCTTTCCAATCGGAATAACCAAACTTACCCTGATCGGAATATGCCTCGTCGGAATGAACTTACCTTTCAGATCGGAATGTGAAGAATGGACTCAGATCGGAATAACTGTCACGGAATAACTGTCACTTACCTCCTGATCGGAATACTAATCAAACCCAGATCGAAATGCACTAAAATTACACTAATCGGAATGTCAACACAACACCCCAGATCGGAATGCCAGTCAGAAAACCAAAACCCTTTTCCGACCAAGCCAAGGAGCTATGGTCAGAATAATAAACCCTTTTCCGACCTGTATGGTCGGAATATAGTAAAAGGGATGAAAAATAAGCTAAACAAATAAGCTATAACTCAAATAAGCACACACCTAAAATCCTAAGCAAACACGTATAAGAAAAAGCTAATAAACTGAAATTTAAAGACTTTTAAAACACGAAATGAAAAAGATTTACGAAAACAAACTTTATATAAAAATAACTTTTATAAAAACTTAAGAAACTTAAAATAAACACAAATAAGCTATAAGAATCAATAAACCAAAACAATCAAAAGCATAAAAACATAACCTTTAATCAAATAAGCAACACAATAAGCATGTAAACAAAGATAAAAGCATAGAAAGAAAGGAAGAGTGAGAGATTGAACAAGTAAAGTAAAGGTGCAATAAAAGTAAAAGTAACTTACTTGAAAATTAAAGTGCAAGACAAGGTAATTAAAAGTGCAATAAAGTAAATGTGCAAGTAAAATAAAGATGGAAGAACTAGTGTCACTCTAGCCAACAAAAACTAATGAAATGAATATGAAGGCTATTTATAGGGGATTAGGGAGATGGTTAGAGGAAGCTTCCTCCCCTCCTTCCTTTCTTCTTAATTGCATGATCAAGTCCTTAAGCTTCTTTAATCTTCTTAAATCTTCTTAATACTTGGACTTTGTCTTAGGATTTCTTCGAACTTGTCTTTTAATTCTTCAATAATTAAGACTTGAGTTCTTCGGCTTTAAGTAAACTTCTGTCTTTTGACTTTTTCTTCGATAAATCTTCAGAATTGGTCTTGGACTTCCGTTCTTTTTGAACTCTTGACTTTTTGACTTCGTCTTTCATCTTTTTCTTCAATAAAAGCCCGTGAATGCCCGTGTTTTCTCCATTTTTCACAATTTCGTCCTAAATCACAACAAAAACACAAACCACGCATAATTCCGACATAAATGACATAAAATACACGTTTTGGTCCGGTTATTATTGTAATTAAGTGGTAAAAAGGATGGGTGTTTACACACCTATCAAATCCCCTACACTTGACCATTGCAATGTCCTCATGCAATGCATTAGTTACAAAGCACGTTTACATTTTTCATCATAATCAATCCACCTTGGCCTTTATTAAAGAGATAGAAAACTATAAAAATTCAAAGTAAAGAAATCAAAAACATACCTTGGGTTTTGGAAATGTCATGAATAATCATCATCCTCAAGTTTTCACTTTCTCCAAACCAAGCTTAAAAACGAGATCATTGTTATTATAAGTTAGCAAACTAACACGAACTAATGTGGGCCAATTATTCACTTAGACTCCCTTATTCCTAGGGGTATCTCTTATATTTTATTGTTGTCTTGAATGATCACGAGGATGCATTTTTGACTTATTTCGATAGTTATTTAGTCCGAAAATAAAGTGAACGATTTAATCAATAGTTAGCTAAAGGACAAAATCTTTTAAAACTGCTTCTCGGAACCTCATAAAGTTCATATCTTGGCATAACTCGCTTCGCGATTTGAGACCTCCGATATTTGGCTGCGACTTCATACTTCAAACCTTGAGAGACGTTCATGAAATTATGGTCTTCTCTTCATAATGGAATTTCTTCACTTGAAGTTTTGAGAGATTCATACTTGGACCACGACTTCTTCATTTTGCTCCAATCTTTATTTTGGACTTTGATATACAACGATCCGCCTCCTTTTTGGACTTGGCTTCATTTATCCTCATACCTTGTTAGGGCCTTTCTCGATAGACTTCTCCATGACTTTTGGGGAGAATTTGCTTTTCGTCGTGTGTCTCGATCCTTCATATTGATTTTCGACAAATGATTCTTCACATCACTTTGGATCTTTAGCAACAAAATATAGCCCTCATGTCTTGTTAGGACCTTTTTGGACTCGCCAATCTTCGCATCGCGCTTCAATAAGTTATGCCTTGGCTATGAACTCTAATCCATACCGAGCAACTTTTAAACGATCTTGGGCTAGAAGCTAAGTAACTTTTCAAATCGTACAACCTTGTTTATTGCAGATAAATTTATTAGCAAGCGATGGGAGAATAGGCTTATAATTAACTCACATAAATTCACGAAAGAATACCAAACTTATAATTGGCTCTATCATCTCTCGTTCTCCACAGTTTAAAATCTCAAGGAATGAGACTCGTGGATGCTTAGCCTATTAAGTCAAAGTTTTGGGTTTTCGAGTCGCCTATAGGATCTTGCAAACTCTTTGACTTTTTCAAGTTTAGAAATCGCGTTTTAAAGTTCCCTTGATAAACGACTCTATAGGATCAATTATAGGAACTTGCGAAAAGTTCTTGTTCTTAACCCGTGAGAGTTAAGACTTTCGTGTTTTATAGCTCCCTATATAAAAGCCTAGCAAAACTGGACTTAAACACGTTAAGGATACTAGCTAGAGTAACTTAGATAAGTAAACTCGGGTTGAGTCAAAAGATTCACAATGTTTGAAAATTAAAACCACTTTATTAAACATTTATTCTAGCAAAGAAAGAAAATAGCTATACAAAGGGAAAAACTAATAGGCCAAAATAGATCAAAAATTTTGAAAAATGTCGAAAAAATGATTTTCCGGTTAAAATGAGGACAAATACAAGGAAAAGACCACTTAACTTCGATAGAAGTCCCCCCTACACTTAAGATAAACATTGTCCTCAATGTTTAAGCATGTGGGAGTAAACTCCCCTACACTTAGGACATTGTGCACTTTGTTTAAATCTCGCTAAGGAGGAGACAACTAAAGAGATTCCTATTTTAATATTGAGAAAATATAAAATAGTGAATCGAAAAGAGTTTAGGATAGAACCGGGAAGAAGTGAACACGGAATCACGGGTCGTCAAGAATCATCAAGAGTGGATAATTGAGCTCGAATCCCTGATTAAGAGAGGAGAGGAAATAGCAAACACCAACGGGTCTCCCCTACACTTAGGATAAAGAAAGCGAAAAGATAGATACATGGGTTGCCTCCCAAGAAGCGCTTGATTTTTGATTACCGAGTCATGAGCCTGACTCGACCTTGATCATCATAGGAAGAAGCATGAAACATATCCACCAGGATCAAAGACATAGTTTTCGTCCATCAAATAGCACAAGCTTAAGGCGAACAAGGCAAGCCAAAGAAGAGTAGGCAAGGTTCCCTTAAGCAGCGATGGAGCACGATGGAAGCAAGGGTGAAGTGGTGCAAGCAGATTTCCATAAGTTCTAAAGATATTTCCTTTTATTTCATCAGGTGGATACTGAGATGGCTGCAGAATAACGATACCGGGGTCGAACACCTTTTCCTTTAAGGGAAAATAGCACTCAGGCTCAGCAAAATAGGAAGAAGATCCGCGAAGAAGCACAACCTCGTCCTCAGAAGGGGGACAAAGAGGTGTTAAATCATATGTGTTGCAGATATTGGTGTCGACCGGTTTCTTCTCCTTTGAAAGAATGTTCTTCAAATCCAAAGTAGGATCAAGACGATAATCTTTAAAATCATAAGGAGGAGCATCACTCTCATGAGGGAAGTAAGTATTGAGAAAAACAGAGAAATCTTCCTCAAATGAGTAATCGTCCAAAGTAGGATCGAGTGATGGCGGAGGATCTTCATCATGGGAAGAATCGCTCGATAGAGTATCGGCCTCATCAAAATCATCATATGTGGGCAGGTCGGGATACTCAGAGGTACAATCATCAAAATCTCCGAATCTGAGCTAGAATCATCATCATAAGCATCAAAGATCGGTAGAGAATCATAAATGGGAGAAGCGTCCAAATTGGATAGAGAATCATCCACATCATCGTGAAAAAGTGGATTATCATTGCAAGACTCGAATAGAGGATTGTTGTAGATGACAAAATCATCGAGCACATTAATCATATTCGCAGATTCTCGTCCATAGGATTTGCTTGTAAGCTTCCCCATTTTAAAAACTTGTGAATCATTCCCGACTCTTAAGATTAACTCACCTTCGGCAACATCAACTAGAGCTCGTCCGGTTCTCAAGAATGGCCGACCAAGTATTAAAGGAATACGAGGGTCCATTTCATAATCAACAACGACAAAATCGACCGGGAAAGTAAATGTGCCAACTTTGATGAACACACTTCGGCAATACCAACGGGGTAAGCGAGAGTGCGATTTGCAAGTTCAAGAGTCATCTTCGTTGGAGTGAGGTCGGGTAATGATAGTGTTTTCCAAACACTCAAAGGCATAAGATTAATACTAGCCCCGAGATCAGCTAGGGCAGTAAATTCTTCAGTTTTGTTGAAAACGCAAGGCAACACAAAACGACCGGGATCTCTAAGCTTTTCCGGAAGTTCTTTAAGAATGACTGCAGAGCAGTTTTCATTTAAGCGTGTGTTGGCGAGCTCAATCAACTTTTCCTTCTTGTTAAGCAATTCCTTGAATGCTTTGACAAGTTTCGGCATGTAGACAAGTGCTTCGAGAAAGCTAATGTTGAAGTTCATTTGAGAGATCATCTTCACATAGCTCGACACTTGAGAGTCATCCTTGGTTAGCATTTTGGTCTTGCCTAAGCGTGAAGGATATGGGATATTAGGTTTGGGTGGTGAAGGTGAAGGTGTAGGTAAAAGTTGAGATGTTGAAGGGTCCTTTCTAGGTACATCGTCATGACGAGGCGGAGACGGTAATGGTGTACTAATACTAGGTGTAGGAGGAGTAGAGATAAATGGTGGTGGAGGAGGTGTAGATGATGGGGGCGGGATCGGTGGATCGACAATGGTAATTCCACTACGGGTAGTAATAGCACTCACATTTTCTCGCGGATTGGTGACGGTGTTTGAAGGTAGAGAACTCGAAGTAGAAGGTTGAGCGGCGGGCAAGAAACTAGCAAGCATATTCTTCAAATCATTTGTTTGATTGCTGAAGGAGGATTAGATATTATCTCGAAGCTCGGATCTAATCTCATTCCCTTGCTTGGTAATATCTCCTTTAAGATTGATAATTTGGCTCTGTAGATTCTTGATTTGCTCACCTTGGGTTCTCATGATGGCTTCAACATCAGGGTTAATGGGTGGGGGTTGTTGGGCGGGTGGGTGATAAGGATTAGAAGCTCTTGGTGGGATTTGGTTGCTTCTATTGTAGTTGTTGGCGGGGTTTTGGTTTTGAGGAGAAAAACCGAGTGAAAGGTAATTGTTGGACCGGTAACTCAGCAAATTTCTATCCCCTTGAGGTCGAGCTTGGTAATTTTCCGGTGAATAATTACCATAAGCTGCATACACATTTTCTGGATTTCCTTGAGTCGAAGGACAATCGGTGTATGAGTGAGGACCGCCGCATGTTTCACAAGGATTAGCAACCGCTTAAACTTGTTGTTGTTGGTTTGAAGCGAGAAGCAAGATACTTTTGCTCATTTCAGTCATCATGCGTGTGAGTTCGGTCATATCAGGGTTTGCTTAAGTGGAAGAAACATTGACTCTCGGGTTGTTCCTTGAAGAAGCGAAGGAATCCCAGTTTTTGTGGTGAGTAGTCATGTTCTTAATAAGCTCTCTACACTCCTCGGGTCTCCTTTTCATAAATGTGCCACCGGCGGCTGCATTAATCGTATCACGATCTCGAAAAGTCAAACCGTTGTAGAAAGTATCAATTAAGGTCACAGGGAGCATGTTGTGGTTTGGAAAACAATCAATCAAGACATTATATCTTTCCCAAGCATCAAAAAGAGATTCATCGGGATCTTGCATGAAACCGCTGATTTGATTGCGAAGGCTCGTGACCATGGATGGTGGAAAGTAGCGCGACAAAAAGCGTTGAGTCATGTCATCCCAAGTATGAATTGAATTCTTTGGAAGACGATCAAACCATTTCTCGGCATGATGTGATAAAGTATGTGGGAAGAGTTGAAGACGTAGAACATCCATTGTGGCACCAGGCAACTTCATGCTTTGGTTGATGGCAATGAACTTGTCGAGGTGTTTGTTGGCATCATCATCAGGCAATCCATGAAATGGGTTAGTTTGCACTTGCTGAATCATGTGGTGCTTCAACGAAAACTCCGGAGCATTGATTTGCATCGGCGCAATCGGTCCTCCTCGTCCAAACATGGTAGGTTGACAAAGCTCCTCCATTGTCTGAAGATCGGGCTGTGGAAGAACATTGTTGTTATTCTTGAGGTGCGGTGGATTATTATTGTTGTTAACACCTGGCATACTTAAATCTTCTTGAGTCTCGGGCTCTTGATAATTAGAAGATCTAGTACGCATACACCTACAAAGGCAAAAGAAAACAATACCAAACACAAAGACAATATATATACACAATAAAAATAAAATCTTTTTGGATTTTTGAAATTTTTAATTTTTATGGATTTTTATCAATTTTTAATTTTGTATGGTTTTTTTAAATTTTAAGCAAGAAAAATAACGCTCACAAATGAACGGACCCCAAAAAGCAACGCGTCTTTCACAAAAAACCGTTAATCTTTACGAAAAGAGCCGGCAGCGGCGCCATTTAATACAAGGCTTTTGACACCCCGTATAAAAATTAGTTCGTTTAAGTATGTCTCTTCGAATTGAAAACCGTGTTTAATGTGCGACTCAGTCTTTCTTTGGTGGAACAAAAGTTGTGTCGTTGTAGTATATTAAAAAGTGCAAAACAATTAAAGTAAAAGGCGTAAAATTAAAATGGGGTTGAAATAAATCTAAGTCTAATTAAAAGTAAAGGGTGCAAATATTTAAAAACGTGACGGAAAGTAATTTGATTAAACGAGTAAAAATTAAAGCGTGACGAGAATTAAAATTGACAAGGTATTAAAATGAGAACGTAAAAATTAAACAAGACAAAATATAAAAGTAAACCCACCATCCGAATACATTCCGATCAGCACAATCGGAATGTACACAAACTCTGATCGGAATAAGGAATGGGCCTGGATCGGAATGCTGTCACCTTTCCAATCGGAATAACCAAACTTACCCTGATCGGAATATGCCTCGTCGGAATGAACTTACCTTTCAGATCGGAATGTGAAGAATGGACTCAGATCAGAATAACTGTCACTTACCTCCTGATCGGAATACTAATCAAACCCAGATCGGAATGCACTAAAATTACACTAATCGGAATGTCAACACAACACCCCAGATCGGAATGCCAGTCGGAAAACCAAAACCCTTTTCCGACCAAGCCAAGGAGCTATGGTCGGAATAATAAACCCTTTTCCGACCTGTATGGTCGGAATACAGTAAAAGGGATGAAAAATAAGCTAAACAAATAAGCTATAACTCAAATAAGCACACACCTAAAATCCTAAGCAAACACGTATAAGAAAAAGCTAATAAACTGAAATTTAAAGACTTTTAAAACACGAAATGAAAAAGATTTACGAAAACAAACTTTATATAAAAATAACTTTTATAAAAACTTAAGAAACTTAAAATAAACACAAATAAGCTATAAGAATCAATAAACCAAAACAATCAATAGCATAAAAACATAACCTTTAATCAAATAAGCAACACAATAAGCATGTAAACAAAGATTAAAGCATAGAAAGAAAGGAAGAGTGAGAGATTAAACAAGTAAAGTAAAGGTGCAATAAAAGTAAAAGTAACTTACTTGAAAATTAAAGTGCAAGACAAGATAATTAAAGGTGCAATAAAGTAAATGTGCAAGTAAAATAAAGATGGAAGAACTAGTGTCACTCTAGCCAACAAAAACTAATGAAATGAATATGAAGGCTATTTATAGGGGATTAGGGAGATGGTTAGAGGAAGCTTCCTCCCCTCCTTCCTTTCTTCTTAATTGCATGATCAAGTCCTTAAGCTTCTTTAATCTTCTTAAATCTTCTTAATACTTGGACTTTGTCTTGGGATTTCTTCAAACTCGTCTTTTAATTCTTCAATAATTAAGACTTGAGTTCTTCGGCTTTAAGTAAACTTCCGTCTTTTGACTTTTTCTTCGATAAATCTTCAGAATTGGTCTTGGACTTCCGTTCTTTTTGCACTCTTGACTTCTTGACTTCGTCTTTCATCTTTTTCTTCAATAAAAGCCCGTGAATGCCCGTGTTTTCTCCACTTTTCACAATTTCGTCCTAAATCACAACAAAAACACAAACCACGCATAATTCAGACATAAATGACATAAAATACACGTTTTGGTCCGGTTATTATTGTAATTAAGTGGTAAAAAGGATGGGTGTTTACACACCTATCAGATACCGTACCTGTGATCAGGTAGATTCGATTAAGAACCTCCTTGACAAGGTTTCCCGGCGATAGTAGCCAGTTCTCTTTACTCGACTGTCTCAAAGCAGACTGCGAACGTAAAGAGTGATTCATAAGGATAAATTATCCGTCTGATTAGAGTCGTCAATTCAGAATTCCTGGAACAAGTTTGATTCTATAAGAATTACTGTTGCTTTCTAGTTTGTCACAAGCTTGATTCATAGAGAATCTTACGAGTCACCTACCGCAGTGCTGTTTGATGTTGACACTAGAAGGATTTCCATTCGTCACTGTGAGCATTGAAGAGTGTCACTCTGAATGTTCTGGCAAGATCACATGGATTTTACGAAGAACCCTAGAATCAAGTTTGAATCAATTGAGAATCCAAACTTAGTTGCTTTCCAGTTCTCACAAGTTTGATTCGTGTAGAATCGCACAAGTTACCTACCATGAGCTTGTTTAATGTTGACTCAAGCAGGATTTCCATCTTCATCATGAATCGTATCACTCAGATGTTCTGGCAATATCTCAAGGATAATGCGTAGGACTCGATTGTGTCATAATGAGATGATAGATAGATCTCGTTTGGCTCTAGTACCGATAGGTGCATTTTAGTAGTCGGAGGCTGGAGCAGACTACCACCTTTTCAATATTAACTAACTCGAAGTGAGAAAGTCAATAAATACGTGTTGATCTCCGTGACAATGAGACAAGTTTCTTTTGAGAGAAACTTGAATGGCTGGGGAAGGGTTGTGCATTGCATCACTGGGTCCATGACGACTTGTCTTCAATAGATGTATTCAACTCTTTCAATGCTTACCAACACGTCATCACTAGCACCTTGTTGTGATTGTTCCAATGATAACTTATGTAATTGGTCCGCATTCAGCTTCATTCCACTCCATCTTTCCTAAGGACAACTACTTCTAGCTATGGGATGTCCTTGGGTAGATCCCTCCGGTTCTGGTTGGATCATAGGACTTAGTTTCCTATCCTAAACCATCATTTGACTCCACCGTTCCGTCGTAGATAGTAGGTTGTTTTGGGTATAGATCGTAACCATAAAACCATTGAAAACCATTCAAAGTGCTTGATAAAAATCAAAACTTTTAACACTTTGAAAGTTTTACATTTCTGAAATGCTCCCCTTATACACATGCATCGATATTCGAAATAATTTAGCATGTGAAGGAAAGAGTTGCACTTGAGTCTTTAAGATCACATGTTGCGATATATTACATTTTAATCACATTTTCTCCCCTATCTTAAATATAAAAACATAATATTAGAGATACCAAATGATTAAAATGTGACATTTTCTAAAAATCGTTGGGAGGAAACATGTGTGCACGCATGAATCATGGAAAATTAGTCATCGGGTTGCTCCCCTTCAACAATATATGTGTGTCTTAAAACAACAGTTGACAAAATTTTGGAGAAAACGACACCACAAAATATGTTGAGGTACGAAGATGAGATGCCTAATCCGATATGGTATATTACATATGATAGTTTTAAACTGTTTTCAGAATGTGTTGGATACATAAAATATGACAATTTCAGAGATGTACCCAACAACATTAAAGACTTGATTTTAAAACGCTCCCCCTAAAAAATTGATCAAAATAACATATGACATTTTTGAGATATAAAAACCATTTTATGAGGAAGGGAGTGTTGAGCATACAATTTTGAAATATTTAGAAAAACCTTTTGACAAATTCTTGAAAAATTGTGTTCAACGGTTTTAAAATAATCTTGATAGAAGACTTCTCTTCTATTGCTTAGGGAAAGCGCACTGAAACGTACACTTCCCTTTCGGGTCCGTTTTTCATGGGCTCAAAACTTTGATTGTTTTGTGACTAACTCATGACCAAGAAAAATAAATTTCCCGTTGTGAGGGATAAGTTATCATCCTAAACTTTCCTTAAGGTAAAGTGCGAGTTCTAAGCTGACATTTACTTAGAAATCGTTTTTCATGAACTTAAAAACATGCATTGTTTTTATGAGAAGCTCATGACCGAGAAATATTAATTTCTCGTTGAGAAGGATAAGTTATCGTCCGTGATAAACTTTCCTTATTTGAGGTCCGAGTCCTAAGCTGTGATGTGCTTAGAAGTCATTATGAGAGAATATCAAGCAGCTTCATTTGCCAGAACCTCCAAGTCATCTGGAGTCATATACTTCATACCAAGACGACCAACGAGATACGCAAACCTATCTTGCGATAGAGCTTTTGTAAACAAGTCTGCCAGCTGGTACTCAGTTCTAGCAAAGTATAATTCCACGATGCCGCGTTCCACTTGTTCCTTGATGAAGTGATATCTGACATGATGTGCTTGGTGCGGGAGTGCTAAACCGGATTGCAAGAGACGGCTATGGCCGACTTTGAGTCACAATACATAGGTATTTTATCAAAGTGGAAGCCATAATCCGTGAGTTGAGTTCTCATCCAGAGGACTTGAGCACAACACGCGGATAGAGACACATACTCTGCTTCTGCGGATGATAGCGAGGTTCAATCCTGCGTCTTTGCCGACCAGCTTACGAGTTTGTCTTCCCCTAGAAATTGTACGCCACCAGAAGTGCTCTTTCTAGTATCAAGGCAACCCGCATGACCAAAATCTGAAAAAGCAATTAGATGAAAATCGGTTTCCTTTGGATACCAGAGTCCTGTGTGAATGGTATTCTTAAGGTATCAAAAGATCCGTTTAACCTCCTTAAGGTGCTTTTCAGTAGGTCTTGCTTGATATCATGCACAATACATGTGGCATGATGAATATCAGGCCTGCTAGCTGTAAGGTACATGAGAGACCCGATCATACTACGATATCGCGTTTGATGTATGGGAGGTGAGTACAAGTCAGTGTCTCGGGATGTGGACGACAAGGGTGTACCAACGCGAGCACATGAGGCCATACCATGCTTTTGAAGTATCTCTTGAGCATACTTAGCTTGGTTAATAAAAATACCACGTGGGGATTGATTAATCTGGAGGCCTAAAAAGAATTTTAGTTCCCCCATCATTGGCATTTTGAATCTGCTGTGTATTAGTTTTTCAAAACGTTTTAAAAGTTTTGGGTTCATAGAACCAAAAATAATGTCATCAACATAAACCTGCACCAGCAATATGTCATCCCTATATTTACTAATAAAGAGAGTAGGATCAATAGAACCTTTGGAGAATCCTTTGGAAACCAAGAAGTTTGATAGTTCTTCGTACCACACCCTTGGAGCTTGTTTAAGTCCATATACAGCCTTCTTGAGACGGTAGACTTTGTCAGGATGATGAGGATATACAAATCCTTCCGGATGATTCACATACACTTCTTGCTTCAAATGACTGTTGAGAAAAGCTGTTTTAACGTCCATCTGATAAACCGTGAAGCCCTTATGTGCAGCATAAGCAAGGAATATCCTGACTGCTTCCAAACGAGCAACTGGAGCGAATGATTCATCATAATCTATTCCTTCTTATTGACGATATCCCTTAACCACAAGACGAGATTTGTTTTTGATGATTGTTTGTTCTTCATCCAATTTATTTTTCTAGATCCATTTGAAGTCGAGAACCGATGTTCCATATGGTCTGTCATTTCCAAACCGCACCGTACCTAGAAACTTCTCCACGAAGTTACTAAGAAGCTTGAGATTGCCCGTCATGTGCTTTGTGCACCCAGAGTCCATTATGAATAGAATGATTTCGACGAGCTGAAGAAGAAATAGGAGACAATGTAGAGTTTGACAAATGGGAGCCCTTGATAGAAGTGGGTTCCAAAATATTAGTAGGCCTAGATGCAAATCCTAAAGGCAAGCTAACATTCATAGACCCAATTACAATAGTGGTAGTCTTAGGTACCCATTTGTATCTGGGTGGTGTAAATCTTGAGTACCCCCGTTTACATGTCCTAATCATGTTCTTATAAAGCTTCTTTAACCTGTTTTGTTTACGCAGAGTAGTGGATTCTAACGCACTTAGTTTCTTAAGTGGTTAAGCAGTGGATTGGTTCATATTTCTTGTGGGTTTTCTAGTACTAGTGGGCACAAGAATAGGCTTCCTAGTTCTAGCATTCACGCCATTATGATTAAAAGCACACGCATCATGATTAAAAGTACGAACACATTTTCCACATTCAACACAAGCAAATTCAACATTCAAGGTCTTAGCATTCAATCCATCATTACATGTAGTTACAGACGTTTTATTCTTAGAAAACTTAAAATTCCTACGGTGGTCTTCTACTTCCAACTTCTTTCCTTGACTATTGTTAGGCATGACCTTATCTTATGTTCTAGTGCTCTTAAGTTGTGGTCCGCTAACGCTAGAAGTGGGAATTATTCCTGTAGAAGAAGACACACGTTGATTAGTTTTCCTAATATACTGAGGTAACCGCATTCGTGCTCTTATCATTTCCTATCTTAGGCAAAGTCTGTGAGGGTTTTCCCAAAACAGATGATTTAGGGCATTTAACCGCATTCGGTTGACGAACGGCAGATGGTTTACCCAATACAAGCTTTCCTTTCATTTTCTCAATGAGTTTCTATAACTCACTGATGGCTATGTCCCTTTCTTGTAGTTGAGCTTTCAAATCATTTATTTCGAAACCTTTTTCATTCAATTGATGAACCGAAGAAGCTGCCAGTTCTTGACACCTTTTATGATTATGAGATTTATCACCTTTTTGTAAAGTAAGTTCAAGAGAAATAAAGTGTTTCTCAAGTTGGGAAAAACTTTCGAAAGTTTGTTATATGACTGAATTTGTTTCAAAAGCCCAACTTCAAGATTTTGAGATTTCGCGTCCGTTTCTGACAATAGACATGTTATATGACAATATTGATTAAGATCGTTATACACACCAAGTATAGCATTCATATGGTCAACATGAAAGTATTCCTTAGAAAGTCGATCAATTTCGTTAGAAAGTTGGTGTTCTTGTGTCTTTAATTTAGTTTGAAGAAAATCAACTTCATCTTCAAGAGATTTAACATATCTTAAACCAATTAGCATTTCCTCAGTGAGATCGTTATAAAATATTTTCACATTATTTGAAAGATCATCGATGGTAGGAACAATACATTGTTGAATGACGACTTCTACTTGTGGGTCAGGTTTAATATTCCAAACGGTATCTCTAGAAACTTTTTCATAATCGACGACACCTTTGTACAAATTTAAAACCCCTTGTTTTATAAAATCAAATTGCTGAACACTTTTACTTTTTTCATCTCATTTACGTTTTTCATCCGTAATTTGTTTTTCTAACAAAATTGATTGCTTTTTGAAACCCATTTTTAAAGAAACTTTCTTTTCCGTTTCATCACTCGGTGGTGGAACATTTGTATACATCTTTTGTTCTTTTGAAAGTTCTTTTTGAGGAACAAACTTAATATGATTATTAGAATCAGAAAGGTTTATCAAATCACTTAAGTTCGATCGACTTTCTTCATGGTGACGAATGATTTCGTCGCAGTCAGGGGAAAGCATAAGAGCAAGATTATCAACATAACAAACGATATCATAAAGAGCAGGCTTGATACATTGAACTTTCTTGAGATAGTCAGGCTTAACAAAACTCGTTTTCATATTTCTATTGAGCATATTCATAGTTTTAATAGACTGACCTGTTTTGTAAACAATGTTGTTTAACGTGTCGACTCTATTTTCCAAAGCAAGAATTTTTTCAATGTCCTTTTCTTCACGAGTTTTATAAAGCTCAGTTTGTTCTTTGTTAACCAACTCTAACTTAGAAATTTGGAGTTTATGCAACAGCAATTGTTCTTCAAGTTCTGATATCTTTTGTTTTGACATATGAATTTCATGTGTTACTTCAGAACAATATTGTTCGTTGAGCACCTTACGTTCATATACCAAACCATTAGCTATTGCAACTCGTCGATCAACTTCTTTTACATAATCACACTCTTTGAGCATGTCTATCTCCTCGGCTAAGGATGTGTTTGCTTGCTTCAAATGTTTATTACCCTCTTTATTTTCCTCAATTTCATGTTATAAAGAATCAATAATAGATGCAAGCAAATCACGATCCTCATCCGATTCAGAATTCTGAGCAGCATTACCGTCATCATTACACATATGCTGTGAATTCGTAGCGATACTGCTATCCTCCGTGTCCATTACATATGTGTCATTGATGCTTTCGGGTTGCTCAGGATGCCGTCGTTCATTAGCAAACACATTATAGTTATAATATGATGGTACCTTTTCAATTAACTCAGTATCAAAGATAGTGTAGAAACTAGAAGGGGGGTTGAATAGTTTCTCATCGATTTATCTCCTAATTAAAATTCCCTTCAATTAGGTGAGTGCATAAAATTATCTTTTACTTGAAAGCTAGTTGCATAATGATTAGGTTCAATTCTAATGCATTAACAATGTGTAGCAAGTCTAATGATAATGAATGTAAGTAATGAGTAAGGAAAGAAACGTCCTAGTAGGAAGACACCAAGATTTATAGTGGTTCGACAACGAGGCTCTATCCTCGTTCCTACTCCACTTCTCGAGTACACCTTACTCGAGATTTACACTATATCCACAAGCTCCCTTCTTGGCAGAGAAACCCTTATAACGTCGCTTACATTATTTTCCGACACTAAGCTAAATGTCGAGACCTAATCTTAGCTAGGACCAATCTACACAATGTCGCCCACTTCACCATTTTACGACACAAGGCTAGATGTGGTGTTCTAATCTAAAGCTAGAACCAATCTTCACAATGTTGCCTACTTCACCATTTTCCTACACAAGGCTTGATGTCGAGTTCTAATCCAAAGCTAGAACCAATCTTCACGACTCTTCACTTTGAAGCTAAGTGAGAACTTCACACAACACAACTACATATCACTTTATAATTTAGTGAGAACTCACAAGACACAACCACATCACTTTATAGTTTAGTGAGAACTAACACAACTAATTACAACTCAAATAAACATATCCTAGTACACACATGTAACTTGGATCTACACAACACAAATCCAAGCACACATATGTGCAAAGGATTTACACAAATCTAATCCAAGTATTCACACATAGCTTGGATGAACACAACTAGTCCAAGTATTCACAAATAGCTTGGATGAACACAACTAGTCCAAGTATTCATAAATACAATGGATCTACACAAGATACAAATAAACAAATGATGAACATGACTAGATCTTTAGGAGAAGGTAATCTTCATCAAAGCTTCATCTTTAATCACATCACAAGTGTGTGAGTGATCTTCTCTTTGGACAAGGTAAAGAAGGAGATCAAGAGGATAATCATGAGTAAACATACTTAACACATTAAGTGATCATTTACAAATGACTAGGATTAGATAGGAGAAAGAAGGCTGAAAGAGATGTCCAAAAAGGGTTAATGAGAATGCAGATTTGATCCACTATTTATAGAAGACAAATGCCAACGGCTATCTGGGGGCGGTTCCTTATCTACCCAGGCGGTTCCTTATCGATAGGGAACCACGTAGGCACTTAAGGAACCGCGGGTAGTAGACAACGCTCCTTTTTATCTTTTAGTGAATTTGAAATATCTAAGGCTGTTTAAACCTTTAAAGGATATTCTTATGGCATTTGGAATATGCCATATTCAAATTTACATTTTTATTTTAATAAAACATTTTCTTAAAAATAAAGTTTATTAAAAATCTTTTGTTACATTTGACAAAAGTAAGTTTTAAGGCTAATCACTTTTATGATTACTAAGTATGAATAAGATATGTTAGTGTAATGATTATTACCTTAATGATAGTGTTTGTTAGATAATTCATTTTTTGATTGTGTTTGACAATAAATGTCTTTGTAATTTGTCGTGATCAAAACTAAGAAAGATTAATTAATACTAACAATGTTTTTAGGCATTGCTTTGCATTAACAATATCCCCCTTTTGATTATGACAAACTATAAACTCATTTACGTAACATACAAGTTTATTCGAATTATTAACGAGTTTATCACTATCATTTCTCCCCCTTTGTCGAAGCAAAAAGGTTAGCACAAGTCTTTGCTAGTAGCTCCCTCGGTGCTTACTCCCCCTTGCTTGGGGCACCAAGTAAATGAGATAAGGTGACATGCTACACAAAAGTTAGAAGAAAGAAAAGAAACACCGATGTATGTATGTGCACTACCTACTAACTAACTTGAGAGGGAGAAGGAAAAGAATTCTCAAATTAGAAGCAAGCATTTGCTAAGTATGTCCAAAGAGTGTGTATTGACCACATCATAGTTCAGTTGGTGGAATAAAGGAAGAAAAGAAACATCCAAACCAATAAAAGATGATTTAAAATGTCAAGGGGTTAAAATTTAGAATTTATGGAATCAGCCATAATTATTTTTACTTTTTAACCATGGTCAACTCTTTAACCAATGTGTGAAATAGAATTAGTGGGAAAGATAATACACATAACATTCATATTACATAAATATGAAATAATATACAAGAGAAATATTCATACACACAATTGTTGATCCCAAACTTAGATCGATTTAGCTTGTGTAAACGAGATTAGATCAATTTATACACGTAGAGAAACTTTGTTTATGTATAAAGTAATTTAAGTGTTATGCGGAATTAACACTTAAACAAGAACACACAAAGGATGTAAAACAAACTTTCACTTGATTGATTGATTCGAACTTGCTTACAATGAAAGTGTTTAACGTATGGAAAACTTATTATGAAACATAACCTAAAGGTCTTCTTTTATAGACATAAGAAGCCTTATACAAGAGTCTACGTATCAACTATTCTATGTAAAGATAATTATAGAAAATACAATGTTGATTCTACCTTTACTAGAAACAAACTAGAAACATAATACGCGTAGACCATATCTTTCTATCAGTGCTTGTCTTCAACCTATCAACGTTTGACTTCTTCCTGTCAGCGCTTGATCTGTCAGCGCTTGTTTTCTTCTTATCAACACTTGTTTTCTTCTTGTCAGCGTTCAAGTGAACTGGCTACATTTTATTCCCAACAATCCTCCCCTAAACTTGATATCTACTCTAGTAATCAAGTTTCTGAATAAAAATTAAGAACTAGGAGGAATCTTACAAATCTTATCATATTGGTAATAAACATGCCTAATCAAATCTTTGGCCACGTCACTTGAATAGTCAATCTCCAGCTGTGTTGTCTTCATCTTGTCCAAAACTTCTTTGGACATGGGATACTGAGCATCTACAAGAAGATACTCAGCAAACTTTGTAGAGCTCAAGTAGTACACACCAACAGCTGAATACAAACGCCATTGAAGACCACTGATATCATCCTCAAGATCCTTCCAAACAGGATCTTCTTCTTCTGGTGAACACATTCTCTTGTACCACTTGTTGATCCCAAACTTAGATCGATTTAGCTTGTGTAAACGAGATTAAATCAAGTTATACACGTAGAGAAACTTTGTTTATGTATAAAGTAATTTAAGTGTTATGCAGAATTAACACTTAAACAAGAACACACAAAGGATGTAAAACAAACTTTCACTTGATTGATTGATTCGAACTTGCTTACAATGAAAGTGTTTAACGTATGGAAAACTTATTATGAAACATAACCTAAAGGTCTTCTTTTATAGACATAAGAAGCCTTGTACAAGAGTCTACGTATCAACTATTCTAGGTAAAGATAATTATAGAAAATACAATGTTGATCCTATCTTTACTAGAAACAAACTAGAAACATAATACACGTAGACCATATCTTTCTATCAGTGCTTGTCTTCAACCTATCAACGTTTGACTTCTTCCTGTCAACGCTTGATCTGTCAGCGCTTGTTTTCTTCTTATCAACGCTTGTTTTCTTCTTGTCAGTGTTCAAGTGAACTGGCTACATTTTATTCCCAACAATCCTCCCCTAAACTGGATATCTACTCTAGTAATCAAGTTTCTGAATAAAAATTAAGAACTAGGAGGAATCTTACAAATCTTATCATATTGGTAATAAACATGCCTAATCAAATCTTTGGCCACGTCACTTGAATAGTCAATCTCCAGATGTGTTGTCTTCATCTTGTCCAAAACATCTTTGGACATGGGATACTGAGCATCTACAAGAAGATACTCAGCAAACTTTGTAGAGCTCAAGTAGTACACACCAGCAGCTAAATACAAACGCCATTGAAGACCACTGATATCATCCTCAAGATCCTTCCAAACAGGATCTTCTTCTTCTGGTGCACACATTCTCTTGAATGTTGACCAAAGTTTTATTCCATTGACTGAAGTAGGAGCTTCAGCCTCATACTTGGCCACCAACAACCTCCAAATGTCTGCCAAGTCTTCTCTATCCATACTTGCAAAGAGAGACATAAGAGTAGTAAATGTGTGTACCTCTTTACCATATCTACCAATCTTCCAAAACCCACTTGCATCTTCTTCATAGCTAATGATAGGGTTTCTGGCATCAAGAGGTAACACTTGTACCATATCTAAAGCTTCCATGGGTGAGAGCTTGATGCTCCTTCTAAGAACAGCTTCACTGGGAACCACTTTATTTAGATCTTTAGGAAACTCAAGTGGGACTCCCTTCTTCAAAGGCCTTGAAAGAATCATTGCCTTCTGAATCTCTATCTCTTCTACAAGTTCTTCTTTCCATTCATCAGAAAGAAGTCTAAGAGTGTTCATTTCTTGCACTTTTGCCCAAATGGGATAAGCCTTGTACTCTAATTCTTGAAAAGATAATCCCTACAATTTCTTGAAGGTCCATCCAGTTCCATGACATCTGAGTAACATGTAGTAAAGCTCTCTTCTATCCCTCTTCAGCAGTGAGAAAACATTGCTAGCCTTATGTTTCAGAATGACCTTGCAGTCTCTTTGAACTCTTAGAAGAATCTCCAATCCCCAAATTTGGTCTGAAATAGTCAAATCTAGAGTCTCCATTATCCTATTCTCCCAAGCATGATACATCTGAACTACTTCTGGCATATCAAAGTCTACTTGCAATTTCAACTCTCTAAGCTTCTCCCTTGCCAAGTCATCACCATATTCAAGTCTTTCTGGTTGTTCAATTATCATCACACTTGAATCTGAACTTTCTTCATCACTTCCTTCTTGTTCCTCAGAAGTGACAACAAATGGTGATTCACCAACCTTCTTACTTTCTTGTTCCATGAGTTGTGCAGCCAACCTTGAATCAAACTCTACCTGTGCTGCATCCTTTGGAACTTCTACTTCTAACATAATTCCTTTACCCTTATCTAATGGATCAATGATGGGTAAAGATGATGGTAATACCTGTGAAGACACTTCTTTGATGATAGCCGATGACTGGAATACATCAACCATATCTGCAGGTCTGTCAAGGCTCAAATTCCTTGTATCAGCGCCCAATTTACTCATGTCAGCGCTTGATGTGTCAGCGTTCAAATTTTGCTTGTCAACGCCCAAATTACTTGTCTCAGCGCCACTTGTAAATTGCTCCAACATATCTGTAAAAGACAAGTTCAAATTTGTAGGAGTAACCAGAGATCTATCAAAACCTGGTTGCTTCTTCAATTCAGTTAGGGCTTCAGCAACACCCAAAGATTCTCCATCATGTGAGCCTTTATCACTCACATTAATCTGATCATCCTTCCCTTTGGAAGATTCCTCCATCCCACGCCTAGTGCTAGCATTCTCCAAAATGACAATCCTCTCCCTCAATTGCTTGAGTTCAAGGCCTTGTGTACTGACTGTTTGTACCAAGTCTACATTTTGCTTTTGCAAGCTAATGCAGACAGCCGTCAATTCCATCAATGTGTATGGTTCCAATCTGCCCTCCTCTAAAATGGGTATTTGACCTCCCAAGGTAGAGTCATGGGGCATGGATGAGGTCTTAAAGATGTTAGGACTGTCTTGGCCTGCGTCTAAGCCAGAACCAATAGTCCCAGCCTCATCCAAAGCACCAACCACACTTGTGGTGGTGGTTATCTCTGCTACATGGCTAGGACCACTAGAGGAGAACACTCCAGTAGTCCTTGGACGTTTTTGCAACCTATATTGAGGTGAGGTAGAAGATGATGTGGATTGGGTGGATGTGGGAAGGTTAAGGAGTGTTTGGGTCTGTGAAGGAAAGGTGTCAACGTCTGGATTACTTGTGTCAACGCCAACATTTAAGGTGTCAGCGTTGAAGGGTTCTTGGTCAATTTCCATGTGTTGAGGTGAAGGCAAAGGTTCTGGTATTAGGTCAAGTTGTGGTTGTGGGTCTGGTGGGGGTTGTGCTGCTGTAATAACAGCAAGCATAGCTTGGGTGAGGGGTAATTCACAGTGAGGGGGTGAATTCATCTTGGTAAAAATAGCTTTATTTTGCATAGGGATCTCATAAAAATCATCATGATCCCTTGTGCAGTAATTTCTCACATCAAAAACCATTTGCAAAAATCTGGGATAAGCCAACGTCATCTTATTCCCTTTGTTTTTACACATGCCATCAAAAATCAGTTTTGAATAATTAAACTTTTGCCCATTTGCAATGCACACAATTGCACTAGCAATGGATCTATTAATTTCATTGTGTGTAGTACATTTGGGACTCAAACATTGTAGGATGACATGTATGAGGTACTTCCAGGGTGGGGGAAATTCTTGTTTATGATATTTGTTTAAAGTGCCCTCATCAGGGAAAGGATACCCCAAAGCTCGAAGTCCTTGTTCTATTTCATTGATGGGGAGGGTGGTTATACCATCTGCATCATCAAGATGCAAAGCCTGGCAAACCAAGGCTTCAGTAACCACCCAAGTACGCCCAAGAACAATAGATGATAATATAGTCACATTAGTAATTGTTGAGGAACTGACAGTGTTACAAAACTGCTTAATATGAGTGACAGAGATGAGAGGAGCATGAGAAAGAGCATACCTAATAGGGGATGCATTCAAATACGCCACCATCTGGGTGTATTGTGGAAATAGAGTATCATCAGCGTCCAAATAAGCAATCATGTTGTGTTGACCCCTGAATCCCAATACCAAGTCACTTGGTTTAAACTTTGGTGCCATTGTGGAAGAAAGCTGTTAGTGAATATTGAGAAAGACGAATTATAGGAGAAATTGTTAGACAAGAATATGAGGTACCCTGTTTAAAAATAAGAGCCAAATATATAGGAGAGATAGGCACATGTGATTGGTAAAAAATTAGGCAACTATTTTCAAAATATAATGATGAAAATATTGAAAAGAAAATAAGTTATCTTGTGCATTAATTAAAAGTTATCTGCTCCCAAAATTATGGCCCCAAAATTCGTCAAAAATAACAACTAGGTAGGTCCCAATGAGTGTCAACGGTCAAAAACAACCCATCAACGCCCAACGGCTATATTCTTGTCAACGTTTGCCAAAGCCATGTCAGCGTCTAAATTGGTCATAACAACGCTTGGAAAAATACTTGTCAGCGTCCAAAAATAAAAGTAATAAAAAAGAAAAAGGACCTTAACAAAGTAATTTATCCTAGTGAAGATAACCTATAAATTGATAATTATTATAGGGCGGCAAGCACTGTCCAGTTATGCACACTTGCTTATGCAAGATAGACATAACAGTCCTCTAGTATCCCTTGCTAACCAAAATTCTTAACAATTAAGTTATCTCATAAAATTCCTTGTAACTCCCAGGTAAAACCCATTATAAATCATTCCCAAGTCTCCCAACAGACCACATCCAATTCTAGGCCAAAAATGTCTTGGCAGCATGCATACTATATCAACTTTGCATGCTACAGTGCCTCATGATTTAGTAAACTAACTCATACTCACCTGTGGACACAATCTAGAATTGTGATAAGAGTATTATAAGAATACCCAAAAGTCCTAAAGGTTCCTAAAACCTCCCCTTAAACTGTGATACATATGTTGCCCAAAAATATGCATGAATATAAAAATTTATGTCAAGATAGGAATATAAATATTCCAACCATCATCCATAAACTAAAACATGCTCAAATGATTCTCCAAGGATCCATAAGCAACTCTGTATCCAATGGTACAATGCTATCAACGCCTGCACACTTAGATCAAAAACCACAAAACTAACATTGTTGCTGACAACGTCACGATAACACTTATCAGCGTTAAGGTAACCTTTGTCAGCGTTAGACAAATATAGTGGAAAATCTAACTTCTCAAAAAGACCAATAACAATGCATATCATGTACATACTTTTACAAAAAGACCACAAAACACATATTAAGTGAGATTGATCATTCCATACTTGTTACCAAGTATTGGAACCTTCCAGTATCAAAAGGTTTAGTTAATAAATCAGACACATTTTCTTCTGTGTCAACCCTATCTGGTTGTATTAAACCCTTTTCAAAACAATCTCTTATAAAATGATGTCTAATTTCTATGTGTTTTGTTTTAGAATGATATACATGATTTTTAATAATGCATAAAGTACTGTTATTGTCTACAAAAATCTTGGTATGCATGAAATTATACCCATAATCCAACAGCTGGTTCTGAATCCATAAGACTTGTCCACAACAAGCAGCTGTAGCAACATACTCTGCTTCAGTTTTAGAATTGGCTGCCACTGTTTGTTTCTTGCATTGCCAAGAGATCAACCTACTCCCAAGAAACTGACATCCACCAGTTGTGGATTTTCTATCAAACTTATCACCACCATAGTCACTGTCTGAATATGCAATAAGCTCCAATGGTGAATCTTTTGGGTACCACAATCCAAGATCTGGATAACATCTAAGGTACCTAAAGATTCTCTTGACAGCATGAAGGTGACACTCTTTGGGAGTCACTTGATGGCGTGCACATGCACACACATCAAATATAATGTCAGGTCTTGAGGCTGTGAGATACATCAATGAACCAATCATTGATCTATTGTGCCTGACATCCACAACTTTTCCATCTCCAACTTTTCCCCAAGGGTGTTCTCTATCCATAGGAGTACTGGCCCTCTTTTCATGTGGAGAAAAGTCAAACTTCTTCAAGATTTCTGCCACATATTTATCCTCAGAGATGAAGATACCATCTTCTTTCTGCTGAACTTGTAACCCTAGAAAGAAGTTCATCTCCCCCATTGCACTCATCTTGAATTTGTCTGTCATAAGCTTGGAAAAGTCTTCACTCATCTTTGGATTGGTAGAGCCAAAGATGATATCATCCACATAAACCTGAACAAGTAAGACATCCTTACCAGTCTTCTTTGTAAATAATGTCTGGTCTATGGTGCCCCTTTTGAATCCATTTTCCACCAGATAAGTGGACAATGTGCCATACCATGCTCTTGGGGCTTGATGAAGTCTATACATAGCTTTCTTGACTCTATACACCTTGTCTGGATGCTCTGGATCTTCAAAACCAGGAGGCTGCATCACATATACCTCCTCAACAATTGTGCCATAAAGAAAAGCACTCTTCACATCCATTTGATAAACAGTAAAGACAATGCAGGAAGCATAGGATAGAAATATCCTAATAGCCTCAATCCTTGCAACTGGTGCAAAGACCTCCTCATAGTCTATCCCTTCCTCTTGTGTATATCCTTGAGCCACTAAACGTGCCTTGTTTCTGACCACAATGCCTCTTTCATCTTTCTTGTTTCTAAGAACCCATCTTGTCCCAATAGGTCTGACATATCTGCGACAATCAACCAGCTCCCAAACAACCTGAATAGCAAATTGGTGAAGCTCATCCTGCATTGCTTCCACCCAACTTGGTTCTTTGAGAGCATCAAAAATCTTCTTGGGTTCCTGTTGTGACAGAAAACACGCAAACAAACATGCTTGAACAAGAGGGGTATCAACCTTCTTGTGTATATTGGCAATAAATCCTCCAAGACTCTGATGAGATCTTCTAGTCTGAACAGGAGACATGACATCCCCAATAATTTGAGAAGAGGGGTGATTCTTCATAGTAGAAGTAAGAACTCCTCCCTTAAAAAGTTTGTTGTCTTCAATCTCATCATCCATGTTACCAATATCTTCTTCAGACTCTCTTCCATCAATATCTGTATGAACCTCTCCATTTCTGCTTGAAGGTTCACCTTGTTCAAAATTGGAAGAGAAAATATGCTCAAAAGAGTTGTCAACGCCTGAACCAAGGTTTGTCAGCGTTTGAACCATCAACGCCTGAAATGGTGTTGTCAACGTTTGAGCCATCAACGCCTGAATTTGTCCTGTCAGCGCCAGATTTTCCTTTGTCAGCACCTGAAGGACCATGCATGTTGTTAACATGTGATACTTGGGGACCACCATTTTCCTTTCCAGCAGCAGCAGCAACATCAAAAGCATCTGTCCATATGGGAACAGTAACATACTCAAGTATGGGAGATGACTTGTCTGCTTGTGATCCAACCTCTTCATTAACATGTGTACCTGAAACATCAACAACTGGTTCTTCCACAACATTTGAAGTTACCTTCACAATGTCTGGATTAGTAACAGGCATATAATTCAAAGTTCTAGATAGAGGTTCCAAGTCAAACAACCAATTTGGACCACTTTTAGGATCACTAGGTTTACTCTCTAAAAACCTAACATGTACCTTTTCAAGTATACATTTTTCCTTCTTAAGGTAAACCCTATATCCCTTGCTCTGCACTGAATAATCCATGAAATATCCTTCATCACCTTTAGCACTAAATTTACCTAAGGCATCACTAGTATCTAGGACAACTACATGACAACCAAAAGGTTTAAGAAAACCAATATTAGGTTTCCTTCCCCAAAGTCACTCATAAGGTGTTTTGTTATGTATCTTGTTGACTAATGCTCTACTCTGAACATAACAAGCTGTATTCACAGCCTCAACCCAAAAAGCTATGGGAAAGTGAGCATCAGCCAACATAGTCCTGGCTGGTTCAATTAGGGTTCTAATCTTTCTCTCAGCAACCCCATTTTGTTGTGGGATTCTGGCAATACTAAACTGCCTAGTAATCCCTTTCTTGGCACAAAAATCATCCAACAATTTATTTCTAAACTCACCACCATTATCACTTCTAATCATTTTAACTTCATTACTAGTTTTCTTTTCAATTTGGTTAATAAAGTTAACTAAAGTATCAGCAGTGTCACTTCTCATAGCTAAAAAGAAAGTCCAAGTAAACCTAGAAAAGTCATCTGTAATGACAAAGCAGTATGATTTACCATTCAAACTATCTATATTAATTGGACCAAACAGGTCCATATGCAGCAAGTGAAGTGGTCTAGAACTAGAGTGCACCTGTTTAGACTTAAATGAGACCTTGTGCTGTTTGCCTTTAATGCATGCAATATAAGAGTGGTCATTGTGGAAAGCCTTTTCAGGCAAACCATCAACCTAGCCAAGTCTCACAAGTCTGTTTATATTTTTAAAGTTAATGTGCCCTAGTCTCCTGTGCCATAGATTACTCTCATCAACTGAAGCTTTAGCATAAAAACATGACATATTATTATTCATCCTAATACCATTAAGATTCACATTATAAATGTCCTTGTGCCTAGGTGTTCTATAGTCAATAAATTTCTCATCTGGCATCTTAAAATCCTTACTCAACACCAAGCATTCAGTATCAGTGAAAAGAACCTTATTTTTGTTATCACAAACTTATGATACACTAAAAAGATTATAATCAAGTTCTTTTACCAGAAACACGTTTTCAAAACGCAAGTTTTTGGTGAGAAGAGTTCCTTTGCCTATGATAGTTCCATATCCGCCTCCAAAGTAAACTTTATCACCATCCTTAATGGGAATGAAGTTTGTAAGGTAATCTTCCTTCCCAGTCATGTGCCTAGAGCATCCACTATCCCAATAGCCATAATCATTCACCTGTTTTTGAATGCCATGCACATAAAGAAAACAAATTAGTTTTCTTTGGGAACCCAAGCCTGAGAAGACTTGGATTCATCGGGTTGTTCAACAAGAACAGACTTAGTTCTCATATCAACCCCTTGTTCATCCCTTTTTGGACTAAACACCCAATTAACCCCAATTGGTTTTGTGATGACCTTTGAAATATAATTAAATCTGTTACAGGTCATAGAAATCACATTAGAATTAGGGTTTTGATCTTGCTTAGGTCTCCATGTCAAGCTAGAAGAAGCTTTAGACCCCTTTCCCTGTGGTTGCAAATATTTATCATTATTTGGTCTGGCAACGTTTCTGTCACCGTTAAATTTGGTCTTGTCAACGCTGAAATTACCCTTATCAACGTTGAACCTAGGGTTTGCTACAGGAACCCATTGCCTATTAGACATGTATTGGTCTTCTGAAAAGGTCTTTCTCCATGAGTGTTAGACCCTTTAGTGAAGAATGGGGCTGGTCTAACAACTTGTGGACTTTGCTCCACAACAGTTTTGGGTCTGACAGTGTTTGACCTTTTGTCAGCGTTGACCTTGGAAGCGTTGACACACTTATAGGCTAAATGTGAAAAGCTACCATAAGTGTAACAGGCTTTTCTAGACACAACTCTAGGTCTAGAAGAAAAGAAACCTGTTCCATTACCAAGGTTTCCACAATTGGTATCACTAACTTGCCTTTTTGGTGACCTAGTATTTCTATACATTTCTGCATACTTAATGCTAGGTTTTCTAACAGTGTTTGAGCCAAGGTCAACTGTCTTGCCAGTGATTGGGTTTGTTACTTTGATAGGGGTCGACTCATTTGGAATGTCACAAAGCATGCCACCCTTGACAAACAAGGTAGGATTGGCTTTCTTCCATTCATTCAAATCAGTCATCTTTTGCCTATATTCCTATACTGGGTAAAGACTCTTGGTGGAGGAATAACTTACTCTTCTTGGAGTTCTGGTAAACAAGTCCAAGATAAGTCCTTTCTTTGGACACCATAGAAGTCCCCAGTTGGTGGTGGAACACCAGAATACTCTTTCATCCTAATCCCAGTCATGTCCCTAGAATCTCTTTGTTTACTAACACATTCTCCTAGGGTTTGTGAGGTGATGTAGTGGTTTTACTACTCTTTAGGAAAAGAGAGCAAAAGTGGCAAGTATTAAGTGTCGGTTTAGGAAAACCAAGCACTAATGACCAAATAAGTTCAAGTTCGTTTCCCAAGGAGGCTTGGTGTGTGTGTAATGAATTGATTATCTTTGTGATTATATTGATGAGAAAGAAAAATAGAAATGAGATTAGAAGAGAATGACGGTTACGAAGACGGATTAAACTAAGTCGAAAAAGGTGTACACATAAAACTGTAAAAAGTACCAAAATTAAAATTTTACCCTAAAAATTCCTAAAAATTACCAAAATAATATTCTAAGAGTTTACAAAAAATCCAAACTTGCCAAAACCTTTTAATTAATTAGATAATGACTTTTTAATGCTAATTAAAGCCCTAAAAATCAAAATTAATTATTAAAAAGCCCTAAACCAGATTTTAAAGCTTGTAAACCTCAAAAATACTCTAATTAAGCTAAAAACTATTTTTCAAAATTTTAAAACCAAATAAAACTGTTTTTAAACAATTAAAAACTACTAAAATCAGTTAAAACTTAAATTAATTCTAGAAAATAATTAAGAGACTCTAAAAATATTTGGAAAGTTGCAAAAATCCTAATTAAGTGTTTAGAACCTAGGAAAAATATAAAAAATTAGAAAATTAGACTTTTAATTTTTAATAATAAAATAATATTAAAATAATATTAAAAATTCAAAAATCATAAAAAATTCTAAAAACTTGCAAACTAGCTTAATTTAACCTAAGTAACTCATAAATGAAAGTGAAATTACCTAAATACCTTTAATGGGCCTAGAAAATGGGCTAAACCCAAAACAGTAGCTTATTGGGCCAAATTTGGGCCCAATAACAAAAAGTGTTCAAAATAAGCCCAAAAATCACAGGTTGACTCAAAATTTGATTTTAAACAACTTTTTCCAAAGGCCCAAAAGCTGAAAGTGTGAAATAAGCTAGCTTATAACAAGCAACTTATTCTTAATGGGCTTTTTGGCCCATTAAGCTATAAGCCAATGCCATAAGCTAAAATTTGACACACAAGCTTCTTTTGACCTAAATAAGACTTCTACAAAAAGAAATTTGAAATAAGCCCAAGGAATAAGCCTGAAAATGCAATAAGCAATCTACAGAAAATGACAAAATAGTCGTTTTTGAGTTCTAGGCCACCCCAAGTGCTGATTCAAGTTTCTATAGCTTCTAAATGACTTAATTAAGAAAAATCAACAAAGAGTTTTCAAATAAGTTGACTCAATAAGCTGGAAAAAGCAAATAAGCACTTATGTAAAAGTCAAAGAAGTTGGTTTTCTAGTAAAAAGTCAAAGTCAAAGTCCAATAAGCTCCAGTCTACTTAAATGGGTCAAATAATGAAGACCTATCACAAAAAATAAGTTGTTGCAAGTCTGGATAAGCTAGAATATCTTATTGATAAGCTGAGTTCAAAATTACACTAGCAGGGGCTAGTTTTGGGTGTTGAGCAGTGGAAACTTTTTCCACTGCTTGACTTGTTTGACTTTTTGTCTTTAGTGACTTTTTTGGAGATTCAGATTACACAAAGGCACCCAAATGATCTTTGGATCAAAAGGAGTCAATAACAATCAAAATAACACAATCACAAACACCCAATTGATACAGTTTTATCAATCAATCACCAGACATGATACAGACATGAACACTTAAGCAGTTGAGCACAAATAAGCAGTTTTAGCAATAATCAGCCAGCCAAATTCAAGCAAATGCATACACAAGCTATTATAAACTCAAATAAGCAAGTCTAAACATGTTTCATGCAATGGTTCAAAGAATTAAGCAAGATTCAAGCCAATGAAAGTTACCGATGAACACTAACACATGCAGTTTTCTACTTTGCTGATGTATTTGACACTTAAGCCAGATTCAACACCTCAAATCTTTCAAACAGGTTACAATAACTTTGTTTAAACCACTTTTAGCCCTAAGCATGCATACACACTAAGTGTTCCCAAAATCCTAGGTCAAAACAGGCAGTAACAAAGTTTATATAGCATATTGTTTGATTCAAGGCTTTAAACCCAAAAACTTGCAGTAAAACACTCTCAACAAGGTATATATTAGATACCAATCATAAACAACACAATCCAACAACACAATATCAAGTTGCAAGCACAAACAGATAGATCCAAACACCCCTTTATCTTTTCCAAATCAAATGTTTCAAAGTAAAAGTGAGATTTAAGACTACCCAAGCATCAATTAACACAATAACAAGTAAGATTAACAGATTCAAGCAAGAACAAGCCACAAAATTCACAAGAACAGATTCAACACTCAAATATCACAAAAATCCAAAGTATTATCAGATTTTGGGATTAAGGGTGTGTACCTCATGGATGTACATCCACACCCACGAATTTTGACCTTATGTGCTAGCAAGAACAAGCACAAGCTTCCACAATAAAGCCTGCTAAGAATCAACAAAATTAGAAGCACAAGTATAAAAATCAGAAACTTGAAAAATCTTGATTAATGCAACCTTGTTACCCCACACTTGATTATCCCCAAGTTATAAGCCTCACCACACCTTAATCAACTCAATTAGGATGCTATGATCAACCCTATAACCCAAGAATTCCAAGATAGAAACAAGAACTTAGCAAAATATCAAGAAAATGAGAAAATGTGCAAACTTTTGCACACTCCTCTTTTGAAAACAGGTTTTTAAACTTCAAAAGCAGTAAACTAAGAACATAAAGAAGCAGTAATAAGATGGCACTTGGTCTTTCTTCAAAACACTTAACTCAAATTCATTAAACTGAAAAGGGATTTACAAGTGTTTGAACAAAGGAAAAACCAAAAGCAGCTGAAATGTAAAGAGCTAAGGCCTTTATATAGGCTTACAATGAATCTACTAAGTGCATAAAAACGTAAACCCTAGCTTGATGAAGTCCCCAAATTGCCCTTGAGGTTTTGTCTTCTTGGAAGAATCATGTGACTTGTTTTGGAGTTATGTAAGAGCTAGCAAGTGCAAAGTTGATCCAAAGGTGTGTATGAAGCTTATAAAGTAAGCACAATTCTCCAACGTTGGATTGCTGGTTTGTTTTTGTTTGGACGTGAAGGGTGGGGCAGGGGAGGTAGCATGTGACAAAAGGGATGATGATGTGGCATGTTTTAAGGTTGGGATGTGATTAGCAGACCCTTAATCATAATTCTGGAAAGAATTAGCCTTTAATTCACAATGATTAAGGAATGCCTAATTGTGTTCTTGAGCTGATGGACACAAGGTTTAATCCGTTTTAGGGGTGATTAATATTTAAAAAGGTGTTAAGGCGCCAATGTTTGTTTAATTAACTAATCAGGGGTGAGTGGGATCTGATGTGGAGGCAGGGAAGAGTATGATTGGTGGAAAAGATTGAGTGGGCTATGTGGCATGACATGGTTGGTTAAGGTAAGTTTGGTGTCTGGCCAACTTAAACCCTTCTTCTCTTCTTCTCTTGTCTTTTCTCTTTAAAAAGTTATCAACGCCCATACTTAGTTATAACAACTTTTGCACTTTTGCACTTTTGGCCCAAAAACTTTTACAAAGTGAATTCAGGGGTATTTCTTGCCATATTTGAATTCTTCAAGGGCTGATTTGGCATTTTGATGATGGATAATGGTCTTGACTTGTATAATGAGCATTTTGGAGGACTGAAATTGCCAAGTCATGTTTGATGAGGGACCATTTTTGCCAAATGTTGAAAGTTGAGGGTCCTTTTTGTAATTTTGGGATTTTCAAAGGACCAAACTTGTAATTTCTTGTACTTTGAAGGACTTCATGATGTATTTGACTTTGTGGAGGATAATGGTTGACAATTTAGCTTTGTTAGGGGCTAAACTTGCCAAATCTTCAAAGTGGAGGGCCCTTTTTGTAATTTTGACAAACTTTAGGGACCAAACTTGTAATTTTGAGGATACAAGGGTATAAAGTGTCAATTCTTCCATTTGGAGGACCCTTCTTCATAATTCTTCAAATCTTCAAGGGTTGATCTTGGGAAAGTCTTCATTAGGGCTTGGTTCATTGTGCGGCTTCGTTTCCCGTGTTTGTTTTTGAATGATTCTTGTGATCTTTTTGTCATTTTCTCAATATCCGTACCTAAAATACACAAGCAAAAAACACAAGCATATATATGGGTATTTTGATGATATTTAATGCATTTTAAGCCCTATTTGGAAGATGAGACTATGTATAAAAGCAGTCTCATCACTCCCCAATACTAAACCATTGTCGTGCCCTCACGCAATGCTAGAATAAAGTATCGTAGCACTTCCAAAATTCATTTTTATTCACTATATTGAACGATAAACTAGCTACACTACTACTATTACTACTACTTGTGTTTTAGACATAATGTATGATTTTCATCGCAAAATGGGACGTTTAGGTTCATAGAATAAGAACACGTGAATGCCTCGTTAGAAATAATTTCATCGTCCTTGATTTTCACCCTAATTCCATGCCAAGCGTGCAACAAGATCATTGTCATTATAAGTTAGTAATGCTAACACTACTCATATGCCCTAATCACGTACTTATCCTCCCATTATTCCTAAGTTGTATCTCTTATATTTTATTTTGTCTTGCATGTTTCACGAGGATACATTGTTTGACTTATGTGATAATAGAGATTTAGGTCTAAAAATAGAGTCTTAACGGTGTAACCAAGACCATCAAATCAATAACCCCTCCTAATAGACAACGATGTCAAAAAATTAAGTTGACAAGAAGAATCGATAAACACGGTTTTATAACGGTTTTGAACATTAAACTTATTACCAAGACTTTTATACGCCCCCTAACGGAAGGGCCTTATTATCTTTGGTTTACCTCCATCTTTTATTCAACTTCGCCATGAAGCTTTTATTATGACTTTGGTCTTGCCTTGCCTTTTATTATCCGCCTCATCGGTGGTTTTATTAGCCAAAGACGTATATCCTCACGCTAAGGCGAATTTTAGATCTTTAAAGCTTCGAAGATTAAGGCTTGATTCACTTTCAATTTTGCATAGATTTTTCGGCCTTGTGGGGCTTCAAATTGTTTGCTAGATTTAGGTGAGCACTTGAAATCTTATTATTGGGTGAAGCTTTTGATTATTCGGGTGCCAATACTTCAAAACCGTGACGCTGGAGATACCTTAATGTCTTCCCAGTTTAATTACACGGAAGCTACTAGAAAAGACTAGAAACCCAACAATCCCAACTAAATCGCTAAGTCAATATTTATTAAGCAAAAAATATTTACAAGCGAAGGGAGAATAAGCAAATAACGAGAACACATGAGTTTTTGAAAGAATACGAGTACTCTACGTTTAGCATAGTAACTTATAATTAACCCTATCATTTCTCGTCCTCATTTAAGAGACTTAGCCTAATGTGTAGTTAAGGAACCAAAGGTAAGTGCTCAACACCCACGGTCGAGTCAAAAATTACTCTTATTCTCGCCATCAGAAAACCTACATTCGTGTCTTTAAACACTTATAAAACATGAGAAAATTTTAAAATTTGGCCATTTTAGCCTTATTTTGCAACAAAACGATAAACAAAAAGATAAACTTTGGAAAGCGTGAAGGTTTGGCAAGGCAAGTATCTATTCACCCCCCCCCATACTAAAGTTAAACATTGTCCTCAATGTTTCGAGTCTAGGGGTGCAAACACCCCCATACTAGAGACGTAGTCAAATGCCTAATCTAACATGGAAAGGGTGTAACCGTTAAATTTAAAGCCGTTTATGAAGTGTGCTAAAAACCTAAGGTTAGAACATCAAAAGGATATATCATGGATATTGAGAAAGTCTTCAAAGCAAACGATCGAGTGCTCCCATAAAACGAACACGAGAGGCTCCAATCGTGAAGATCATGATCATCTAAAGTCCACAATTCACAAACAACCACGAAACAAAGGTTGGAAGGGCACAAATCCCTACACGTTAACTACATTAGAAAGCGATAATATGTACATAGGATAAGCATGGGACTCCCCCACGAGGTTCCTCGTTTTTGATTACCGAGTCATGAGCTCGACTCGATCCCCTCAATACTAATTATCATTGGGGAAGGTGACTTGGTCGAGGTAGTTCAAGGATGGAACTTCCCCGCCAAAGTAGTGCTTCAACCTATGTCCATTCAACTTGAAGTTAGGACCATCATCTTGAGCTAGCTCGATGGTCCCATACGGAAACACTTGAGTCACGGTGAATGGACCGGACCAACGGGATTTCAACTTACCGGAAAAGATTTTCAATCGAGAATTAAAAAGCAAAACTTGATCCCCAATGTTAAAAACCCGGTTTTTAATTTTAGAATCATGCAACTTTTTAGTTTTTTCTTTGTAAATCAATGAATTTTCATAAGCAATATCCCTCAATTCATCTAATTCATTCAATTGCATTTTCCGGTGTTTTCCTGCGGTCTCCATATCATCATTACAATGCTTTAGGGCCCAATAAGCCTTGTGTTCTAACTCGATAGGCAAATGACAATTCTTTCCATACACAATCTTATAGGGAGTGCACCCAATGGGCGTCTTATGAGCGGTCCTAAAGGCCCATAAAGCATCGTCCAACTTATCCGACCACAATTGTCGGTTTTCCCCAACGGATCTCTCCAAGATCCTCTTCAACGCTCGGTTTGAAACCTCGACTTGCCCACTCGTTTGTGGGTGATAAGCCGTAGAAAGCGGATGTGTAACCCCATATTTCCTTAGGACCCTTTCGAATTGGTCGTTACAAAAATGGGTTCCACGATCGCTTATGATTGCACGAGGGGTTCCAAACCGAGAAAACAAGCTTTTCAAAAACTTGACTACCACACGAGCATCATTGGTGGGCAAGGCTTTGGCCTCCACCCACTTAGATAGGTAGTCAACCGCAACGAGAATGTAGTTATTACCACGAGATGATGGGAACGGCCCCATAAAGTCTATACCCCAAACATCAAAGATCTCACACACTTGGATGATATTTTGTGGCATATCATCTTTTTGTGAGGCTTTTCCTTGTCTTTGGCATGCATCACATGACTTCACAAGATCTTGTGCATCTCGGTAGATAGTAGGCCAAAAGAAGCCGGCATCAAACACCTTCTTAGCCGTGAGATTAGCACCGTGGTGACCACCCGTGGGCCCCTCATGGCAAGCTCTAAGGATGTTAGAAGCTTCGGTGCCAAATACACAACGTCGGATGATTTGATCCGCACAAGTTCGAAACAAGTAAGGGTCGTTCCAAAAGTAGAACTTGATGTCACGAAAGAATTTTCATTTTTCTTGAGTCGTCATAACCTTAATGATGAAGTTACCCGCATGGTAATTTGCAAAGTCCGCAAACCATGGGGTGGAAGAATCAAGCTTTCACTACACCAAGTGTCTCGAGCGGAAATGTTTCGGTGATTTCCTTGGGCTCGTAAACACTTTGGTGAGGATCTTCCAAACGAGAAAGATGATCGGCCGCTAGATTCTCGGCTCCTTTTTTGTCAACGATGGTGTGATCAAGTTCTTAAAGGAGGAGAATCCAACGAAGTAATCTAGGCTTAGCATCTTGCTTTGCCATGAGATACTTAATATCCGAATGGTCCGTATACACTATGCATTTAGCTAAGACGAGATAAGGTCGGAACTTCTCAAATGCATACACCACGGCAAGGAACTCCTTTTCCGTTGTAGTGTATTTTAATTGAGCCTCAGTCATCGTCTTGCTAGCATAGTGAATAGGCAAGAAGTGCTTATCATGGCGTTGCCCCAAAACGGCCCCAATAGCGTAATCACTAGCATCACACATGAGCTCAAAGGGGAGGTTCCAATTGGGAGCAACGAGAATGGGAGCTTCGGTAAGTTTCCTTTTAAGGATTTCAAAGGCTCGTACACAATCTTCGTCAAAGACAAAACATGCCTCTTTTTCAAGAAGATGTGTAATGGGTCGAGAGATCTTTGAAAAATCCTTGATGAATCGACGATAAAAGCCCGCGTGGCCTAGGAAACTCCTAACTCCCTTAACGGTTTTGGGATGAGGTAATTTGGCGATGACGTCTACCTTAGCTTGATCTACCTCAATACCCGCTTTCGAGACCTTGTGCCCTAAGACGATTCCACTCTTAACCATAAAATGACACTTTTCCCAATTGAGCACAAGGTTGGTTTCCTCACAACGTTTTAACATTCTCTCAAGGTTCGACAAACACGAAGTGAACGAATTACCAAACACGGAAAAGTCATCCATGAAGACTTCCATCGTCTTCTCTATCATATCATGAAAAATAGCCATCATGCACCTTTGAAAGGTTCCTGGTGCATTACAAAGTCCGAATGGCATTCTACGATAGGCAAACGTTCCATATGGACACGTAAACGTAGTTTTTTCTTGATCACGAGGATCGATGGGAATTTGGAAGTAACCGGAAAAACCATCTAAAAAGCAATAGAAATCGTTTCTCGCAAGACGCTCCAACATTTGGTCCATGAAGGGCAAGGGAAAATGGTCTTTTCGAGTGGCTTCATTCAACTTACGATAGTCAATGCACACTCTCCATCCGGTCACGAGTCTAGTGAGAATCAACTCGTTGGCATCGTTTGGCACAACGGTCATCCCTCCCTTTTTAGGGACACAATGAATAGGACTCACCCAAGGGCTATCAGAAATAGGGTAAATCATTCCCGCGTCAAGGAGTTTAAGGACCTCCTTTTTGATGACGTCGTGAATTTTGGGGTTCACCCTCCTTTGACTTTTGATTTCGGGCTTGTAATCCTCCTCCATTAATATTTTGTGGGTATAAAACTTGGGATCGATTCCCTTAATGTCGGATAACTTCCACGCAATTGCCCCTTTGTGATCCTTTAGAACATCGACAAGTGCGGTTTTTTCATCATTCGAAAGTTCCTTCGCAATAATAACCGGCAACTTGTCGTCCTCCTCCAAATAGACATATTCGAGATGAGGAGGTAAATCTTTCAACTCGAGAATAGGTGGTTCCTCAAGTGAAGATTTGGGCTCGATACTCATAACCTCCTCGGGTGGAGGCAATGGGAAATCGTTAAGAAAATCCTTGATAATCGAGAAGTCCTCATCGTTGTCGAGGTCTTCGTCACAAGTACGTGGAACATCGAATTCTTCCAACGTAAAACCACCACCTTCAAATGGAGTGAAGGTTGGTGTCGAATTATCAAGAATTGGATCTAACATAGTGGGATTGCCACTAGTTTCTTCATCACCAAAACCTAGAAGTTCTTGTGAAAATTCCTCGCAAACAACGTCAATCATATCAACGAGGTTTATGGTTGCAACGGAATAAACATGAGAAATTTGAGAGTTTTGAGTTGCGTTTATAACAAGTTCCTCGTCGTTGAAACGTAAGGTGATCTTTCTAGCATGAACATCGATCAAAGCCAAAGAGATATCTAAAAACGAACGATCTAAAATGAGAGGAACTTGAGGATCCGTGGGGATATCAACAACGATAAAGTCTACGGGATAGTAGAACTTCCCCACTTTCAGAAAAACGTCTTCCGCCAAACCACATGCGGGAATCGTGGAATGGTCGGCCAACTCGATAGACATTAGTGAAGGAGTAAGATTAGGAAGATTGAGCGACTTGAAGATTGCAAGTGGCATCAAGTTAATGCTAGCACCAAGATCGGCCAAGGCGAAGCATTCCTCCATATCTTGGATTGCACATGGAATCAAGAATTTACCGGGATCACCGACTTTTTGAGGTATGCGATTAAGATAAACCGATGAAAAACTAGACAATTGGTGCAATTTCTCCTTGTTGTTCAACATACTCTTAAAGTTAGCGGCAAATCGAGGCATCATGACCAAAGCATCGGTGAAACTCACATTAAAGTGCAAATCACGAAACATTTTCATAAAAAGCTCAAATTGATAATTGTCGCGCTCTTGACGTTTCTCCTTCCTAAGTCTCGATGGATAGGGCAAAGGTGGTGTGGGTTGAGGCATAGTAGGCATAGCCTTTGGAATCTCGGGTTCCAATGATGGTAATGGGTCAACCGTAGGTGTGGCATGAGCGGTACTTCGTGGGATTGGGACATGCTCCTTTTGGACCACCACCTCGGGTTCTTCCTCAATTGCTTCCTCCGTAGGAGAAATTGGTTGAGGAGTCGGTTCCTTAAGTGTCTTACCACTACGTGTGGTAATCACTTTCATCTCACCCCTTAGGGTTGGATATGGTGTTGCTAGGAAGACTACTCGAAGACGGTTTACACATTATTGCCTCAAACATAGATGAGCTTTTATCATCAAAATTGGATTGCCTCAATACGGCCTCGGTTTGCCTTTTCTCGGCCTTAATCATCTCTTGTTTAATCTCATGTTGCCCTTGTTCCATTTTTTGTTGGTTTTGTTGTAACCTAGTGACATTTCCTTCCATCTTGTTGGTGTGGATTTTAAGTTCATTAGCTAACTCATTTTTCAACTCTTTCTTCAAGTCGTTCTTAAACTCGGATCTTAGGCTAATGATTTCTCTTTGAATATTGTCAAACCTAGCATCATTCCCACTAGCGTATTCAACAAACTCACTTGGAAGATCTTTCAATGTTTGCAAACCTTTGTTGTTGTTTTGAAAATCATTTTTGTTTAAAACTTGATTATTAGCCCCTTGATTCCCATAGTTTCCGTTGTTGTAATTGTTTTTGAAACCAACTTGATTGTTGCGATAGTTGTTGTTAGCATTTTGATTTGAACCAAAACCCGGTGGAGTCATTTGATTAGAGCGGGAAACTTGACCGTTTTGGTTGTAATTTCCTGTGGCCGCGAAGGCACTCGATGTGTTACCACCGTTGGTAATGCACTCGGAGAAATCATGACCTCCACCACAATACATGCAAGAAACCTCAACCGCTTTAGCCGTAGCGGGAGCACTTTGTTCACCAACTTTAAACTCAATCAAAAGTCCTTTTAGCTTATCAAAAATCTTGTTTTCCAAGTTCGCCTCAATTTGGCAAGCATCGATGGTAGTAGACAAAGAAGGTGAAGCCGAAGACGAAGCCTTACGAACACTAGACGTGCTACGAGGACTATACACCTTAGATCTATTTTCAATTATCACCAAAGCTTCCTCAACCATTTTACACAAAAAATTACCACCCGCGGCGGCATTCAAATAATCCCTTTCATGATCATTAAGTCCATTGTAAAACGTGTCAATTTGATGCAAGTCGGAAAAACCGTGATGAGGACATTCATGTAACATTTCCTTAAACCTATTCCAAGCCGTTGAAAAACTTTCATTAAATTCTTGTGAAAACTTTGAAATCTCGTTTTTCAAGTGCGTAGTCTTAGAGGGCGGAAAAAATTGGTTCACAAACTTAGACACGAGATCCTTCCACGTCAATATAGAATTGGGTGGCTCTTTCTCTAACCAAATTTTAGCGGGCCCCGCTAAGGAATACGGAAAAAGCATCATCTTAATCGAGTCATTCGAGACATCCTTAAACTTGCAAGTGGCGGTAAGACGATTGAATTGGCGGATATGGTTGTGTGGATTGTCGTTCTCATCACCACGGAATTTGTTGTTTTGGATCATCGACAACAAACCCGTTTTCACCTCAAAATTCTCCGCAAGGATAGCGGGAATCACAATAGCCTCTCCATAACCCTCGGTGGGTGCTTGAAGTAACTTCATCATAGTTCGATTCGCCATGGTTGGTGCTTCTCTTACAATGGGTTCGTCAATAGGAGACTCCTCACTAGAAAGATTGGGAGTGGGAGTTTTGTTCTTTCGTTTACGTGCACGTCTTGCTTGATTACGAGTTAGCATAAACGTCACGTACAACGAGGGGACGAGCAAAGAAGATTCTTTTTGGTGTTTTGTATTTTTCAAATTTTTTTGTGGTTTTTGATTGTATTAACCTTTTTGGAACTTGGTGAATGTATTAGGTAGACACAAATCTACAAATCTCTTCCTTAATCAAATCTCTCGATTAAAGAAGCCTCAAGGAATGAAAACGATCACGTGAAGTGAACGCCTTCGATGACTTTAGAACGTTGGTGGAACACCAAAACGTTCAAGAGGGTTTAATCAATGGAAACCAAGAAAATATATATGATACTTAGTAAAACTTTGGGCGGCAAAACCCTCGATTAGCTCTCAAAATCAAATACTCACAAGCAAGCGGGGAAACGAGGCGGCGCGAAGCACTTAAGAGCCTTTTTCCTTAGGATATATTTTATAATATCCGCCTTATACCCACCTTATAGTTTGTATTTTTCAAGATTGAGCTTCACGAAAGTATTTATCTATTTTTGCCTTTTTCTTTGGTTTGAGATTCGAATACAATGATTGGGTAATGACCCCCCAAGTCAAGGTTGTGATTTCTCACGTATTTGGAGTACTTGTGAATTTATTGTTCTACGTATACACTATAGTAATAGTATTCACACAAAAACCGAAAACCGATAATACGTATTAGTAGAGTGCTACTAATACAAATACTATTTATGGTTAGTATATAAAAACAACAATTCCAATCAAAACACAACACGCCTCCCTGGCAGCGACGCCAAAATGATGTAGTGGTTTTACTACTCTTTAAGAAAAGAGAGCAAAAGTGGCAAGTATTAAGTGTCGGTTTAGGAAAACCAAGCACTAATGACTAAATAAGTTCAAGTTCGTTTCCCAAGGAGGCTTGGTGTGTGTGTAATGAATTGATTATCTTTGTGATTATATTGATGAGAAAGAAAAATAGAAATGAGATTAGAAGAGAATGACGGTTACGAAGACGGATTAAACTAAGTCGAAAAAGGTGTACACGTAAAATCGTAAAAAGTACCAAAATTAAAATTTTACCCTAAAAATTCCTAAAAATTACCAAAAATCCAAAATAATATTCTAAGAGTTTACAAAAAATCCAAACTTGCCAAAACCTAATTAATTAGATAATGACTTTTTAATGCTAATTAAAGCCCTAAAAATCAAAATTAATTATTAAAAAGCCCTAAACAAGATTTTAAAGTTTGTAAACCTCAAAAATACTCTAATTAAGCTAAAAACTATTTTTCAAAATTTTAAAACCAAATAAAACTATTTTTAAACAATTAAAAACTACTAAAATCAATTAAAACTTAAATTAATTCTAGAAAATAATTAAGAGACTCCAAAAATATTTGGAAAGTTGCAAAAATCCTAATTAAGTGTTTAGAACCTAGGAAAAATATAAAAACTTAGAAAATCAGACTTTTAATTTTTAATAATAAAATAATATTAAAATAATATTAAAAATTCAAAAATCATAAAAATTCTAAAAACTTGCAAACTAGCTTAATTTAACCTAAATAACTCAGAAATGAAAGTGAAATTACCTAAATACCCTTAATGGGCCTAGAAAATGGGCTAAACCCAAAACAGTAGCTTATTGGGCCAAATTTGGGCCCAATAACAAAAAGTGTTCAAAATAAGCCCAAAAAGCACAGGTTGACTCAAAAATTGATTTTAAACAACTTTTTACAAAGGCCCAAAATCTGAAAGTGTGAAATAAGCTAGCTTATAACAAGCCACTTATTCTTAATGGGCTTTTTGGCCCATTAAGCTATAAGCCAATGCCATAAGCTAAAATTTGGCACACAAGCTTCTTTTGACCTAAATAAGACTTCTGCAAAAAGAAATTTGAAATAAGCCCAAGGAATAAGCCTGAAAATGCAATAAGCAATCTACAGAAAACGACAAAATAGTCGTTTTTGAGTTCTAGGCCACCCCTAAGTGCTGATTCAAGTTTCTATAGCTTCTAAATGACTTAATTAAGCAAAACCAACAAAGAGTTTTCAAATAAGTTGACTCAATAAGATGGAAAAAGCAAATAAGCACTTATGTAAAAGTCAAAGAAGTTGGTTTTCTAGTAAAAAGCCAAAGTCAAAGTCCAATAAGCTCCAGTCTACTTAAATGGGTCAAATAATGAAGACCTATCACAAAAAATAAGTTGTTGCAAGTCTGGATAAGCTAGAATAGCTTATTGATAAGCTGAGTTCAAAATTACACTAGTAGGGGCTAGTTTTGGGTGTTGAGCAGTGGAAACTTTTTCCACTGCTTGACTTGTTTGACTTTTTGTCTTTAGTGACTTTTTTGGAGATTTAGATTACACAAAGGCACCCAAATGATCTTTGGATCAAAAGGAGTCAATAACAATCAAAATAACACAATCACAAACACCCAATTGATACAGTTTAATCAATCAATCACCAGACATGATACAAACATGAACACTTAAGCAGTTGAGCACAAATAAGCAGTTTTAGCAATAATCAGCCAGCCAAATTCAACCAAATGCATACACAAGCTATTATAAACTCCAATAAGCAAGTCTAAACAGGTTTCATGCAATGGTTCAAATAATTAAGCAAGATTCAAGCCAATGAAAGTTACTGATGAACACTAACACATGCAGTTTTCTACTTTGCTGATGTATTTGACACTTAAGCCAGATTCAACACCTCAAATCTTTCAAACAAGTTACAATAACTTTGTTTAAACCACTTTTAGCCCTAAGCATGCATACACACTAAGTGTTCCCAAAATCCTAGGTCAAAACAGGCAGTAACAAAGTTTATATAGCATATTGTTTGATTCAAGGCTTTAAACCCAAAAACTTGCAGTAAAACACTCTCAACAAGGTATATTAATAAGTGTGTAAACACTTATCCTTTTGCCACTAAAATAAAGGAAAACAAGACCTAATCATGTGTTTAATGTCGTAAAAGTCGGAATTACACGTGGTTTTGTGTTTTTGTGTTAAAATAGATACAAATGATGAAAAGGAAAGAAAACACGGGATTTCACGGTCAAATGTTGAAGAAAAGTCCAAAAAGAGACGAAGGCAAAGTCAAAAGACCAAAAGTGTGCCCAAGTTCACGAAAACCGGCTAAACCGACACGGTTTTGAAGAAATAATCAGAGAAAGCCGAAATCGAGCTTGTTTTTAGCGGATTTAATATTTTTGGAGTTAAACGGGCTTGTGGGTCCCACTTGTGATTAATGGGTCCAAAAGCCCATTTGTGTGGATAATCTATCATATTTTGCTAATTTGCCCAACAAGCCCAATCTTTTTCATACGGATCAAAACCCAAAATAACAAATCATATGGGACGTTTATCATTGAATTGGGCCAAGCCCAATTACACATACACAACAAAAATGGAACGGTCAAAAGGTCAACTCATTTTTCACTTCACGTTTTAAATAAACGTTTTACCCACAACAACTCTCAACCTCACACTAAACTACCGTGTACTCCCCCACACCCGATCAATTCCACCCCCACTTCACACCCTACGGTACACCCTCACCCACACACGATTATTTCCCCTCCCAACTCCCAGTCAAAACTAAATTCCTCCCACGTGTTCCCATTATATTTACCCACTTTCCCCAAATAAATAACTCTTTATTTTACCCCACTTGCAACCAAACGAAAATAAAACATCCCACCCACTTCCATCTTCTTCAAAAAGATACGCAGACACCATCCTCTCCCCTCACAAACCCTAGTTTTACTGCTAAAAATTTACCAATGTAAAAATTGGGGGTTTTACCCAATTCGTGTGATTCACACGGATTGGGATTAAATCCCCCCAATTATCGCTTCATCCACTCAAGGTGGTCCTCAAGTTCATCCAATGTGGCCTTAATTGATTGGATAAAACACCTCACAACAACTACTCCACCAATCATCTTTAGCCACATCAGCAAAGAGATAGCAAAAGAAACACAAATCGTGCCATGAGGGCAATCCGTGGCTACAAGATGTCCTCTCCACCGTTCGATGAAAGAGAGAGAAGAAGAGAAGAGATTGAAGGGCCAAGATCATTTTGCTTGGTCACCAAGATAGACTAGAAGGTTCGGGGATCCTTATAAAAACCCCTCTCCTTCATGTAATGTTTTTAAGCTTTTACTTTACTTTTTAATTTCAGTTTTTTTATTAAATTAGGAATAGATTAGATTTAATTTTCAGCAAATTAGGTTTTAGATTTATTATTGTAATCTTAATTTCCAGCAATTGTAATTTAATTTTTAATTAATGAAAAATTAAGTTTATATTTAAATTTCATCTCATTTTTATTTCAGTACTGTTTAATTTTCAAAGTTTAATCCATTTTTTTTATTTATATTATCACTGTTCTCGTATCATCATTATTATAAAAAAAAAAAAAAAAAAAAGAGAAAAAGAAAAAAAAAATATATATATAATAATAAGAAACTGGATCGAGAAATCTGTTCGAGGCTTGTTTGTTCGAGTGGATCGAACGGATGATGATGATGATGTTTCGGTGGTGTTGATGCGGTTTGTTAAGACGGCTCAGCGCCTCGTCTTCGTCACAACGGTTTCTTCAAAAAGGTTTCATCTCTCTTTAATTTTTATGTTTTAAGTTTTTATTTATGTTTAAACTTTGTTTATTTGTTTTAATGTTTAAATAGAATCTGTTTCAAATCTGCTTTGTAGTTAAGTCTGCTATAGATTTGAGTACCGTTTAAATTTATGTTATTGTACTGTTTAGATTTTCGATTTTTAGAATCTGTCTTTTAGTTTTGAGTTGAAATGATTTACATATTTGCTATTTGATTGCATTTCTGTTTTTGGTATGATTACTTTAGCTGCGTGATTTTAGGTGTTTTTTCGTTTATCTGCTTTATTTTGTTTGTTAGATTGTATGAATGTTTTGCTAGTAATCAGTATTAGTATGTTAATGGTTATTAAGTTTAGGATTTGCTTAGTTCAAATATTTTGATTCTTCTCAAGCTGATTTGGTTTGGAGTCCTTATTTGGTTTGTATTTGCTGCTGTTACTGGTATAATCTCAGACCATTTGGTCTGAGTGATTTTAAAATCAGTCAAAAAAAATAATAAATAGCAAATAAGGTCATCAGGGGACTCGAACCCTGGACCTCTTGCATAACGACCCAACGCACCAACCAGTTACTCTATCACTCTTTTTATGTATTGCTTTGCACTTTTAGATTAATATAGGATTAGGTTTCTTTGGCAGTTTTATTAAAAAGTTTAATTAAGATTAGTTTGTTTAAAGTTTTAATTAAATAGTTTTATTTAAAATGTTTCCTTTATTCAGTTTTATAAAAATAATAAAAAGAAAAAAAAAATATTTAATTTACTATCTTTAAATTTTAAATTAGTTTTAATTTACTTAAAATAGATGTACTTTTATTTTTTTTAAATTTAAATAGTTTTAAATATCTTTTCTTTTAAAATTTTTAAAAGTTTTTAGTTTTATTTTCAAAATAGTTTTTATTTAAAAGTCTTTATTTTCAATAAATTAGTTTACAAAGTTTTTAAGTTTTATATGTTTAATTAGTTTAAATTAGTTTTATATTTTTATTCAAGTTAAGTTTTAAATTTTCAACTAGTTCTAAATTAGTTTTTAAATTTAATTAGTTTTAAAATAGTTTTATTAGATTTTTAAAATTAGTTTAAAAGTTATTTTTTTATTTGAATAGATTTATTTCTATAGATTTTTAATTAAGCTATTATTTTAAATAGCTTTTATTTTTAATAGTTTTTAAAAGTAGTTCAAAAATACCAAAAATACGTTTAACCAAGAACAAATAAAATCTCTACGTTAAAATTGGCTTTCAATTCGAGTGAGTCGAGGAACGATAATAAGAAATAAAAAAAGGTACACAAAATCATAGTTTCAAATTGGCGCCGCTGCCGCTTCGCTCGTACGATTGACGATTTTTTCGTGAAGACGTTTGGATTTTGGGATCCGTTCATTCTTTGAACGTTACGTTTCTTGCAACAAAATCAAAAATACAAAAAAATCAAAAACTTAAAAATACAAAAAAATTAAAAAATCACAAAAGCGATTTCTTTCCTAAGAATTGCACCAAAAAAATAAAAAAAATCCAAAAGTAATACGTTTTCCTAAACGTATTACACCAAAAATATTACGTATTATTGTTATTTTTCTTATTCGATTTCTTTCGATTTTTCTTGTATATATATATTTTTCTTAAAAAAATACAAAAATATTCTTCTTTATCCTCTATTGTGTTTAATTCTTTTTCTCAACCCCTCTTATTTATAATTCTTCATGGATTTGTCTTGCGTTCGGTGTGGGAGACCATGGCTTGGTTTTCCAATATGTCCATGGTGTACTTGTGCGAAGTGTGGTTCCGATATCGACGATACACAATTTGGATTTTGTCCATTGTGCAATTCTAGAAATTCGTACTTCTCCTCTTACACAAATTTCTCCCCTCCTCCCGTCTATGACAATCCCTATCCTCAACATGCACCGGGTTTTTCTCAATACCCGTGTTGCAACTATTGTGGGGGCCCTCACGATACTTCTTATTGTCAACCGATGAATTATGAGCCACATCCGTGCTATAATTCCGGTTTTCAAAATTTTGAACCCCCACAAAACTCCGTCGTTCATCAACCTTCTTTTACGGAACAAAGCACTAGTTTGGATGAAATTCTCGAAAGTTTAAGACAAATCAAAATTAGCTTGCATGACGAAAGACAACAAGACCAAGTATCTACTCTTAGTGTTTCTACTCCTCTTCTTGTGCGTTCTTATTATTATGATGACGATGAGACTACTATTTCTTGGAGTGATCTTTGTGCTCAATGTCCTAGTGCAATTGTAATCCCTTCTCTCAATATCCCATATGCATCTAAGGATTTTGATACATCGAGTGAGATTAGTGATTTTGGGCTCGACAAATTCTTTGATGAAGTTTGTGATGGGCAGATTTTTGCTGAGCTTACGGACACAGTCGTTCCGCTAGTCCATGATCACATACTCACAAATCCAAATGCGATAATTGATTCTTCCAATAAGAGTTCTATATGTGGTGAGTATGATGATTTTGTCTTCGAGCCCGAGATTAAGGAAATTATCGACCGAGAGCTAGCTCTTTTACCTCCACTTCCACCTACAAGTGAGGTCGATTTTTCCAAAATCGAGGCCGAACTTGATGAGTTGGAACGTCTTATTTTTAATAATGACGAACCAACTCACATGGCCACGCATCCAATTCTCGAGGAGTTACCTAATAAACACTCCCCTAATGAGAATTACGTTTACCACATTCGTGAGGATTTAACTTATCAACAAATCCCACAAATGAATGATGGTTTCGTACTTGATCGTGATCTTTTCGAGAGAATTTCTAAAATCCTCAATGAGGGGAACGACAAACCTTTGTTTGACGAGCCTATCTATGATGAAGAAATCGAAGAGATTCACGTTCATGAGGATGATTACTTTGACCCGGGAGGTGACATTGACCATTCTTTGATTGATACCTTTACGGCTTTGCCGAATTATGACCATCCATTGTCTTTAGGGGATGACAATGTGTCTCCTTTGCCCATCCCACCTCCCGTGGATCACGACCTCACATACTTCTCGTATGTTGAGCGGACTTTTCTCCCTTTCATGACTTATCCTCCTGCCTCTCATTTATTATGTTCCTCCGGGACCGAGGACAAGATCTTTGATCCCGGTATCACATTCGAGGCTTCCCCATGGACCATTTAATTCGGGGTCGAGTCAGGCTCGTGACTCGGTTAAAAAAAACAAGCGCTTCTCGGGAGGCAACCCGATTATCTATCTTTTATTTATTTATTTTCTACAATAAGTGTAGGGGGAGCCGTGTAGGTTGTTTGTTTTGTGTGTTGTGATTGTGTAGGTACATGTGCTTTGATGATCCACTTTTGGTGCTTTTGACGTGACCCGTGTTCCCGTGTTACCCGTGTACCCGGTTCCTTCGATAAGTTTTTGCTATTGTGATTCAATCTTGTATATAAATAAATGTAATCACTTTAGTTGTCCTTTCCTTAGCTCGATTTTAAACAACGTACTCAATGTCCTAAGTGTAAGGGAGTTTATTCTCCCACATGCTTAAACATTGAGGACAATGTTTATATTAAGTGTAGGGGGGATTTCTATCGAAATTTTAGTGGCCTTTTCCATGAATTTGACCTCATTTTACCGGAAAATTAAAAAAAAAAATTTCAACGTTTTTCAAATTTTTGATCTATTTTGGCCTAGTAGTATTTTTATTTAATTTCTTTCCTTTTATTATCGCATCGTAATAATTTCCATTTCAAGAATAAAGTTAAATAAATAGATAAATAAATAAAACGGTTTTAACAAGTTTAGATATCTTTGATATATTAGGCCCGTTGTGAATATTTTGACTCAACCCGAGTTTACTTATCCGAAGTTTACTCTAGCTAGTATCCTTAACCATATGGACCTTAATTGGTTTATTAGGCTAAGCATCCACGAGTCTCATTCCTTGAGATTTTAAATTGTGGAGAACGAGAGATGATAGAGTTAATTATAAGTTCGGTATTCTTTCATTAACTTATGTGAGTTAGTTATGAGCTTTTTCTCCCATCACTTGTTAATAAATATATTTGCAATAAATAAGGTTGTACGATTTAAAAGGTTACTTAGCTTCTAGCACAAGATCGTTTAAAAGTTGCTCGGTATTAATTAGAGTTCATAGCCAAGGCATAACTTATTGAAACGGGACGCGAAGATTGGCTTATCCAAAAAGGCCCTAACAAGGCATGAGGATACCCGAGTCCAAAAAGGCCCTCACAAGGCATGAGGATTCACTTTTTGCTAAAGATCCTAAGATGATGTGAAGATCATTAATCCAAATCAATATGAAGGATCAAGACACACGACGAGAAGCAATTACTCCCCTAAAGATCATGGAGAAGTCTATCCAAAAAGACCCTAACAAGGTATGAGGATAAATAGATCCAAGTCCGAAACGGAGGCGGATCGTTGTATATCAAAATCCTAAATAAAGAAGAGGATAAATGAAGAAGTCGTGGTCAACGTTTGAAGCATCTTTCACTCCTTATGAAGATGTATACAAAAAATGAAGAGAAGACCATAATTTCAAGATCGTCTCTCAAGATTTGAAGTTTGAAGTACAAGCCAAATATCGGTCCGAGAAAGGTCTCAAATCGTGAAACGAGTTATGCCAAGATATGAACTTTATGAGGTTCGAGAAGCCGTTTTAAAAGATTTTGTCCTTTAGCTAACTATTGATTAAATCGTCCCACTTTATTTTCGGACTTAATAAATTATCGAAATAAGTCAAAAATGCATCCTCGTGATCATTCAAGACAAAAAATAAAATACAAGAGATACACCGTAGGAATAAGGGGGTCTAAGTGATTAATTAAACCACATGAGTAAGTGTTAGTAGTGCTAACTTGTAATAACAATGATCTCGTTTTTGAGCTTGGTATGGGGAACGTGAAACTTGAGGGTGATTAATATTCATGACACCAAAGCCCTAATCTAAGTCTTAGATTTCTTTACGAGTTTCTTCCTTCGAATAATTTCCAAGTTATCATTTTAACTTTTAAGTTTTTACCTTTCCGTAGTAGTAGTAGATCTTAATAAAGGCCGAGATGGATTGATTATGAGAAAAATGTAACTTATGCCTTAAAACTATGCATTGCATGGGGTCATTGCAATGGTCAAGTGTAGGGGATTTAATAAGTGTGTAAACACTTATCCTTTTGCCACTAAAATAAAGGAAAACAAGACCTAATCATGTGTTTAATGTCGTAAAAGTCGGAATTACACGTGGTTTTGTGTTTTTGTGTTAAAATAGGAACAAATGATGAAAAGGAAAGAAAACACGGGATTTCACGGTCAAATGTTGAAGAAAAGTCCAAAAAGAGACGAAGGCAAAGTCAAAAGACCAAAAGTGTGCCCAAGTTCACGAAAACCGGCTAAACCGACACGGTTTTGAAGAAATAATCAGAGAAAGCCGAAATCGAGCTTGTTTTTAGCGGATTTAATATTTTTGGAGTTAAACGGGCTTGTGGGTCCCACTTGTGATTAATGGGTCCAAAAGCCCATTTGTGTGGATAATCTATCATATTTTGCGAATTTGCCCAACAAGCCCAATCTTTTTCATACGGATCAAAACCCAAAATAACAAATCATATGGGACGTTTATCATTGAATTGGGCCAAGCCCAATTACACATACACAACAAAAATGGAACGGTCAAAAGGTCAACTCATTTTTCACTTCACGTTTTAAATAAACGTTTTACCCACAACAACTCTCAACCTCACACTAAACTACCGTGTACTCCCCCACACCCGATCAATTCCACCCCCACTTCACACCCTACGGTACACCCTCACCCACACACGATTATTTCCCCTCCCAACTCCCAGTCAAAACTAAATTCCTCCCACGTGTTCCCATTATATTTACCCACTTTCCCCAAATAAATAACTCTTTATTTTACCCCACTTGCAACCAAACGAAAATAAAACATCCCACCCACTTCCATCTTCTTCAAAAAGATACGCAGACACCATCCTCTCCCCTCACAAACCCTAGTTTTACTGCTAAAAATTTACCAATGTAAAAATTGGGGGTTTTACCCAATTCGTGTGATTCACACGGATTGGGATTAAATCCCCCCAATTATCGCTTCATCCACTCAAGGTGGTCCTCAAGTTCATCCAATGTGGCCTTAATTGATTGGATAAAACACCTCACAACAACTACTCCACCAATCATCTTTAGCCACATCAGCAAAGAGATAGCAAAAGAAACACAAATCGTGCCATGAGGGCAATCCGTGGCTACAAGATGTCCTCTCCACCGTTCGATGAAAGAGAGAGAAGAAGAGAAGAGATTGAAGGGCCAAGATCATTTTGCTTGGTCACCAAGATAGACTAGAAGGTTCGGGGATCCTTATAAAAACCCCTCTCCTTCATGTAATGTTTTTAAGCTTTTACTTTACTTTTTAATTTCAGTTTTTTTATTAAATTAGGAATAGATTAGATTTAATTTTCAGCAAATTAGGTTTTAGATTTATTATTGTAATCTTAATTTCCAGCAATTGTAATTTAATTTTTAATTAATGAAAAATTAAGTTTATATTTAAATTTCATCTCATTTTTATTTCAGTACTGTTTAATTTTCAAAGTTTAATCCATTTTTTTTATTTATATTATCACTGTTCTCGTATCATCATTATTATAAAAAAAAAAAAAAAAAAAGAGAGAAAAAGAAAAAAAAAATATATATATAATAATAAGAAACTGGATCGAGAAATCTGTTCGAGGCTTGTTTGTTCGAGTGGATCGAACGGATGATGATGATGATGTTTCGGTGGTGTTGATGCGGTTTGTTAAGACGGCTCAGCGCCTCGTCTTCGTCACAACGGTTTCTTCAAAAAGGTTTCATCTCTCTTTAATTTTTATGTTTTAAGTTTTTATTTATGTTTAAACTTTGTTTATTTGTTTTAATGTTTAAATAGAATCTGTTTCAAATCTGCTTTGTAGTTAAGTCTGCTATAGATTTGAGTACCGTTTAAATTTATGTTATTGTACTGTTTAGATTTTCGATTTTTAGAATCTGTCTTTTAGTTTTGAGTTGAAATGATTTACATATTTGCTATTTGATTGCATTTCTGTTTTTGGTATGATTACTTTAGCTGCGTGATTTTAGGTGTTTTTTCGTTTATCTGCTTTATTTTGTTTGTTAGATTGTATGAATGTTTTGCTAGTAATCAGTATTAGTATGTTAATGGTTATTAAGTTTAGGATTTGCTTAGTTCAAATATTTTGATTCTTCTCAAGCTGATTTGGTTTGGAGTCCTTATTTGGTTTGTATTTGCTGCTGTTACTGGTATAATCTCAGACCATTTGGTCTGAGTGATTTTAAAATCAGTCAAAAAAAATAATAAATAGCAAATAAGGTCATCAGGGGACTCGAACCCTGGACCTCTTGCATAACGACCCAACGCACCAACCAGTTACTCTATCACTCTTTTTATGTATTGCTTTGCACTTTTAGATTAATATAGGATTAGGTTTCTTTGGCAGTTTTATTAAAAAGTTTAATTAAGATTAGTTTGTTTAAAGTTTTAATTAAATAGTTTTATTTAAAATGTTTCCTTTATTCAGTTTTATAAAAATAATAAAAAGAAAAAAAAAATATTTAATTTACTATCTTTAAATTTTAAATTAGTTTTAATTTACTTAAAATAGATGTACTTTTATTTTTTTTAAATTTAAATAGTTTTAAATATCTTTTCTTTTAAAATTTTTAAAAGTTTTTAGTTTTATTTTCAAAATAGTTTTTATTTAAAAGTCTTTATTTTCAATAAATTAGTTTACAAAGTTTTTAAGTTTTATATGTTTAATTAGTTTAAATTAGTTTTATATTTTTATTCAAGTTAAGTTTTAAATTTTCAACTAGTTCTAAATTAGTTTTTAAATTTAATTAGTTTTAAAATAGTTTTATTAGATTTTTAAAATTAGTTTAAAAGTTATTTTTTTATTTGAATAGATTTATTTCTATAGATTTTTAATTAAGCTATTATTTTAAATAGCTTTTATTTTTAATAGTTTTTAAAAGTAGTTCAAAAATACCAAAAATACGTTTAACCAAGAACAAATAAAATCTCTACGTTAAAATTGGCTTTCAATTCGAGTGAGTCGAGGAACGATAATAAGAAATAAAAAAAGGTACACAAAATCATAGTTTCATATATATCAGATACCAATCATAAACAACACAATCCAACAACACAATATCAAGTTTCAAGCACAAACAGATAGATCCAAACACCCCTTTATCTTTTCCAAATCAAATGTTTCAAAGTAAAAGTGAGATTTAAGACTACCCAAGCATCAATTAACACAATAACAAGTAAGATTAACAGATTCAAGCAAGAACAAGCCACAAAATTCACAAGAACAGATTCAACACTCAAATATCACAAAAATCCAAAGTATTATCAGATTTTGGGATTAAGGGTGTGTACCTCATGGATGTACATCCACACCCACGAATTTTGACCTTATGTGCTAGCAAGAACAAGCACAAGCTTCCACAATAAAGCCTGCTAAGAATCAACAAAATTAGAAGCACAAGTATAAAAATCAGAAACTTGAAAAATCTTGATTAATGCAACCTTGTTACCCCACACTTGATTATCCCCAAGTTATAAGCCTCACCACACCTTAATCAACTCAATTAGGATGCTATGATCAACCCTATAACCCAAGAATTCCAAGATAGAAACAAGAACTTAGCAAAATATCAAGAAAATGAGAAAATGTGCAAACTTTTGCACACTCCTCTTTTGAAAACAGGTTTTTAAACTTCAAAAGCAGTAAACTAAGAACATAAAGAAGCAGTAATAAGATGGAACTTGGTCTTTCTTCAAAACACTTAACTCAAATTCATTAAACTGAAAAGGGATTTACAAGTGTTTGAACAAAGGAAAAACCAAAAGCAGCTGAAATGTAAAGAGCTAAGGCCTTTATATAGGCTTACAATGAATCTACTAAGTGCATAAAAACGTAAACCCTAGCTTGATGAAGTCCCCAAATTGCCCTTGAGGTTTTGTCTTCTTGGAAGAATCATGTGACTTGTTTTGGAGTTATGTAAGAGCTAGCAAGTGCAAAGTTGATCCAAAGGTGTGTATGAAGCTTATAAAGTAAGCACAATTCTCCAACGTTGGATTGCTGGTTTGTTTTTGTTTGGACGTGAAGGGTGGGGCAGGGGAGGTAGCATGTGACAAAAGGGATGATGATGTGGCATGTTTTAAGGTTGGGATGTGATTAGCAGACCCTTAATCATAATTCTGGAAAGAATTAGCCTTTAATTCACAATGATTAAGGAATGCCTAATTGTGTTCTTGAGCTGATGAACACAAGGTTTAATCCATTTTGGGGGTGATTAATATTTAAAAAGGTGTTAAGGCGCCAATGTTTGTTTAATTAACTAATCAGGGGTGAGTGGGATCTCATGTAGAGGCAGGGAAGAGTATGATTGGTGGAAAAGATTGAGTGGGCTACGTGGCATGACATGGTTGGTTAAGGTAAGTTTGGTGTCTGGCCAACTTAAACCCTTCTTCTCTTCTTCTCTTGTCTTTTCTCTTTAAAAAGTTATCAACGCCCATACTTAGTTATAACAACTTTTGCACTTTTGCACTTTTGGCCCAAAAACTTTTACAAAGTGAATTCAGGGGTATTTCTTGCCATATTTGAATTCTTCAAGGGCTGATTTGGCATTTTGATGATGGATAATGGTCTTTACTTGTATAATGAGCATTTTGGAGGACTGAAATTGCCAAGTCATGTTTGATGAGGGACCATTTTTGCCAAATCTTGAAAGTTGAGGGTCCTTTTTGTAATTTTGGGATTTTCAAAGGACCAAACTTGTAATTTCTTGTACTTTGAAGGACTTCATGATGTATTTGACTTTGTGGAGGATAATTATTGACAATTTAGCTTTGTTGAGGGGCTAAACTTGCCAAATCTTCAAAGTGGAGGGCCCTTTTTGTAATTTTGACAAACTTTAGGGACCAAACTTGTAATTATGAGGATACAAGGGTATAAAGTGTCAATTCTTCCATATTGGAGGACCCTTCTTCATAATTCTTCAAATCTTCAAGGGTTGATCTTGGGAAAGTCTTCATTAGGGCTTGGTTCATTGTGCGACTTCGTTTCCCGTGTTCGTTTTTGAATGATTCTTGTGATCTTTTTGTCATTTTCTCAATATCCGTACCTAAAATACACAAGCAACAAACACAAGCATATATATGGGTATTTTGATGATATTTAATGCATTTAAGCCCTATTTGGAAGATGAGACTATGTATAAAAGTAGTCTCATCACTCCCCCATACTAAACCATTGTCGTGCCCTCACGCAATGCTAGAATAAAGTATCGTAGCACTTCCAAAATTCATTTTTATTCACTTTATTGAACGATAAATTAGCTACACTACTACTATTACTACTACTTGTGTTTTAGACATAATGTATGACTTTCATCGCAAAATGGGACGTTTAGGTCCATAGAATAAGAACACGTGAATGCCTCGTTAGAAATAATTTCATCGTCCTCGATTTTCACCCTAATTCCATGCCAAGCGTGCAACGAGATCATTGTCATTATAAGTTAGTAATGCTAACACTACTCATATGCCCTAATCACGTACTTATCCTCCCATTATTCCTAAGTTGTATCTCTTATATTTTATTTTGTCTTGAATGTTTCACGAGGATACATTGTTTGACTTATGTGATAATAGAGATTTAGGTCTAAAAATAGAGTCTTAACGGTGTAACCAAGACCATCAAATCAATAACCCCTCCTAATAGACAACGATGTCAAAAAATTAAGTTGACAAGAAGAATCGATAAACACGGTTTTATAACGGTTTTGAACATGAGACTTATTACCAAGACTTTTATACGCCCCCTAACGGAAGGGCCTTATTATCTTTGGTTTACCTCCATCTTTTATTCAACTTCGCCATGAAGCTTTTATTATGACTTCGGTCTTGCCTTGCCTTTTATTATCCGCCTCATCGGTGGTTTTATTAGCCAAAGACGTATATCCTCACGCTAAGGCGAATTTTGGATCTTTAAAGCTTCGAAGAGCAAGTTGATAGTTAGACAACTTGCATCTCTCAGTACTCACATATGTCTTTTCAGTTTGAGTAAGAGCAAGTTGATAGTTAGACAACTTGAGTAAGAGCAAGTTGATAGTTAGACAACTTGCATCTCTCAGTACTCACATCTCCTAACAATCTTAAAACCTCTTTGTTAAGTCTTTCAATATTTAAACGACAAACCTTACTACAAAAAGCATCATCATATACCTCATTGTCTGATGAAGATGAGGAGTGTGCTATGAGAGCATATTAAACATGCTCTTCTTCTTCTATCTCAGCAACCAAAGCTTTATCCTCTTCATCCTTAGCCAAATAGCTCCAGTCCCATCCAATACCATCAATCTCTTGCACTGCCACCATGGCCTTGGGATCCCGAGCCTTAACAATTTGGCTTGAAGGTTTTCCAGCATCAAATCTTCTTTGAGATCTGCATTCTCTCATAAAGTGCCCCATACGATGACAATTGTTGCACTCAACCTTGGATTTATCAAATCCAACAGTGTCCTTTGCATTAAAGGTCATTTTCTTCTTGAACCTTCTATTCCATCTGTTTGCTCTTATACTTGCAAGATCCATGTTCCACTTTATATCCATCTCCTCCAAATTCTCATCACTTATTTGCTCAAGGTCCTCATATGTAATCACTGAACCATTGGGCAATGAAGCAATGTATGCACACACAGTATCCAGATCAATACCAGCAGGCTTAACTCTTGGAGAATCAATTTTGTATGTGTCAGCGTTTGAATGTGAGGCGTTGACAGGGTATGATCCAGCGTTGACACATGTTTATCCAGTAACTGGGTGCATGTATGAATCCTTCTGATCAAATTGACCTTCACTGTATGAGAAGAAGGCCATGTTACTATTGGTAGACTTACTTCCATGATCCAAAAGGGTTTCATTCTCCAAAAGCCTCAGTTTGTTGTAAACATCATCAAAAGTAGAACTTTTGTGAGTGTTGTTGGCAATTATAGATCTTGCCTCAATCTTCCATGCATCACCAAGGCTTTTAAGAAAAGTGGCAATAATGTCAACATCACCAATTACTGTCCCCATGAAGGACAACTTGCTTGTAATGTCAAGAAGTCTGCTTCTCACACTACTTAGCTTCTCATTAGGTTGAGACTTAAAAACAACATACTCATGTAAGAGCTGCTTCCTTTTCTCTTCCACGGTTCAGCATTACCACCATATGCAACTTCAAGGGCTGCCCAAAGGTCTTTTGCAGACTCATAACCTTTGTATTTGTGCTGATTTTATTGTCCCAAAGAGAGTTTCAAAATGCTTAGGGTTTTCATATCAACCCTTTTCTTTGATATGTCATCTTTAGACACAGCTCTACCATCTTCAGGTTTTTCTTTCTTATCTGCTTCAGAGCATCCTTGGACAGCTGATCTTGTAGCAATGGCATCTGAAATCTTTTTTTTGAGCTTTATTGAATGTGTTTCCATATTCAATAATCTCCCAGAGAGTGTAGCCATGGATTTGTAGATATTGCTCAAAATTGAACTTCCACAACTCAAAATTGTCTGCATCTAGCATGGGAATCTTGATGTTGTGGTTTGAGGAGGAGGAGGTTACTTTTGGAGTGGACATGATGTTTTTAGGGTTTTGTGAAAATTAGGGTTTTGGAAATTTAGGGTTCTTGTGTTCTTTTGGATCAAAGTTTCTCAACAAGCTCTGATACCACTTGTTGATCCCAAACTTAGATCGATTTAGCTTGTGTAAACGAGATTAGATCAAGTTATACACGTAGAGAAACTTTGTTTATGTATAAAGTAATTTAAGTGTTATGCGGAATTAACACTTAAACAAGAACACACAAAGGATGTAAAACAAACTTTCACTTGATTGATTGATTCGAACTTGCTTACAATGAAAGTGTTTAACGTATGGAAAACTTATTATGATACATAACCTAAAGGTCTTCTTTTATAGACATAAGAAGCCTTGTACAAGAGTCTACGTATCAACTATTCTAGGTAAAGATAATTATAGAAAATACAATGTTGATCCTATCTTTACTAGAAACAAAATAGAAACATAATACGCGTAGACCATATCTTTCTATCAGTGCTTGTCTTCAACCTATCAACGTTTAACTTCTTCCTGTCAACGCTTGATCTGTCAGCGCTTTTTTTCTTCTTATCAAAGCTTGTTTTCTTCTTGTCAGTGTTTAAGTGAACTGGCTACATTTTATTCCCAACAACAATATGAATATTTAAAGAAAAAATATGGAAAATAAACCACAAAGCATACACTACTCTAATAGTGATAATCTTCCAAGATTGCTTAAGTTTTATTGACTCAACAACTAAAGTACAAAATGTGCCTTAGTTAGAAAAGAAAGACGACGAAGCATCATTCGAAGTTTTGTTCACGGGAACGAAAACTTTGAGAGGAGGTCGAGTGAGGAGGAATTCAAGGAAATTTATCTTGTCATAGATATGAGCAAGTTCAATTTGTTGAAAACGACAACAAGCACACGAGGAACCATGATGCAAAACAAAGTCGTTAGATGGGGGAGGTCCATCAAAGTTAGAGGTTGGTGGAGAGGGGGTCCGATGGGTACACGAAAGTGACGAAGCGACAAAAGCGTGGGTAAGTATTAATCAATACGTTTTAGGAAAAACGTGAAGACGAATAATCGAGTTCGTTCTCGAGGAGGTATGGGGTTTAGCCAACAATTATAGACGCTATTTATTCGAGTTATTACACTTTCGTAAAGATAAAAGAAAAGAAAACGCAAGACGGATTACGCTCAAAATGGTTGAAAACGCTTCAACGTACGAATGTAAAAACGCGACCAAACGAAAAAATTCGCCTAAAAAATAATTAAAAATTAATAAAAAGTTCTAAAAATTCTAGTTAAAAAGAAAATGAAAACTAAAAAAATTGAAAAGTTTTTAATTAATTTATATTAATTTCTTAAATTTAAATAGAAAAAAAAAGTAACTAAGAAAAAGACAAAACCCAAAAAATTTTCTTTTGTAAACCTAGATTATACTTAATAAAAGTTAAAAAATATTTTTTGAAAATTTTAAATACTTTTTACTATTTTTTTATGAATTTTCTCAAATTTAAAACTAAAATAATCCTAGAAAATGAAATAATAAAAAGAAAATTATGAAATTTAAACTCTCCAAAAATGAATTTTTTTTTCTAAATTCTAATTGACAAAATAAAGTTTTGAGAAAAAGATTTACATTTTTTTTCTTTAAAATATTTTTTATGAATTAAAAAATATGTAAAATAGATAAATGATTTAAAAATATTAAAAGATTTTTCTAAAAATCCAAAAAATTACATAAAATATTAAATACTAATATAAGTCTACCAAAGATAATAAGCTGAAAAAATAAGCCCAAATAAGCTCGAAATAAGCTGTAAAGACTATTTAGCTTAAACTATACGAAATATATATATATATATATATATATATATATATATATATATATATATATATATATATATATATATATATATATATATATATATATATATATATATATATATATATATATATATATATATATATATATATATATATATATATATATATATATATATATATATATATATATATATATATATATATATATATATATATATATATATATATATATATATATATATATATATATATATATATATATATGTATATATATATATATATATATATATATATATATATATATAAAGAAGAAATAAAAGAAATGTTTAACAAAAGGTGCGCAGAGAGTAGATGGTTGGGGTGTTGGGTTGTTGAGCAGCAGGTCACGGGTTCAATACCCAGCTGTGATCTTTTTGTTGAGTTTTTTTATATATATACCACCTAAAAAAACGTGTAAAATAAAGCTACAGCGAAGATTAAATAAAAATGTATGTTAGAGCATATGGTAGGGGTGATGTTGTGCTGCGTCTATATGGTGCAGTTGGTCAGGTGTTCCAGACTTGGCAGAGTGCTAATTTTTACCATATTTTTCAATTCTTTTTAACAACTAATAGTTTGGTCATTTCAATCCCAAACACCCCTGCATTAGAAGGACTTACAGCAACAATAGGTACCAGCAGATACGAAAGGTCAATGGTAATAAAACCAACGTTACGACAGCAAGTATTGCGGCCGAAAATCTACAACGAACACTACAATAATAACTAAATGACGAACACTACAATAATAACTAAATGACAAACACTACAATAATAACTAAATGACGAACACGAAGCAACAACAAGACTACAAAAAACAACTACAAATTAAGAGCAAACGACTACAAGATGTGAAGAAAAAGTACTACAAACTATCATTCCAACTATTTTACTACCTCTAACCCACTGATTGTTCTCGAGGGCAACAAGCTCGCGCTTAAACTAAATTCTATAACCTGCACTCTTATACCTACATTACAACTTCAAAACCACTATATCATAAGACTCAGACCCCTATAACCAATTTCGTTAACCAACAAGAGATGATTAAAGGTCACTAACTCCTACAAAGCAACTTGTTATATAGTGTGTTGCAGTCTACAGTCTACAAGCTGGTTTATTCCAAACTTTTCAGCAGATTAAAACCTAAGTGAAGACATATAAACTAGGCAATTCTAACACTAGTTTCAAAACACACAATGAACTATAAACACTATGATAAGCTGCAATAAAGTAAAACGGATAAAGCAAATAGCATGGAAAGTTAATAAGCAATTAAAATGAGAAGGAAATAAGACAAATTAAATAGGTAGAAAACAAAGCAAATAAGCTTAATAATAAGCACTAGCAGATTATAGACAATAAACTTTTTTAAAAAAAGAAGGGAAATGACTCATGTGAGATCCAAGCTTTGAGCCGTAATCTATCAACCAAGCACCTCAACCTCAATCCTTTTTAAGTTTATCAAACACCATAAGCTTCTATTGCTTATACCACAACTTACTCACCCCAAACCCAAAGATATCTTCAAACCAAACAACTACAACTAGGAGACTTTTAACCAACAACTTCAATACAATCAACCACCAAACAAAAACCTTCTTGATAAACTGGATGTCAATCAGCTTATTCAACAAGCTGATTGAACAGTAGATGAACAGTGAACTTGCTACAGTGATCCGATGAACAATACCCAAACTAGCAGAATACTACTTTTTTTACTCTCTTTCGAAACCACAGCAACACAATAATAAAAAAATTATGTCTCTCTCTCTATTTTTTTTTCGTGACTCAAAACCAATCAGCATACTCCAGACTTTCGGCAGCAATAACAACACCACAAATCACTTTTTTTTCTTTCGATACACAGTAACAACAAAAAAATCAAGAACAACAAACTCTTTCTTTTTCTTCGAATCAATACAATCACGCTTTTTTTCAGGACACAGTAACAAATCTTGCAAACAACCCTTTTTTTCCTCTCCAAACAAACTTTTTAAACTCAAACATTAAACTTGAAACAAACCTTTAAAAATAAATGTGACTAAAAACTAAAGTGTGCAGAAAATTAAATTGCAATGTAAATTAAATGGAACTCAGACTTCAAGTTTTAATTTAAGAAATACTATAAATATTCATTTAATAAAAAAAAATCTTACAAGCTGGAACAAAGGGGCAACCACAACCTGGTGCCTCTTTTATAGCCCTCTTGGGGTGATTCTAGAATACTAAAACGTTTACAAACCCTAACTACTGATTTCCTATAATGCCCTTGTGTTTGAATTCTAAAAAGTTGGTCAATGAGCTCACATGTGATCTTGCCAGGAATTTGGTGAAGACAGTTGTAGAAGAGCAATCCAAATCGTTGAATAATCCTTTGGGACCAAGTTTGTAACCTTGGCCGTTGATCTTGTCCCCTTCATGGGGTTTGGGGGAAAGTGACATGAGCAGGGGAGTGGGGTATGGGCACATGGGATAGTTGGGGTCGAATCTTGGGTGCCAAGATGTTTAGGTTAATCTTAATCTTCATTCTAGAAAATATAGCATCTCAATTAATCATGGTTAGGAGAATCGGATCTAGGGTTCGTGAGGTTGAATATGGGAGGTTTTAATCTGATTATGGGAGTGAGGATTATGTTATGCGCTTTTTGTTAATAAAAATTAAATTTTTCAAACTGTATTAATATCTGTGAGTGCATTCTGACGTGGATGGTGTGAGGTGGTATGAGAGGGTGATGTGTCTTTGGATGGTTGGTGGTATAAGTTTGCTTGTCTGCCCAATTTAGTCCAACAACTCCCATTTTGTTGTCAAATAAAGTTTAAACAACAATAAACTCATATTCCCTTTATGGCAAAGTTTGTTTTTTCCTATATTGGCCACAAAATGTTTTGTAAACTTGTTCCAAGGGCTATTCTTGTAATTTGACCATATTCCAAGGGCTTTACTGATATAATCTTGAAACTTAAGGGACCCAATTGTAATAATTGAGATTTACAAGCGTATTAAGTGACAAGTCTTCAAACTTGGAGGACCAATCTTGCCAAATCTTCAAACTTCAAGGACCATTTAGGAAAATTATTGTTCGGGTCCGGTTCTTTGTGCGGCTTCGTTTCCCGTGTTCGTTTTTGCTTGATTCTTGTGATCTTTTGTTGATTTCACGATATCCGTACCTAAAATACACAATGAATAAACACAGGCATATTTTTGGGTATTTTAATGATATTTTAAGCGTTTTAAGCCCGATTTGGACGATGAGACTATGTATAATTGCAGTCTCATCACTCTCCCATACTAAACTATTGTCGTTCCTTCACGCAATGCTAGAATTAAGTATCATAGCACTTCTAAAATTCATTTATGATGACATTTATTAAAGACATAAACTTAAATAAACTACTACACGTGTTTTAGACATAATGTATTGTTTTCATCACGATTAAGTGACTTTTAGGATCATAGAACAAGAACACGTGAATGCTTCGTTAGAAATAATTTCGTCCTCCTCGATTTTCACCCAATTCCATGATAAGCGTGTAACGAGATCATTGTTATTATAAGTTAGCAACACAATCATATCTCATGAGTGTTAATTACGAACCTAGACTCCCTTATTCCTGATTGGTATCTCTTATATTTTATTTTTGTCTTAATGATCACGAGGATACATCATTGTCTTATGCGTGAATAGAGATTAGGTCTAAAAATAAAGTTTTAACGGTGTAACCAAAATCATCGAATTAATAATTCACCCTAATAGACAACGATGTAAAAAATTAAGTTAACAAGAAGGATCGATAAACACGATTTTAGAACGGTTTTGAACATGAGACTTATTACCATGACTTTTATTATCCTCCATCATTGGTGGTTTTATTATCATGGTTTACCTCCATCTTTTATTCAACTTCGCCATGAAGCTTTTATTATGACTTTGGTCTTGCCCTTGTCTTTTATTATCCGCCATCATCGGTGGTTTTATTATGACTTGATGTATATCCTCACGCTAAGGCGAATTTTGGATCTTTAAAGCTTCGAAGATTAAGGCTTGATTCACTTTCAATTTGGGCATAGATATTTCGGCCTTGTAAGCTTCAAATTTTTGTTTAATTTAGGTGAGCACTTGAAATCGTATTATTGGGTGAAGCTTTTGATTATTCGGGTTGCCAATACTTCAAAACCATGACGCTGGCGATACCTTAATGTTTTCCCAATTTAATTACATGGAAGCTACTAAAACAAATTAGAAACCAACAATAGTGACTAAACCGCTAAATCAATATTTATTAACAACTTATTATCAAAAGTGTGGGGAGAATAAGCTAATAATTACTACACATGAGATCGTGAAAGATTACGAGACTTATAAAAAACTCTATCATTTCTCGTCCTCATTTAAGAGACTTAGCCTAAAAAGTTAAGGAATCGAAGCTAAGTGCTCAACACGCACGGTCAAGTCAAAAATTACTTTTATTCTCACCATCAGAAAACCTACATTCGTGTCTTAAACACTTATGAAAAATACGATTTCTTTTAAATTTGGCCATTTTTAGCCTTATTTTGCAACAAAATGATAACAAAAAGATGAATATTGGATTGCGTGGTAACGTAAGCAAGGTGAAGTATCTACTCACCCCCATACTAAAACTAAACATTGTCCTCAATGTTTCGAGTCTAGGGGTGAAAACACCCCCATACTAGAGACGAAGTCGAATGCTTAATCTCGAGCATGGAAAGGGTAAAACGAATAACCTAAAAGCCGTTTATGAATTATGCTAATAAGATAAACGTTAGAACATAAAAGGATGTCATCGGATATCGGAATCTCCAAAGGCAACGATCGAAGCTCGAGTGATCCGTAAAACGAACACGAGAGGCTTCAATGATGACGATGAACCTTATGAATCACAATCACAAACAACCACGGAACAAAGGTCGGAAGAGCACAAGTCCCCTCGTTACACTATTAGAAAAGCGATAATATTTACAAGGATAAGCATGAGAATCCCCCACGAGGCACCTTGTTTTTGATAACCGAGTCAAAAGCTCGACTCGAATCCCCATAAATGTGATAATTTAGGGATAATCATGGTATGGTCATTTTTGGTGGGACGTACATGTAATCAAGGCCCAAAAAGCAACCGTGAATAAAGGCAAAGCCTTTATACCGGGATCAAAGATCGTATCCTCACATTTGGTGGAAAATGATAAAGGCAAAGCCGGAGGATACGTTTTGTAAGGAAGAAAACTCCTTACAACGTACTCGAAGTACGTGTAGTTATGAGAACCGAGAGGGTTGGTAGGGTTACTTTGAGACGAAGGCAAATTTGAAAGAGAATTAATAAAAATGGGGGTCTCAAAGTCTCCTCCCGGTTCAAAAGCAAAGGCCTCATTAAAATCCTCATTCTCATCGAGAGGCGGTCCATCGGTGAACCCCTCGAGAATGGAGGCATCACAAGTCAAAAGAGAAGGATCATCCAAATGAGACTTAGGGAGGGTGACTAGCAAATCCGGCTCATCGAGTTTAGGATCCTTAGAATCCTCACTCTCGATGTCCTCGAACATCTCATCAAGGAGAGGATTTACGTCACCAGAAACGAACTCGTCATCAAATTCAAAAAGGGAATTCGAGTAGATTTTAAATTTGTCGACACGAACGTCCTCATCGAGTAGTGACTCGTCATCACTAGTGGAAAAATCATCATCGAAAAGCGGGTTCGAAAAAGTCAATGATTCTCTACCCGAAGTGTCATTGGGAGAGATATCATCACATGAAGTCGTATCACACTCACTATCGTAATTTGCCTCGTTAGAATCTTCGTGGAAAAATTCATCGAGAGCAAAATCACTTAACTCCTCATCGAAGACAACCGTAGGCTCACTTTGGATTGGAATAGGGATCTCAACACTAGGATTAGTGCTAAGATTCGTCTCCCCCATACTTAGAGAGGCATCGGGTTTCGTTGGGAGCATGAGAGTAATGGTTTCACAAGATGGGTTGAGATTAAAAATGTCGCCATCGTCGTCGTCATCATAAATAGGAGACGTGAGATCACAATTAGCTAGATACTCCTCTCTCTCTTGTTCTTCTCTCTTATGACGAATTTCGATGCTTAAACCATTGTAATCTTGTAAAAGTTGTTTAGTTCTAATCTCACACTCTCTTTTAAACTCGTCACTTATTTCTTCTTTGCGATATCTCCTAATTCCGAGTTCATTAGTGATATCGTTTATTTCTTGATTGATTCGTCGTTTCTCCTCTTCCATATCTTTGATGCTTTCTTCGATCACTTCGACGATTGAAAGTTCCTTTTTCTCCATAATTTGTTGAAAAAACAATTTAATTTCTTCAAATCCCTTGTCGACGCGGCTTGCACCGAGATCATCATCGAAAACAATTTGTGGAGGTGATTGGTCAAAACCGGAGAATTGGTTGTCGAAAGACGTATCATGGTTCATCGGTTAACAATCATACCCATAATGAGGTGCGTTTCCACAAGACTCACATGAATACGACGATGGATATTGCGATGATTGGTCAAAGAAATTAGGATTCAGTTCAGGGTCATTATAATTCATACAACCAAATCCGAAGTCGTGATCCAAACCGCAAAAATCACACGAATAAGATGAAGGCGGTTGTGGAGTTTGGTCATAGGATTGAAATCCGTAACCATGGTCGTTTTAAGGAGAGTTGTATATATACCCCTCCCTTCCTCCATAAATCTCGCAATTGAAGCAATTACCACCGTCGGGCGGACCTCCACAATATAGACAAGAGTAATATCCATCGTTGGACATGACGAAACGAGAAAATCGTAATCGAGAATTAAACAATTAGAGGGTTAAACAAGATAATTATGAAAACAGAGGGAAAGTAGAAGATTATTTTTGTGTTTTTGGTTTTTCAATTTTTTTTTAGATTTTTGGTGTATTACGTAGAAATTAATCTACAAAAATTATCCACTAATCAAAGGTCTCGATTAATGAATCCAAGAGGAGTGAAGGCAATTACGTGAAGTAAAAACCCTCCTCGACTTTGAAACGTTGGCGGAACACCAAAACGTTTCGAGGTTCAATAATTAAAACTCACAAAAATAGATTAATAATACTTGAGTTGGCAAACCCCTAATTAATCATCACTTTCAAAATACGCACAAGCGAGCGGAGAAAATGAGGCGGCACGAAGCACTTAAGAGCCTTTTTTCTTTAGGTCGTGAAATACAACCACCTTATACCCACCTTATAGTTTGTATTTATCGAGATTAAATCAATTAAGAGTATTTATCTATTTTGCCTTTGATTTCGTTTGAATTCGATACAACAATAGTGACCGGAACGCTCAACTATTGAGGTGCGATTTCTCGCGTATTTGGATAATTATTGTGTCTTAATTGTTCTACGTAAATACAATATATTATGCACAATAAAAACGAGAGAACGATTTTGTGTTAATAGAGTTCTATTTAACACTATTTATTTGTATGGCTAATAGTATAGAAAAATAAAAAGAAGTATTTACGATAGAAACGTAAACACTCAAACAAAAACGATAAATAAATATGGCTAAACACACCTCCCCGGCAGCGGCGCCATTTTTTATGCGATATTTTTGTACACTTTATTTTAGAAATAACAAAGCGACAAAAGCGTGGGTAAGTATTAATCAATACCTATTAGGAAAAACGTAAAGACGAATAATCGAGTTCGTTCTCGAGGAGGTATGGTGTTTAGCCAACAATTATAGACGTTATTTATTCGAGTTATTACACTTTTGTAAACATAAAAGAAAAGAAAACGCAAGACGGATTACGCTCAAAATGGTCGAAAACGCTTCAACGTACGAACGTAAAAACGCGACCAAACAAAAAATTTTGCCTAAAAAATAATTAAAAATTACTAAAAAGTCCTAAAAATTATAGTTAAAAAGAAAATGAAAACTAAAAAAACTGAAAACTTTTTAATTAATTGATATTAATTTCTTAAAGTTAAATAGAAAAAAAAAGTAACTAAGAAAAAGACAAAACCCAAAAAATTTTCTTTTGTAAACCTAGATTATACTTAATAAAAGTTAAAAAATATTTTTTGAAAATTTTAAAATACTTTTTACTATTTTTATGAATTTTCTCAAACTTAAAACTAAAATAATCCTAGAAAATGAAATAATAATAAAAAAATTATGAAATTTAAACTCTCCGAAAATAAATTTATTTTTTCTACATTCTAATTGACAAAATAAAATTTTGAGAAAAAGATTTACATTTTTTTTACTTTTAAATATTTTTTATGAATTAAAAAATATTTAAAATAAATAAATGATTTAAAAATAGTAAAAGATTTTTCTAAAAATCCAAAAAATTACATAAAATATTAAATACTAATATAAGTCTACCAAAAATAATAAGCTGAAAAAGATAAGCCCAAATAAGCTCGAAATACCTGTAAAGACTATTTAGCTTAAACTATACGAAATATATATATATATATATATATATATATATATATATATATATATATATATATATATATATATATATATATATATATATATATATATATATATATATATATATATATATATATATATATATATATATATATATATATATATATATATATATATATATATATATATATAAAGAAGAAATAAAAGAAATGTTTAACAAAAGGTGCTCAGAGAGCAGATGGTTGGGGTGTTGGGTTGTTGAGCAGCAGGTCACGGGTTCAATACCCAGCTATGATATTTTTGTTCAGTTTTTTTTATACATATACCACCTAAAAAAACGTGTAAAAGAAAGCTACAACGAAGATTAAATAAAAATGTATGTTAGAGCAGATGGTAGGGGTGATGTTGTGCTGCGTCTGTATGGTGCAATTGGTCAGGTGTTCCAGACTTGGTAAAGTGCTAATTTTTACCATATTTTTCATTTCTTTTTAACAACTAACAGTTTGGTCATTTCAATCCCAAACACCCCTGCATTAGCAGGACTTACAGCAACAATAGGTACCAGCAGATACGAAAGGTCAATGGTAATAAAACCAATGTTACGACAGCAGGTATTGCGGCTTATTACTAACCAAAATCTACAACGAACACTACAATAATAACTAAATGACGAACACTACAATAATAACTAAATGACGAACACGAAGCAACAACAACAAGACTACAAAAAACAACTACAAATTAAGAGCAAACGACTACGAGATGCGAAGAAAAAGTACTACAAACTATCATTCCAACTATTTTACTACCTCTAACCCACTGATTGTTCTCGAGGCCAACAAGCTCGCGCTTAAACAAAATTCAATAACCTGCACTCTTATACCTACATTACAACTTCAAAATCACTATATCATAAGACTCAGACCCCTATAACCAGTTTTGTTAACCAACAAGCGATGATTAAAGGTCACTAACTCCTACAAAGCAACTTGTTATATAGTGTGTTGCAATCTACAGTCTACAAGCTGGTTTATTCCAAACTATTAGATTCAAACCTAAGTGAAGACATATAAACTAGGCAATTCTAAGACTAGTTTCAAAACACGCAATAAACTATAAACACTATGATAAGTTGCAATAAAGTAAAACGGATAAAGCAAATAGCATGGAAAGTTAATAAGCAATTAAAATGAGAAGGAAATAAGATAAATTAAATAGGCAGAAAACGAAGCAAATAAGCTTAATAGTAAGCACTAGCAGATTATAGAAAATAAACTTTTAAAAAAAAAAGGGAAATGACTCATTTGAGATCCAAGCTTTGAGCCGTAATCTATCAACCAAGCACCTCAACCTCAATCCTTTTTAATTTTATCAAACACCATAAGCTTCTATTGCTTATACCACAACTTACTCACCCCAAACCCAAAGATATCTTCAAACCAAACAACTACAACTAGGAGACTTTTAACCAACAGCTTCAATACAATCAACCACCAAACAAAAACCTTCTTGATAAGCTGGATGTCAATCAGCTTATTCAACAAGCTGATTGAACAGTAGATGAACAGTGAACTTGCTACAGTGATCTGATGAATAGTACCCAAACTAGTAGAATGCTACTTTTTTCTCTCTTCCAAAACCACAACAACACAATAATAACAAAAATTATGTATCTCTCTCTATTTTTTTCGTGACTCAAAACCAATCAGCATACTCCAGACTTCGGCAGCAATAACAACACCACAAAATCACTTTTTTTTTCTTTCGGTACACAGTAACAAAAAAAATCAAGAACAACAAACTCTTTCTTTTTCTTCGAATCAATACAATCACACTTTTTGTTTTCAGGACACAGTAACAACTCTTGCAAACAGCCCTTTTTTCCTCTTCAAACAAACTTTTTAAACTCAAACATTAAACTTGAAACAAACCTTTAAAAATAAATGTGACTGAAAATTAAAGTGTGTAGAAAATTAAATTGCAATGTAAATTAAATGGAACTCAGACTTGTAGTTTTAATTTAAGAAATACTATAAATATTCATTTAATAAAAAAATCTTACAAGCTGGAACAAAGGGGTAACCACAACCTGGTGCCACCTTTTATAGCCCTCTTGGGATGATTCTAGAATACTAAAACGTTTACAAACCCTAACTACTGATTTCCTATAATGCCCTTGTGTTTGAATTCTGAAAAGTTGGTCAATGAGCTCACATGTGATCTTGCCAGGAATTTGGTGAAGACAGTTGTAGAAGAGCAATCCAAATCGTTGAATAATCCTTTGGGACCAAGTTTGTAACCTTGTTCGTTGATCTTGTCCCCTTCATAGGGTTTGGGGGAAAGTGACATGAGCAGGGGTCGAATCTTGGGGTGCCAAGATGTTTAGGTTAATCTTAATCTTCATTCTGGAAAATATAGCATCTCAATTAATCATGGTTAGGAGAATCGGATCTAGGGTTCATGAGGTTGAATATGGGAGGTTTTAATCTGATAATGGGAGTGGGGATTATGTTAAGCGCTTTTTGTTAATAAAAATACAATTTTTCAAACTGTATTAATATATGTGAGTGCATTCTGACGTGGATGGTGTGAGGTGGTATGGGAGGGTTATGTGTCTTTGGCTGGTTGGTGGAATAAGTTTGCTTGTCTGCCTAATTTAGTCCTCCAACTCCCATTTTGTTGTCAGATAAATTTTAAACAACAATAAACTCATACTCCCTTTATGGCAAAGTTTGCTTTTTCCTATATTGGCCACAAAATGTTTTGTAAACTTGTTCCAAGGGCTATTCTTGTAATTTGACCATATTCCAAGGGCTTTACTGATATAATCTTGAAACTTAAGGGGCCCAATTGTAATAATTGAGATTTACAAGGGTATTAAGTGACAAGTCTTCAAACTTGGAGGACCAATCTTGCCAAATCTTCAAACTTCAAGGACCATTTTGGAAAATCATTGTTCGGGTCCGGTTCTTTGTGCGGCTTCGTTTCCCGTGTTCGTTTTTGCTTGATTCTTGTGATCTTTTGTTGATTTCACGATATCCGTACCTAAAATACACAATGAACAAACACATGCATATTTTTGGGTATTTTAATGATATTTTAAGCGTTTTAAGCCCGATTTGGACGATGAGACTATGTATAATTGCAGTCTCATCAGGGAGATAATGGATAAGAGATGTTTTCACAATGCCTAGTGAGATTAGGGAAAGAAGATAGGTCATTGAGTTGAGGAGAGTTGAAAGGTTTAGGTGGTGGTGGAAGAATTTCCTTTTCTCTGGTAATTGGATTTATAGAGTAAGTCTCATTCCAATATTGAATCGGAGAGAAGGAGGAATTCTTGGAGGATTTTGGAGAAGAAGAATCATGAGGATTCTTGTTCTTTTTTATCCAAACAGGTCGAACCGAGATTTTCGGTTTCTTTGAAAGCTTAGAAGAAGAAGCTTTAGGTTGAGAAGATTGTGACAAAGAAATGTCAAGGTTAGGAAAGGAAGAGTTAGGCATTATGAAGGGTAAAGAGAAGAACTCCCAAAAGAGAAGAATTTAAAGAAAATAGACAAGGCAAAGATTTGAAATGAAAATAAAAGGTTTTAGGAAATTTTTAGCCAAATTGGGTAAACAAAGAATCTTAACCAAGACCGTGGTCAAAGAAGAAAGACCAAAAATAAGCCAAGAACGGATGTACTGTGCGCGGTTCCTTAATATAGCCCGCAGTTTCATATCGATATGGAGCCGCCTAGGGGCTAAGGAGCCGCGTCCAGAGGACAGCAAACCTTGATTTTCAAAAGTTTTGGAGAAAAATAAGAATTTTTCAAAATTTTGCAAATCTTGGATTTTTACCTCTTTTAGCACTAGAGTATGCTAGGGTTGCATAAAAGCAACACATTCACAAAGAACGTCTTGAAAAAGGGTGACAAAATATTTAGATAACATTTTGGTCCAATTTTAAGTCAAGTTTTTAGAGGTTGTGATAGATTAGGTTCAATTTTAAATAAATTGAAGTTGTTTAATGTGATCAGATAGATTAAAACACATAAAACCAAATCCATAAAACATCGACATGAGAAAATCATGAGGGAAAAGAAATGAAATACAAGAGTTAAAAAGACAATTAACTACTACAAAGATAGGTAAAACTAGGTCTTGAATTCATAGATCTCTTTGGCTTGACCTTCTTTAAAAAGCATGTTATTTTGAAAAACCATCATTCATCTCCTAGGAGGAGGCATGGAGAACAAGGCAAGCAAGAAATCATGCAACCTTCTATGAAGACCAAGCATCTCCAACCTTAGGTTTTGAATTATGTAGTTTTTATAGAGACAACATGGGTAATTTGCACCATGAGCTTCTAGGAACCCGAAGAAGTAAGGATCACCCATGAAGTGGGGAATAGGAATGCCCAAAATAGGAGCACTAGTGTTAGAGGGTGGAGGAGGTGCTGGAGGCATAGTGTCCAAGGGTGAGATGGGAAAATTTGGTGAAGTGAAAGGAGAGGTAACCAAAGGCTCAAGTACAAATGGAATGCTTTGTAGAGGTTGTGTGACAATCCGTCAATTTATGGTTTATATTTTATTCACAATATTTATTTGAAAATATTATTTTAATGTTATAATAAGAACTCACTTATTTTTGGGAAGAAATTTGGGTTTACGTCTTGAAGTAGCATCGACTACGTCTAAACCGAAGGATTCTACGTTACGTGCTTACGTTTACATACACCATTTTTGGTGACAGTCCGACATTTTAGAAAATAAATTTATCCGTGAATATTATTTTAGGATTCTAATTTAGAGTTGGTTCATAAACTCACAAATTTACGAGAAGAGATTAGGACTTATGATTAAAATTTAACGTCCTTTACGACTAAACCGGAAACCTTAGGATTACGTATTTACGTTTTCGAACTCCGTTTTTGATGAGACAATTTTTATTAGATTCGTTTATGCCGTTAATTCATAATTTTTAAAAAGGTTTTTCGTAAAACGACCCGAGGGCACGTAAATCGAGGAAACTAGAATCGAGGAGTACCCGTAAATTAGTGGGATGGGACAAGTTTTACACTTGCCCACCCCACAAACGGGCGGCCAAATACTTCCCCAACACACCATTAGGTGTCAACTATACACAATAAAGAAAGACACTTGTCTTAGTTTGCATCAAAACCATTTACAACAAAAACCACTAGCCTCTCTCACACACACACACACTCATGCAATGTTAATCCAAAGTTCACTAAAACTCTCTCTTCCTCCCTCTTAATTCCGTCCAACCCTCCCCCATAAACACCCATTGGTTCAAAAATTAACCATGAAATCATATGTTATTCACACATATGATGAAGCCCTTTTGAAGCCCTATTGATTGGTGGTGATTATAACATCCAAAGAGGAGTTTCTATGGAGTCTTAGGGCTGATTTTCCACAAAGAGTTCTTGAAGATTGGTGGACTTGAAGATGATATTGGTTTATCACAAGTTTTGCCATCAAAATCCAAGCCTTGGTCATAACCTACACAACCTTGGTGGTATAAGGATCATTCTTCCTATCCTTCTTGTTATTTTGATTATGTAATCTTGTAACTTCTTTTACTTATGTATATGTATATGATGATGAATGATTATTAAAAATATTATGTGGGGATTTGGTGTTGATAGATTTGATTAAAGAGATTAAAAACTACATAAAAGGATGTTAAAATCATGGCTAAATTAGGAGGCTGTATAAAACAGTAGAGAATCTTATGATAAACTGATAAAATGACTTGGATAAATTAATATACAGTAAGCTATGAGTCTTGTACACATGTGAGATTTGGCCATACAATGGAATCATTATAATGAGTGAGATATGATCAAAACAAGTTTAGAGTGCAAATCTGACTACACTATTTTGGACGAATTTTATAAAATACTTAGAGGTTGATTCATCAGTAGCTATAAAGGAATAAAATGAAGCATATATCATTTAGTTTCTGTGATAAAAATTTGTGGTTCTATCTCCATGTAGAACTCTAGATATGACCATTTTAGTAAACTAGATTTTTAGGACTGATTTTGTATAAATAATATATAATATAAGCACTCAATATTTATATAAAATATAAATATATAAAACCCACTAGTTGATAATAATTATAATAAAAGAGTTATATAAATATTTATATTAAAATGGGATATGTGATATAAATTTTATATTATAAATGTTTTTCCAAAAGTTATAAAACTATATACCTAAATTTTACGTCTTTTCGGCTAGTACCGAAAGATTAACGTTTTTGTCAGATAAAACTTAGACGGTCGGACCCGTCTAATGTAAAATTTTATAAACTCAAATACTGATATATAAACTTATATAACAAGTAAAAACCGATAAAACCCGAGATTTACAACATGTAAACATTAACGGGCCAAAGTAGCGTTATTGGACTATAAACCCGACTAGTTAGTAAAACACTTATAAATTTACTTATTGGGCTTAACCCACTTGGGCCCAACATGTAAAGTATAATACTGATAATAAAAGTATAATTGGGCTAATAAAATGTATTGGGCTTGTAATGGGCCTATTGGGCCTCCAAAAATATAAACAAGTTGAGCTAGTGTAACTAGTATAAAAGTTACCAACACATAAACACTATAATGAATGAGTAAAAATGTACAATCCCACTTGATCATCATCATATGTATACATAATTTTTATTTTTATAAAGTCATTGGACAAGAGTATAAGACGAGTATTATTTGTCTAGGTTTCCATGATTGAAGCACGTACCGTACATCCGAATCGCCGATAAACCGCTTTCCCACATCAACGTGAGTTCATAGCCTCGCACTCTTTTAAATATTTTTATGAAATGTTTTATAAACCCGCGAGGGAAATAACATGTTAGTTTTGATAAAATAGGACACCATTTGTCCCGATTGTTTGTTTATTGATTTGGACCTGAATGATTGTATGACCCGATGAATGATTATATGACCCGATAGATGAAATAAAATGGATTATTAAAGTTAGGTTATGTCACTAAAAGTCCCATTAGCATTAATTGTGAACTACCGGGATTTGGTAGACGCTTATGCATATAATAGTACTATTTGGGGACGATCACCCCAGTTCGCGCCTTAACGGTTGATCCCCGTCGTGCCACATTGATTAGTAAGCGAATTTATGTATGAGAAGATTTACACAAGCGTGATTATTGTGACGACACGCTAATTTAGATGGGCAAATTGAGTTTCGGGCTAGCTACCCGTTGTTGGTTATAGTAAGGTAACAATGTCATGCGGCTTATAATAATCCAAAATAACGAAAATACTGCTTTATGCATTGAATTACGATATATTGTCTGACTAGCAATACAGGGTCTTATTATTGATATTATGTTCGTGTTTTGGTTTTACATAACCATATTCATATAACGGTTTTTATTTAACTCTATACAACGTTATAAAACGTATTGTATGATGTTTTTACGACTTTGGTTCGTATAATGATTTTGAAGGCAAAAGCCTATATTATGATTTTTGATAAGGATTTGTATAAAATGACTTTGGCTATTTTATGGCCTATTACAAGGATTTGTACAAAATGATTTTCGGTAATAATTTTATACCGATGTTATATTGATGGATTTCATTAAACTCTATGAATTCACTCGGCGTTTTCGCCGACCTTTTCTTTTAACATGTTTTATCTCAGGTACTTGAAGGTAGTTCTGGGGAAGACAACAAGAATTCATGGCCAGCACTTAAACAACAATTTCCATTCAAATGCTTTGTAAAAATTGTATGAAATAATATGACTTGGGACCTATGTAAATTTGATATTTATGAATGGAAATGCTTTATTATAAAACAACGCGATTTTTAAGTGTTGTCTATGATGTGAGTAATGTGCTATCCCGTAACACCAACGAGTCTTCCACTGAATTGCATTATGTATATTTGGGGGTGTTATAGTTTGGTATCAGAGCTCTCGTTATAGAGAACGAAATATTTTTAAAACCAAGGTGTTGAATAAAACATTTCAAAATCTTTTAACTATAAACATTTTTCTAAAAATGTCTAAAAATCTTTTGACTATAACGGTGCCGAAGAATTCTCTAGTTACCGACAAGGCCAGACTGAGAAGTGTTATTTTAATATATATATATATATATATATATAACTTGGATTATATATATATGATGTAATTTGATTACATGATGGTTTGATGATTATTTTTATATTTATACGAGGTATTTATACAACGTAGATTTTCACAAGAAACCCTAACTCCCCTAGCAAATCAATCGAAGCTATTCTCGTAGGAATTCTAGCTATTCTAGATCCAAACCAAGTTGTGGATATTTATGATCCCAACAAATGGTTTATATTCGTAGAAATATAGATATTAGTTGATTGTGATATTGAAGAAGAATTGGCGAGATTAAATCTGATATCGATGTCATGACGTTCTTTCCTTATAGAGTGGAGTTTGACAAAACGATACCACCTGGAAAGGTGTCATCTGATTCGTTGTCACCCAATTCTTAAATTTGAAATCGAAAGGGTGAATGTTGCACTTGAGGCTGTCATTGGAACCATTACCCTCATGCTACTAGTACCTTTCTAAGAAATCTAATTGAATGTGTGAGTCATCTCATGCTAGTGACTCAATTGATAATTTTTGTTGTAAGAGCTATAGGATTGGAAATTAAGTGTTAATCATATCGAGCTTTTATTGCACTTGAAGGTCTAAGAATAGGGATTGAAAGTATTGGAGAATGTGGTAGGATATCGAATTGAGTATAAGTTGATTGAAATTTGAATAAAGTAAAATTTAACCCATATGGAATATGAGATTATTAAGAGGAAGTCGTTAAGTTCTGTGATTGAATTATAAGGTTTTAAATGATTGTTGGTTCGTGTTCAGGGTTGTTCCTAGGCCATTGTCCACTAACGAGGATGCCTAGTGTCCAAGAAACAAATTAAAGAGATCTTCTTCTAAATTGGGACCGATGGATCTTTCAGGACATGTGGAACACCTAATGACTCTTGTAGATTAGTATTCATTGTGATATCTTCTAAAAATAATCCCTAACTTAACTGAGACATCAGTTGGTAGGATGAGTTCTTGGAATTGTATGACATAGTGACACGTAATGTGTTACGGTACAATTTTGACTTGTTTGTGATTAATGAAAAGACTACCTTTGATTGCTAAATCCTACATGTATCGATGTTATCTATCTTTTAGTGCTTCATCCTAATGCTCGCATTAGTAATGCAACCATTGAAAAAGTACTCATCTCGATTTGATTTACGTTGTGGATTATTCTTTTTGAGTGCCATCGAGGTCACGAACCTCATGAATATTTGGTTAAGCTCATTTCCTATGATATTGTAGTTAGTTCTTGGTGAACAACTTTTCATCACTCTTTTGCAGATCACTCATTGTTTTTAAAAGATAAAACAGTATCCCTTGAGAAAAATTTTCATCACTATAAGGATTATTCAAAGTGAGATTTATAAGTGATCGTTATCGAAATGAAGTTGTTTATAAAACACCTTGGAAATTTAATTGTTTTCGTAACAAAGAAAATCTTTGTAATTTTATTTTTGATTCTTATTTAAGAATTAAGCATGAAAATGTTTTTATTATAAACATGATGATAAAATTTTGACGAACTGAGTATTGCATCGTTAATCTTGAAATTGTATATAGTTGCACACTTACATACAATTTGGAAGTGACCATGCAAGGCTGATTAGTAGTCACCATAAAACTGATTAATAAACACTACATTTTCTTTAAAGATTGTGAAAGATTAAATTTTATGAGATCTGCAAGAAGTGAAAAATAAGGACATAGTGTTAGGGACACCTACATATGTGCCTGTAGCATCTATTCTTCTGAGTCGAATTTACTCATCTGTGGAAATTGTCTTATTTGACAATTGAAAATTCCTTCTTGTCCAATTCTCCCGTAGTGAGATTCTTAGGAAAAGTATCTGATTACCGAGTGTTGATACCCGACTGGATGTATTGACGTTCCTATCATTTCTTTTGATTTGATTTCATTGAATGACCTGGGTAACGATCCGAGGAGCTTTCGAATGCGTACTCAAATTATGAACACATGGGATATATTCATATTCATTCAATGTTTTAGTCTGTATCTGAATTGAAATTCTCTCGTGTAGATTATGCGTTGACCTTACTCTTTTAATGGTAGTTGTGTCTCCATATATCCTTGAAATTGTGAAGGATCATGAGTTATTATTAGTCTTTTGAGAAGTTCACATCTTATCGACGGCAATAAAAATGAAAAGTTGATAGTGCCAGTAGAAAGGATTGATTGTTTATGACATGACGACATTGTCTTAATTGATGGGAAATCGAATAGAATTCCCCTAAATGATAAGATGTTGATTATCAAAAGTGATCTAAATAATTCTTGATGGATGACCATATCCTGCATTTAGACTTGAAATTATACTGTGAATGGTTGTGAATTAGTCATAGATATTATAATCTAGAAAGAACCTAATATGAATTTATTAAAAGATGTTTCTGTTATCTGAAACTTTAGAAGGTATTTGTTGGTAAATTACCTAGACTTTTTCCATTAAGGCAAGTTGAAATTGGTATTGATTATATTCCCGATGCTGCACTTGTGGCATGTGCACTGTACGTCAGCACCATCTAAATTAAAAGAATTACCCTACAACTAAGGGAGTTGTAGGAGAAGACTTTTATTCTACAAAGCTCGTCCTCATGAAGAGCTATGGTGTTATTATTTCTTATATTTATTGATTACCGTGAACTAGGTAAATTGACGATTAAAAATCTATATCCACTACCCAAGATGATAGATTTGTTCGATAATTTACGAGGTTCTAGCGTATGTTTTAAAAAAAAATTTGAGCCTCGGCATGGTTATCATCAACTTCGCATCCGCGAAAAAGATTATCTATTCCAATCACTACATCCGGTACTTGTAATGAACATTATGAGTTTCACGTGATGTCGTTTGGATTGACCCATAAATTTGGTGAATCACGTGTGTAGGCTGAAATTTGATAAATTCATGCTTGTGATCATTAAGGACCATCTGTTTGTTTATGAGAATAAGAAGAAGTTAATAATTATTTATAGACTGCCCTGAGTTGGCCGAGCAGTGAAAACCTGTACCTTGGATAATTAACATGAGATTTAAGACTAAATCCTTTACATTATTTGACCGTGTGATTAATAAGATAATGGAATCTATAATGACTCTTCAAAAATTTAGAGCCCTTTTTAGACTTTGGGTTTTACCAAAAAGAAAGTGCAAATGTGTCTTGACAAATGTTTTATCTAAAAGAACTTTTGAGGGATTATTCCCTTATACCCAGAACATTTAACTAAACTCCTGTTTAGGGGTAAATATTCGTGTATACCTCAAGACAACCTAAGAGGGATTGAGGAAACCATTTAAACCATGACTTGAAATTTGAAACGACACCTTTTGCTTTTCAACTAAGAAAATTTTGACCAAAGTATAACCAAAGATTTTTCAAACATTTACGAATCTTATTAATTATTTTCGATAAATCAACAAAAATCTTGTTAGTAAAATTCAAATTTATTTTGAACATTTTTATATAATTGGTCGAACTAAGAAATTTAAAATTTTCTTGTTTACGTTTCATAAATATTAAATATTTATTATTTAATTACTTGTAATAATTATCGACGCTCTAAACATCGGATTAAGTAAAACTGATAAAAATAATAGTTGAGATAGAACTAAGACTTAGAAAATATGAAGGAATAATTTCTGAATAAATACGGTCATGATATTTATTTCATCGAGGAAGGTGAATATAATTACTGACACATTATGTAGAAAAGATAAAGAACCAATTAGGACATGTTCCTTAATAATGAAGGTGCAAAATAAATTGCCGAACAATATAAAAATAAACAATGATTGTAAGAAGGATAATATAGATAATAAAAAGGGGTTCGCGGCTAATATGAACCATTAGAATTGAGAAGCCGATAGCGTTAAATGCTTTTAAAGACCCCTTGTGGTTGCCTAAATATGGAGATTTTGAGATTTAGTTATGTTGGAATCTTATAAGTTTTATTTACATCAATCCTGATCTAATGTATCTTTATCTTAAGAAGTTGTACTAATAGAAAATTATGAAGGCAGACATCGCCTCATACTGTGACAATCTAACATTTTCAGGTAGTGAATTATTTTCTCGTATAATATTTTGAAACTTATTTTTGTGTTGGTTGATGAACTCACAATTTACGGATTTAAATTTGGGCTTACGTGCATAATTTAGAGTCCTTTACGATTAAACCGGAAACCTTAGGATTACGTATTTACGTTTTTGAACTTCGTTTTTGATAAGACAATTTTTATTGGATTCGTTTTGTGCCGTAGATTCATAATTTATAAAAACGTTTTTCGTGAAACGACCCGAGGGCACGCAAATCGAGGAAACTAGAATCGAGGAGTACTCGTAAATTAGCGGGATGGGACAAAATAATTTATCACACCCCACTATAACATGGGACGGCCAAACATGACACCACATCAAAGATGTGGCATCATGTAAACTAGTAGCTTACAAGTGTAAGCTTAGCTTAACACTTAAGCTAGTTTTACCCACCAAACTAACAAAAACAACTAGCTTCTCACATACCACCATTTCTCTCATGAAAAAAAACTAAAAACTCTCTCAACTCCATCACCATTGCCATCCCACTTCAAGAACAAACACCCCTTTTGATCTTTTCTAGCCACAAAATACTTGTTATCTAGCTATATTATGGAGTTACCTTGAAGCCTTGATTACTTGGTGGCCATTTTAACAACAAAGGAGGTGATTTGATTGTGTCCTAGGGCTGATTTCTCAACATACTTTCTTGGTGTTTCATGATCTTGGGGATACATTTGGTGTTCATCAAGTTCTTGTCTTCCAAAAACAAGATATACTCTTGGTTGGTAAAGAAGATCATCCTTTCCATTTTCTCTTGTTATTTTTGTAAAGATCAAATGTATTTTCTTTCTTGTTGTATATGTATATGATGAATATATGATGATAAAAATGTTGTGTGGGGATCAAGTGTTGATAAATATGCTTAAAAAGATTAATAACCATAAGAAACAAGGCTAAAATCATGATTAATTTGTTGGCTGTATAAAAACAGTATGTAACCAAAACTTGAACTGATAAATTTGTATGGTAAAATCCATTTACAGTAAGTACAAGATGTCATACACATGTGAGAGTTGTCCATGCAATGGAATCATTAAAATGAGTGAGATATGATCAAAACAAGATGAGTGTGCTAATCTGAATAAGCTGTTTTGTAGGGACTGTTAAGTATAGATAAACTTAAAATGAGCAGTAGCTATAACTAAGTTAATTGTAGCACATAATATGAAGTTCATGTCATCCAAAAATTAGCTTCTGATTCATTGTATAACTCTAGATATGATAAAAATGGTGAAGATGAAAATAAAAATCAGATTTTGAAGAATTAATGTTTATTACTATTATATAAGCACTCAAATTATATAGTATAAAATGTTAAATTAAAACCCACTAACTTATGAATTTTATTTATATAAATATGTATAAGGTTTAATAAATGGAAAATTTATAAAAATGGTAATTGAATAAGATTTATAAGTTATAAAAACTATAAACTTGATTTTTACGACTTTTTCGGCTATTACCGTAAAATTAACGTTTTTCGCCAATTAAAACTTAGACGATCAAACCCGTCTAATGTAAAGTTTTTAAAAGTCATATACTGATATATAAGTATCTAATACAAGTAAAAACCGATAAAACCCGAACTATAGGACATACGGACATTAACGAGCTAAGTAAGCATATTGGACTAATAATTGGACTAAATAAGTTAAACACTTATAAAAAGTACCTATTGGGCTTAACCCATTTGGGCCCAACATGTAAAGTGTAAATACTGATAATATAAGTATAAAATAAACTAATACAAGTTAAAGAACTTATAATATGGTTATTGGACTTAAAATAGGTAAATAGGTAAAACTAGTAAACTAGTAAAAAGTTACCAATACATGAACGCTAAAATGAGTAAACAAGGATATATAAACCCACTTGATCATCATCATATGTACAAAATCATCATATGTATATTGTTATTTTGATAAAAGTCATTGGACAAAAGTCTAAGACCGATTATTATTTATATAGGTTTCCGTGACCGAAGCATGCCCGTAGCCGATAATCCGCCTTTCATTATCAACGTGAGTTCATAGCATCGCACTCTTTTAAATGTTTTATAAAATGTTTTGTAAACCCGCGAGAGAGATAACATGCTAGTTTTTGATAATATAGAACACAAGTAGTCCCGATGGTATGCTTAATGATATGGACCCTAATGATGTTATGACCCTATAAACGAGATAAAAAGGATTATTAGTAGTTAGGTTATGTCACTTAAAGTCCCATTAGCATGAATTGTGAACTACCGGGATTTGGTAGACGCTTATGCATATGATAGTACTATTTGGGGACGATCACCCCAGTTCGCGCCTTGACGGTTGATCCCCGTCGTACCACATTGATTGGTAAGCGAATTTATGTATGAGAAGATTTCATAGCGTGATTTTTGTGACGACACGCTAACTTAGATGGGCAAATTGTTTGTCGGGTTCGCGGCCCGTTGTTTTCACAGTAAGGTAACAATGTCATGCGGCTAATAATAATCCTATATACAATACGACAACGATGCAAATAACGATGAATATATTACCTATTATGGTAATATTGAGGCTACGGTCTCATGGACGGTTTAAGATGTATGCTTGATTTATATATTGCCTGACTAGCAATACGAGGACTTACTTCCGATATTATACTTGTGCTCTGATTTTAACGATTGTTTAATATAACGGTTTTTATTAAACTCTATGAATTCACTCGGCATTCGCTGATATGATTTTTGCATGTTTTTATCTCAGGTGCTTGAAGGTAATCCGGATGGAGATCGACTCTGATGGCCCACATAATATTAAAAATGTTCATTCGATCTGTGTTTTGTAAACTTAATGACCTGTATAATTTGGGACCTGTTGTACACTTTAAAACTTTTTATCGAATGAATGTATGTTGAACTTTGTACAACCATTTTTATGTGTTGTCTATGATTGGAGTTATTGTGTTATCCCGTAACACTCTGAAAGACCCTTCCGCTGTACCGATACGAAAATTGAGAGTGTTACAGTTTGGTACCAGAGCTCTCGTTATAGAGAACAAAAGATTTTAAAAACCAAGGTTTTGAACAAAACTTTTCAAAATCTTATGACAATGAACATTTGAGAAAATATTTGAAAAATCTTTTGACTATAACGGTGCCAGAGTTCTCCGACGTTACCAACAAGCCCTATTGAGAACATATATTTTGATATATATAATATAATTTATATATATGTATATATGGTGATTTCAGTATGTAATTGTTTAAATAGTATGTTATCCTAATACGATATATATATATAAATGCAGATTGTCATGGCTGACCCTAATATTCTTGTAGAAAACCATGCTATTCCCGAACCTAATGTAGATGACGATCCTTACTTAGACTTAGTAGATTATGATATGGATGATGATGAGGAGGAACCATTTGAGGATCCCGAGCCCGAGATAGGACTAGGAGATCAGATTTCCCCTCAGGTTGATATGGTAGAGAATGAGATTGACAATGTTGATATTGAGAATTGATGAGACTGTATTTATACATAGTCTCATCGTCCAAATCGGGCTTAAAACGCTTAAAATATCGTCAAAATACCTATATATGTGCTTGTGTTTGTTCATTGTGTATTTTAGGTACGGATATCGTGAATTCACCAAATGATCACAAGAATAAAGCAAAAACGAACACGGGAAACGAAGCCGCACAAAGAACCAAGCCCGAATCATGAATTTCTAGTCAAGTCCTTGAAGATTGAAGAATTGGCAAGAATGGTCCCTCTAATTTTGAAGACTTGTCACTTAATACCCTTGTAAATCACAATTATTACATTTGGGTCCCTTGAGTTTCAAGATTTTTGCATGATTAGCCCTTGAAGAATGAAGAAAATGCTTATATGGCCCTTAATACAAAAATTTGCAAAAGTATTGTGCCATATTTGACAATCTGCCAAACTTATTTACTAAGGGTATTGAAGTTATTGCTGTTAACCACAAAGTGAAGGAGTTCAGAACCTTGGGGGGCCAAAAATGTCAAACACTCAAACTCCCCCAACCTATCCTAGCCTTACACGTCACCAGACCCACCCAATTTACAAACCCGGATCCAAACTTACCCGACCAAGCCCATACCCATCGACCCAACCAGCCCAAACCAACCCTTGTCAAACCTAAATTAATACTTAATTCGTTTTTAAACGGATTATTTTATTAATTTAGGGTCGCCAAAACATGCACTGTTCACTAATCTTCCCAATTAAACCCCCAACGAACCCTAATCACACTTGACCTCTAATCAAAGGGGTTTTACCCCTAATCATCCAGAAACATGATTAACTTCCACCTCATCACAACCCACCAAAAAACACTGCAACCCGTGACCTCCAGTTGGGCCCCCGACCTCCCCTGCTTCTTCATTTTTAGCAACTAAGGCATCTTTACAGCAATCAAGCGGCTCTCATCACAATACTTGGTCCCAAAGTTTCAATTAACGGATTAGATCATTTCAAGGACAACTGGCAATCACATGCCACCAATTTTGACCAATTTGAAGAATTCAAATTCAAGGGCTTATTCGGAATTATAAGGGTTAGGGTTTACACTTTTGTCTTAGGCCTAGAATCTTCTTTCCAGCATTATATAAAGAGCAACCAACCTGTGGTTTGCCTTTGTTCCATTTTTTTGTAAGGATTTTAAGTGAAGTAATAAAAGCAGCTTTTAATCTTTCCAACACTGAGTTCCTTTTAATATATTGTTCTTAGCATAATCTTTTTAGTCATTTGCAACTTAGTTTAAAAAGGTTTCCAAAAGTTTCTGTTTTTCAAGAGATTTTTAGAAGATTAGTTTAAGTGTTTTTGGAGAATTGTTTTAAAAACTTGGATTAAGCTTTTTAGTGAAGTGAAAGTGGAACTAAAAGATTTATCCAAGGTTTGTTTAGGTGTTTTCAGTCATTGGTTTCAAGGTTTCAAGAAAAAAATCAGTTTTTAATTTTTAATTTTTTTTATTTAGCTTATAAGCTATAGCAGCTTATTCAATAAGCTTGCTTATAGCTTATTTGCCTTCTCCACAGGTCATTGTTTTTGTTCTATTGTTTTCTTGGCAGGATACCATAGCATCTAGCAACACCATTTCCATCCCATTATTTCAGTTGAAGACATATTGGGGTGTTTGGGATGATTGTCATCCCCACCTAGCATTTCTCTACTTATTCATAAGCTCCTTCAAGTCCTTTAAAGCTGAATTGGTGAAGGCCTCAGCAGGTTACAGCTTGAACCCACCACTATCTTTGTTTTGACTTGAAAGTTGCATGTGATTGTAAGAATGTGTGTGAATCTTGTATAGTTGTCAGCCTGAGTATTTGTTTGTGTTTATTCATATGTTTGATACAAGTCTAGGGTAATTTTGATCAGTCTGGGCATGATTTAAACTCACTAGGTTTGTTAAAATTCGATTTTCAGACATAAGGGAGTGTTTGGATCTGCTTATTAAGATAAGTAAGTGACTGATATTTAGTTTAAAATCAGCTTAAACATGCTCCATTAGGGTAGTTAAAGTATATTAAGTATTTGGTTTGAGTTCAGTTGGGTTTGTAAGCAATTTGCATGATGAAAAATTGTTAACATAGCCTAATCAGCAAGTGCCTCAAATCTGCTAGTTTTAGCTTTATTTGCCCTTCATTTTTTTGCATACTGTTAGATAATAGGGTAGACTAGGGTTGCATTTAGTTTGTATGTAACTTGGTTAGGTAGTGTGCAAGTTTACAAGCTTTAAAATCGTGTTTGTGCACCTAGTATAGCCAAAAGCCCCCCACAGCCCCCCAAGTCAATACAGCAACTGTTCATAGCTGTTTTTTGTGATTTTCTTGAATTGTGGTTGTGTGTTTTTCAGTTTTAATTGACTCCCCACACTTCCATGAGTGTGGGGGTGCCTTTGTTGCCATCTAATTCCAAGTAACAAGCTAAATCCAAGCAATCATATCCACAGCCCGTTTTTTTTACATTAACAGTGGGAAAAAGTTCCCACTGTCTTTGTTAAAAGTTTCCACTGCTGGGCAAAAGGACAAAACAAGCTACAAGTCAACATCAGTTTCTTTCTTTTTTTGTCTTTTGTGACCTAAATTAGGAATTAGGGTTTGATTCTTTTTGCATTATTTTTCTTTTTAAATTTCTGATTTTCTAGTATAATTTAATTTTTTGTTACTGTTCATTTTCTATTTTTTATATTTAATAGCTTATTTAATTACTTTTTAATTAGGCTGTTTTTTGCATTTAGTGCCAAAAATACATATTTTTCTGTTTTAAAATTTTTCTTAGGTTTAGAATATTATTTTAAGATTTTTAGTATAAAAATTAGTCACTGTTCATCTTTTTTAATCATTTTTTATAATTAAATTAGTTTAATTAGGGTTTAATTAATAAACTGTTTTGTCTTTTAGTGTAAAATTTTACATTTTTCAAACTTTTTTAATTTTCTACTGTTCATTAGAGTAATTTAGGATTTTTAAAATTGTTAAATTAATTTTGGCATTATTTTATTATTTTTTTTAGGATTATTTTAATTTAAAAATAGTTTTAAGTCATAAAAAAATAGATAAATAGTTTTTAAAATTTTGAAAAAATAGTTTTTAGTCTTTAAATAATATAAGTTAGTTATTAGTTCAATAAAATAATATTTTGGGTGTTTTGTTAATTATATTTAATTTTAGGGCTTTAATTAGCATTTAAAATTAAATAATTAATTAATAAAAGGTTTTAAAATATTTTTGTTGGATTTTTATTCTTATTTATATTATTTGAGACTTAGTTTAATATTTTAATTAATTTTTAGGTTTAATTTTTAATTTCGTCGCGTTTTACGTACTTACGTCATCGTTTTACGTAAACGTCGTAGTTTAAATCGTAGTCGTAGCTCGTCTTTAATTTTTCTCTTCTCAACCAAAAATGTCACTAATCCAAACATTGTTATTTTATATATTGGCACATTAATACACACACCTCCTTCGAGAACGAACTTGGAATTTATTCGTCTTCACGGTTTTTCATTAAATCGTGTCGATTAATACTTACCGCACTTATACGTTCTTTTTCCTAAAAGACGTGTTTTTACTCAACATCAATTTTTGGCGCCGCTGCCGGGGAGGTGTTTGTGTGCCATTATTAGTATCGTGTTTGTTTGAGTAGTGCGTTTTAGCTTTTCAATTTTTGAAAAGCGTGAATATCGTACATACTCATTTTTGTTATTTTTATCTATTATATTATAATATCCAAATAAATCGTGTTTAGTTTTCCTAAATTAAACACTCAATCAATCTTTACTATATTGTAGATATATTCGTTTTTCGTTTTTCTTGTGAATATATTATTACTATATTGTACTACGTAAGAACAAATAAATATACAAGTACTCCAAATACGTGAGAAATCACAACCTTGATTCGGGATTTCATCACTCGATCATTGTATTCGAATCTAAAGCAAAAGTTTAAAGGCAAAATAGATAAATACTTTCGTGAGGCTTAATTTCAATTAACACAAACTATAAGGTGGGTATAAGGCGGTTGTATTTCACGACCTAAAGGAAAAAGGCTCTTAAGTGCTTCGCGCCGCCACATTTCCTCCGCTTGCTTGTGCGTGTTTTGAGAAAGAAGGCTAATCGAGGGTTTGCCGCCCAAGTATTATCTACGTACATTATATTTGCTTGTGTTTTCAAGATTAAACCCTCCTGAACGTTTTGGTGTTCCACCAACGTTCTAAAGTCATCGAGAACGTTCACTCCACGTGATCGTTTTCATTCTTTGAGGCTCCTTTAATCGAGAAGATCGATTCGAGGGGAGATTTGTAGATTTGTGTCTACGTAATACAACAAAAAATTCCAAAAAAATTAAAAAACCAATCAAAAACCAAAAAAATTGAAAAATCGAAAAACCACAAAAAGAATCTTCTTTGCTACCACCCATTCTACGCTTAGTGCATGCGCACTCGATCGAAGGATTATTCCAATTCTAGCGAAGCTTCGAATCGACGCAATCGTAATCGAAGGAATCGACGACGTAGACGAGAATTAGAAACCGCCGTTCCTAATATCGTTGTTGAAGAAACCGTAGAGGAGATGGCCGACAATCGTTCTATGATGGAATTGCTCCAAGCGCCCACCGAGGGTTATGGAGACGCGATCGTAATTCCCGCTATCGAGGCGGAGAATTTTGAGATCAAAAGCGGAATGCTTTCGTTGTTCCAAGCTACGAAGTTTCGAGGTCGTGAAGCCGATAATCCTCACGACCATATTCGGAATTTTGATCGTCTTTTGGCCACGAGCAAGTTTAAGAACGTCGACACCGATGTCGTCAAGCTTATGCTTTTTCCTTACTCGCTCGATGGTGCCGCCAAGGATTGGTACGAGAAAGAGCCACCTAATTCCATTACTACGAGGAAGGATCTCGTTTCCAAGTTCGTTAATTATTTCTTCCCACCGTCTAAGACAACGTTTTTCAAAAACGAGATTACGAAATTTGAGCAAAAATCGAATGAATCTTTTAGAGACGCGTGGGATCGTTTTAAGGAATTGCTTAGGCAATGTCCTCACCATGGTTTTTCCGAGTTGCACCAAATCGATACGTTTTACAACGGTCTTAATTTTCACGAACAAGACTCGTTGAATTCCGCCGCCGGTGGCAACTTTTTGTGTAAGACTCCGAGAGAAGCTTTGATAATTATCGAGAACCGATCCAAGCTTTACCAACTCCGCAATGCACCGAGTGTTGCCAATGTCGCCAATGTTAGTAGTTCTAATCGCGACATTGAGAGAGTTGATGCAAAAGTCGACAAGCTTACCAATGTGTTCACATCTTATCTCATTGAGATGCAAAAGAAAGACGCTCCCGCTACGGTGAAAGTGGTTGAGGTTTCGTGTACGTTTTGTGGTGGACCTCATAATTATTACGAGTGTGCGGCTACGGATGGCCAAACGTCGAATGTGAGTGCGTTAAACAACAATTTTTCTAATCAAAATAACGCGGGTCCATCACAACAAGGAAATTATAACCAAGGCAACAATTTTCAAAATCGAAACAATTTTCAAGGAAATAATCAACAAGGAAATTTTTCGAATCAAAATCAAGGAGGTTATAATCAAGGTCGTAATATAACTTGGCAAAATAGAGATAACAATCAAGGAAACAATTTTTCAAATGGGAATCAAAACAATTTTCAAAGAAGTAATCAATACCAAGGGAACTTTAATTCTAATCAAAATAGTTCGTCAAACGATTTTCAAAATTACATGAAAACGAATGAGGCTAATATGAGACGATTAGAGGGAGAAATTGGTACTTTGAAAAATGACTTTTCTAATACTTTGAAATTGCAAAACACGAAGATTGAGCAAGGGCAAATTGATATTAAAAAGATGTTTTCGGCCATAATGAACAAAGCCTCGGGTTCGTCATCGAGTTCATTACCTAGTGACACCGTTGCTAATCCGAAAGAACAATGTAAAGCCGCCTCGTCTCGTGAGAAAGGTCGTGTGATTACCCCTAACCTTGAAGGATTCCGTGTTGTTTATCCCTCTCAACCCTCGACTTCTAAGACGTCTTTTTGTTCTAAAGTCGATGGGGTGAACGTGGCGACCAAGGAAAAGAGTGCACACCCTCGTGTACCTCAAATTCCATCCACGGTTCAATAAGAGAGCTTTGTCGACCTTACCAAAGTAACCCTTGAAGAAACTTGTGCTTCGATCCTTCTTAAAAAACCCAAAAGGCGTATGCCGAGAAAGGAAAAGGATCCGGGCCAATTTCTATTACCTTGTGATTTTTCCGAGATTGAGGGATGTTTAGCCCTTGCCGATTTAGGTGCTAGCATCAATCTTATGCCTCATTCTCTATTGAAATTGATGAGATTGCCTTCGCTTACCCCCACGAACATGACAATCGAGCTCGCAAATTGTACACCTTTAATACCAATTGGAATAGCCGAGGATGTCTATGTTAGGATTGGAAAGTTTGTTTTTCCCGCGGATTTCGTTATATCCGATTACGAGTGTGACCCTAAATGTCCCATTATTTTAGGCCGACCATTCTTATCGACGGCTAGAACCGTAATCGACGTTCACGAGGGGAGACTTACTATGAGATATGGGGATGAGAAAATAGACTTTTTCGCTAGAAAATCCCAAGGATTTAATGAGAATGAAAAAACCGAGGTTTTAAAACCTAATGATTCAAATTCTAATGATTTCAAAATGTTTACTTTAGCGGAAAGAATGAAGCTTGATGCATGTTTTGAAAGAATTAAGAAAAACGGTTTTAAGGATGATGATTTTAATGACAAAGAATACGTGTACCTAATTCAAAAGGGTATGTGTAAATTTATGGATGAAAACTCACTTTGGGATGTTTTTAGCGAAACAAGTGAAACACCAATTCCGAAGGGTGACGTTAATGCCATCACGACAATGACCAAAATGGATTCGTCTTCACCACCTTCGAAGGACCACGTCTTTGAGGCTTCAACTTCTAACTCCATCGAAGTGCCTCCTTTGCCTAGCCCAACACCCGTTGAGGCTAAAGGGTTTATCGACATCGATCCTCTCGTCTTAGAAAAGTCACCTAAGCATAGCCCTAGTTCTTGTAAGTCCATGGTTGTGAGTGCTCACATCGACTCTTTCTTTGACGATGACGATGGCGATTTTGCCGAGCTTGATCACGTACTTCGACATCCACATGCTATTTTTGATTCTCCTAAGAAGAAACATGTGAAGTACGATGATTATGAGTTTGATCCCGAGATTGAGGAAATCATTGAACGAGAGCTAGCTCTTATGCCTTCACTTCCACCTACGAGTGAAGTCGATCTTTCCAAAATCGAGGATGAACTCAATGAGTTGGAACGTCTTATTTTCGATGACGAACCAACTCATGTGACCACCACAAATCCCATTCTCGAGGAGTTACCTAATCAACACTCCTCATTTGAGAATGACGTTTACCACATTCGTGAGGATCTAACTTATCAACGATCCCCACAAAAGAATGATGGTTTCGTGCTTGATCGTGATCTTTTCGAGAGAGTTTCTAAGATACTCAAGGAAGGGAATGACAAACCTTGGTTTGACAAGCCTATCTTTGATGAAGAAATCGATGAGGTCGACGTTCATGAGGATGACGAGTATGTAGACCCCGAGGGGGCGGTGTTCTTTATTGATAAACGTTTTGAGAACTTATACAATCCGCCACCCCCTCCCACCAATGACTTAAATGTGAGAATTTTTTGCGCGACTAATTTTGAATTTGATACGCCAAATATTTTCAACATTATTCAATCGGGTTTTCATAAAGAGTTTACAAACGATGAAAAAGGAAAAGATTTTAAAAATGTTTTAAAAGATTTTTCTACATGTTTAACTCCGTCATCACCGCGTTTTATGAGTGCTACCACCTCGTCTACTCCTTTTGACGATGGTTGGTGTGGTCTTAGTATGGGGGAAGCCCCAAATGTTCCCTCACACTTTACCACCGAGGACGAGATTTACGATCCTGGAATTGCTTATAAAGGGAAATCTCGGTCTTCCACCGATGTAATAAATGGAAATCTTATCTATTTGCTTGGTGTGAGTCTACCTCGAGTAGCTCATTTTAGTGACTTACCCATTGCCCCACCTTTCTACTTCTTATCTCTTTTCTTCTACCCCATTGGGGTTTGCGTTGGAGTAGCGTTGTTTCGTCTTTCATCCGAAAACGAAGACGCTATCTTTGACCCCGGTATACGTTTATCGGGTTTTTAAAGTACTCCATGTACTTTTGGGCCTTGTTTATCATGTAAGCCCCACCAAAAAATGACCATACCAAGATTATCCCTAAATGATCACATTTATGGGGATCCGAGTCGAGCTTTTGACTCGGTTATCAAAAACAAGGTGCCTCGTGGGGGATTCTCATGCTTATCCTTGTAAATATTATTGCTTTCTTAGTTAATGTAACGAGGGGACTTGTGCTCTTCCTACCTTTGTTCCGTGGTTGTTTGTGATTGTGATCTATTAGGTTCATCGTCATCATTGAAGCCTCTCGTGTTCGTTTTACGGATCACTCGAGCTTCGATCGTTGCCTTTGGAGATTCCGATATCCGATGATATCCTTTTATGTTCTAACGTTTATCTTATTAGCATAATTCATAAACGGCTTTTAGGTTATTCGTTTTACCCTTTCCATGCTCGAGATTAAGCATTCGACTTCGTCTCTAGTATGGGGGTGTTTACACCCCTAGACTCGAAACACTGAGGACAATGTTTAGTTTTAGTATGGGGGGGGGGGGGTGAGTAGATACTTCACCTTGCTTACGTCAACACGCTATCCAATATTCATCTTTTTGTTACCGCTTGTTGCAAAATAAGGCTAAAAATGGCCAAATTTTAAAATTTTTCTTGTTTTTCATAAGTGTTTAAGACACGAATGTAGGTTTTCCGATGGTGAGAATGAGAGTAATTTTTGACTCGACCGTGCGTGTTGAGCACTTAGCTTCGATTCCTTAACTTTTTAGGCTAAGTCTCTTAAATGAGGACGAGAAATGATAGAGTTATTTATAAGTCTCGTAATCGTCACGATCTTATGTGTAGTAATTATTAGCTTATTCTCCCAACGCTTTTGCATAATAAATTGTTAATAAATATTGACTTGGCGGTTTAGTCACTATTGTTGGGTTTCTAATTTGTTTTGATAGCTTCCATGTAATTAAATTGGGAAAACATTAAGGTATCGCCAGCGTCACGGTTTTGAAGTATTGGCACCCGAATAATCGAAAGCTTCACCTAATAATAAGATTTCAAGTGCTCACCTAAATTAAGCAAATATTTGAAGCTCACAAGGCCGAAAAATCTATGCCCAAATTGAAAGTGAATCAAGCCTTAATCTTCGAAGCTTTAAAGATCCAAAATTCGCTTTAGCGTGAGGATATACGTCTTTGGCTAATAAAACCACCGATGAGGCGGATAATAAAAGGCAAGGCAAGACCGAAGTCATAATAAAAGCTCCATGGCGGAGTTGAATAAAAGATGGAGGTAAACCAAAGATAATAAGGCCCTTCCGTTAGGGGGCGTATAAAAGTCTTGGTAATAAGTCTCACGTTCAAAACTGTTGTAAAATCGTGTTTATCGATCCTTCTTGTTGACTTAATTTTTTGACATCGTTGTCTATTAGGGTGAATTATTAATTTAATGATTTTGGTTACACCGTTAAAACTCTATTTTTAGAATTAATCTCTATTCACGCATAAGTCAATAATGTATCCTCGTGATCATTAAGACAAAATAAAATATAAGAGATACCAAGTAGGAATAAGGGAGTTTAGGTTCGTAATTAACACTTATGAGAAGTGTTCGTGTTGCTAACTTATAATAACAATGATCTCGCCACACGCTTAGCATGGAATTGGGTGAAAATCGAGGACGACGAAATTATTTCTAACGAAGCATTCACGTGTTCTTGTTCTATGATCCTAAAAGTCACTTAATCGTGATGAAAACAATACATTATGTCTAAAACACGTGTAGTAGTTTATTTAAATTTATGTCTTGTATAAATGTCATCATAAAATGAATTTTGGAAGTGCTATGATACTTAATTCTAGCATTGCGTGGGGACACGACAATGGTTTAGTATGGGGGAGTGATGAGACTGTATTTATACATAGTCTCATCGTCCAAATCGGGCTTAAAACGCTTAAAATATCGTCAAAATACCTATATATGTGCTTGTGTTTGTTCATTGTGTATTTTAGGTACGGATATCGTGAATTCACCAAATGATCACAAGAATAAAGCAAAAACGAACACGGGAAACGAAGCCGCACAAAGAACCAAGCCCGAATCATGAATTTCTAGTCAAGTCCTTGAAGATTGAAGAATTGGCAAGAATGGTCCCTCTAATTTTGAAGACTTGTCACTTAATACCCTTGTAAATCACAATTATTACATTTGGGTCCCTTGAGTTTCAAGATTTTTGCATGATTAGCCCTTGAAGAATGAAGAAAATGCTTATATGGCCCTTAATACAAAAATTTGCAAAAGTATTGTGCCATATTTGACAATCTGCCAAACTTATTTACTAAGGGTATTGAAGTTATTGCTGTTAACCACAAAGTGAAGGAGTTCAGAACCTTGGGGGGCCAAAAATGTCAAACACTCAAACTCCCCCAACCTATCCTAGCCTTACACGTCACCAGACCCACCCAATTTACAAACCCGGATCCAAACTTACCCGACCAAGCCCATACCCATCGACCCAACCAGCCCAAACCAACCCTTGTCAAACCTAAATTAATACTTAATTCGTTTTTAAACGGATTATTTTATTAATTTAGGGTCGCCAAAACATGCACTGTTCACTAATCTTCCCAATTAAACCCCCAACGAACCCTAATCACACTTGACCTCTAATCAAAGGGGTTTTACCCCTAATCATCCAGAAACATGATTAACTTCCACCTCATCACAACCCACCAAAAAACACTGCAACCCGTGACCTCCAGTTGGGCCCCCGACCTCCCCTGCTTCTTCATTTTTAGCAACTAAGGCATCTTTACAGCAATCAAGCGGCTCTCATCACAATACTTGGTCCCAAAGTTTCAATTAACGGATTAGATCATTTCAAGGACAACTGGCAATCACATGCCACCAATTTTGACCAATTTGAAGAATTCAAATTCAAGGGCTTATTCGGAATTATAAGGGTTAGGGTTTACACTTTTGTCTTAGGCCTAGAATCTTCTTTCCAGCATTATATAAAGAGCAACCAACCTGTGGTTTGCCTTTGTTCCAGTTTTTTGTAAGGATTTTAAGTGAAGTAATAAAAGCAGCTTTTAATCTTTCCAACACTGAGTTCCTTTTAATATATTGTTCTTAGCATAATCTTTTTAGTCATTTGCAACTTAGTTTAAAAAGGTTTCCAAAAGTTTCTGTTTTTCAAGAGATTTTCAGAAGATTAGTTTAAGTGTTTTTGGAGAATTGTTTTAAAAACTTGGATTAAGCTTTTTAGTGAAGTGAAAGTGGAACTAAAAGATTTATCCAAGGTTTGTTTAGGTGTTTTCAGTCATTGGTTTCAAGGTTTCAAGAAAAAAATCAGTTTTTAATTTTTTATTTTTTTTATTTAGCTTATAAGCTATAGCAGCTTATTCAATAAGCTTGCTTATAGCTTATTTGCCTTCTCCACAGGTCATTGTTTTTGTTCTATTGTTTTCTTGGCAGGATACCATAGCATCTAGCAACACCATTTCCATCCCATTATTTCAGTTGAAGACATATTGGGGTGTTTGGGATGATTGTCATCCCCACCTAGCATTTCTCTACTTATTCATAAGCTCCTTCAAGTCCTTTAAAGCTGAATTGGTGAAGGCCTCAGCAGGTTACAGCTTGAACCCACCACTATCTTTGTTTTGACTTGAAAGTTGCATGTGATTGTAAGAATGTGTGTGAATCTTGTATAGTTGTCAGCCTGAGTATTTGTTTGTGTTTATTCATATGTTTGATACTAGTCTAGGGTAATTTTGATCAGTCTGGGCATGATTTAAACTCACTAGGTTTGTTAAAATTCGATTTTCAGACATAAGGGAGTGTTTGGATCTGCTTATTAAGATAAGTAAGTGACTGATATTTAGTTTAAAATCAGCTTAAACATGCTCCATTAGGGTAGTTAAAGTATATTAAGTATTTGGTTTGAGTTCAGTTGGGTTTGTAAGCAATTTGCATGATGAAAAATTGTTAACATAGCCTAATCAGCAAGTGCCTCAAATCTGCTAGTTTTAGCTTTATTTGCCCTTCATTTTTTTTGCATACTGTTAGATAATAGGGTAGACTAGGGTTGCATTTAGTTTGTATGTAACTTGGTTAGGTAGTGTGCAAGTTTACAAGCTTTAAAAATCGTGTTTGTGCACCTAGTATAGCCAAAAGCCCCCCACAGCCCCCCAAGTCAATACAGCAACTGTTCATAGCTGTTTTTTGTGATTTTCTTGAATTGTGGTTGTGTGTTTTTCAGTTTTAATTGACTCCCCACACTTCCATGAGTGTGGGGGTGCCTTTGTTGCCATCTAATTCCAAGTAACAAGCTAAATCCAAGCAATCATATCCACAACCCGTTTTTTTTACATTAATAGTGGGAAAAAGTTCCCACTGTCTTTGTTAAAAGTTTCCACTGCTGGGCAAAAGGACAAAACAAGCTACAAGTCAACATCAGTTTCTTTCTTTTTTTGTCTTTTGTGACCTAAATTAGGAATTAGGGTTTGATTCTTTTTGCATTATTTTTCTTTTTAAATTTCTGATTTTCTAGTATAATTTAATTTTTTGTTACTGTTCATTTTCTATTTTTTTATATTTAATAGCTTATTTAATTACTTTTTAATTAGGCTGTTTTTGGCATTTAGTGCCAAAAATACATATTTTTCTGTTTTAAAATTTTTCTTAGGTTTAGAATATTATTTTAAGATTTTTAGTATAAAAATTAGTCACTGTTCATCTTTTTTAATCATTTTTTATAATTAAATTAGTTTAATTAGGTTTTAATTAATAAACTGTTTTGTCTTTTAGTGTAAAATTTTACATTTTTCAAACTTTTTCAATTTTCTACTGTTCATTAGAGTAATTTAGGATTTTTAAAATTGTTAAATTAATTTTGGCATTATTTTATTATTTTTTTTAGGATTATTTTAATTTAAAAATAGTTTTAAGTCATAAAAAAATAGATAAATAGTTTTTAAAATTTTGAAAAAATAGTTTTTAGTCTTTAAATAATATAAGTTAGTTATTAGTTCAATAAAATAATATTTTGGGCGTTTTGTTAATTATATTTAATTTTAGGGCTTTAATTAGCATTTAAAATTAAATAATTAATTAATAAAAGGTTTTAAAATATTTTTGTTGGATTTTTATTCTTATTTATATTATTTGAGACTTAGTTTAATATTTTAATTAATTTTTAGGTTTAATTTTTAATTTCGTCGCGTTTTACGTACTTACGTCATCGTTTTACGTAAACGTCGTAGTTTAAATCGTAGTCGTAGCTCGTCTTTAATTTTTCTCTTCTCAACCAAAAACGTCACTAATCCAAACATTGTTATTTTATATATTGGCACATTAATACACACACCTCCTTCGAGAACGAACTTGGAATTTATTCGTCTTCACGGTTTTTCATTAAATCGTGTCGATTAATACTTACCGCACTTATACGTTCTTTTTCCTAAAAGACGTGTTTTTACTCAACATCAAGAATGATGATGAGGAGATTGGGTTAGATAATTTAGATGATGAGATTGACGACGAGGATGTCGAGGAGGATGTAGGTATAGACGATGAGGTTGATGACGATGAGGAAGCTGAGCTTATTTATCCTTATGATGTTCCAGAAGGCGAGCCTTTACCCCCACCAGTTTATTTGTCTGATTCTGAGGTTGAGCAACCTAGGGATGAAATGTCTGAATCGTCTGAATCTTATTCTGAATCAGAGGAGGATGAGGATGATAATGCACCTGACGGTACTGATGGTATTGCTACTCGTAGACGTGTGATAGGAGAGTCGTCTAGTGCTCGAGAGGCTACTCATATTGATGGTCTTGCACCATGGGCCTTGAGACGTGATCTAGATGCTTCCCGTGTTAAGAGTAGTATCACAGAGATTGGATTAGGTGTTGTTCAGACTCATGTTGCTTATTTGGAGTCGAAGACTAAGGTTGGTGAGAAAGAGCGGGAATTGCTTAGTTTGGATTTGACTGATGTAGAGCGTGGTTTGAATGAGGCTTTTAGGAGGTTATCTGTGTTAGAAAGTGGTGAGTTTGCTGCTATGAAGAAAAAGGTGAATTCTATGGAGATTTAGTTGAATGTAGCTCGTGCGATGCGTGAGAAAGTTGAGAAGGAGTTGAATATATCTGTGGGATGGAATAGTAGATTTTATGCTGACATGGTTGAAAGAGGAGTGATCCGTAAGCGCCCAGCTGAAGATGTGTCTAGTGATCGTCCGACAAAGATACAAAAGACGATGGATGATGGACCATCTGGCGGTTCTCAGTAGACCAGTCTGTATTTAGTAGTGACCTTTGTATCTCTTGTACTTTTGTAGCTTTGACTGAACCGACTTGTTAGTAGTAGACTTGGCACGAATTTTGAGTATATATAGTGCTAGAACTTTGATATGGGATGTAACTAAGACAATGCTTTTGTTTCAAATCGAATGAAATATGTATCTTGTCTTGAATTCCATATTGTGCCTTATTTGTATCTTGATTATGAATTCAATCCATATTATATGAATCCTTGTTGGGTGAATGCTTAATACTTTGAAATTGTGAAATTATAGAACTATGCCGCCCAGCAAGGCTGTGACTGAGGATGATGTACGTAGGATTATTACGGAGCAAGTTACCGCATCTATGACTGAATTTATGGCAAATGCTAGAAATGAGGCTGGCGGTAGTGGAGCTGGCGGTAGTGGAACTAGTGGTAGTGGAGCTGACGGTAGTGGAATTGGCGGTTCTAATGTGAACGTGAATGCTAATAATGTGAATTCTAATGCTGGAGGAAATGTAGGAGGACTTGGAACTAATGCACCTGAAGTTGGTGGCTGTACTTATGTGACGTTCATGAAGTTTGAACCTATACCTTTTAATGGAACTGAAAGTGCTGGAGGATTAAGCCACTGGATTGAGAAGATTGAGTCGGTGTTTCGGATTAGTAAGTGTAAGGAGGAAGATAAGGTGACTTTTGTTATGGCTACTCTTAAAGGTCGTGCGTTGACTTGGTGGAACGGGAGAATTGCTTTCATGGGTCTTGATGCTGCTAATGCTACTCCTTGGGCTGAAATTAAGAAGTGGATGACTTTGGAGTTTTGTCCTCGTAGTGTGATCATTAGGTTAGAACAAGAGTTGATTAAATTGAGAATGAAAGGTGTGGATATTGATAGTTACACAAACCGATTCCATGAGTTGGCCTTGCTATGTCCTCGATTGGTGGAACCCGAAGAGATCCGAATTGAGCAATATATTAAAGGGTTGACCAAGAATATCCGGGGGGACGTGACATCATCTAAACCACTGACCATTGATGATGCTGTTCGAATGGCTTACCAACTCATTGGACAGATAATTCAGGATAGGGAAGATGAAGCCCGTGTTGGTGAGAAAAGAAAGGGAGACGGTGATCGTGTAGATAGAGGTGATAATAGATAGAATTTCAATCGCCGTCAGAACCAGAAAAAGGGGAATGCAAATGCTCTTACCAACAACACACCGCGCAACGATGATAGATGTCCTAAGTGTGGAAACAAAAGGCATGCTGGCGACTGCTGGAAGTGCCGAAATTGCGGAAAGCTTGGACACAAGGTTGAAAGGTGTAAGAAGGGAACCATTTGCTTCAACTATAATGAGGAAGGTCATAGGAAATCGGAATGCCCCAAGTTGAAAGCGATTGTACATGGAAGAAACCCCCAGGGTGGTGTCTATCAACTTGGAACAATTGAGGTGAAGAAAGAGGATCCGAATGTCGTTACCGGTACGTTTTTACTCAACAATCATTATGCTGTTGCTTTATTTGATTCGGGTGCGGATAGGAGCTTTGTATCCACTAAATTTAGTGCCCTTATTGACATTGAACCCGTTGAGATAAATACCAGTTACGAGGTGGAATTGGCTAATGGTAAATTAGTGAAAATAATAAGCTATTAGAAGGATGCTCTCTAAATCTCTTGAACTATTCCTTTCCGATTGATTTGATGTTGATAGAATTAGGTAGTTTTGATATTATTATTGGTATGGATTGGTTGTCGTTGAATAATGCTACTATTTTATGTGGAGAGAAGAAGGTTAAGATTCCTCTTAGGAATAGGACGTTAGTAATTGATGGTAATCGAGGTGAATCCCGTTTGAAAATCGTTTCATGTATTAAAGTCCAAAAGTACATCAGGAACGGTTGTGAGTTATTCTTAGCTCAAGTGACCGGGAATGAGTCTAGGGAGAAACGATTGGAAGATGTACCTATTATTTGTGAATTTCCTGAGGTATTTCCTAAAGATTTACCCGGACTTCCACCGATAAGGCATGTAGAGTTTCTAATCGATTTAATTCCTGGTCCTGCACCGGTGGTACGTGCGCCTTACCGATTAGCCCCTTCTGAATTAAAGGAGTTATCTGAGCAACTTAAGGAGTTGTCTGATAAAGGTTTTATTCGACCGAGCTCGTCGCCTTGGGGAGCTGCAGTCTTGTTCGTTATAAAGAAGGATGGATCTTTCCGTATGTGCATTGACTATAGGGAACTGAATAAGTTGACAATTAAAAATCGATATCCTTTACCTAGGATTGATGATTTGTTTGATCAACTACAAGGATCTAGTATGTATTATAAGATAGATTTACGGTCAGGATATCACCAACTTCGCGTTCGTGAAGAAGATATTCCTATAACTGCATTTAGAACTCGTTATGTACACTATGAATTTCAAGTAATGCCATTTGGGTTAACTAACGCACCTGCGGTTTTCATGGATTTAATGAATCGAGTGTGCAAGCCCTACTTGGATAAATTTGTGATTGTGTTTATTGACGATATTCTAATCTATTCTAAGAATGAAGATGAACATAGAGAACATTTGAGGATTGTTTTGAATTTGTTGAAGGATGAAAAGTTGTATGCTAAGTTTTCGAAATGTGATTTCTGGTTAGATTCTGTGCAATTTCTTGGTCATGTGATTAACAAAGATGGAATTCATGTTGATCCTGCAAAGGTTGAAGCCATTAAGAATTGGTCTGCACCGACAACACCAACGGAAGTGCGACAGTTCTTAGGATTGGCTGGCTATTATAGGCGATTCATTAAAGAATTTTCTTTGATAGCTAAACCCTTGACTAAGCTTACCCAGAAGAATAAACCTTTCGTTTGGGGAAGTGATGAAGATGGAGCATTTCAGACATTGAAGCAAAAATTATGTAGTGCGCCAATCTTATCATTACCCGATGGGAGTGAAGATTTTGTAGTGTATTGTGATGCATCTCTTAGAGGCTATGGAGCTGTTTTGATGCAGCGAGAGAAAGTGATAGCTTATGCTTCTAGGCAATTAAGGAAGAATTAGGAGAATTATACTACTCATGATCTTGAGTTAGGAGCTGTAGTCTTTGCTCTTAGGTTGTGGAGACATTATCTGTATGGCACCAAGTGTACGGTATTCACCGATCACAAAAGCCTACAGTATATTCTCGATCAAAAGGAATTGAACATGAGGCAACGAAGATGGATAGAGTTGTTAAGTGATTATGATTGTGTTATAAAATATCACCCAGGAAAAGCCAATGTTGTTGCCGATGCGTTAAGCAGGAAAGATAGAGAGCCTATTAGGGTACATTCTCTAGTCTTGACCGTGCACAATAATTTGCCTGAGCAAATTAGAAATGCGCAAATAGAAGCTTGTAAGAAAGAAAATTTTGTTAATGAAGGGTTCCGAGGAGAAGGAGATCCTTTAGAGGTTAGAGCTGATGGAGTGAAATGCTTAAGAGGTCGTATGTGGATACCTAAGTTTGGAGGCTTAAGAGACTTGATTATGTTAGAATCCCATAAATCTAAGTATTACATTCATCCGGGATCTGATAAGATGTACCATGATTTGAAGAAGTTGTACTGGTGGCCGAATATGAAAGCTGATATTGCTATGTATGTTCTTCAATGCTTGACTTGTGCTAGAGTTAAAGCTGAACATAAAAAGCCATCAGTACTACTTCAACAACCAAAGATTCCTGAATGGAAGTGGGAGCGAATTACGATGGACTTTATCACCAAGCTTCCTAGAACATCATCTGGAAACAACTCGATTTGGGTCATTGTCGACAGACTGACCAAATCAGCACACTTCATTCTGGTTAAAGATCAGTTCTCACTGGAGAAGCTGACTCGTATATGCCTTGAGAATGTTGTATGCAAGCATGGAGTGCCTGTATTGATCATTTCAGATCGAGATCCTAGATTCGCATCGAATTTTTGGAAATCTCTCCAAAGATCTTTGGGAACGAATGTCGACATGAGCACTGCTTATCACCCCAGACTGATGGGCAGAGTGAAAGGACGATACAAACACTAGAAGATATGTTGAGAGCTTGTGTGTTAGACTTTGGTAAGAATTGGGATAAACATTTGCCGTTAGCAGAGTTTTCGTACAACAATAGTTACCATTCTAGTATTAAGGCTTCACCGTTTGAAGCTTTATATGGTAGGAAGTGTAGATCTCCTGTATGTTGGAGTGAAGTTGGGGATACCCAGCTCACGGGACCGGAATTGATCCGGGAGACTACGGAGATGATAGTTCAGATTAAGAATAGGTTGTTGACTGCCCGTAGTAGACAGGAAAGTTACGCGGATGTGCGACGGAAGACAATGGAGTTTAAAGTGGGTGACCAAGTAACGTTGAAAGTATCGCCATGGAAAGGCGTTATAAGATTTCGAAAGCGAGGAAAATTGAATCCCCGTTATATTGGACCCTTTAAGATTTTATCTAGAGTAGGTCCGGTGGCTTATAAACTAGAGTTACCCCCAGAACTTCATGGTGTTCACAACACATTCCATGTATCTAATCTAAAGAAATGTCTAGCAGTGAGTGATGAGAAAATTTCGTTGGATAAGGTTCGAATAGATGGGAAGTTGCATTTTATCGAAGAACCCGTAGAGGTTATGGATCGTGAGGTAAAGCAACTGAAACAAAGTCGGATACCTATTGTCAAGATCCGATGGAATTCAAAGCATGGACCGGAATATACTTGGGAACGAGAGGATGAAATGTGGAAGAAATATCCGCACCTCTTCGATTTCAATAAGAAACGGACATCAAAATGAAATGGATCACGAGGACGTTGATCCCTTTTAGGAGGAAAAGCTGTGACAATCTAACATTTTCAGGTAGTGAATTATTTTCTCGTATAATATTTTGAAACTTATTTTTGTGTTGGTTGATGAACTCACAATTTATGGATTTAAATTTAGGCTTACGTGCATAATTTAGCCTCCTTTACGATTAGACCGGAAACCTTAGGATTACGTATTTATGTTTTTGAACTCCGTTTTTGATGAGACAATTTTTATTGGATTCGTTTTGTGCCGTTGATTCATAATTTATAAAAACGTTTTTCGTGAAACGACCCGAGGGCACGCAAATCGAGGAAACTAGAATCGAGGAGTACCCGTAAATTAGCGGGATGGGACAAAATAATTTATCCCACCCCACTATAACATGGGACGGCCAAACATGACACCACATCAAAGATGTGGCATCATGTAAACTAGTAGCTTACAAGTGTAAGCTTAGCTTAACACTTAAGCTAGTTTTACCCACCAAACTAACAAAAACAACTAGCTTCTCACATACCACCATTTCTCTCATGCAAAAACAACTAAAAACTCTCTCAACTCCATCACCATTGCCGTCCCACTTCAAGAACAAACACCCCTTTTGATCTTTTCTAGCCACAAAATACTTGTTATCTAGCTATATTATGGAGTTACCTTGAAGCCTTGATTACTTGGTGGCCATTTTAACAACAAAGGAGGTGATTTGCTTGTGTCCTAGGGCTGATTTCTCAACATACTTTCTTGGTGTTTGATGATCTTGGGGATACATTTGGTGTTCATCAAGTTCTTGTCTTCCAAAAACAAGATATACTCTTGGTTAGTAAAGAAGATCATCCTTTCCATTTTCTCTTGTTATTTTTGTAAAGATCAAATGTATTTTCTTTCTTGTTTTATATGTATATGATGAATATATGATGATAAAAATGTTGTGTGGGGATCAAGTGTTGATAAATATGCTTAAAAGGATTAATAACCATAAGAAACAAGGCTAAAATCATGATTAATTTGTTGGCTGTATAAAAACAGTATGTAACCAAAACTTGAACTGATAAATTTGCATGGTAAAATATATTTACAGTAAGTACAAGATGTCATACACATGTGAGAGTTGGCCATGCAATGGAATCATTAAAATGAGTGAGATATGATCAAAACAAGATGAGTGTGCTAATCTGAATAAGCTGTTTGTAGGGACTGTTAAGGATAGATAAACTTAAAATGAGCAGTAGCTATAACTAAGTTAATTGTAGCACATAATATGAAGTTCATGCAATACAAAAATGAGCTTCTAATTCATTGTAGAACTTTAGATATGATAAAAATGGTGAAGATGAAAATAAAAATCAGATTTTGAAGAATTAATGTTTATTACTATTATATAAGCACTCAAATTATATAGTATAAAATGTGAAATTAAAACCCACTAACTTATGAATTTTATTTATATAAATATGTATAAGGTTTAATAAATGGAAAATTTATAAAAATGGTAATTGAATAAGATTTATAAGTTATAAAAACTATAAACTTGATTTTTACGACTTTTTCGGCTATTACCGTAAAATTAACGTTTTTCGCCAATTAAAACTTAGACGATCAAACCCGTCTAATGTAAAGTTTTTAAAAGTCATATACTGATATATAAGTATCTAATACAAGTAAAAACCGATAAAACCCGAACTATAGGACATACGGACATTAACGAGCTAAGTAAGCATATTGGACTAATAATTGGACTAAATAAGTTAAACACTTATAAAAAGTACTTATTGGGCTTAACCCATTTGGGCCCAACATGTAAAGTGTAAATATTGATAATATAAGTATAAAATGAACTAATACAAGTTAAAGAACTTATAATAAGCTTATTGGACTTAAAATAGGTAAATAGATAAAACTAGTAAACTAGTAAAAAGTTACCAATACATGAACGCTAAAATGAGTAAACAAGGATATATAAACCCACTTGATCATCATCATATGTACAAAATCATCATATGTATATTGTTATTTTGATAAAAGTCATTGGACAAAAGTCTAAGACCGATTATTATTTATATAGGTTTTCGTGACCGAAGCACGCCCGTAGCCGATAATCCGCCTTTCATTATCAACGTGAGTTCATAGCCTCGCACTCTTTTAAATGTTTTATAAAATGATTTGTAAACCCGCCAGGGAGATAACATGCTAGTTTTTGATAAAATAGAACACAAGTAGTCCCGACGATATGCTTAATGAAATGGACCTGAATGATGCTATGACCCTATAAACGAGATAAAAAGGATTATTAGTAGTTAGGTTATGTCACTTAAAGTCCCATTAGCATGAATTGTGAACAACCGGGATTTGGTACACGCTTATGCATATGATAGTATTATTTGGGGACGATCACCCCAGTTCGCGCCTTGACGGTTGATCCTCGTCGTACCACATTGATTGGTAAGCGAATTTATGTATGAGAAGATTTCATAGCGTGATTTTTGTGACGACACGCTAACTTAGATGGGAAAATTGTTTGTCGGGTTCGCGGCCCGTTGTTTTCATAGTAAGGTAACAATGTCATGCGGCTAATAATAATCCTATATACAATACGACAACGATGCAAATAACGATGAATATATTATCTATTATGGTAATATTGAGGCTACGGTCTCATGGACGGTTTAAGATGTATGCTTGATTTATATATTGCCTGACTAGCAATACGAGGACTTACTTCCGATATTATACTTGTGCTCTGATTTTAACGATTGTTTTATATAACGGTTTTTATTAAACTCTATGAATTCACTCGGCATTCGCTGATATGATTTTTGCATGTTTTTATCTCAGGTGCTTGAAGGTAATCCGGATGGATATCGACTCTGATGGCCCACATAATATTAAAAATGTTCATTCGATCTATGTTTTTTAAACTTAATGACCTGTATAATTTGGGACCTGTTGTACACTTTAAAACTTTTTATCAAATGAATGTATGTTGAACCTTGTACAACCATTTTTATGTGTTGTCTATGATTGGAGTTATTGTGCTATCCCGTAACACTCTGAAAGACCCTTCCGCTGTACCAATACGAAAATTGAGAGTGTTACACATACATTAGTAAACGTCTAACTATTGCAAAGGTCATCATCTGAATTTGATTCGATTTGGGTCATTGTCGACAGACTGACCAAATCTGCTAATATCATTCCTGTTAATGATAGATTCTTGATGAAGAAATTGACTCTTTTGTATTTAAAGGAGTTGTGTAAACATGGTGTGCCTGTATCGATCATCTCTATCAAGATCCTCACTTCGCATCAAATTTCTAGATATTTGCTCAGAAGTTATTGAGAACGAATCTTGATGAGAGTACTGTGTACCACCCCAATCGAAGGGACGAGGTAAAGTAACGATACAAAATACTATAAGTGCTGTTTTATGTTTGAATGATTGACCTTTGGTAATAAACTGTAAAATCGTTTTCCTTTGGAGAGATTATCATTGATAATTATCGTATTAGGATCAAGATCGAATCTTGTGAGGATATATATTAGATCATCTGTAAGCAGGAGTTGGGATGAAGACACCCGACATACACCCATTGTGAGTTGGACATGTCTTTTAGGTTTAAGGTTTCCTATGATGGCGAACCTAACCTTAGAAAATACCCGACCCTCGAGACTTGAGATGATTGTTGAAATTAGGATTGGTTTATTGACTGCCGGTAGTGGGCAGGTGGTTATGTGAATATGAAATGTAGATCTTGAAGTGCCAGATGGGTAGCGAAGTTATGCCAAAAATTTTAACCATGGAAAAATGAATTGATGATTTGGAAGATCATGGGATATAAGTCCTCGTTGTATGGGACCACTAAGATGATGTAAAAGATTGGTTTGAAAGATATATAAGCTGGATCTACCCTAGGACTTCAAGAGTTGCGTGAATTATGTTTCGTATATCGAACTTGATAAAATGCCTATCAAGTGAAAATCTGACTATTCCTTAATGAAGTTTAGATCGGCGAAAAGTTGCATTCATCAAAAACCCGTGAACATCATGGACAGAGAAAGTAAGTCAACAATAAGCCTGATCTTATTCCTGTAGTTATGTTTGATGAAACTCGCGTATTGTAATGGATTACACTTGTGAGAAATGAACGAATGTGGAGGAAATACCCACATGGCTTTAACTCTATAAGAAGCGAGTAATAAGATAAGATGATATTTGAGGACAAAGATCCTGTTTAGGGGTAAATGTTGTGACAATCCGTCAATTTATGGTTTATATTTTATTCTCAATATTTATTTGAAAACATTATTTTAATGTTATAATATGAACTCACTTATTTTTGGGAAGAAATTTGGGTTTACTTCTTGAAGTAGCATCGACTACGTCTAAACCGGAGGATTCTACGTTACGTGCTTACGTTTACATACACCGTTTTTGGTGACAGTCCGACATTTCAGAAAATAAATTTATCCGTGAATATTATTTTGGGATTCTAATTTTGAGTTGGTTCATAAACTCACAAATTTACGAGAAGAGATTAGGACTTATGATTATAATTTAACGTCCTTTACGACTAAACCGGAAACCTTAGGATTACGTATTTACGTTTTCGAACTCCGTTTTTGATGAGAAAATTTTTATTAGATTCGGTTTATGCCGTTGATTCATAATTTATAAAAACGTTTTTCGTAAAACGACCCGAGGTCACGTAAATCGAGGAAACTTGAATCGATGAGTACCCGTAAATTAGTGGGATGGGACAAGTTTTACACTTGCCCACCCCACAAATGGGCGGCCAAATACTTCCCCAACACACCATTAGGTGTCAACTATACACAATAAAGCAAGACACTTGTCTTAGTTTGCATCAAAACCATTTACAACAAAAACCACTAGCCTCTCTCACACACACACACACACACACTCATGCAATGTTAATCCAAATTTCACTAAAACTCTCTCTTCCTCCCTCTTAATTCCGTCCAACCCTCTCCCATAAACACCCATTTGATCAAAAATTAACCATGATATCATATGTTATTCACACATATGATGAAGCCCTTTTGAAGCCCTATTGATTGGTGGTGATTATAACATCCAAAGAGGAGTTTCTATGGAGTCTTAGGGCTTATTTTCCACAAGGAGTTGTTGAAGATTGGTGGACTTGAAGATTATATTGGTTTATCACAAGTTTTGCCATCAAAATCTAAGCCTTGGTCATAACCTACACAACCTTGGTGGTATAAGGATCATTCTTCCTATCCTTCTTGTTATTTTGATTATGTAATCTTGTAATTTTTTTTACTTATGTATATGTATATGATGATAAATGATGATTAAAAATATTATGTGGGGATTTGGTGTTGATAGATTTGATTAAAGAGATTAAAAGCTACATAAAAGGATGTTAAAATCATGGCTAAATTAGGAGGCTGTATAAAACAGTAAAGAATCTTATGATAAACTGATAAAATGACTTGGACAAATTAATATACAGTAAGCTATGAGTCTTGTACACATGTGAGAGTTGGCCATACAATGGAATCATTATAATGAGTGAGATATGATCAAAACAAGTTTAGAGTGAAAATCTGACTACACTGTTTTGGACGAATTTTATAAAATATTTAGAGGTTGATTCATCAGTAGCTATAGAGGAATAAAATGAAGCACATATAATTTAGTTTCTGTGATAAAAATTTGGGGTTCTATCTCCATGTAGAACTCTAGATATGACCATTTTAGTAAACTAGATTTTTAGGACTGATTTTGTATAAATAATATATAATATAAGCACTCAAAATTTATATAAAATATATATATATAAAACCCACTAGTTGATAATAATTATAATAAAAGAGTTATATAAATATTTATATTAAAATAGGATATGTGATATAAATTTTATATTATAAATGTTTTTCCAAAAGTTATAAAACTATATACCTAAATTTTACGTCTTTTCGGCTAGTACCGAAAGATTAACGTTTTTGTCAAATAAAACTTAGACGGTCGGACCCGTCTAATGTAAAGTTTTATAAACTCACATACTGATATATAAACTTATATAACAAGTAGAAAACCGATAAAACCCGAGCTTTACAACATGTAAACATTAACGGGCCAAAGTAGCGTTATTGGACTATAAACCCGACTAGTTAGTAAAACACTTATAAATTTACTTATTGGGATTAACCCACTTGGGCCCAACATGTAAAGTATAATACTGATAATAAAAGTATAATTGGGCTAATAAAATGTATTGGGCTTGTAATGGGCCTATTGGGCCTCCAAAAATATAAACAAGTTGAGCTAGTGTAACTAGTATAAAAGTTACCAACACATAAACACTATAATGAATGAGTAAAAATGTACAATCCACTTGATCATCATCATATGTATAAATAATTTTTATTTTTATAAATTCATTGGACAAGAGTATAAGACGAGTATTATTTGTCTAGGTTTCCGTGATTGAAGCACGTACCGTACATCCGAATCGCCGATAAACCGCTTTCCCACATCAACGTGAGTTCATAGCCTCGCACTCTTTTAAATGTTTTTATGAAATGTTTTATAAACCCGCGAGGGAGATAACATGTTAGTTTTGATAAAAAGGACACCATTTGTCCCGATTGTTTGTTTATTGATTTGGACCCGAATGATTGTATGACCCGATGAATGATTATATGACCCGATAGATGAAATAAAATGGATTATTAAAGTTAGGTTATGTCACTAAAAGTCCCATTAGCATGAATTGTGAACTACCGGGATTTGGTAGACGCTTATGCATATAATAATACTATTTGGGGACGATCACCCCAGTTCGCGCCTTGAGGTTGATCCCCGTCGCGACCAGTGGTGTCAAAAATATGCACTTCCTCAAACTTTGGTTAGCCCAGATTTCACACAAGCAAATAGCAAGCCAAAGTTAACTATAAATCAAAATCTAGGAAGCTAACAAACACATAATATGCACAAAGCTATGCAAATTGAATGATCAATAGCATAGACGATTAGGATTAAAATACTAAGTAATCCAAACATAAAGTATTAGCTACCAAACATAACAACCTAAATAAATATTTCAAGAATTCAGACATGTTTACAAACATGTTAACCTCAATAAACCAATGCTTCATTTATTCTTCTTTCCAAGTCCCTTGATCAATTTGGATATGTTCTTGAACGATCCTCTTGACTTCACTCGATGATCATACAACTCACCTTGGGTTTTAAGAGTAGCTCGGTAGACATCCTTAAGACCAAAGTTTTGGGAAGTCCACTAGTAGCATAGTGAGGAGGAGGGATGATTTCTTCTAACCCTTCCATGAAAGTGTCCATGGATGGGTGGGAGTTACTCGAACAACCAACATGAGCACTTGTGCCTACGCCACCACCATCACTTGGTGACATATCAAAGTCCTCATCATCGGACTCTTGTGGATCGGACTTTCTCGAACCTCGATCACTTCTAGCTTTTCGTGGTTGTACCTTTTGAATTGGTAGCATGACACGTTTGACCAAGCGAAAGCGAGAAATGTTGATGTCGAGATAGTCTTCACCAACCTTCTTAAGAAGGCGAGTAAGGAGCATGGCATAGGGAAGATTTGTTTTGGGTTTGGAAAGAGCATAAGTAATTCGTCTAGCGATGTAGTATGTGAGATTGTACTTGGCGTTGGTAGCGATGCAACATAACATGTGCGCCATATACGCCAGAATATGATCCTGGTTTCCGCCAAGACAAAATACATTATCCCTAAAGATTTCGGGCCCAATGGACCATACAATCATTTAGGTCGCTTAAGAGAACCTCATACCGTTTTACTCGATGCTTGGTAGAGTGGAGGCTTCTTACAACGTTTCCACTACGCTCTTTACAAATGACATCAAGACTGTAGTCAAGGTCAATCTCTTCATTTTCATCTGGAGCACAGTCAAATGGTTCAAGAAGATAATCAAGTTTCTATTTATCAGTAAATCGACAAGTGCCCACAAATGGAACACGAAGAGCTTGACCGAAGTCTTCAAGAGAGAGTTTAGTGAGTCGACCTTCAAGGATGAACCTAACATATACTCTATCATTGTCATAAATGAGGGAGTATGTGCTAAAGAACTCTAAGAGAAATTCGGGATATATATCCTCTTTGATGTCCAACAAACAATCAAACCCAATTTCTCCGAACATCGATCGAGTATATATATCCCTCAATATCCTCTTCGACAACTCTACCCTCTTGAAAGCAACGTTTTTGGAGTGAGGAATAGGTGTTTGTAAGTTGAGGGGAAGCACACATTTCGGAAAGGTTTGGCATATATTGTCTAGTGTATTGGTGGTCTTGTTGAAATTCCAAAGGCATGATTAGTACCTAAATAAACACAAAAGTATTTCCCTAATTACTGATATGTTACATATAAACAAAAAAAACAAAAAGATGAGAATGTGTTTCATCAATCTCTTGACAAACCAAGGTTTAATCCTTATCATTCTCATATTCACAATGTTCCTAGTTCATCATTAACAATGACACATTGACCATGTAAGATCAATAATGAACTTGAACATTGGTTTTTCAAAACAAGGTTTTTAGGTAAGCATTTAACAATGCCATTACCAACTTGTTCATGGGTTCATATCCATTTCATCAATAAACCAAAACTATTTAGTCAAAATTTTGATTTTTTCTACAAATGGGTTTTAGTGAAATCTCAATGAATATGAACCTAAGGAATCATAGCAACATACTATGTCAACTCTTATCCCTAGTAAGGTTCTAATTCAATGTCAATTTTAAAAAGCTCCAATTATCAATGTATGAACCCTAGAACAAATGAGAAGAAATTGAAAGAGATGACTTACAGATAATTGATCTTTGATGAAGGATGAGTGAAACCCACAAATCGAAATCAATTAATCTTGAGTAATTGAAGGTTTAGAAAAACAACAATGGTGGAAAACTGGGTGTTTTCGTCGCTGTGTGTGTGAAGGAGAGAGAGGGTTTTGTTTGAAAAGGTTATTTTAATAAAACTGGCGCTTTTGCGAAGATTCTTCCCGCGGTTCCTTATCGATAAGGAACCGCGCATTAGAACCGTGCTAGATAAGGAACCGCCTATAGTGGACAGTTTTTATCAAAGAAAAGTAAAGAATTTTTGAAAACCAATATTTTTAAATTACTTAAAAATATATCTTAAACCTTTTAGGATATCATTGGACCACCACAAAACTAGGTAATAATGCCTTGTTGAAGGATTACGAGTTGAATCGAGATAGGAAAAGACCGAAACGAACAAACTACTACTCGTAGCAAAGAAGCAAAGGGGAGAGGAGTCAAGGGAAGTGAATCAAGACCAAGAACATTGCTCAAGAGACAAATGACATTCTTCAAATTGAGGAGGCGAAGAGCTTGTGTCATATATAATGGTTTAAGACGTGCCTTTCCGAGAAAAGTCTAAACGGCTTTGGTAATGAATTATACCAAGCAATTTTGATGCATAGAATAAGATCATTTTCAAGAGTAGTCTTATTCTATTTCAAAACATGAGTAAAGTAAAGATTCACTTTCTCTCCCACATGATTAAATAATTATTGCTAGGATTAAAAATAACAATATCCTTGGAATATTTCAATTCTAAATGTGTAAAATCCACCTACAACTTAATGAAGTAGTTTGGTATCTCAAGGGATTCACTAATCATCCTAGAGATGAGCTTAATTGCACAAGTTACACATGATATTGGGCCTACTAACCGTAAGGGTGCAAACCATGGAAATCATGCTTGATACATTAAGCTTCTACTAACTCACCCTACATATCCATAATGAGTCAAGTATCTAAGAAATGAAGGTTTGAGAGGGAAAAAGGAAAGAATCACAAACCACAAAGAAATGTCAAGGCAAGGATGACAAGAACAAGCATATAGTCAATTAATGATCAAAAGAGTGATCAATAAGGCGTATGGAAGAACGAAAGCGTACCTTGGCCACAAATTGCATTCCGAGCTTTCAAGGAACCAATGCAAAGCCCAACTATGACTAATAGTGACTACTAAGTCTTCAAGGACTAGTATCACTCCTACCCATCTTGATATCATCATTCAATGATGTTAGAAATCAAAGAAGATGAGTCTTCTACAAGTGTAAGTAACTCAATCCACAATCAATAGAATGATTTATCTTCATGAGTACCTACACATAACAAGATGCAAACTAGTAGATACATTTCAAGAGTAAATCTAAAATGCATTAATACTACTAATCTAAATGAGATGCAATATTAACAATTTAAAAGGCTTATTTTCAACAAAAAATAGTTTTGACCAAAGAAAAACTTTAGTACAACTTAACCTTCTAATTTGAGGAGACAATGGATCGATCCAAGTTTTAAAGTAAAATATACTTCAAAGATCTTGTGTCATCATCGCTTTGATACCACTTGTAGAAACTAGAAGGGGAGGTTGAATAGTTTCTCATCAGTTTATCTCCTAATTAAATTTCCTTTCAATTAGGTGAGTGCACAAAACTATCTTTTACTTGAAAGCTAGTTGCATAATGATTAGGTGCAATTTTAATGCATTAACAATGTGTAGTAAGTATAATGATAATGAATGTAAGTAATGAGTAAGGAAAGAAACGACCTAGTAGGAAGACACCAATATTTATAGTGGTTCGACAACGGGGCTATATCCTCGTTCCTACTCCACTCCTCGAGTACACCTTACTCGAGATTTCCACTAACCACAAGCTCCCTTCTTGGCGGAGAAAACCTTACAACGTCGCTTACATTATTTTCCGACACTAAGCTAAATGTCGAGACCTAATCTTAGCTAGGACCAATCTACACAACGTCGCCCACTTCACCATTTTACGACACAAGGCTAGATGTCGAGTTCTAATCTAAAGTTAGAACCAATCTTCACAATGTTGCCTACTTCACCATTTTCCGACACAAGGCTAGATGTACAGTTCTAATCCAAAGCTAGAACCAATCTTCACGACTCTTCACTTTGAAGCTAAGTGAGAACTTCACACAACACAACTACTTATCACTTTATAGTTTAGTGAGAAATTACAAGACACAACCACATCACTTTATAGTTTAGTGAGAACTAACACAACTAATTACAACTCAACTAAACATATCTAAGTACACACATGTAGCTTGGATCTACACAATACAAATCCAAGCACACACATGTGCAAAGGATTTACACAACTCAAATCCAAGTATTCACAAATAGCTTGGATGAACACAACTAGTCCAAGTATTCACAAATAGCTTGGATGAACACAACTAGTCCAAGTATTCAAAAATACAATGGATCTACACAAGACACAAATAAACAAATGATGAACATGACTAGATCTTTAGGAGAAGGTGATCTTCATCAAAGCTTCATCTTTAATCACATCACAAGTGTGTGAGTGATCTTCTCTTTGGACAAGGTAAAAAAGGAGATCAAGAGGATAATCATGAGTAAACATACTTAACACATTAAGTGATCATTTACAAATGACTAGATTAGATAGGAGAAAGAAGGCTGAAAGAGATGTCCAAAAAGGGTTAATGAGAATGCAGATTTGATCCACTATTTATAGAAGAAAAATGCCAACGACTATCTGGGGGCGGTTCCTTATCTACCCAGGCGGTTCCTTATCGATAGGGAACCGCGTAGGCACTTAAGGAACCGTGAGTAGTAGACTCCGCTCCTTTTTGTCTTTTAATGAATTTGAAATATCTGAGGCTGTTTAAACCTTCAAAGGATATTCTTATGGCATTTGGAATATGCCATATTCAAATTTACATTTTCATTTTAATAAAACATTTTCTTAAAAATAAAGTTTATTAAAAATCTTTTGTTACATTTGACAAAAGTGAGTTTTAAGGGTAATCACTTTTATGATCACTAAGAATGATTAAGACATGTTAGTGTAATGATTATTACCTTGATGATAGTGTTTGTTAGATAATTCGTTTTATGATTGTGTTTGACAATAAATGTATTTGTAATATGTCGTGATCAAAACTAAGAAAGATTAATTAATACTAACATTGTTTTTAGGCATTGCTTTGCATTAACAGATAGGTCTAGAAGCATCAACAGTCTCTGGAATCACTTCTTGAATCTTTTCCATGTACACATAATGTGCCTCCAACTCTTGATCATCGGCTTCATCATCAGTGTCATCATGCCAATCAACTTCATCTGCTGTGAGTGGAATCCCTGCTTCTTCTTTCTTACACATCAACATCTTTTCCTTTTGATATGCAGAATCCTTAACCCGTTTTGGCTTCTTGCATTCTCTAGCAATGTGCCCAAATCCTTAGCAATTAAAGCATCCCAGTCTTCTGCACAACCTGAGTGCCTATAGTATCTCTAGCCCCAACTGGATTTGGCAACCTCTGATTATCATACCTTGCATCACGATCATACCTTGGAGTATTTTCAACTTCCTTATATCGAGTATTGGAGGATGATCTGAGGTTGTTGTTGGTAGGTTTGTAGATCTTCTTATATGTTGTGGTGAGTAAAGACATGAGTTCCTCAATCTTATTTTCCCTTGAAGTTTGTTCATCGTCACTATCTCCATCCGACTCGGTGTCATACTTTGGAGGTGGAGTGGGGACAATTACTTTTGCTTTGTTTCTAGTAGTAGCTAGAGGTTTTGTGGATGAGCTTGATGACCTTGAGGAATGCGTGGGTGGTTGTTGACGGTGAACGGGTTTTGTTGAAGTAGCAGCCACAAAAGCAATAGAGTTAGCAGACCGTTCTGCCTTTTCAGCCCTTGGTTCATTCACTTACTCTGATGTTGTTTCAAGATATCATAAAGTTTATGATAAGATATAGTATTGATATCTTGTCTTTGTTTAACCAAAGTCACAAACCTTTTCCATTCCGGTTTGAGTTGAAGTAAAAACTTAACATTGGCATGATGATTGGAGATGGTGCACTGATTTCTGACAAGCTCATTCATCATTTTGTAGAATCTCGAGTAATATGAGTCAATGGATTCACCATCTTTAGATGTGAATTTTCCGAACACCCAAAGTAGATTAGTCTCGAGATCTTGAACATTGATCGACTCACCTTTCTTCAATCGATGAATTGCATTCTACATTTCCATAGCATTAGGACATGCATCAACCGTGGAAAAGATATCGTTATCAATCCCAGTGAGTATGTAGTTAACAGCATCAACTTCAGCTTGGAGGAGTTTATTTTTCTCAGCAGGACATGTGTCGAAATTCTCCATAGCTCGTGTAGTTGATGAAGTACCATCCTCTGCTTGTGTGGTAATTGGTCTGAATTCAAAAGCTGGAGGTAATTCTCAAGGCAATGACGAAGAGCGGTTCGGTTCTCTTTTCCGTCTAGAAATCTTAGGAAACGAGATCTCCACTGAACGTAGCAACCGGCTGTAAACATAGGTGGATTGCCGTTGCCACCTTGTTCCAAACGAATTTGAGCAGTCGCAATGTTGTTGTTGTTGTTAGACATGGTGAATACTTGTGAATGGATTAGGATCTTAGTGGATGTGTTGTGACGAGGTTTGGTTGTCAATTCCGATGAATTGTGTGAAATCCCCTAAGAAAGTGGTCACGAGAAACCAAAAAATTCCAAGATCAAAAAATTGCACGAATCCATCGAAATTTTTTGCACAAGATTTCGCAATGTTTGAAATACCAAGTCTTCGCAATACCAAAAATTCCAACCTTCTCGCAATACCAAACTGAAACCCTATCGCAATACCAAAAGTAAACTGTCGCACTACACATAAATGATTCTGTCGCAATACACACAAGTGAGTCTGTCACAATGCACACAAAAGATTATGTCGCAATGTGCACAAAAGATTCTGTCGCAATGTGTATCGCAATAACCCAAAGACTGATATATCGCAATACCTAACTTAGACCCTATCTCAATATGTATCACTATCCAGAAACCCTATCGCAATATATGTCGCAATAAGTGTCGCAATCCAGAAACCCTTGTCCTTTGCGATGGAATTACAAGCAAATGTGTCACAATATAGGTACTGTTCCGTATCTTGAAAGAAAAAAAATGAGATTTTTGCATAGAAATCCGTGATTTTAACCAAACCAAAGCACCCAAATGTCTACCACAACTATGTGGAAGATATGTGGATCACTTGGAACAACAAAAATACGAAAAAAATTTGAAACTTGGGTAGAATCTATCAAAACTCATGAATCCAATAAAAACACTCCACAAATCTTGAATCACCTATCCACTATAGGCTCTTGATACCAAACGTTAATCCTACTTCAACCCATAACACAAGATTTAGAGTAGATTTAGAAAGAGAAAGAGAAGAAAGTTAGAGAGAGAAAGTAAAGAGAATGGTGGAAGGTTAATGTTTACTAGAGAGAGAAAGTAAAATGAACCAACACCCTCTTCCACTCATGGAAGAGGGTTTATATACCCATGAGCTTGGTGGGCTCATGGGCTTGTTTCCTTGGGCCGGGTGTTGGAAATACGTTTTTCTAAAGAAAGTCTCGGTCACATCATTATTAGCATAGATCACGAGCTATAGAATATTTAGAACTTTGTAACTTGGAGCGACCTCCCTTAGGGGGAGATTGTTGGAAATACGTTTTTACGTATTTATGAAGGATCGGTCGCTCCAACGATATATTAATGTATTAGGCTCGTGATCCAAGTATAGCCCATATAGCCCACATGTAGGGTGGGCTATATATATCCCCTCCTAGCATGTTAGGAGGGGTGGTTCTTTTATTTTATATTTTTCATTTCAACAAAATCACTTTCTCTCTCTACTTTTCTTTTCTCTCATCTTTCTCTCTCTACATCCATCTTCATCTTCCTCCTTCATCCACTCAATCAATAGATCTAATCCATTGTTTACCAAATCCTAAGATACCGTAGACCTTCAATTGGTATCAAGAGCCATGGTTAAATCTTAGGATTTGCATATTTTTTATCTTTCAATTTGGTGGTAAAAATCTTTTCTTTTTATAACAATTTTCAATTTTATAAAGTTATCTATTTTATTTCTATCAATTTTATCAATTTTATAAAATTTTCAATTTTCTTTTTATCCATTTCAGTTTTATCAATTTTTATTTTTTATTATCAGTTTTATTTTTCCGTGTTTTATAATCAGTGTTTTTTATAATCAGTTTTTATCAAATTTTAAATTAATCAGTTTTTTTTAATCTATCCATTTATCAATTTCTAAATCATCTATTTTTTTAATTTTTTTTTAAATAATCAAAAGTCTCAAATTGAAGATTTGTAACCACTGTTGTTCTTGGTTTTTGTCCAACTTGGTCCAACCTGTCAAAAGTTTCCAATCTGTCCATACATTCAATCTTACGAATGAAAAGTTCCTTCAAAATTATTCCGCGTAGGATTTATTCTGCGTAGGACTTATTCCGCGTAAGACTTATTCCGCGTAAAACTTATTCCGCGTAAGACTTATTCCGCGTAGGATTTATTCCGCGTAGGATTTATTCCGGATAGATCTTTATTCCGGATAGACTATTCCGTATAGACTATTCCGTATAGACTATTCCGTATAGACACCACACAAAATCAAACCATTTCAAACATAACGGGACCAGACCGAAACCCACACTCAGTATTTTTTAATCGACTTAAACATCACAGACCAACACAACAACGACGTGACTTCACCCTCGACCTCACACAACACACTCACACACTCAAATCCCACCCAATACACTCACAACACTCGGTCACAACACTCAACCTCGACACAACCAAACTGACACCCTCGACTTCTACACTCCTCAATCCAAAACACACTCGTCTCTCATCAGGACACCAAAAAGAATCTCGACTCACACCTAGTTTCAACATCGACCTACACCTAGTTTAAACATCGACCCACACCTAGTCTCGACACAAAACCCAGCCTCAATCTCGAACCAACAAAAACCAATGACTCGACCCTCACACTCGATCTCCCCACTCGCTCCCACAACCTACACTCTCTCACATCACTTGACCCTATCACAAGAAAGACTCGACACATGAGAGAAAGATTGTGATTAGACGATAAGAAGTAACCTACCCAAGATCTTATTAAAGATCTTGACGACAATCTTGTTCTTGTGGCGAAACAAATTGATCACGAAATTCATTGATCATTGTTGATAAATAGGTTTCATGGCTGGGATTTGTTGCATTTTATGATGATGATCTTTAGATAGATTGGGATAAGATTAATTGGCAGATATAGGATTGAGATTGGTATTGGTTAAGTTTGTGTGATTCTGCGAATGATTTGAGGGAGGATTTGAGGTGGTATTTGGATGAAAAAGACGGAGGTGAGTGGTGAAACAAGGTGAAACAAGAAGTGGTGTAAGGTGAGTGGATCTCTGTTTATTAGGTTTAGTGTTTGAGATGAGATGAGATTGTTTTGAGACGAAGCAACCTTGAAGAGAGGAATGATTATATTGGTGTTTGTGAGAAGTGTTTAAAGAGAGAGAGAGAGAGTAATGAATTGAGAAGTTTTGAGAGTAGATTGGATTTGAGAGGTTTTTTTTTGTTTTGAGTTATAGGGTCAAAGTAGAGGACGAAAATTTTGAGGTGGCTAGCTTTAGGTTTTGAGTTTTTATATCAAAGAAATTGGGCGGAGTTAACAAGGGCTTCATATCTGTTATTTTAGTGGGCTCACAACGTGTCATTAACACCACGTGTCTAAGACTATATCAGTTTTTTTTAGAGCCACGTATCTAAGACAATATCAATTTAGTAAATTAGACTATTTTCGGATATATTAATTGAATTTGAGTTTAGTAAATTTTGTTTCTTTTTCAAATATATCAGTTAGTTTATTTTTTTAAAAGTTAAGATAACTTTTTACATTTTTATATTTTAAAGTCATTTTTTTAGGGAAGTTTATTTAATATATTTTGTCAATTGATATATTTGAATTTGGTACATCGTGTTGAGGCGGGTATTTTGAAAGAATCAAAGTGGTAAAATCTTTGGTGGGTTAAAAGTTTTTGTGGCCGGATTTGAAGTCAAATGTAACGAGTCAAAGTGACGGGATTTATTTTTTAGTGGCTACGGATTTGTGATCGGGTTTATTTTATCATCGCTTGAGCCGACAACAATTTTTGAGCCGAGAAAAGATTTACATCATCCATCGAGGATTTTTCAGATTTATTTTGGATCGTTTCGTTGGTTTTCTCATATTCTGTGACTTTCTGTTTCTACCTTTCTTCACGAACTGTAAAATCTCGACAACAACAACATCCACATCATTTTTTATTTTTCCTCGATTTTCAATGGATTCGTTAAATTCGACACTTAACGAGGGAGACTTGCATCGAATGCAAGACAAAGCTAGAGAAAGTGGTATAAATTCATTTCAAATGCTTCAATATCATCTAGTTACTCTTTCGGGGATTCAAGGAGGGAGCGAATTTGTGACCATCTTTGGACAAGATTGTCATATATTCATCGACTCAATATTCACCACTTTGACCCAACTCGCCGAGCAACTCAACCATAACAACTTTAATCACTCTGCATCGGCACTTGCATATAAGGATCTTATGACACAACTCACGCCTTTCCTCGCATTAAATATCATAAAGCCTGAAAGTTCAGTGATTTGCCAATCATTTCTTCGAGATACACATACCGAGCTTCGAGTTTTCCGTGATACAATTTTGAAACTCATGACATCGGTCTCGTCTTCGATTTATGAAAGATCTCGACTTCAGCAAGCGTATGATAATGGAGTGCAAGAATCAATGACGTAGATGTAAGAGGAGAATGGTCATACGGTTGACAACTTGGAGCCTAACGATGGCAAGAGCACGGAATCAGGAGGACAACATGATACCAGTGGCATGTCAGGGAATGTTCACGAGATTTCTCTTGATGACACCTTACCCATTTATGACGCAGAGCCTAAAAACATGGTACAATATAATGTTGTTTATGATGTATATGCTGATGACATGCCGCATATTGAGCATTCTGAACCTAATTATGACAAACATGGGATGGAAAAGAGTGATAGAAATACCACTTCTGATTCATCCGATGTAAGTCATAATGGGGGAGCTTGTGTAATTCATGAAGATAATTGATTCATTGCTGTTATAGGTGCATCACATTGGGACGAGCGAGTCCGAAGGGCGTACAGAGGTTGCTGCTTAGCCAATTCAGGAAGTCGTGTCAAATCCGATATTCGCATCTCAAGTATTTTGGGGCTGAAAACTGAAGCCAAAAATGGTTATCATCATGTGACGGAGATTCGTCTAAAAAGGGAGGATGACAGAGAATATACAATACAGCAGGGAGATTTTTCTATCATTCGCCTTGAAGATATCGAAGACATGTTTCTTATGATGACCCGTGATCAACTGACCCATCTTACTCGTGAAGAAATCATCGCCTTGAATACAGCACTTCGTATGTTCACACGAAGCGTTGTTATCAAGAAACGAGTTGAAGATTTTCAATTGGGAGTTGAAAGCTACCAAAGGAAGCTTAACCTGACCCGTCCAATGAACCAAGTTCTACCTCAACATGTCACAAGATGTCCTTATATCGGCATTTCTGTTCCGAGTTACGGGATCTTCTACTTGAACAGTCGTGGAATAATGAAGTTTATGAGGGTAGGTGAGCTTTATAAGTACAGTGACGGGACTCTCATATACGTCAGAGGAAAGTTGGAGCATCTTAATTCGGGTGGGTCTTTACCAGAGATGACTGAGGATTGGCATCAGGGTTATCGGCAAATGGCAAAGTATGTGATCAAGAAGATTGATCAAAAGCTCCGGCAACGTAGATTGATGGGGAGCTTAGAAAGGTTCGTTGGTGGTAGACCATATGGAGTGCACCACAAGTTACTGCAACGATCCATCTAATGGATTGTACATTTCAGGTCTACTCTATATTGGTTTTTAATTGTGAATATGTATATTTGTGAATATTGTGCTTTTACGGCTTGATGTAGTGTTAAGGTATGATAATTTTTTAAGAATTTCTCACGAGATTCTAAATCTTTCAAAATATATCATACTAAAGCACTACAACTATCCCTTATTAATTTAAGGGGGAGCATTAACATGTTCTATGGCCAAACATCGATTTCATTTTTACCCAAAGACCGGTTAATCCATTCAATATCCCAAATATTAATGGTTAACATTTTGGATAAGGGGAGAAAATGGGATTAAGGAGACTTAAATGATACTTGGCTAAAAGATGAAAAAGACTTAACGATAATCCAACTTAATATGTGTAAAGCACGTGTTAAGGGGGAGCGTTTTTATGAACAAAACACCTAAGGTACAAAACTTTTGATTTCAATATCACAAGTACCTTAGGTGATTTTCAAGGATTTTTCATGATGGCTATACTTTCCCAAAACACGCTTAATTCACGACGAATGTGGTGACAAAAGGGTGGTAGGAATAGGTTTAGTCCAATGATTCATCAGAGCCGATGGAATCTTCCCAAGGACAATTCCCTAGATAGAATTAGAAGTCCTAGGAAAGTTGGAGAAAGATTGTGAACGTAGCTGAATGTCGACCAAGTACTTAAGCTAGCACTGGAACAATCACAACAAGGTGCTAGTTATGACGTATTGGTAAGCATTGAAGGGGTTGAAGAATGAAAAAGAATTGTAAAGATAAAGGGTGTAAAGAAAGAAGCCCTCCTTACAACTTTAGGCAGAAACCGGTTCAATACATATGCTATTGAGATCTTTTTGTTAATGATTCTCGATATTGAAGAAAGACATCATGGACCCAGTGATGCAATGCACAACCCTTCCCAGCTAACTCAAATATCTCTCAAAAGGTATTTGTTTTAATCACACAGAGATCAACACGTTATCTATTGGTTTATTCACTCCGAATAGACTGATATTGAAAAGGTGGCACTCCTCTCCAGCCATCGCTCACTAAATCAAAACGCACTATCGAGTCTAGAGCCACGAGATCATCAAAAGTCTCATTAGGACACTTCCCAGTTATTCCTTGCTTTCTCACACACTGTGAAAAGTAAGAGATTTTTATGAGTCCTACGCAGTATTCTTGTAATATTGCCAGAACATCCGAGTAATACGAAAGTATTTACAATGAAGATGGAAATCCTTCTTGAGCGAACGTCAAAAAGCTCATGGTAGGTGATTGTGCGATTATTTATGAATCAAACTTGTGATAACTGGAAAGCAACAGTGGTTTAAACTCTTAAATGAATTTAAACACGTTCCAGGCCTCTACGCAATATCTTAGTGATCTTGCTAGAACATTCAGAGTAATACTATTAAGTATTTACAATGACGAATGGAAATCCTTCTAGTGTTAACATCAAACAGCACTTGGTAGGTAACTTGCAAGATTCTATACGAATCAAGCTCGTGACAACTGGAAAGCAACGATGGTGCGGTTCTTAATTGAACTTCACTTGTTCCAGGAACATGAATTGACGGCTTCAAATCATGCGGATAATATTATCCAAATGATTCACTCTTTACGTTCACAGTCAGCTTTGGACGGTCGAGTAAAGAGAACGGGTTTACCCGCGAAATCTTGTCAAGGAGGTTCTTTATTGAAACTACCTGTCACAAGTACGATATTTAATATCGTCCAACGGTCTTCACCGACCGGAGGTAAAATGCTACCGAATTAGAATTAAATGTTCAAGGCCATTTCATCCGTGTATATGGTTTGTTGCTAACTGTCTTATGCAGCGTAACAAGAAGGTGGCATTGCGGTGTATAATCCAGAAGAAGTCGTCACCACATGCTTATACTACATACACTTAGTACTTCAACAAATTCAAGAAAGTCTGAAGGTCAAGTCTTCCGCTGTATCAAACTCTGAAGCTTTCAAGAATTTAAAGGTATAAGTATGTGGAACATGAAGTGACGAAGAGGCAAATTTCACAAGTGATGAATGCACAAGGTCAAGGCAAGGAAACATGCTCAAGACTAAAGTCAAAGATCACATCAAGCATATTCACAAGAACAAGATCGAAGACTCAAGCATAGTATGCTAGGTTTAAGATTTTTGTAAAATGGTGTGACCTCCCTTAGGGGGAGATTGTTGAAAATACGTTTTTCCAAAGAAAGTCTCGGTCACATCATTATTAGCATAGATCACGAGCTATAGAATATTTAGAACTTTGTAACGTGGAGTGACCTCCCTTAGGGGGAGATTGTTAGAAATACGTTTTAACGTATATTAGAAGTATCGGTCACTCCACAATATTATTAATGTTGTAATAGCTCGTAGTTAATGAGTACTTATTTAGTTAAGTAAGAAACCGACCCATGGGCTTGTCATGGGTCGGCCCAAGCCCAATAGTGGCTTGGATATAAATACCCCTTTCCACCATGGAAAGGGGTTGGTTGTTGATTTTCCATTTTCATCATTTGAATAAAAACACATAGTTTTCTCTCACTTTCTCTCACTAGTTTCTCTCTATAGAAATCTTCAACCCACTTCATTGATTCATAGATTATCAATATTCTACACCGGGCTTGGACTATCTTGGGCATAAAGCTCCTACCTTAGACAATATTCGCTTAAAGTCCAAGCCCGGTTATCCCGACTAACCTATTACAATACAAGACATTTAACGACTAAGATGACCTATTACATTCTTGTTCGACTATATAAAATATAGGGCTAACACAACCACTCAGTCAAGACGTAATATCGAGATGGCACATCTTAGTACAAAGCTCCATACTAACATGATGCATTATAATATTATATATTTTAGAAACTTCTTCAAAGGTTAGTATGTTATCTTATTATTTTATTTTATTTCTTTTAGTCTCAAAGTTGGAAAAAATGGTCCTTCTAGTTTATATAACTTTAGAAAATAGATTTTATTATATAATTTTCATCCATATAGTTCGATAAATTACAAAATGATCCCTAAAGTCTATATGTTTAGAATATTTACATTTTTAGCCCATAAAGTTATAAGTTTCATATATTTACACTTTTACACTTAAAGTATATAATTTTAATATTTATATATTCAACCTTCAAATATTAACCATAAGGTTTCAAACTATACAAAATCAGTCCTTATTTGGTAAATGTCAATTTTAACCCCTCAAGTTTATAGGTTTCAAAAATGATAAAATAAGTCCCTAGACTTGTTTAGAATTGCATAACAAGTGGAAACTTTTAGAAAATGATCTAGGAATTTAAAACAAAGTTTATAAACATATTTCTAATCATAATAACATTACTTTTTCAGATCTATAGCCTTTGAAATGGATTTTAACTCATTATGTCATGTAAATTACAAAGCTTGATTTAGGAAAATCAAACATGCTTATTTATTGATCCAATTATTATATTAACATCTTATTAACATCATAACAAGTCTAAAAAAGGTATTAGAACAAGATTAAAGTTTACTTGACATAGTGATTACCTAGTTATCTCCAAAGTGACCTTTAAGGCTTCTTATGAACATATCTTGCTTCTAAAGCGTCAAGAGCTTCAATGGATACTTCTTAGACCTGGTTTCTGGTCTCAAGGCTTCCTTATATCTTTGATAGAAGTGGTATATCATAATGTATGGGTGTTTAGGTGAGAAAGTTGGGGATAAAGAGAATTATGGTCATTTCAGTTGGAAATACGTTTTTACGTATTTAGAAAGGATCGGTCACTCCAATGATATTGGGCTTGTGATCCAATATAGCCCATATAGCCCACATGTAGGGTGGGCTATATATACCCCCTCCTAGCATGTTAGGAGGGGTTGGTCATTCACTTTTCACACACTTAATCTAATCTTTCATTTTTCTCTCCAACCTCTCTCTACTTTCTCTCTCTACATCTTCATCAATCTATCTCTCTAATAATCATCTCCATAGTTAGATAATCCAAGGATTATAATAAACTAACAATTGGTATCAGAGCCATGGGATGATTGTTTGGTTTTTTTGTTTGTGTTCTTGATTATCTCGCCTATTGTGATCCGAATTCACAAGTACAAGTTTTTTTGTGTTTTATGGTTTAATCTTGATATACTTCATCTAGTTACTTATTATTGTGATTTGGTATTGGTATTTTGGTTAAAAACGCAAAATTTTTGGGTGTTTGATTCGTTTCTTGGCTTGATATTCCGAATTGGTTGTGTACTATCTGAGAAAAGTGGAAAAATACTCCATCGCAAAGTTGGAAGGGTTTTATATTCAGATCTGAATATTGCGATCGCAAAAGCCTAGGGTTTCTACTTTGCGACGAATATTCAGATAGTGTATTCCGATACCCCTTATTCCGATCGAGGATTGAGATCGTTCATTGCGATCGTGGATTGCGACGGAACTAAGAGATATTGAGACGTTACTCTGTCCATATTTCGATAAAACATTGCGATAGGCAACATTGTGATTGGCATTGCGATCCAATATTGCGATAGGTAACATTCTGATAGGCAATATTGCGATGTGTATTCCGATGGGTAATATTGCGATGAGTATTCCAATGGGAAATATTGCAATGGGTATTGCGATGAGTATTCCGATGGTTTAAACATTAATACTCCGACATGTATCCAATCCACATTCCGACAGACTTTCCGATAGGACATTCCGATGGTTATTCCGATGGGTATTCCGACGGATTAAATTTGAGGATTCCAATACAGTGACAAGTATTTCAAGATTTTTCAAAAACGTGTTTTTGAAAATTATTAGGGGATTTTAACATTATTTCTTGACTTCTACTCACAACAACAAACACAATTACTTTCTTTCATTGATCGATCGACAAGTAATCCTTACATTCATTTATCATCGATTTTCAATGGATTCGTTGAATTCGACATCTCGAGAGGGAGACTTGCATCTCATGCAAAACACAGCTAGAGAAAGTGGTATAACGTTCTTTCGACTACTCCAGTCTCATCTAGTGACCATTTCTTGGTTTCAAGGAGGAAGCGAATTTCTGACACTCTTCGGTCAAGATCGTTATATATTCATCGATTCCATATTCCTCAACTTGAACCAACTAGCTGAGCAACTTCACAAAGAAGACTTTAATCACTCTGCATCAGCATCTTCATATCAAGCTCTAGTGACAGAACTTACCACTTCTTCAAATTCAACATTCTTAAGTCTGACAATTCAGGGATATGTCAATCATTTCTTCAGTACACACAAACGGAATTTAAAGAGTTTCGTGGTACATTGTTGAAATTAATGATATCAGTCTCGTCTTCGATTTATGAAAGATCTCGACTTTAGCAAGAGTATGATAATGGAGTGCAAGAATCTACGATGCAGATGCAAGAGGAGAATGATCATACGGTTGACAACTTGGAGCCTAAAGATTGCAAGAGCAAGGATTCGGAAGGAAAGCATGATAGAAGCAGCATGTCAGGGATTGATGACACCATACCCGTATCTGACGAAGAGTCTACAAACATGGTACAAAGGAATGTGGTATATGATGTCTATGCTGATGAACTACCACATGTTGCACATTCTGAACCTAATTATGAAAACATGGGATGGAAAAGGGTGATAATTTTACCACTTCAGATTCATCCGATGTGAGTCAAAATAGGGGTGAAATTGTTCAGAATGCTATAGTTCATCATGATAAATGCTTTAGGACTGCTTCTCTAACCGATTCTGATTCCAAGATTAAAGAGCTTGAAACGATTTTAGCTCAGCAATCTAAAGCTCTTGAGGATGCCAAAATTGAATTTTCGAAGAAAACGGATAAATTTGAAAAGTATTTTGAAAAACTTGAAAATTCAAACGTTGTTCTTGAAAGAAAATTAAATCAAAAAATTCAAGATTCTAAAGCTGAAAAGGATAATTTTGTGAGACAAATTAAGTCGCTTGAATCTAAGTTGGTATCCTAAGATGAATTTCTCAAATAGAATGAGACTTTAAAGGCTCAAGTACAGGAAAAGGTCTTTGCTATAGCTGCGTTGAAAAACGAATTGAGAAAAACTAAAGGATCTAGTGTGGATACTAAGCTTGAAAAACCATCAATCTTGGGGAAACCGCCTCAAATTCAGTCTGTTAGACAACCGACTGCATTTAGATCTGAGCGACCAAAATCCTCGAGACCGCGGTTTGCCTCCCAAGTTGATATGGTTCATCTTTCTAGACCTGTTACTCCACTATCTAGGCCCAATGTGACTAAAACAGCTTTTGCAAGACCTAATCACATGATTGCATCTAGCCTCCCTAGACATAGTCTAAATAACACGTCTCGAACTAGTTCAAATGATGTTCGCCATAAATTTGGTCTAAGGGAAGCTATTCAGAAGACACAAGTAAGAGATAGGAATTTTAAACCTAGTCAGATGCCTTCTAGATTACCCAACACTTCTAACCGTAGCATATCATATCCTAGGAGCATCAATCAATCATCTAGGAATTCTAGATCTTACTCGGACATTACATATGCTACTTGTAAAACATGTAGGAAATGTGTCTTTAAAGCCAATCATGATTCTTGTGTCAAGAAATTACTTAATCAGGTGAACTCCCGTGGTAGACTTAAATCCCAGTGGGTAGCTAAAATAAAACCCATGGGTAAAATGTGGCGCCCCACTGGTAGAACTTTCACTCTTGTAGGAAACGAGTGCCCTTTAACTAGGATAGTCTCTGATTCTACTAAGACTACTAGGGAGGAAATTGAAAAGGAGGATACATCACTTAAGCCTGAACTTAAGGTTTTCTATAAAAGGAAACGTTTGCCAGCTAAGACAAGTGAATCATCTCCTCAGGTCACCTCTAGCACAAGAAAAGAAAATTGTGAACCCCCACTTGCTTCTAAGATAGATATCGCTAACCCATATCAAAGCATGCAAACTCCTAATGAGAATGCATGTACCAAAGAGGATGTTCCAAAAGAACGAAGCGGTCCAATCATTATATACCACTCAATTAAGGACACTCTTAGAGTTTGGTTGCTGAAGAAGCAGGTATCGGAGAAACAAGTGTCTCAGGGGATTCATGGTTAAGCTTAACAAAGGACTTCTAGTCACATCACAGACTATAACTCGATCTTCAAATAAAGGAAAGTTTATCACTGATGATAAACTTATCCTTACAACGAGAAATTAATTTTTCTCGGGCATGAGCTAATATTAAAAACATTCAATGTTTTTAAGCTCATGCACAATGACTTACAGTTAAAATATCAGACTGTAACTCGGACTTCAATTTTTAGGAAAGTTTATCTTTAATGATAACTTATCCTCGTAACGAGAAATTAATTTTTCTCGGTCATGAGCTTGTAGTAAAACATTCCAGGTTTTAAGCTCATCAAGAAAAGTGTATATTTTAAATAAGACGAGAAATTCACCTTTCTCGATCATGAGCTTTACGTTAAAACATTCAAAAGTTTTCAAGCTCATGAAAACGACTTCTAAGTAAATGTCAACTTAGGACTCGCTCTTCAGTTAATAGGAAAGTTTATCGACGATGATAAACTTATCCTCACAACGGGAAGCTTACAACTTCTCGAACTTGAGCTCGTTTTGCAATATATTCATCATCTTAAGCTCAAGTAATTGGTTTTCAAAACATTGAACACAATTTTTCGAGAATTTCTCAAAAGGTTTTTCTAAATCTTTCAAAATTGTGTGTTCAAAAATGTTTTGATAAAAAGAGCATGTCTTCTGGAATCGATAATATTTACGATACTAGAAATGTCATTCAATAATGACACGGGGTTGTAAATAAAGTTCGAGCAGAAGTTCAAACGTTTTAAAACATGCTCAAAATGGTTTGCTATTATTTCTGATAGTAACCCGTTTTTCATACTCAAGTCAAGCATTTCACCGGAAAGCTTTGACTCAACAACGGGAATTAATTTTCTCGGGCATGGTTTACTTTATAACCATGTAAGGGATTGTGTTTACGTTATAACACAATCTAACACGAATATATATACGATTCAGTGCATTTATTTGTTAAAACAAGAGAAGTCTTGTTTTTTATGAAGTTGTCATCTCCACCAACTGTAGCAATTTACAATTGATATCTACATACTCGACGATGCGACTACTCAAACGGCGACTACAGCTCTTTCAATAGAACACGGGTCAACAATTGAGGGGGAGCAATTGTCCAGCATTCAAAATCTTTGACGCCGAAAGTGCCAAGTTCACATGTTGGTGTCAAGACAACGATATCAATCGTACACATGGAGTCTAGAGATAACTTCAGACGCGACGAGGCGACCAACATTCGTGAACAAGAACCATGTGATTCTATTATATGATGTTCTCCATCATTCAGGTCCACCCTCGTATATCGCTAATCTTGTGAATACATTATCATATATGATCTTTGCACGTAATAAATACCTTACACTTGTGTTTAAAAGGTATTTAATTTACGTTTCAAGTACACCCTCATTAATTTGAGGGGGAGCTTGTGTAACTCATGAAGATAAGTGGATTTCCATTTTTCTTCCCAAATTTTCTTCAAATGCTGTTAAACCAATTGATATTAAAAACATCGATTGGGTTAATATTTTTAATATGGGGGAGAAAATGTGATTTAATATGGGAAAGGATTAATCACAAATGGTTTGACTTAACGTGCTAGCTCATCCCGACATGTGCGAAATGTTTTCGGATATCGTGGCATATGTTAAGGGGGAGCAAAATAGATTTGCACTTCAAAATGGATTTCATGGTGATTTATACTTACCCGCAACCCATTTATTTCAGGACGATGAAGATTATGGTGACATAAGGATGGTAGGATAGGTTAAAGTCCAATGATTCCTCTAGAACCGGAAAAATCTTCCCAAGGACATTCCATAGCTAGAAATAGTAGTCCTTAGGAAAGATGGAGAAAGATTGTGAACGTAGCTGTATGCCGACCAAGTACTTAAGTTAGCACTGGAACAATCACAATAAGGTTCTAGTGATGACGTATTGGTAAGCATTGAAGAGGTTGAAGAATGAAAAAGAATTGTAAAGATAAAGGGTGTAAAGAAAGAAGCCATCCTTACAACTTAGGCAGAAACCGGGTCAATACATATGCTATTAAGATCATTGTTTAATGATTCTTGATATTGAAGACAGACATCATGGACCCAGTGATGCATGGCACAACCCATCCCAGCTAACTCAGATATCTCATAAAAGATATTTATTTTAATCACACGGAGACAACACGTTATCTATTGATTTATTCACTCCGAATAAATTGGTATTGAAATGGTGGCACTCCTCTCCAGCCTCCGATCACTAAAAATACAAAATGTACGATCGAATCTAGAGCCATTTGAGATCATCAAATATCTCATTAGGACACACTTTCATATTTCCTTGCTTCTTCACACACTGTGAAAAGTAAGAAAGATCTTAAGAGTCCTACGCAAAATCTTCATGATCCTGCCTGAACATCCGAGTAATATGAAAGTATTTACAATGAAGATGGAAATCCTTCTTGAGCGAATATCAGAAAGCTCATGGTAGGTGACTTTGTGCGATTCTTTATGAATCAAACTTGTGATAACTGGAAAGAAACAGTGGTTTAATTCTAAAGTGAATTTGAACACGTTCCAGGCCTCTACGCAATATCTTAGTGATCTTGCCAGAACACTCAGAGTGATACCTTAGTGTTCACAGTGATGAGTGGAAATCATTCTATTGTTAACCTCAAACAGCACTTTGTAGGTAACTTGCAAGATTCTATACAAATCAAGCTCTTGACAACTGGAAAGCAACGATTGTGCGGTTCTTAATTGAGTTTCACTTGTTCCAGGAACATGAACTGACGGCTTCAAATCATGCGGATATTATTATCCAAATGATTCACTCTTTATGTTTGCAGTCAGCTTTGGACGGTCGAATAAAGAGAACGGGTTACCCGCAAAATCTTTTCAAGGAGGTTCTTAATTAAAACTACCTGTCACAAGTACGATATTTAATATCGTCTAACGGTCTTCACCGACCGGAGGTAAAATGCTACCGAATTAGAATGAAATGTTCAAGGCCATTTCATCCGTGTATATGTTTTGTTGCTAACTGTCTTATGCAGCGTAACAAGAAGGTGGCAGTGCGGTGTACAATCCAAAAGAAGTTGTCACCACATGCTTATACTGTATGCACTTAATACTTCAACAAATTCAAGAAAGTCTAAAAGTCAAGTCTTCCGCTGTATCAAACTCTGAAGCTTTCAACAATTTATAAAAGTATAAGTATGTGGAACATGAAGTCACGAGGAGGCAAATATTACAAGTGATGAAGCACAAGGTCAAAGCAAGGACACATGCTCAAGACCAAAGTCAAAGATCTCATCAATCGTATTCACAAGAACAAGATCGAAGACTCAAGCATAGTATGCTAGGTTTAAGATTTTGTAAAATGGTGTGACCTCCCTTTGAGGGAGATTGTTGGAAATACGTTTTTCCAAGGAAAGTCTCGGTCACATCATTGTTAGCATAGATCACGAGCTATAGACTATTTAGGACATTGTAACTTGGAGTGACCTCCCTTTGGGGGAGATTGTTGGAAATACGTTTTTATGTATTTAGAAAGGATCAGTCACTCCAATGGTATTGGGCTCGTGATCCAATATAGCCCATATAGCCCACATGTAGGGTGGGCTATATATACTCCCTCCTAGCATGTTAGGAGGGGTTGGTCATTCACTTTTCACACACTTAATCTAATCTTTCATTTTTCTCTCCAACCTCTCTCTACTTTCTCTCTCTACATCTTCATCAATCTCTCTCTCTAATAATCATCTCCATATTTAGATAATCCAAGGATTACAATAAACTAACAATTTCGACTATTTATACCCATTTAGATCTAGAAGTCTTAGGCATAGCTCAGAAACATGTTAGGTACTTAGAGTGATGATACATGAAGCCTAGTTATGATTCGTGCAAGCTATAGTTGTGTTTATCTAAGTCTTGTGGTCTATATGGTGTCACGACAACAACAGATAGGATCAAAGGGTCTTGATCTACAAGATGGTGATCTAGCAGCTTATAGGGCTTCTAGAAGGCATAAATATATTGCAAATATCTGATTTGAAGTTTTAATAATAGGGTAAGAGTTTAAACTTGGTTTTGGATGGAAAAACCTAGGCAGATTGAAATATTAGGGCTTGTAACTTTGTAATTATGATAATTAGGGACTTAAAAATGTGACTTGTGATGAATTAGGGTGTAATTAGGTTTTAAAATTTTAATTAGAAGTTTTGGGTCCTTGGTTTGAAGTTTAACATTTGTTTGAAGTAAAATTGGGAAGAAAACCTTGTCGGGTTAGGGTTACTAATGATATAGGGTTCAATCCTTGTTAAATCATTATTCTTACTTTATCAAGTGATGTAAACTCAATTTATATCTTAGACATTGTGTTTAAGGTTTCCAGAGAGTTTATACACTTGGTTTGATAAGTTATTCTAGGTAAAAATGTCTAAAGTGTGAAAATACCTATTTTGACCTAGTTTACAAGTCATGCATTGAAATGTTGTACCTTGTGCATTAAGGTGATTGTACCTTATCTTAAGGTAAATTTATAACCTAAATGTAACGCAAATGAGGTTTGTACACTTGTCCAAAAAGACTATGTATTGATTATAAGTGAAAGGTAATATAAGGATTTTTAGGTCATTATGCCTAAATGACCTGTACCTTGTGTATTGTTATTTCCTCATGTAGGTCTTATACATTGTTTTTGTAGATTATAAAGATTCTACACACTTAGTTTAATGGGTTTAATAGGGTAATTAAATCCTAGGTGCAATTTGGTCAAATTATGGTTCCATGCTTAAATAACTTGTACATTGTGCTTTAGTTAGTTGTAACTCAACTTGGGATGAAATTATGAACGTAATATGATTCTTTCTTGATTTCTATGATTCCTTGCAAAATATTAGGCTTTAATTCAATGTGAAATGGATTTTAGGTGTTAATCTAGGTCACTTGGTCTTAATACTTGTACATTGCTTTAAATGGTTTGTACTTGGTGTTTTAAGATAAAATCTTACTTCTAAATGATTGATTATAGCTTGTACATATGTCTTTGATATTCATATATAGATATTTTGTAGTTATATTACTTGAATTTGAGTTTATAAAGGGTTTCTCGGGTTTGTAGAATATCAGTTAATCAACCACATATCTCATTGTGTGTTCATGGGTATATTTATAATACGATACATAAGAAGATAACTCCTATAATGATGGAGTTGATAAATATACATTAGGTAACTTAAATGATAATTATCTAATTATCTATTATCCCCCCTCAAGCGAATGGGTGGTGGACCAAGGTGAAGCATTGCACGAAAGCGTTCAAACTGAGCACATGGAAGACTTTTAGTGAAAATATATGCCACCTGAAGCTTGGTCGAGACGAACTTGGTATACAACTTACCCGAAGCGACAAGTTCTCTAACAAAATTATAATCATGATCTATATGGTTACACACTTGTGAGAGACCGGGTTTTGAGTCATAAATAAAGCACTTTTGTTGTCACACGGCAAGGTAGGACAATCAATAGGTAATGCATGAAGTTCTCGTAGAAGATGAGTGATCCAAACAATTTTAGCAGCCGTATTTGACATTGCTCTGTATTCTGACTCGCAACTGGAGCGGGAAACTGTTGGTTGCTTCTTGGCGCTCCAAGAGACTACATTTCCCCCAAGAAAGATCGAGTAACCATAAGTTTATCGCCGAGTTTCAACACAATGAGCCCAATCTACATCCGAGCACCTTAAAACGTTGTTGTGGAGGGAGAAATGTAAGACCATAAGTAATGGTGCCTTTCACATACCTCAATATACGCTTAACATATTTAAAATGCGCATTGGTAGGAGCATGAAGATAATGACTCGCTTGATTTATGGCATAGGAAAGATCTGAGCGATTAATGGTTAAGTACTGGAGAGATTCCACTAGTGAACGATAAAAAGTAGGATCAGTAAAAAGAGGCCTATCAAGAGTGAATGTCTCATGAGTCGCTAAGGGAGTGTTGACTAGTTTGGAATCCAGCAAGGTAGATCGTGTAAGAACATCTTTAGCATACTGTGCCTGACTTAGGAAAAGCCCATCATCAGTATATATGACCTCCAAACCAAGAAAATAGCTAAGATAACCAAGGTCTTTAATTGCAAATTCTTAATGTAGTCGACTAGTAGACGTAGTGAGAAGCGATTCCTGATTTCCGGTGAGGATTAGGTCATCCACATAAACAAGTAGATATATGATGCATGAGTTTTGGGCAAAAATAAATAAGGATGTGCCAGCACGGCTGCAAGCAAAACCATTGGCAAGTAGAAATGAACTAAGACATTGAAACCAAGCACGCGACGCTTGTTCTAAACCATAAAGTGCCTTAGATAGTTTGCAAACATGGTGTGGGAATCGAGGATCAATAAATCCAGGTGGTTGCTCCATAAATACTGTCTCGCTAAGTTAGCCACGAAGAAAATCATTTTTGACGTCTAATTGATGTAAACGCAATTAGTTCATTACGCGAGAGAAATAACAATGCGAATCGTAGATGCTTTAACAACGGGACTGAAGGTGTGAGAGTAATCAAGACACTTATAACCCTTGTATTGCGAGTGATACCCTAGGAAGATACAAGGAATACTTCGTGTAGCGAGATTGTGAGCCGAATAATCACGAAGATATGGATAGACCAAACAACCAAAAGTGCGAAAATTATTATAATTAGGAAATCTTGAGTACAACAACTCAAATGGAGAATGGTTGTCAAGCACCTTAGTAGGTAGTTGATTAACGATAAATGCCGCAGAACTGAAAGCATCAACCCAGTAAGATGCAGGCACATGATCATGGAAAAGTATAGAGTGCCCCGTTTTGACAATATGTCTATGCTTTCTTTCCGCACGTCCATTTTGTTGAGGAGTGTACGGACAAGAAAGCTGATGAAAAGTACCATTTTCTTCAAATATTTTGCGTACTGTATGATTGAAAAATTCACTACCACCATCACTTTGAAAGACCTTGATTTTTCTTGAAAACTGGGTTTGCACCAGGTTGATAAAGGCAGTTAAAACATTATAGATGGAGTCTCGCTCAGTAAAGAGAGTTGTAGATTAGTAGAACAGGAGAAGAGCCTTGAATTTCTATTATATTAGTCCAACACGCTAACTGCAATCTTTCTAATAAAAACCTGATTTCCTTTTAAGGGATAAAACCACGTAAAGCGAGAATAATCGTCCACAAATATGACATAATAGAGATATCCACTTGATAAAATAGGAGTCGGTCGCCACAAATCATTATGTATTAAATCTAAAGGATGCAAAGAACGTTTTAGATTTAATTCAAAAGATAATCGTGTACCTTGGAAAGTTGACAAGGTTCGCAAACAATGGGTTTTGGCAATACCAAAGTAACATGTAATGCGCCCAATTTATTTAAACTAGAAATAACATCAAAATAAATATGTCCTAAATGATTGTGCCATAGCTCAAAAGAAGCTTTATTTCGAACACGAGAAGATGCCACTAATGCTGTTGGACCATCTTGAAGCACGTATAGTCCAACTTCACAAAGGCCCTGAGCTATCACCTGTTTTCTTTCCCTGTCATGAATATGAAAAAATGGTTGAGAAAAAAGGACATCAACCGGATGATCCATGGTGAGTTTACTAACAGAGAGAAGATTTTTGGTCAAATTAGGAATGACCAAAACATCATGCAATAACAACTTTTGTGAAACCATTGAACTACCCATATGGGAAATAGGTAGTCTATTTCCATTACCAAAAATAACATGCATATTACCCGAGTAAGGAGTCGGTTGAGAGACATTGTTGGTTGAGGGAGTCATGTGAGTAGTGGCTTCAGTGTTAACATACCAATCAGGATTCCCTTGAGTGACATGGCATTGAGAATGAAATGCTTGGGCTAAATTAGCATCCGAGGTGGTGGAATACGATGCATAAGTATGAAGATCTGGACAAGAAGATGCATAATGTCCATTTGTGCGACATAGTTGAGAATGAGGAGGACGTCTACCTCCATGAACTTTACCACCACCACCACCACCACCGCGAGTACCTACGCGAGTATCTCTACCACGGGGCTAATTTGAAGACCGATCTCTGGTATTAGTGGAATGAGGTTCCTAAGAAATAAATGCAATAGGAGTGACAACAGGTCCATGTAGAGACTGTAAAAACATCTCATGATTTTCTGCCTGAGACAACAAATCTATAAATAATGGATATGGTCTAGAGGTGCGTATAGCAATGGAGAAAGTCTCAAATGAGGCGCCAAGGCCAAAAAGAAACCAATGGATTTTATCCATTTCATCAACAGGGTGGCCTATAGCCTCCAACTTATCACATGCACTCTTGAATTTTCTACCATAATCAGAAACGAAAGTTGTACCTTTTTGCATTTGGCGAAGAGAATCGCAGAGAGAATGAATACGTTCAACAGAACAATTACTATAAGCCGCTTTCAAAGCGGTCCAGACAGAGCGAGCATTAGAGAGACCAAGTACCTAAGCAGTAGCTTCTTTAGTGAGGGAAGAGTTAAGAAGGATAACAAACCGCTGATTGTTGGAAATTTAGTGCAATTGTGGGATCGAGTCATACTTGTAAATGGGTTTGGAGGTACGGAGTGTACACCCATTATGTCCCTGACCCCCCTGGACTCAATATAGTGGTTGAAAGTTCATCAGGAGGAAGCTGCTCCTGGTTAGGAAGTTGCTCATGGTTAGGACGTTGCTCCTGTTGATGCACAAAGTCTTTGTAACCTCTTTGACCAATCAATGAGGGTTGAATATTGACTTGATGACCAGGTTTATGGTCGTGTAACCACTATGCTTTCATGTAGGTAATTATGAGCTTAATTGGCCGATTAATGCTCTTAAATACCATTGACTATGAGTTACATCCTTCTAGGACTAGGATCACTATAAATAGTGATCATATTTGCATGATGAAATATATACAGAAACAAGAAACACTTACACGCACAGAGTTCTTGATTTGTGCCTAAAATAAGAACTAACTCTTGGTTTTATCCCAAGGAGGTATTCGTGTTAACCCAGGCATAGGGCCGAATAGTCTTCTTTGGAAAGTGATTACACGACTTCAAGAGATATCCGGTAACCATTCATTGGTACGTAGTTAGGCTATTGATTATCTTCACCCTGTTGGAATGAAGTAAACCCCAACAATCAAAGAAGATTATTCTGTGATAATCAATGGCGGCGGCAATGAAGCATATGGTGGCTAACTTCTCCAAACTGTACAAGTTTGAAGGGGTTGATTTTAGGAGATGGAAGAAGAAGATGCACTTTCTTCTTTCTACCATGAACGTGGTGTACATGCTGACCACTCCCATTCCTGATGGTGGTGATGATGCTACTTTGGAGGAACTAAGGAAAAGGAGCAAATGGGAGAATGATAATTATGTGTGTCACGACATAATTCTCAATGCTATGTCTGATTCTTTATTTGATATTTACCAAAATGTTGAATCTGCTAAAGAACTATGGGATTCCTTGGAAGCAAAATATATGGTTGAGGATGCATCAAGTAAGAAGTTCCTTGTGAGTGATTTCACAAATTACAAAATGACTGATTCAAGACCAGTCATGGAACAATACAATGAACTTCTTGGAATACTTGGCAGATTTACACAACATAAAATGAACATGGATGAGACCATTCAGGTCTCGTGTGTCATTGACAAACTACCTCCTTCTTGGAAAGATTTCAAGCACACCTTGAAACATAAGAAGGAGGAGTTAACTCTTGTTGAGTTGGGCAGTCATTTGCGCATTGAGGAATCCCTCAGGGTGCATGAAAGTGATAAGCCAAAGAGCAGCAATGTTGCTGGTTCATCTGTTGTCAATATAGTGTAGCATAACAACTCCACCAGGTACAATGACAACAAGGGAAAACGTAAGCATCAGGATAACACCAAAGCTAATCCTAACAAGAAGTCATCAGTGGCTTGTTGGAAGTGTGGGAAACCTGGACACTTCAAAAGGGATTGCAAAGGTGTTAGCATTGGCAACCAAGCTAATGGATCAGGCACAAAAGGTCAGAATATGTTTAATGAATCTCTCTAGATTTATTATGTTACATATGTATCTAATACACAGCTTTTAGCCCGTATAAAAATTATATGTTCGTTGTGTTGGTCTAATCGAATTGATCTAGGTTTTCTATGTGACTCAATCGTTCTTTGGTGAAACAAAATATTTTGGTTGTTTTTAAATTTAAATGTGCAAGACTTATAAGTAAATGTCGTTCAAGTAAAGGGCAAGTATAAAAATCTAAATCTAATTAAAATAAAGTGCAAGTATTTAAAAGCAAGACTTAAAATTAAAGGGCAATAAAGTGAATAACGCAAACTTAAATCTAACTAAGGCAAACTTAAAACGCAACTAAAACTAAAACTTAAACTAAGGCAAATAAACTTAAAGTGCGAGTAAGGAAAAAGGCGGGAAAAATAAAGCTTAAAATGAAGAGGCAGAAAACTAAAAACTAAGAATTCCCTATCCGGAATAAACTCCTATTCGGAATAAAAGGCAATTCGGAATATCTGTCCCTATTCGGAATGTTACCCTACTCGGAATATTTGCCTACTCGGAATAGTAGACCCTATGCGGAATAATTCTCTATTCGGAATAGCTGTCCCTATTCGGAATAAATCCCTACTCGGAATAATGAGCCTATTCGGAAAACTTGAGCCTATTCGGAATGTCCAGCCTATGCGGAAAATGTTACCAATTCGGAATAAAAGCCTTATGCGGAAAAATCACCCTATTCGGAATAAAGTGCCACTCGGAATAAGAGATCTATTCGGAATACTGTCACTATGCGGAAAGTCCTCCTATTCGGAATAAACACCCTTATTCGGAATATAAAATATTCCGCGTAAACCTAACTGCCAAACCCTTACTCGGAATAAATAATATTCCGCGTAAGCCACAAACTGGATATTCCCTATTCGGAATATCTGCTGGGTACGAATCCTGGAAAAGAACAGTAGCAGTATAACGAAGAACAAGGGATGAAAAATAAGTACGGATCAAACAAAAACTAAGCGAAATCAAACACAAGATTAGATCAAACAAACAAATAAACAACTATTAAGCATAAACAATCAATTCAAATCAATCAAACTGACAAAACTTAATCAAAATAATCAAAACCCACTTAAATCAAATCAACAAAAATGAAGAACTAGAACATAAACAAATCAACACAAGGTTAAGAAAGGAAGAATGAGATTAACAAGTTAAAGATAAAGCTTGACAAGAATTAAAAAGAAAAACTTACTTGAATTAAATGGTAATTAAGGTGCAAGACAAGGTAATTAAATGACAAGTATTTAAATGTGCATAAAATAAATGTGGAAGAGCTAATTTGTCAAGTTAGCCAACAACAAGAAATGATTAACAATCCTAATCTATATATAGGGGAGGATTAGGAAGCTTCCTCCCCTCCTTCATTTCTTGTTAATTGCAAGATTAAGTCCTTTCTTCATTTAATCTTCATTAATTGCGTCATTAGTCCTTTTCTTCTAATCTTTCTTTTAAGTTTGGACTTTAAGGACTTGTGGCTCGGGATATCTTTTGAACTCGTCTTTAATTTCTTCAATAAAATAGACTTGAGTTTCTCGGCTTTAGATAAACTTCCGTCTTTCGACTTTTTCTTCGATAAATCTTCAGAATTGGTCTTGGACTTCCGTTCTTTTTCTGCTTTTGACTTCTCGACTTCGTCTTTCATCTTTTTCTTCAATAAAAGCCGTGAATGCCCGTGAATTCTCGTGTTTTCTCCACTTTTCACAATTTCGTCCTAAATTACAACAAAAACACAAACCACGCATAATTCCGACATAAAAGACATAAAATACACGTTTTGGTCCGGTTATTATTGTAATTAAGTGGTAGAAAAGATGGGCGTTTACACACCTATCAAATCCCCTACACTTGACCATTGCAATGTCCTCATGCAATGCATTAGTTACAAAGCATGTTTACACTTTTCATCATAATCAATCCACATTGGCCTTTATTAAAGAGATAGAAAATTATAAAAATGCAAAGCAAAGAAATTAAAAGCATACCTTGGGTTTTGAAAATGTTATGAATAATCATCATCCTCAACTGTTCACTTTCCCCAAACCAAGCTTAAAAACGAGATCATTGTTATTATAAGTTAGTAAACTAACACGAACTCATGTGGGCCAATTATTCACTTAGACTCCCTTATTCCTATGGGTATCTCTTATATTTTATTATTTGTCTTGAATGATCACGAAGATGCATTGTTTGACTTATTTCGATAATTATTAAGTCTGAAAATAAAGTGCACGATTTAATCAATAGTTAGCTAAAGGACCAAATCTTTTAAAACTGCTTCTCGGGATATCAAAAAGTTCATATCTTGGCATAACTTGGTTCGCGATTTGAGACCTTTCTCGGGCCGATATTTGGCAGCGACTTCATACTTCAAATCTTGAGAGACGTTCATGAAATAATGGTCTTCTCTTCATAATTGGAATTTCTTCACTTGGAATTTTTGAGAGATTCTTCATATATGGACCACGACTTCTTCATTTTTCTCCAATCTTTATTTTGGATTTTGATATACAACGATCCGCCTCCTTTATTGACTTGGATCTATTTATCCTCATACCTTGTTAGGGTCTTTTCGGATACACTTCTCCATGACTTTTGGGGAGTTTTTGCTTTACGTCGTGTGTCTCGATCCTTCATATTGATTTTCGATAAATGATTCTTCTCATCACTTTGGATCTTTAGCAACAAAACATAGCCCTCATGCCTTGTTAGGGCCTTTTCGGACTCGCCAATCTTCGCGCCCCGCTTCATAAGTTATGCCTTGGCTATGAACTCTCGTCATTACCGAGCAACTTTTAAACGATCTGGGGCTAGCAGCTAAGTAACTTTTCAAATCGTACAACCTTATTTATTAGCAAATAAATTATTAGCAAGCGATGGGAGAATAGGCTCATAATTAACTCACATAAATTCATGAAAGAGTACCGAACTTATAATTGGCTCTATCATCTCTCGTTCTCCACAGTTTAAAATCTCAAGTAATGAGACTCGTGGATACTTAGCCTATTAAATCAAAGTTTTGGGTTTTCGAGTCGCCTATAGGATCTTGCAAATTCTTAGACTCTTTCGAGTTTAGAAATCGCATCTTAAAGTTCCCTTGATAAACGACTCTCTAGGATCAATTATAGGAACTTGCGAAAAGTTCTTGTTCTTAACATGTGAGAGTTAAGACTTTCGCGTTTTATAGCTCCCTATATAAAAGCCTAGCAAAACTTGACTTAAACACGTTAAGGATACTAGCTAGAGTAAACTCGGATTGAGTCAAAAGATTCACCACGCTTGAAAATTAAAACCACTTATTAAACATTTATTCTAATAAGGAAAGAAAATAACTATACAAAGGGAAAAACTAATAGGCCAAAATAGATCAAAAATTTTGAAAAATGTCGAAAAATTGATTTTCCGGTTAAAATGAGGACAAAAACAAGGAAAAGACCACTTAACTTCGATAGAAGTCCCCCCTACACTTAAGATAAACATTGTCCTCAATGTTTAAGCATGGGGAAGTAAACTCCCCTACACTTAGGGCATTGTGCACGTTGTTTAAATCTTGCTAAGGAAAAGACAACTAAAGAGATTCCTATTTTAATATTGAGAAAATATAAAATAGTGAATCGAAAAGAGTTTAGGATAGAACCGGGAAGAAGTAGAACACGGAATCACGGGTCGTCAAGAATCATCAAGAGTGGATCATTGAAGCTCGAATCCCTGATTAAGAAGTGAGGAGAGGAAATAGCAATCCAAAGGGTCCCCCTACACTTATGGTAAAGAAAGCGAAAAGATAGATGCGTGGGTTGCCTCCCAAGAAGCGCTTGGTTTTTGTTAACCGAGTCGTGAGCCTGACTCGACCTTGATCATCAACGGAAGTAGCATGAAAGAAATCCACCAGGATCGAAGACATAGTTTTCATCCATTACTAAGCACGAGCTTAAGGCGAACAAGGCAAGCCAAAAGAGAAGTGGCAGGGTTCCCTTAAGCAGTGATGGAGCATGGTGGGAGCAAGTATGAAGCGGTGTAAGCATGTCTTCCAAATTTCCAAAGATTTTTCCTTTTATTGCATCAGGTGGATACTGAGATGGCTTAAAGACTTCAATACCGGGATCGAACACCTTTTCCTTCAGGGGAAAATAGCACTCCGGCTCAGCCGAGTGTGAAGAAGATCCGCAAAGAAGCACAACCTCTTCCTCAGAAGTGGAACAAAGAGGTGTTAAATCATACGTGCAACGGATTTCGGTGTCAACCGGTTTCTTCTCCTTGGACAAAATGCTCTTTAAATCCAAAGTAGGATCAAGGCGATAATCTTCAAAGTCAAAAGGAGGTGCATCACTCTCATGAGGGAAGTATGTGTTGAGAAATTCAGAGAAATCTTCCTCGAATGAGTAATCGTCCAAAGTAGGATCGAGTGATGGCAGAGGATCTTCATCATGTGAAGAATCGCTCGAAAGAGTATCAGCCTCATCAAAATCATCGAAAGTGGGCAGCTCGGGATACTCAGAAGTACAATCAAAATCATCCGAGTCTGAGCTAGAATCATCATCATAAGCATCGAAGACCGGTGGAGAATCAAAAACGGGAGAAGCGTCCAAAGTAGAGTGAGAATCATCCACATTATCTTCAAAGAGTGGATTATCAGTGGAAGACTCGAATAGAGGATTGTCATAGACGGTAAAGTCATCGAGCACATTTATCATATTCACTGATTCTCGGTCTCCAAAAGATTTGCCTGTAAGCTTCCCTATTTTAAAAACTTTAGAATCATTCCCGACTCGTAAGATTAACTCACCTTCGGCCACATCTATTAAAGCACGTCCGGTTCTCAAGAATGGCCGACCAAGTATTAAAGGAATACGAGGGTCCATTTCATAATCAACTACGACAAAATCGACCGGGAAGGTAAATGTGCCAACTTTGATAAACACGTCTTCGGCTATACCAACGGGGTAAGCGAGAGTGCGGTTTGCAAGTTCGAGAGTCATCTTTGTAGGAATGAGATCGGGCAATGATAGTGTTTTCCAAACACTGAGTGGCATAAGATTAATACTAGCCCCGAGATCAGCAAGGGCAGTAAATTCTTCAGTTTTGTTGAACACGCAAGACAACACAAAACGACCGGGATCTCCAAGCTTTTCCGGAAGTTCTATAAGAAGGACTGCAGAGCAGTTTTCATTTAAGCGTGTGTTGGCGAGTTCAAGCAACTTCTCCTTCTTGCTAAGCAATTCCTTGAATGCTTTGACAAATTTCGGCATGTGGCAAAGTGCTTCAACAAGGCTGATGTTGATGGTCATTTTAGATAACATATCCACATATTTCATTACATTACAGTCATTCTTGGTTAGCTCGTTGGTCTTGCCTATGCGAGAAGGGTATGGGATTTTGGGTTGATAAGGATTGGGTAGAGGTGTAGGTGGTGACGGTTGTGATGTTGACGGGTCCTTCCGAGATACATCGTCATGACGAGGCGGAGACGGTAGTGGTGCACTATTACTAGGTGTAGGAGGAGTAGGGATACATGATGGTGGAGGAGGTGTAGATGATGGTGGTGGGGTAGATGGAGTGACAATGGTAGTTCCACTACGCGTAGTTATAGCACTCACATTAGCTCGCGGATTGGTGACGGTGTTTGAAGGTAGAGAACCCGAAGAAGAAGAAGGTTGAGCTTCAGGCAAGAAACTAGCCAACAGATTCTTCAATTCAGTTGTTTGAGTGATGAAAGAGGATTGAAGATTATCACGAACCTCGGTTCGGATGTCATTACCTTGCTTCAAGATATCTCCTTTCAAATTGATTATTTGGCTCTGTAGATTCTTGATTTGCTCACCTTGAGTTCTCATGATTGTGTCAACATCGGGATTAATGGGTGGGTGATGTTGGGTGGGTGGTTGATAAGGGTTAGAAGCACGAGGTGGGATTTGGTTGCTTCTATTGTAGTTGTTGGCAGGATTTTGGTTTTGAGGAGAAAAACCGGGTGAAAGGTAGTTGTTTGAACGGTAGCTCAGCAGATTTCGATCCCCTTGTTGTCTAGCTTGGTAATTTTCCGGTGAATAATTACCGTAAGCTGCATACACATTTTCCGGATTTCCTTGTGTCGAAGGACAATCGGTGTATGAGTGAGGACCGCCACATGTTTCACAAGGATTAGCAACCGCTTTAACTTGTTGTTGTTGTTGATTTGAAGCGAGAAGCGTAATACTTTTGCTCATTTCAGCCATCATGCGGGTGAGTTCGGTCATCTCAAGGTTTGCTGAGGTAGAAGAAACATTGACTCTCGTGTTGTTTCTAGAAGAAGCAGAGGAATCCCAGTTCTTATGATGAGTAGTCATGTTCTCTATACTCTCTACACTCCTCGGGTCTCCTTTTCATGAATGTGCCACCGGCGGCTGCATTGATCGTATCACGATCTCGAAAAGTCAATCCGTTGTAGAAAGTATCGATCAAGGTGACCGGAAGCATGTTGTGGTTTGGACAACGGTCGATCAAGACATTATATCTCTCCCATGCATCAAAAAGAGATTCATCGGGATCTTGCATGAAACCGCTGATCTGATTGCGAAGGCTTGTGACCATGGATGGTGGAAAGTAGCGCGAAAGAAAGCGTTGAGTCATGTCATCCCAAGTATGAATAGAATTCTTCGGGAGACGATCAAACCATTTCTCGGCATGATGTGATAAAGTATGTGGGAAGAGTTGTAGGCGGAGAACATCCATTGTGGCACCAGGCAAATTCATGCTTTGGGTGATTGTAATGAACTTGTCGAGGTGTTTGTTGGCATCATCATCAGGCAATCCTCTAAATGGGTTTGTTTGTACTTGCTGAATCATGTGGTGCTTCAACGAAAACTCAGGAGCGTTGATTTGCATCGGCGCAATCGGTCCTCCTCGTCCAAACATTGTTGGTTGACAAAGTTCCTCCATGGTCCGAAGATCGGGCTGTGGAAGAGCATTGTTGTTGTTATTATTATTATTATTGAGGTGCGGTAGTTGATTATTGTTGTTAACACCTGCCATATCTAAATGTTCTTGAGGCTCGGGCTCTTGATAATTAGAAGATCTAGTACGCATACACCTGAAAATTAAAAAGAAAACAAAACCAAACACAAAGACAATATATATACACAAGAAAGATAAAATCTTTTTGGATTTTTGATATTTTTAATTTTTATGATTTTTATGAATTTTTTAATTTTTTTATGATTTTTGAAATTTTTATGCAAGAAAAATAACGTTCACAAGTGAACGGATCCCAAAAAGCAACCTGTCTCTCACAAAAAACTGTTGATCTTTACGAAAAGAGCCGGCAGCGGCGCCATTTAATACACAGCTTTTAGCCCGTATAAAAATTATATGTTCGTTGTGTTGGTCTAATCGAATTGATCTAGGTTTTCTATGTGACTCAATCGTTCTTTGGTGAAACAAAATATTTTGGTTGTTTTTAAATTTAAATGTGCAAGACTTATAAGTAAATGTCGTTCAAGTAAAGGGCAAGTATAAAAATCTAAATCTAATTAAAATAAAGTGCAAGTATTTAAAAGCAAGACTTAAAATTAAAGGGCAATAAAGTGAATAACGCAAACTTAAATCTAACTAAGGCAAACTTAAAACGCAACTAAAACTAAAACTTAAACTAAGGCAAATAAACTTAAAGTGCGAGTAAGGAAAAAGGCGGGAAAAATAAAGCTTAAAATGAAGAGGCAGAAAACTAAAAACTAAGAATTCCCTATCCGGAATAAACTCCTATTCGGAATAAAAGGCAATTCGGAATATCTGTCCCTATTCGGAATGTTACCCTACTCGGAATATTTGCCTACTCGGAATAGTAGACCCTATGCGGAATAATTCTCTATTCGGAATAGCTGTCCCTATTCGGAATAAAGCCCTACTCGGAATAATGAGCCTATTCGGAAAACTTGAGCCTATTCGGAATGTCCATCCTATGCGGAAAATGTTACCAATTCGGAATAAAAGCCTTATGCGGAAAAATCACCCTATTCGGAATAAAGTGCCACTCGGAATAAGAGATCTATTCGGAATACTGTCACTATGCGGAAAGTCCTCCTATTCGGAATAAACACCCTTATTCGGAATATAAAATATTCCGCATAAACCTAACTGCCAAACCCTTACTCGGAATAAATAATATTCCGCGTAAGCCACAAACTGGATATTCCCTATTCGGAATATCTGCTGGGTACGAATCCTGGAAAAGAACAGTAGCAGTATAACGAAGAACAAGGGATGAAAAATAAGTACGGATCAAACAAAAACTAAGCGAAATCAAACACAAGATTAGATCAAACAAACAAATAAACAACTATTAAGCATAAACAATCAATCCAAATCAATCAAACTCACAAAACTTAATCAAAATAATCAAAACCCACTTAAATCAAATCAACAAAAATGAAGAACTAGAACATAAACAAATCAACACAAGGTTAAGAAAGGAAGAATGAGATTAACAAGTTAAAGATAAAGCTTGACAAGAATTAAAAAGAAAAACTTACTTGAATTAAATGGTAATTAAGGTGCAAGACAAGGTAATTAAATGACAAGTATTTAAATGTGCATAAAATAAATGTGGAAGAGCTAATTTGTCAAGTTAGCCAACAACAAGAAATGATTAACAATCCTAATTTATATATAGGGGAGGAATAGGAAGCTTCCTCCCCTCCTTCATTTCTTGTTAATTGCAAGATTAAGTCCTTTCTTCATTTAATCTTCATTAATTGCGTCATTAGTCCTTTTCTTCTAATCTTTCTTTTAAGTTTGGACTTTAAGGACTTGTGGCTCGGGATATCTTTTGAACTCGTCTTTAATTTCTTCAATAAAATAGACTTGAGTTTCTCGGCTTTAGATAAACTTCCGTCTTTCGACTTTTTCTTCGATAAATCTTCAGAATTGGTCTTGGACTTCCGTTCTTTTTCCGCTTTTGACTTCTCGACTTCGTCTTTCATCTTTTTCTTCAATAAAAGCCGTGAATGCCCGTGAATTCTCGTGTTTTCTCCACTTTTCACAATTTCGTCCTAAATTACAACAAAAACACAAACCACGCATAATTCCGACATAAAAGACATAAAATACACGTTTTGGTCCGGTTATTATTGTAATTAAGTGGTAGAAAAGATGGGTGTTTACACACCTATCAGTATCTGAAGCTTATTTTGTGCAGGATGATGATGTTGCGTGGTGGGTTGACTCTGGAGCAACAGTACATGTGTGTAAAGATAGATGTTGGTTCAAGACTTATGAGTCAATGAATGATGGATCTATTCTTCACATGGGAAATGAGTCAACATCCCTAGTCCATGGATGTGGTTGTGTAGATCTTAAATTTAGTTCTGGAAAGATTGTTTCTTTGTTTAATGTTTTGCATGTTCCTAATATTAGGAAGAACTTGGTTTCTAGTAGTGTTTTGAATAATTATGGTTATAAACAAGTGATTGAATCTAATAAATTTGTTTTATCGAAACATGGTGTGTTTATTGGTTTTGGCTATTTGAGTAATCAAATGTTCAGGCTTAATATTGATTCTAGTATAAATGTTGATTCTGTCCTGATGACTACCACTAAACTGAATGATTCATCACTATGGCATGCTAGACTAGGCCATGTCCACTATAAGAGGATGCAATATATGTCTAAGTATGGGTTAATTCCAGCTTTTGACATGGACACTGATAAGTGTCAGACTTATATGCTGAACAAAATTACTAAGAAACCATTTCAGGATGTAAAACGTGAAACTACAGTTTTGGAGCTAATCCATAGTGACCTATGTGATTTGCATGCTACTCCCTCATTAGGGAATAAGAAATACTTGGTAACATTTATTGATGATGCTTCTAGGTTTTGCGTTGTTTATTTGTTACATACTAAGGATGAAGCATTAGATAAATTTAAAGTATTTAAAACTGAAGTTGAATTACAACAAGGAGTCCAAATCAAAAGATTTAGGACTGATAGGGGAGGTGAGTACATGGATACTTTGTACTTTGAGTCTGTTGGAATCATCCATGAGACAACTTCTCCCTATAATCCACAACAAAATGGTATATCTGAAAGGAAAAATAGAGTACTAAAAGAGATGGTTAACTCCATGTTGTCCTACTCAGGACTGAGTCAAGGGTTTTGGGGAGAAGCTATGTTAACAGCTTGCTATTTATTAAATAGGGTTCCTAATAAAAGGAACATGATTACCCCTTATGAACTCTGGACTAAAAGGAAACCAAACTTGAACTACCTCAAAGTTTGGGGTTGTAGGGTTGTTGTAAGTCTCCCTGATCCAAAGGTGAAAACCTTGGGTGAAAGAGGCATTGAATGCATCTTTGTTGGATATGCTGAGCATTCCAAGGCTTATAGGTTCTATGTTATTGAACCTAATGATTCAGTTTCAATAAACTTAATCATTGAATCAAGGGATGCTAACTTTGATGAGACTAGGTTCTCATCAGTCCCTAGACCAAGCCTTAGGATTCCTACTAGAGCTGAGGACATTGGTGCTTCAATGGAACCTGAAAGGGTCACTAATGAGGTTGTGGTTCAGCAACCTGAGCCTAAGCTTAGAAGAAGCACAAGGCAAAGGATTCCAAAGAATTTTGGGCCTGAATTTCAACTATACCTAGTTGAAGGAACAAGGGATGAGGTCTCTGACCAGTACTACTATTGCTTTAATGTTGAGGATGATCCCAAAAAATTTGATGAAGCAATGAAGTCCCAGGATGTTGCTTTCTGGAAAGAAGCAATCAATGATGAGATAGATTCCATCATGGGCAACAACACTTGGTTGTTGGTTGATCTACCTCCAAGTTGCAATCTACTTGGATGCAAATGGATCTTTAAAAGAAGATGAAGGTATATGGAACTATTGAAAAGTTCAAGGAAAGGTTAGTCATTCAAGGCTTTAGACAAAAGTGAGGAATAGATTACTTTGATACTTATGCTCCTGTAGCACGCATAAGTACCATAAGAATGTTGATTGCCTTGGCAAGCATTCACAATCTGATTATTCATCAGATGAATGTGAAGACGGCAGTCTTGAATGGTGATTTAGATGAGGAGGTTTATATGAACCAACCTCAAGGTTTCATCATGCCTGGTCATGAAGGTAAGGTGTGTAAACTGATTAAGTCCTTTTATGGAGTCAAACAAACACCTAAGCAATGGCATCAAAAGTTTGATGAAGTGGTTTTTTCTAATGGTTATTTACTTAACCAAGCTGACAAATGTGTATATAGCAAATTTGATGAATCTGGTAAAGGAGTCATCATTTGCCTATATGTTGATGACATGTTAATCTTTGGTACTGACCAAGTTCAGGTTGATTTAACCAAAGAGTTTTTGTCATCAAGGTTCTCTATGAAAGACATGGGGAAGGCTGATGTTATCCTTGTCATAAGGATTAAACATGAAAGTGATGGTATTGTAATTTCTCAATCTCATTATATTGAGAAGGTCCTGAAGAAAGTCAATCACTTTGATTGTACTCCAGTGAGTACACCTATGGATACAAGTGAGAAACTAATGCCTAACAATGGTTAGGCTGTCTCCCAGCTTGAGTATTCTAGGGAGATTGGTTGCTTGATGTATGCCATGACTAGTACTAGGCCTGATATAGCTTTTGCAGTGGGTAAACTGAGTAGGTACACTAGTAATCCTAGTACTCAGCATTGGCAAGCAATTCAGAGGGTACTAAATATTTGAAAGGAACAATAGATTATTGTTTGTCATATACTGGATATCCTTCAGTGTTGGAAGGTTACACTGATGCAAGTTGGATCAACAATACCGAGGATAATTCATCCACAAGTGGCTGGGTATTCCTTCTTGGTGGTGGTGCAATTTCTTGGGCATCCAAGAAGCAAACTTGCATTACTGGTTCAACAATGGAATCTGAATTTGTGGCTCGAGCAGCTGCTGGTAAAGAGGCTGAATGGTTGAGAAACTTGCTTCTTGAGATTCCATTGCGGGTCAAACCTATGGCACCCATATCTATCCGTTGTGATAGTGCAACTACATTGGCTAAGGCTTATAGCCAAATATACAATGGTAAGTCTAGACACTTAGGTGTTAGACATAGCATGGTTCGTGAGCTAATCATGAATGGGGTGATATCAATAGAGTTTGTGAGGTCTCAACAAAACTTAGCTGATCACTTGACGAAGGGATTTGCTAGAGACTTCGTTATAAAGTCTGCTAAAGGGATGGGTTTAAAGTCCAAACTAGTCACTGAATGCTAAGACACCCAACTCCCTCCTGAGGAAAGTTGGGAGGTGAGTTCAATGTGGAAAGCTGAACATTCAGGGGACTGAAGCACATGTATATCATCCCAAGGATGTGTTTATACCTGCTGAAAGGAGGATGAAGTTATAAACTTCTTAATGGTTAATTTCTTTGAAAAAGTGCTTAAGCAGGAGCATGACTAAAGAGGAACCACATATGTAAATGTTGAGTTTTCGCCGCCTCAAGGAGCATGGACTTTGGCTCTTACAACATTTATGAATTGGATATGGACACATGGCTTGTATGGTGTCAGGAGCGTTTTAAGTGTTTGAAAACTTGTGTGTATTTTATCTTCATGTATTCAAAGTAGTTGAAGGGTTCAATTATTAGAACACCCTGATTCTCGAATATTTGAAGTGATGTACTAATATGGAAATTCAATCCTCAGGACATTTTCATTTATGCACTGGTTTTGTTAAAGTTGATTTTCATGCAAAAATGAATTGTACTAAATTGGGGAGGATTGTTGGAAATTTAGTGCAATTGTGGGATTGAGTCATACTTGTAAATGGGTTTGGAGGTACGGAGTGTACACCCATTATGTCCCTGACCCCCCTGGACTCAATATAGTGGTTTAAAGTTCATCAGGAGGAAGCTGCTCCTGGTTAGGATGTTGCTCCTGGTTAGGAAGTTGCTCCTGGTGAGGACGTTGCTCCTGGTGATGCACAAAGTCTTTGTAACCTCTTTGACCAATCAATGAGGGTTGAATATTGACTTGATGACCAGGTTTATGGTCATGTAACCACTATGCTTTCATGTTGGTAATTATGAGCTTAATTGGCCGATTAATGCTCTTAAATACCATTGACTATGAGTTACATCCTTCTAGGACTAGGATCACTATAAATAGTGATCATATTTGCATGATGAAATATACAGAAACAAGAAACACTTACACGCACAGAGTTCTTGATTTGTGCCTAAAATAAGAACTAACTCTTGGTTTTATCCCAAGGAGGTATTCGTGTTAACCCAGGCATAGGGTCGAATAATCTTCTTTGGAAAGTGATTACATGACTTCAAGAGATATCCGGTAACCATTCATTGGTACATAGTTAGGCTATTGATTATCTTCACCCTGTTGGAACGAAGTAAACCCCAACACTGATCAAGGTCAGTCCAGGCGGAAAAATCTGGATTGGGTGCTGATTCGCCGTTAACTTGGATAATTGCTGCGGGCGCGGTGGAGGTGCCGTCAATATAGGGCAAGATCTTTTGATAGGAAAAGAGGTGAAGCATCTATTTCGCCATAACATGCAATTAGTGGAGGATAACTTGATTGGGATCATTTGAAGGCGGTATTCAGGGGGAAGGTATTATCTTTAGAAGATGACATGATGAGGTATTATGCTAGGGTTAGAAGAAGGAGAAGATATGCGAGGTGAGGGAGGAGAAAGGTTAGGCTGATACCATGTAGAATATCAGTTAATCAACCACACATCTCATTTTATGTTCATGGGTATATTTATAATATGATACATAACAAGATAACTCCTATAATGACGGAGTTGTTAAATATACATTAGGTAACTTATATGATAATTGTCTAATTATCTATTAGGGTTTCTAAGGCTCTTTGGTGATTTAGGGCATCTTAGTTATATTTGAGATATTTTTATTCATAATATATCCATATGTTTACTTTTAGAACCCATAATTAGTATATACATATTGTTTAAAACATATAGACATATGTTGAAATGGCAGTTGAGATTGTGAGAGCTCATATACTTCATAAATCAATCATATATCACAACATATAGCAAAAATTTCTTAGTGAATTCACCTCTTTATTTATTTACCATATATGAAACACACATAGATTGTAATTACATTAGCAAAATTATTGGATGTTATAACTAGCCTTCATTTGATCCCTAATGAAATGACATTCCACTTCAATGTGCTTTCTCCTAGAAAAGTAGATTAACCGCAATATACAAGGCTTCTTGATTATCACAAAACAAATCAAATGTATGAATATCTTTGATGTCAAGATCTTTTAATAAGTTGACCCACCAAGTTACTTCACATAATAGTTATTGTCGTATGTTCTTCTTATGTAGAAGACCTTGACACCACTGCTTGTTTCTTGGATTTCCATGACAGTGGTGAGTCACCCAACAAAATGCAATACCATGTAGTAGACCTCCTTGTCATAGGATAATATGCCCAATCAGACTCACAATAGGCTTTTAACTTTATAACTAAGTCTTTAGCGTTTAACTGCTTGCATATGAATTGAGGTTAGAGCTTGCATAAGTTGACTTGGGACTCGTACACTATAACAAATACCTGTTCTAGTAATCATAAGGTATATCAAATTCTTAATGTACCTTCTATAGACTTCTGGATCAGCCAAGGGTGTTCCAACATCAACATGTAACTTCAAGTTAAGATCTACTGGTAGCTTGTAAGTTTTATGATTTAGAACCTCCTGATTCTTTGAGAAGTTCCATTGTGTACTTATGTTGAGATATAAAGATACCTTGAGAAGATCTTTACACTTCTAATCCCAAAAGTGGCTTAATGCTCCCAAATCCTCCATATAAAAAGTAGAACTTAACTGGTCTTTAAGAACTTTTATCTCTGACCTATAATTGCAAGCAATCAATAAATCATCCACATATACTAAGATGCAGTAAACTTCATATCCTCCTTTTTGACAAACAAGTAGTAACCAATCTTTGACTAAAAAAAAGAAAAAAAAGTTGTAGAAACTTGTAAAACCACTATGACCATACAAGGACTTTTTTATGTTGCACACAAGACTTTTGTCTATCTCAGAAGAAGCATTCACAGTCTCTCCCTTACCAGCATACCTCAAAGGAACTCTCATCTACACCTCTTCTAACAAATCCCTATGTAAAAAGGCATTTTATACATCCATTTGACAAGTATCCCATCCTTTAAGAGCAATAACAACTAATAAGGATTTTATTGTCACCATCTTGGTTACGGGAGCAATAGTCTCTTGATAATCAACCCCAAAGTGTCGCCTTCCTTTCCTCAGTACTATCTACTTTAAACTTGGTTTTAAAAATCCAATGATTCTCAATAGCTTTCTTTCCTGGTAGAAACTCAATAAGTTCCCATGTACCATTTTATTCTAAGGATTCGATCTTAGAATCTATGGCAAGATACCAACCAGGATCTCTCAAAACATCTTTGATGTTCATAGGGTCCTTTTGAACCAAAAGATCAAACACATGTGCTTGAAATTCATATATAAAGGGTGTGTTAGGAAACCTTGTTTGCTTTTAGAATAGACCTCAAAACAAGATCTTTAAGTTTTAGTGGTAAAGAATATTGTTTAGAATACTTTCGAGTGGGTATAGGAGGTGATCGTGGTGGTATAGGTGTAGAATTATTTTGAGGTTGACTAGTAGAAGCTGAAACCGGGGAAACATAATTAGGGATACATGCGGAATTAGTAGTATGAGTAGGATTTGTGTGAGTGTCAGTAGGAAAAGGTAAAGGATAGTCCTCAAAAAATGTGGTTGTAGTTTGACATGGAATTGGTTCACACTCCCAGAGGAAAAATGGAAAATATACTCATAAAATTAACATCTCTTGACACAGATGATGTTTGAATTTGCAACTTGCAAAACTTGTAGACTTGTTGGTCTGAATGATAACCTAGAAACATACAAGGGAAACTTTCATGAGAAAAAATTTCTAGTATTTTAGAAAGATTATTGACCATAGCAAAACATCCTTAAATGGGAATAAGTAGGAATTTGGCCCAACATAATTTCACAAAGAGTCTTACTTTGTAGCACTGAATATGGAATCATGTTTATCAAATAGGTAGTAGTTTGCAGTGTCCAAGATATGCCTATGATTTCTTTCAACACTATCATTTTGTTATGGTATGTCTGCACAAGATGTTTGGTACTTAATGTCTATACAGGGCCGGTCCTGAGAGTTTTGATGCCTTGGGCGAGATGTTCAAAAATGCCCCTACTAAACAAACACACTATTTTCTGTTGACGCACCAGCAAGCACATATCGACATAAAAGGGCATGGTGTACAAACGTACGTTGTCACCATGTTATGGCACCTTCTTTTCCATACGACGTCGTTATGCATGTTATAGTTGCACCGAGTTGGGTGTTATAGGCTCCAACCATCCGGTTAACGAGTATTATAAGTAACATTAAGTGTGAAGTGAATCTTTTGGTAGTGTGTGAAAATGTTATTAGGGAGGCTATTTTTGATGTTTCATGTTTCATAAACGTTATCGGGTAAAAGCAGATGTGATGATACGTATAACATACACTCATAAGTCGGTACACTTGGCACTCTAACAGACTTAGATACGTCAAAACTAAGTTACATTTACATAATTAAAATATATATTAGACATATTGTAAATTATTATTTGAATGAATAGAATTTGCATTGTTACATAATTTTAGCGATTATAATTGTCCATCAATTGAATTTAGACGTGTATGTTATGTGTAAAAGAGTTACTTACATACTTATGTAATCTAAAAAGTAAAATAAAAATGCTATCTTTAAACAAATATCCGATTCCCTATGCCATATTCTTTTTTTTATTCATTTTTTATCCCCACCTATTGACCAATAACGATAATGTATGCATCTCCTAAATTTTTTTCTGCTATCTTTCACCGCCGAGTGTCGACTAGTCTTTTTCCGGCCAAAAAGATTTCACAAAATCAAAACACAGTTTACCATCAAAACATGGCTTAATCTAGTGACTGGTTTACCATCAAAACACAATCTTCATCACATAAAACCGACTTACAACATCATAAATTTGATGCCCCTGATTTTTCTGATGCCCTAAGCGGTCGCCCACCTCGCCCAGCCTTAGAGCCGGCCCTGTGCCTATACTTTTCAAATATGGATCACATTCTCCTTTCACAAACTATAGTGCATTATTAGACCTTACAACTTTGAATGTGTTATTAGACCGAGTGTCTAAAAATGTAAGAAAGCATTTATAGGCCGTTATATGTCAATGTGAATCATATAAAAAACAGTATTATAATGTGAATTACTTTGAACATATGGAAGCTTAGAAATTAAGCCATAAGACAAGATAAACAATAAACAATGTAAGACTTTGACACAACCAAGGTTGCAAAAATCATGAATCGCTGGTCGGCCGGTCGATCACCTTGTAACTTGTACTCGTTATAGGCGATATCAATCGGTGATTAATCAGATTGACATTTTTAGCAAATTTTAGTTATTTCTGGCAAATTTCGGATATTTTTAACGAGTTTTAGGTATTTTCGGAAATATAGTTCATAAAATCAAACTTATCATACATATAAATAGTTTATATACGTGATAAACATAAGTTTACAGTGAGTTTTTGGTATGTTAGGGAAGATTTGCATGTTTATTCGGCAAGTTTGACCCCCCTTGACCATCGTTGACCATAGTTGACCGCCGTCAATCGCTTTTTACATAAATTGGCAAGGTTAATGGCCTTGGAGAGATTAAGCGGTGATTAATAGGCCTTGTAAACCTTTTTTTACAACACTACACAACAATAGAAAATTGGTGACACCCCACAAATTTTCAGGTTAAAATTTATAATTAACTAGACCATTTTTTCTTTTGAACGTTTGCATATTTAATTTAACAAGAATCCGGGAGGTTATCTCGTGCAATTCAATAAAAATTGTTGGACGTAAACCGACATTAAACTAAATTAAGTCTACATCAAACACACGTGTTACACCGCTAAATCACGTAACAGAAATAGATAACTTGTGGAAGTGACTGCATGCTATCTTAACACAAGGTCAATTGAGAACGACCTCTATATGAGTCGTTTGAAAAGTTGATCATTTGCATTTCATGAAAATCCAATAGATTTTACAACATAAGACAATATTTAGAGTTTGGAAAATAGTATCCGATTGAGATAACACGAATGATCGTTTAAATAAGAAGAAAACTCCATGATATGCAACAAGTAGTGAATCTAAAGATCAAGCACCTGAAAAAAAACATTTCAAAACCGTTAATGCAACGATTCCTAAAAACGTTACTTGCAATTTTTGGTTTAACTTTGTTTTGATTACGACAATATTTAAAAATAAGCATTTACGAAAACAACGAAAATCGAATTCTGGAGTTCAAGTATTTTTTTTCATTTCATCCATAATCACATAAGGTATGTGTAAAACCCGTATTTAAAATCTTCGAATATTTAATACGCGTAATCTCAGCTCTAACTTTAATTAAAACGTAAACAGTAAATACGTAGTCCCAGTTTATTTATATACTACAACAAAATAATTATCCAGAAAATAGTTATTAAGTTTCAGAAAATATTATGTATGAATTATGTATTATACAGAAAATAATTAAAACGTTAACTGTAATTACGCAGTCTCAGTTTTATTTAAATATTTCAAATAAATAATTATTTAGAAAATAATTATTAAGTTTTTAAGAAATAGTAAGTATGTATTGTTATTATACTGAATGATTATTACATTTTAGATATAAAAAAAAAGAAAAAAAAAGAAAAACGAGAAATAATGCGAGCGTACACGTTAAAATACTAAGTAAAAAATTAAACGAAAAACCACAAAATATGAAAAAGGGCTGGCGGTTTATAGTAGAAAACAAAGAAGAAGTGTGGGCTTTGAGCCCGGCACGTGGTAAATACAAACACAGGCAAACAAACAAGTTAACCACTTTCCTTTTCTTACAAAGCAGTAAACGAAAAAAAGAATAAGAAACAATTAGGGTTATTGTTTCCTGCCGACACAAGAGACAAAAAAGAAAAAGAAGAAAAAGAGGCGCGACTATTATCAGACAAAAAGGAAGGGGTCTCGGCCTCGTTGCTCTCTTTGATTCGTGTATCATCATCACCCTCTCCCAAATCACAGGTATCACATCGTTTAATCATGAATTGGTTTAATTAAAATTGTAAAAACGAATTCATAAGGAATAGAAGGTGTCGGGTTTGTTTAATTCATAAGAAAACCGAGAGCCCATGGCTCTCGGTGTGTTACTGTTCGACCCAACCGAGACACAACAGGTCTCGGTGGTGTTTTCTGTTGCCAGCCACGAATCAAACCCCAAACAGGGGTAGGGTACGGTGGTGTTTTGGTGGGCTGACCAACCGAGACTTCAAGTCTCGGTGGTGTTTTGTTGTTTCCAGTCGCAAGTAGAAACACTACAGGGTGTGTTTGGGTCTGCGCTATCAGCCGGGGTGTTTGGGTCTGTGTCATCAACAAAGGGGGTGTTTGGGACTGCGAGCAGTGGGAACCACTGCATTAGCAGTGGTAACCACTGCACTAACAGTGGTAATATATAGCAAGCAGTGGGAACATATAACATAGCAGTGGGAAATTTAACACCCAAAAACAGTTGGAGACATTATACAAGTTGTAGCAGCTGGCACTATGCCAGTGGCTACTACTGGGTGACGTCAACAGTAGGGGGAAACCACGACAAGGTCGTGGTATACTCGGTTCAATTAAACTGAGATATGGGTGTCTCGGGGAACTTTTAGCACGGGTTTTCGGGATAACTAGTATTTATAATAACGAGGATATTTAGATTAACTAAACTGTTAGATTGTATTAATTTAATTAGTAAAATTAATCGATTTTGTTTTATTCTTTTTTTTTATTTTAAAACGTGTGATTTAATTAATATTTTTCAAAGAAATGAATTTAGAAACTTTCTATCTATATATCAGATTACGATTTATAGTAATAATAATAATATCGGATTACACCGTATACTGTAATCAGATATACAGAATATACGTTAATCAGAAATATTAGAACAATCAGATGTGTCAGTTTATATACAAACAGTAATACAAGAATAAATAAATTAAAATAAGAACAGTTAAGATCAGTAACATTAAGAAGTAATCAGATAACTAATTACGCGTCCGTCATTTATGTAGTATCCGTGAAGTCGTAGTAGATGTTTCAGCTTTCATTCTTATTTCATTATTTGACATGAGGTACGGATTTCCCTTCCTTCAGTATGGATTTTCCTTCTATGCATGATTAGGATTACCCGTCTGCAACCAAATGTTTTCCCCATTATATGTTATAAATTATCAGAAACTATTTTAATAACTAATATATTTACTGAGACTTATATACAAGCATGACCAGTTAGTTGTACTAGTTACGGAGGTACCGTAACCATGACACTTGAGGCACCGATGTCATGACTCACATGTAGGAGAGTGATATCCTGCAGCGTCCCATTCAGCTCAGCTTGGCCATTTTATCAGTATTATTAGTGGGGCGTATGGATGTATCCTAGGCTATCAGTTTACAGTTATCAGGTGAATGTGGTGTGTGCTCTACATCCTTCACATTGGAGCTGATCCCTCCACCCAACACATTATGTAGAGGTCACCCTCTACAGCATGACGAGGTCACCCATCTAGTTATTCATGCAACAGTTATTACAGCACATGACCTATATAAGCTCTTGGTAATTAATATACAGTAAATGCATGTTTCAGATTTAATAGATAACAGTTCAACTTTATTATTTATAAATCAGACTTTTCATATTGTACACAGATTTCCGCTACAACTTTACTTATCAGTCTTACAGCTTCAGTATTTTATCATCTTCTTCATTTCAATATTTCTTATCATGCTTTATATTCGTTCACTGGGCGTTATGCTCAGACGTAGTTCCTTTCATGTTCTAACGGCAGGTACACCAGAATGCTCTTAGGATTCTGAGAGCATGTGCGTTTGGATGGAAGCTATCCAGACTTCTTAATTTACGCAGTTCTTACATTATTCTGCTTATTTGGACATTGTTTTTGAGCTTATGTTTGGATTACCGATGTTTGATTCCGGTATTTCCTTTATGGTCAGTTAATGTTTTAGGACATTTACCTTATGCTTTGATGACACGCCATAATACACGTAACGATCCACTTATCCAAGTGGGGTGTTACAATTATGGTATCAGAGCCTGGTTAGACATGTAGGCTCTAAAACTTGACCTGTGACTAGTGGGTAGTCACCAAGAACTTCCCAGATTTTGTTTCTTCAATTATAAGTCAATTTTCTTAAAGTTTTTGACTAAGTAAAAGGGTTGGTACAGGACTGGCCATATTTAGTCGCATGTGCTTTTCTGCGAATTTTGTTTTGGTGAACCGACCTATAGGCGTTCACCCTTGCCCGTTCAGATTTTTGTACTGGTGAACCGACCCAATGGTGTTCATCCTTACTCATGACAGATTCAATGTTTCCAGTCGAATGTTATTAGGTGAACTGACCCATATGCGTTCGCCATTTCTCAAGTCAAATTTCATGCTTTTCAGTCGAATGTTGTTTTGTGAACCGATCCATAGTTGTTCACATTTGTCATATCATGACATTTCATAAAGTCTTGACAAATATGAATTAGACTATAGCAAACCATATTTAGTCCCAGATTGTACATTTCTATACATGACAGTTCTCAAAATTTTTTGACAAGTATGGATCGAAACAAAATCGCCCATACTTAGTCACATGCTTCCTACTATGAATACTCTGAATTAAACCATAACTGTCCACATCAGTTGATGTTAAACCTCAGTTGATTATGCTTCTATGTTCTTTGTATCAGTCAAGTTTATACTCTCACGTGAATGTCGTTTTCATGTTGACTAAGTTCATGTCTCCTTATGAGGATTATGATTTCAACAAGGTGATGATGTTTTCATGCTAAGATACAGAAGGGGTTATAGTAAAATCCTGTTTTCATAATAATCATGTTTGATCTTCATCAATTATGTCTTCATGCTGACCATTGCTAAAATTCCGTTTAATCATATTCTTGAAACTCTATACAACCAGCTTTAAGTCCACGCAGGAAATTACCAGGCTATCATGTTACTCATTTCAGTTCAGTTTACTACCATTTAAATCAATTTATTTCTTTGATCATGTAACACCCCATTTTGATAAATGGAATGTCACGCGTGATTATGGCGTGTCATCAAAGCATACAAGGATAAATGTCTAAATATTACATGACCTTAAAGGACAAATACCGGAATCCAACATCGGTATCCCAGAAAGTAGAACTCATCACACACAAACATAAGTACTGTAAATGAAAGGACTAAACAATGTCCATGGAAATGAGTATCAAAGTATTAAGAAATGCATAAAGTAAAAAAGGCTAGGAAGCTTCCGATCCATATGCACGTACGCTTAAATTCTACGAGCGTCCCTGAGTACCTGCCATTTTGGGAACATGAAAAGAAAAACGGTTGAGCAATACGCTCAGTGCACGGATATACAAGTATAGCATGAATAATATAAGCATATAAACATGAAGCAGCGGAAAAGACTAAGTCCTGGATAACCTGGTTATATCTTAATAAAACTAGTTTTATAGTTTGAAAAGCCTTATGTTTATCTTGTAAAAACTGTTTAACATATCTTACCATTAACCAATATAGGTCATGAAATATCAACGTGCATGAATACTTAGATGGGTGACCTCGTCATGCAAATTAGAGGGGCTGCCTCAAATATAATATACTGGTTTTGGGTAGGAGGGATCAGCTCCTTGTGAAGGATACAAGGCACACACCACATTCACACTGAGTAATCTGCTGAAAAACATGTAAACTAGGATGCACCCATACGCCCCACCTGATAATAATAATAATATGGCCAAAAACTGAAAGGGACGCCACGAGCTATCACTCCGCCGTGGTGAAGTCATAACACTGGTGCCTCTAGTGTTATGGTTATGGTACCTCCATAAATAGGTGAAACTGGTCATGCATGTATATGGCTTAAGGTATTCTAATTATACATAAGCAATAAAAACATAGAAAACATATACTGGGGAAAACAGTTGGCTACATATGGGAAGTCCTAATAAGGAAAGAATGTCCATACTGAAAGGACAGAGAATTCGTACCTTATGTCAAGTGAACGAAGAAGACGAATGGAAGAGAGTCCTACTTCGGTATCACTAATGCTACATAAATACTTACGTGTATAAGTATTTGATTACTGAGTACGTAACTGGTTTTATATCATGTCTTAGCTTGTTTTATATGTTCATGTCATGTTTTACTGATCTAAGCTTTATACTGTGTTTATCATATATTCTGTCTATTCTGATTAAGTATAACTTGTATTTCATGTATTATTATACTTGTTGTGTAATAATAAGTAACTTTCTAAAAATAGAAAGTTTCCAAAAATAGAAAGTTTCCAAAAATAGATTTACTGCTTAAAATAGACAAGTTTCTAAAAATATAAAGTTTCCATAAATAGATTAGCTGCCATAATTAAATAAGTTTCTAAAAATAAAAAGTTTCCATAATTAGATATAAGCTGGATAATTAAGCTAATAATATAAGCTTAAGTGTTTACTGATTAATATTCTAAGTCATGTAATTATATAGTATAGTTTATTAATTATTTCATGTAAATTAGATAAACTATAGGTTTAAGTATTTAATTAAATATAACATGATTTAATTAAATAAAGGTAAAATAAATACCTAGGTTAAAACATGTATTATTATCTATTAATAATATAACCTAAGTAATGTAAATTAATTAATTATAAGTCATGGTTGCAATAATAAATTAATTATATAGTCTAGTTAAATGATAAATACTTAGGTTAAAATTCATGTATTAATAATAAAATTAATAACCTAAGTCGTGTAAATTAAATTAATCATATTCATTCTTTTAATTAATTTCAATTAAGTCTTGTAAAAAAATAATAACCTGACCGTTTTTAAATCTAAACATATGTGAACCGGACCTGTGTTTTAACCCGTGAACCGGACCCAAAAACACCACCATACCCCGACCTAGGTCGGGGTCTCCCTTCCTTGCTGCTGCCGTGACACCATCATCACCAAACCGAGACCATAAGGTTTCAGTGGTGAGAAGTAAGCCACGCCGAGACCCCCTTGGGGCTCGGTTTAGGCGTCGGCCAACAACAAACACCCCTTAACACTTAATTGATTATACCCCATGATTAAACAACATGTTTACACTTGTTTTTAATTTTTTTATTAAAAACATTCATGATTTTATGTGATTAGTAAATCAAAACCATAAAATAAAAGAGGTTAGGGTTTATACCGATCACGTGAATCCAAGAATGATGAACACACAAACGATCCTTGAAATAATCGAACACCATAAATCAATCAAACACCCCCTTTGGTGTAAGTAAACCCGGCGGCCAAGACAAGGAAGAAGGAAAAAGATTTTTAGGGTTTATAGTATTTTCTAAATTCTTGAATCATGAAAAGCACTTTTCCTTTAATTCCCTTGTTTAGTAAAAATTATGGGCTTGGCCCCTTTGGTCTTGTTGTGTCTGCGGGTAGGGGCCCACATGGGGTTAACCCATACATTTTCCGTGTCTAAAAACTAAGTGTGTTCTCGTGTTCTACGTGATTTAATTAGTTATCGTTCGTGACTTAATATATTTTATCGTGATCGTAATAAATATACATACATACGTAATATTAAGCTCGTGATTAATTTATGTAACACCCCCAAATTTATACAATTCAATACAGCGGAAGACTCGTTGGTGTTACGGGATAGCACATTACTCACATCATAGACAACGCTTAAAAATCGCGTCGTTTAATAATAAAGCATTTCCATTCATAAAATATTAAATTTACATAGGTCCCGAGTCATAGTCATTTCATAAAATTTTACAAAACATTTGAATGGAAATTATTATTTAAGTGCGGGCCATGAATTCTTGTTGTCTTCTCGAGAATTACCTTCAAGTACCTGAGATAAAACATGTTAAAAGAAAAGGTCAGCGATAACGCCGAGTGAATTCATAGAGTTTAATAAAACCATTAATATATCATTGGTATATAATTGTTACCGAAAATAATTTTGTACAAATCCTTGTAGTAGGCCATAAAATAGCCAAAGTAATTTTATACAAATCCTTATCAAAATCATAATATAGGCTGTTGCCTTCAAAACCAATATACGAACCAATGTCGTAAAAACATCATACAATACGTTTTATAACGTTGTATAAAATTAAATAAAAACCGTTATATGAATATGTTTATGTAAAACCAAAATACAAACATAAAATCAATAATAAGACCCCGTATTGCTAGTCAGGCAATATATCGTAATTCGGTGCGTGTAGCAGTATTTTGTTAATTGGACTATTATAAGCCGCATTACATTGTTACCTTACTATAACAAACAACGGGTAGCTAGCCCGAAACTCAATTTGCCCATCTAAATTAGCGTGTCGTCACAATAATCACGCTTGTGTAAATCTTCTCATACATAAATTCGCTTACCAATCAATGTGGCACGACGGGGATCAACCGTCAAGGCACGAACTGGGGTGATCGTCCCCAAATAGTACTATTATATGCATAAGCATCTACCAAATCCCGGTAGTTCACAATTCATGCTAATGGGACTTTTAGTGACATAACCTAACTTTAATAATCCATTTCATTTCATCTATCGAGTCATTTAATCATTCATCGGGTCATACAATCATTCGGGACCAAATCAATAAACAAACAATCGGGACAACTAGTGTCCTTTTTCATAAAAACTAACATGTTATCTCCCTCGCGAGTTTATAAAACATTTCATAAAAACATTTAAAAGAGTGCGAGGCTATGAACTCACGTTGATGTGGGAAGGCGGTTATCGGCGATTCGGATGTACGGTACGTGCTTCAATCACAGAAACCTAGACAAATACTACTCGTCTTAGACTCTTTTCCAATGACTTTATAAAAATAACAAATATACATATGATGATTTTGTACATATGATGATGACCAAGTGGGTTTATATATTCTTATTTACTCATTTTAGTGTTTATGTGTTTGTAACTTTTTACTAGTTTACTAGTTTTACCTATTTACATGTTTTAGGTCCAATAAGCCTATTATAAGTTCATTAACTTGTATTAATCCATTTTATACTTGTATTATCAGTATTTATACTTTACATGTTGAGCCCAAATGGGTAAAGCCCAATAAGTAATTTTTATAAGTGTTTAACTTATTTAGTTAAATTATTAGTCCAAATATGCTAACTTAGCTCGTTAATGTCCGTATGTCATATAGTTCGGGTTTTATCGGTTTTTACTTGTATTAGGTACTTATACATCAGTATATGACTTTTAAAAACTTTACATTAGACGGGTTTCATCGTCTAAGTTTTAATTGGCGAAAAACGTTAATTTTACAGTAATAGCCGAAAAAGTCGTAAAAATCATGTTTACAGTTTTTATAACTTATAAATCTTATTCAACTACCATTTTTATAAAGTGTCCATTTATTTAACCTTATACATATTTATATAAATGAAATTTATAAGTTAGTGGGTTTTAATTCACATTTTATACTATATTAGTTTGAGTGCTTATATAATACTATTAAACATTAATTCTTCAAAATCTGATTTTTAGTTTCATCTTCACCATTTATATCATATCTTGAGTTCTATAAGGAGATAGAAGCTCATTTTTGGATGGCATAAACTTCATATTATGTGCTACAAATAAGTTAGCTATAGATACTGCTCATTCCATGTCTAACTATCCTTAACAGTCCCTACAAAACAGACTATTCTGATTGGTACACTAATCTTGTTTTGATCATATCTCACTCATTTTGATGATTCCATTGCATGGCCAACTCTCACATGTGTATGACATCTAACACTTACTGTAAATGGATTCCACCATTCAATTTTATCAGTTCATAACTTAGTTACTTACTGTTTTTATACAGCCAACAATTTAAGTAAGATTTTAGCCTTGTTTCTTATGGTTTTTTTATCTTTTTAATCATATTTATCAACACTTGATCCCCACACAACATTTTTATCATCATATATTAATCATATACATATACAATAGGAAAGAAAATACATGATTACATAATCAAAAATAATAAGAGAATGGGAAGAACTATCTTTATACAACCAAGGTTGTGTAGTTTATGATCAAGGCTTGGATTTTGATGGAAGAACTTGTGATAGATCAACACCAATCTTTATGGCCACCAATACTTGTAAACTTCATGTAGAAATCAGCCCTTGAACATCACCAAATCTTCTCCTTGGATTTTAAAATCACCACCAATCAATAGAGCTTGAAGAGGTTTCCATCATATGTGTGAATAACATAAGATTTTGTGGTTAAATTTGATCAAATGAGGGTGTTTAATGGTGGAAAATGGACGGCAATGGGGAGGACGGGAGACTTTTAGAGAGTAGTTTGCATGTGTAGCTAAGTGTAAATGGTATATGTGAAGTGGTTTTGTGGTTTTGTGTAAGTGTTAGCTTACATGTTAAGCTTAGCTAACATGTGTTAGCTTTTGAGTTACAAGGGTGCCACATCTTATGATGTGGTGTCCTCTTTTGGCCGTCCCTTTTGAGTGGGGTGGGGCAAGATTTATCTTGTCTCATCCCACTAATTTACGGGTAATCCTCGATTCTAGTTTCCTTGATTTGCGTGCCCTCGGGTCGTTTACGAAAAACGATTTTATAAATTATGAATCAACGGCACAAAAGGAATCTAATAAAAATTGTCTCATCAAAAACGGAGTTCAAAAATGTAAATACGTAATCCTAAGGTTTCCGGTTTAGTCGTAAAGGACGTTAAATTGTAATCGTAAGTCCTAATCTCTTCTCGTAAATTTGTGAGTTTATGAACCAACACAAATTTAAAATCTCAAAATAATATTCACGGATAAATTTATTTTCTGAAATGTCAGACTGTCACCAAAAACGGTGTATGTAAACGTAAGCACGTAACGTAGAATCCTCCGGTTTAGACGTAGTCGATGCTACTTCAAGACGTAAATCCAAATTTCTTCCCAAAAATAAGTGAGTTCATAATATAACATTAAAATAATGTTTTTAAATAATATTTGAGAATAAAATATCAACCATAAATTGACGGATTGTCACAATTTACGTTCATGATTTCATGTTTGTATGTTCGTGATTATAATTATTATTGAAATAATTATCGTGTGTTAGTACGTAATAAATACTTATCGTGTTATAACACGTACGCAATACTTGTAATTCTTGTTCGTGAAACGTAAACATGTTATAAAAGGAAAGTTCTAATCATGTACGTACTATCGTAAGGGTACTATTCATGGTAAAAGCATGCGGGTTTTAATCTTCCCCCTAAAAAGAATAACCCGTCCCCAATTTATAGATAAAGTAAATTGGAAAAGAAGAACATACCCAAATTCAAAATATGAAATGAGGGTAAGAAGCCCAGATAGACTCCTCTGTTTCCCAAGTGGCTTCCCGCTCGGTATGATCCCTCCAAAGGATTTTGACGAATGGAATCGTCTTCCTTCTCAGGACTCGTTCTTGTCTGTCAAGAACTCGTTCGGGTTTTTCTATGAAAGTGAGATCTTCACGAATCTGTTCCAGTGGATACTGAACCATGTGAAAGGGATGATACTGGTACCCTCTGATTAAGGACACATGGAAAACATTGTGAACATGAGAAAGCTGCGGAAGTAACGCTAAACGGTAAGATACTTCACCGACTCGTTCAATGATATCAAATGGTCCGATGAATCGAGGAATGAGCTTCCTTTTGATTCCAAAACGTCTAACACGACGTGCCGGTGAAACCTTAAGGAAAACGTGATCTCTTACGTTAAATGTAAGTCCCTACGATGCTTGTCTGCGTAACTCTTCTGACGTGACCGTGCTTCTTGCAGTTTCTGCTTAGCTACTGCAACCTTCTCATTAGTCAATTCTATGATTTTTGGTCCTTTAAGTGTTCGTTCACCAACCTGATCCCAGCAGATTGGGGCGCGACACTTTCTGCCATACAACATCTCGAAAGGAGCACACTTGCTACTTGCGTGCCAACTATTGTTGTATGCAAACTCCACCAAACAGATATAATCGACCCAGTCACCCGTCCATTCCAACGCACATGACCTCAACATGTCTTACAATGTCTGAATCGTTCGCTCTGACTGCCCGTCTGTTTGAGGATGAAAAGCCTTGCTAAGCTTAAGTTGTGTACCCCAAGCTTTCTGCAGACTTCTCCAGAATCGTGAAGTGAAACGAGGATCCCTGTCTGAGACGATGCTGGATGGAGCACCGTGAAGTCTCATGATCTTCCTTCCATAAGTATCGGCGAGTTTACTGACCGAATCTTCCTTGCGGATCGGTAAGAAATGAGCTGATTTGGTAAGTCGATCAACGATAACCCAAATTCTGACACCCCCAAATTGAGTCAAATGCAGCGGAAATAATATTTGGGTGTCACGTAGGTGGATCAACAGCAGATAGTGTATAGAGCGACAGATAAAAGATTATCATTACATTTATTACATGGATAAAAGTGCAATTAGTATTAAAATAGTCTTAAACATTGTTCAACAGTTTGAGCTATTACCCAGTTTATAAAACCCCAAATGAGTTCTATAAATGCAGCCTATCATGATGCTTGACTCCATGCACACCATTACCTGCTTCAGTTCCCTGAGAAAACATGCTTAGAGAGTCAACATAAAGTTGGTGAATTCACAGGTTTAATAAAATAAGTTTGGAAAATAAAGATTCACTGAAGTAGTAATGCACAAAGCATCAATACTTAAAAGTAATTACATTCCCATATTGCCTGAAACTGAGACTTGACAGTTAAGTCCTTAACAAATAAGGACCCTTCGCCTTATAAAAAGGCACCCAAAAGATAATAAGTGCTGACATGTGAAACATCTGTTGTCCTGGCCTAGGCACAGTGAGCATGACTCACCCAGATGGGGACGGTCAATCCCAAATAGATCTATTTATAACATTCAGGTAATTCAATAATTCTAACAGTTTCAGATGCACGGGTCATGCAGGTTCATCTACAATAGGCAATGTAATCAAAGGTTTCACAGTTCAATTCATGTCCATAAAATAAAATATGTGGCATGTTTTCTTCCCCATTAAAAGGTTTAAAAGTTTGTCAATATATGGAGTGGGGCCATGAACTCACCTCAGTAGTACAGCAATAAGTCAGTAGATAAATCTGATAAGATGCTCACGATACAGTCAACGACCTAAATATTTATAAGGTCTCAGTAAATGCATAACATAATGCATAAAAGTTTCAGAATAAATCTGTGCATGCTTATACTGGTTTTAAGCATTTTATTACGATACTTGTACTTTAGTTCATCGTTGTACAAGTTATAGTAGTATTTATTTTAAGTATATATTTCTAGTCACAATTAAACATTACAAGCTTAACCCATATTGAATCATGGGTCTAAAACTCACGTCCAATATATGCATGGACATGTTTTTCATAGATCTTTAAGTTTAGCTTGTTCATAGTGTCATGTTCATCATGGTTATTAAGGTTTTGCATCATGTGAACCCATCACACATTTTTAGCCGTGACCTATATAAGGTCTAGGGTTTCATATTTTTGTTTCAATTAAAGTGAATGAAAGTAAATATATAGAAAGATAGGTTTTAGGTTTGACTTACTTGTTTATAAAAGGTAGTTTTATATATATATATTAAAAGTAAATAGATATGTTGTTTATAAAACACTTTAAATATTTATAAAAGGTAGTTTTATATATATTTAACGTATTAGAAAATAAATATAATTATATATTTATTTTATAAGTCAATCATTTTTAATTTATATTTAATATATAAATAAGGTTTATAAAACGTATAACATTTTAATTGAATTCCACGTTTCCATAGTGTTTATAATTATTAAATTATAAGTTTGGAAAAATAACAAGTGTTATGTTTATTTAAGTTTTATGTTTTAAATATCGGGTATAAATATATAGAAATTTTAGGGTTCGTTATACTTTGTATAAATTAAATTTTAGTCCCTCTACTTAAATAATTACTCGCGGTTAAATTACTTTTATACCCCTAGGGTTTCTATATGTTTCTAGTAATTACAATATAGGTCCCTCCCTAGTTACACGTGTAACTAGGGTTTGTTTAAGTTTCATTAAGTGGCAATTTTAGTCCCTATAATATTCGGCTTATATTAGGGTTTATTATATGTTTCACAAATGCCCCCTAGGGCTTATATAAGTTTCGGCTAATGGCAAAAATCACCCTAGGGTTTGTCTAGGGCTTGCTAAAGTTTTCTAACTTGGCAAAATAGATCCCTAGGGCTTACCTTAAGTTTCAGTAAATGGCAAAGGTAGTCCCTAGGTTTTTATTAAGTTACACAATTTACCCTAACGCCTTAGTAATTTCATTTAGGTCCTTTTTGTTAACTTGAAGTTTTGTTTAGCGTCAAAACACTACCCTTCACTCGCGGCTAATTACAAAAGTGACCCTAAGGTTTATATTTTTGGAAAATAAGTTTCTATACTTGTTCATTTAGATCCCTACACTTAGTAAAATTACAAATCCAACCCGAAAGTATTATATTTTCCATTTTAACCCAAAACATTATAGATTTACTATTTTAACCCAAAGTTTCATAGATCTTGCATTTTAATACAAACATTTGTAGATCTATGTTTTTAAACCCGAAGCTTTATATTGTTATATTTTTGGACACCAAAAGTTTTAATTAAACATTATTTAGCAACAATGAAGATTTATTTAGGCAACTTATTATAGTGAGCTTAAAACTAAATCTTATAAGGCATAAATAGTGAGCTTATCATTTTAAGGCAACTATAATTATAGATCTAATATTTCTAGTCACATTTAAACATTACAATCTTAACCCATATTGAATCATAGGATTAAAACCCATGTCCAATATATGCATGGACATGTTTTTCATAGATCTTTAAGTTTAGCTTGTTCATAGTGTCATGTTCATCATGGTTATTAAGGTTTTGCATCATGTGAACCCATGACACATTTTTAGCCGTGACCTATATAAGGTCTAGGGTTTCATATTTTTGTTTCAACATTAAATTTTACAAGAAATAACCATGTGTATGTTAAAGTGAATGAAAGTAAATATATAGAAATATAGGTTTTAGGTTTGACTTACTTGTTTAGATAGGTTTAGGAGTGGATAGGTGAATGAATAAGAACAAGTGATAAGCTTTCAACAATGGAGATCCTTGAAGCTAAAACAAGCCGTGGGCTTCAATGGGGGCTTCTAGGGCTTTTTTCTTGTTGACTTGATGATTAAGATACTTGTAGGAATGAACCAATGATTAGCATTCAAGTAGGAGAGACATAGTAAATGTGCTTGAAGGATTTTTCAATGGTGGAAATGTGTTTGAGCCGTAGGTTGAAAGAGAAATAGTGAAGTGATGGTATCAAGTGAATTGTGTTGGTGAGTTGTGTGTATGTTTTGGCTTATAAAGAAAGAGAAGGTGTATTTGATGAATATTGTACCTAGTACTTAGTATCCATGGAGATACAAGTTAGATATCAAAAGATCTTTCATGTATTAGGCACATGCTCAAACTAGAAATATTATTTCCTTCCCATTTTTGGTGTTGCCGTGGGTTTGCAAAGTCAAGGGGACAAGAAATGACTTGGTATAGTATCATGTATGGTGTGTGTAAGTAGGCAACATGGTTGTGTAAGAATAGCATGGTTAGGCATAAGCTATAGTGTATTAGTGGAGTATACATGATTATACTTGTAAGTTAGCAAAACAATGATGGATGTGTAAGCATTTATACATATACACGGCATGTACATGCATGTGGGAGAGTTTTGATAATTTTTATCAAGTGTTGAATGAGAATAATAGCCCTTGTTTAATATTGTAAGAATTTGTTGAGTTATAGGTATTTTTGTTGAAGCTTTTAGGTAATTTAGTGAAAGTGTGTAATGAATACATCACTATAACTATTTTACATAAATAAAGTAAATAAATGACAATGTAAAATAATGTACATTGTTCTAAGGTGTTAGGTGTTTATTCCTATTATGTAATATATGTAAATATGTACATATAAAATAAGTCCAAGTACTTAATAATTAAATTAAGTAAAGTTATAGTTTATCTTAAAAATATGTACTGAGGTGATGAGTCCTGGTTCATTCAGGTGGCCAGTCAGTTGCCAGAGTAGTCAAAAATGACTAAAGGTCCATATAAATATAAAATAAATATGAAAGCTAGTAAAACAAAAGGTATATGATTAAAAATAAGTCATATAAAGGTAGAATTATATAGATTCCAAAAATAAATAGTACAACAGTTGACAAAGTCAATAATGTAAAATCAGAGGTTTTACAGCACCATCCCGTTATTTTAGCTTTGTCCTCAAAGCTTAGGATGAGGTCATTGGTCAGGTGAACAAGTGTGGGTACTTGGTTTTGAACGAGTCTTCTCATTCCCAAGTGAACTCAGGGCCTCTCCTAGAGTTCCAACGTACTTTGACCAACGGGATGCGACTGCGTTTCAATTTCTTAACTGTCCTCTCCATGATTTCTACTGGTTCTTCTATGAACTGGAGTTTGTCGTCAAATTGAACTCCCTCTAACGGCATAGCCAATGGTTCTTCAGTGTTAATGCAATAATGACTAAAAATGTTACTTGCATTTTTTGGTCTCGCTTAGTTTTGATTACGACAATATGTAAAAACAAGCATTTACGAAAACAACGAAAAACGAATTCTTGAGTTCAAGTATTTTTCATTTTACCCATTTTCACTTAAGGTATGGATAAACAAGTACTAACCTTAATCAAGTGATCAAGTGATTTAATCTTTTCTTAAAACTCACTTTTTATTAAATGTGACAAGTTTTTATTAAACTTTATTTTTAAGAAAATGTTTTATTAAATTAATTATTTGAAATTTGAAAATGGCATATTCTTATTCTGTTAAGAATATCCTTTCAGGATATTTTTTATACCCAGATAAGACCTCCACCACTAAAGGACAAAAAGGAGCGGAGTCTAGTCCGGCGGTACCTTAGCGCCTAGGCGGTACCTTATCGATAAGGTACCGCGGGCTGTGATAAGGTACCGCGGGCAGATATAGCCGTTGGCTCCTTTATCCTTTAAATAGTGGACCATTCTCAGCTTTTCACCTCACCGCTTTTGCACATTCATTTCCAGATTCAAACCCCTTCTTTAATCACTCAAATCTTTTATCATTTGTTTGATTATTACTTGTTTAAGAAGTTAATCTTGTTCTTTCATCCCTTCCTCTCCAAGTGCAAAGAGAAGAACACTATCCTAGTGAAGTGTTGACTCCACCACCAAAGATCCATTGAAGATCAATTTTTATATACTTGTAGTTGTGTCATAGTTGTGAAGATCCAAGTAGTTGTGTCTATTTGGAAGTTGTGTATGTACTAAGTATAGTTGTGTAGATTGGTCCTAGCTACGATTAGGGCTCGACTTTTAGCTTAGAGTCGGAAATTGGTTAAGCGACGTGTACGGTTTTCTCCACCATAAGGAGCTTGTTGTGTAGTGAACTCTCGAGTCAGGAGTACTCGAGGAGTGGAGTAGGAACGAGGAGTGAGCTTCGTTGCCGAACCACTATAAATCCTTGGTGTTCGGTTTGATCTTTCTTTACCCTTAACTCTTTACATTCTTTATTCTTTTTGCATATACATGTGTTAATATTAGATTAGCTACACTATCATTCTTTATTCTTTGTGGATATATTTTTGTTAGTATTAGTTTAGCTACACTATCATTGTTCATATTGTCCATAAGAAGATTTCACATATTTCCTCAAGCCTAAGTTTTTTGAAAAAGGATTTTTGGAAACCATATTTTAACAAGTAAATATAAGAAACTATTCAACCCCCCCCCTTCTAGTTTCTATAATTGGTATCAGAGCGGGTTGCTCAAGATTTTTTAAAGTATATTGTATTTTAAAACTTGAATCGATCTATGGATTCCAACAAGTACCTAGAAGGGCAATCTATGCAAAGACCACCACTTTTTGAAACCGATAGTTTTATTTATTGGAAAAATAGATTTGAAACTTATGTGAAATCAAAAGATTTAGATCTTTGGCATGTTATTACCAATGGTGATTTTTTACCCTTTCAATTTAATGAAGTTTCTAAAACAAAAGAATTAGTCACTTTTGACAAAGCTAATGATGATACTAAAAAGAAACTTTCAAAAAATAATGAGGCTAAAATGGTGATTTATAATGCTTTGCCTAAGAAAGAGTATGAAATAATTTTTATGTGTGAAACCGATAAAGATATTTGGAACACTCTTTTAGTAACCCACCAAGGTAATAGCCAAGTCAAAGAAAGTAAAATCGATCTTCTTGTCCTACAATATGAACAATTTGTCATCTTAGAAGATGAAACTATTGATAGTGCATTTGCTAGGTTTAACACCATTATTACTAGTCTAAAAGCACTTGATGAAGGTTTTTCTAGCAAGAACAATGTTAGGAAGTTTCTTAGGGCCTTACATCCAAAGTGGAGAGCAAAACTCACGGCTATTGAAGAGTCGAAAGATCTCTCAACTTTATCACTCGATGAACTCATAGGAAACTTGAAGGTTCATGAGATGATAATTTTGAAGGACTTGGAACTAGTAAAAACCAAGAGTGAAAGGAAATCTGTGACAATCCGTCAATTTATGGTTGATATTTTATTCTCGAATATTATTTAAAAACATTATTTTAATGTTACAATATGAACTCACTTATTTTTGGGAAGAAATTTGGATTTACGTCTTGAAGTAGCATCGACTACGTCTAAACCGGAGGATTCAACGTTACGTGCTTACGTTTACATACACCATCTTTGGTGACAGTCCGACATTTCAGAAAATAAATTTATTCATGAATATTATTTTGGAGTTTTAAATTTGTGTTGGTTCATAAACTCACAAATTTACGAGAAGAGATTAGGACTTACGATTTTATTTTAACGTCCTTTACGACTAAAACGGAAACCTTAGGATTACGTATTTACGTTTTCGAACTCCGTTTTTGATGAGACAATTTTTATTGGATTCGTTTTGTGACGTTGATTCATAATTTATAAAAACGTTTTTCGTAAAACGACCCGAGGGCACGCAAATCGAGGAAACTAGAATCGATGAATACCCGTAAATTAGTGAGGTGGGACAAAATACATTATCCTACCCCACTAATATACATGGGGCGGCCAAAAACTCACCAACACACCATTGATGTGTCAAAGAGTTAGCTTATTATTTACACATGTAACAAGCTTACTTTGTAAGCTTACACTACACCAAAAACAACTAGCTAATACCACTTCTCTCATTCACAACATGCAAAACAACCACAAACTCTCTCATCTCTTGTTTATGCCGTCCATATCTCACCAAGAACACCCATCATTGATCAAATTTAACCACAAAATCCTATGTTGTTCATACACATATTGAAGCCCTCTTGAAGCTCTCTTGAATGGTGGTGATTATAACATCCAAGGAGGAGTTTCCATGGATTCTTGGGGCTGATTTTCCACAAGGAGTTTATGAATATTGGTGGTCTTGAAGATGGTCTTGGCTATGCACAAGTTTCTCCATCCAAATCCATCTCAAACTCATAACCAACATCAACTTGGTGGTATAAAGATTGCCCTCCTCATCTTCTTGTTATTTTGATTATGTAAACATGTATTTTATTTCCTATTGTATATGTATATGATGATTATATGATGATAAAAATGTTATGTGGGGATTTGTTGTTGATAAATATGATTAAAAAGGTGAAAAACTATAAGAAACAAGGCTAAAATCTTACTTAAATTTGTTGACTGTATAAAACAGTAAAGAAACATGTCATGAACTGATAAAATGATGAAGTAGAATGTATTTACAGTAAGCTATGGGTCTTGTACACATGTGAGAGTTGGCCATGCAATGGAATCATTGTAATGAGTGAGATATGATCAAAACAAGTTTAAGGTACAAATCTGAGTTCACTGTTTTGGACGATTTTTAGAAAATACTTAGAGGATGATTCAACAGTAGCTATAGAAGAGTTAAATTAAGCACATATCATGTAGTTTATGTGATAAAAATTTGAGCTTCTATCTCCATATAGAACTCTAGATATGCAAGTTTTGGTGAAAGTGAAGATAAAAATCAGATTTTGGAAATTAAAGTATAATACTATTATATAAGCACTCAAAATTTAATAGTATAAAATATAAATTAAAACCCACTAACTTATATAATAAATTTATATAAATATGTTAAAGGTTAAATAAGTGTACATTTTATAAAAATGGTAACTTGTTAAGTTTTATAAGTTATAAAACTATAAACATGATTTTTACGACTTTTTCGGCTAATACCGTAAAATTAACGTTTTTGTTAAATAAAACTTAGATGGTTGGACCCGTCTAATGTAAACTTTATAAAACTTATATACTGATATATAAACATGTATAACAAGTAAAAACCGATAAAACCCGAACTATAGGACATACAGACATTAACGAGCTAACTAAGCATATTGGACTAATACTTGGACTAATAATTGGACTAAATAAGATAAACACTTATAAAAAGAACTTATTGGGCTTGACCCATTTAGGACCAACTTGTAAAGTGTAGATACTGATAATATAAGTATAACATGGATTGATACAAGTTAAAGAACTTATAATAAGTTTATTGGACTTAAAACGCGTAAATAGGTAAAACTAGTAAACTAGTAAAAAGATACCGATACGTAAACACTAAAATAAGTCAATGAGAATATGTAAACCCACTTGATCATCATATATATAAAATCATCATATGTATACATAATTGTTATTTTTACAAGAGTCTAAGACGAGTATTATTTGTCTAGGTTTCCGTGATTGAAGCACGTATCGTACGTCCGAATTGCCGATAACCCGCCTTCCCACATCAACGTGAGTTCATAGCCTCGCACTCTTTTAAATGTTTTATGAAATATTTTATAAACCCACGAGGGAGATAACATGTTAGTTTTTATAAAATAGGACACCATTTGTCCCGATTGTTTGTTTATTGATTTGGACCCGAATGATTGAATGACCCGATAAATGATTAAAGGACCCGATAGATGAAATTAAATGGATTATTAAAGTTAGGTTATGTCACTAAAAGTCCCATTAGCATGAATTGTGAACTACCGGGATTTGGTAGACGCTTATGCATTTAATAGTACTATTTGGGGACGATCATCCCAGTTCGCGCCTTGACGGTTGATCCCCGTCGTGCCACATTGATTGGTACGCGAATTTATGTATGAGAAGATTTCCATAGCGTGACCTTTGTGACGACACGCTACTTTAGATGGGAAAAATTGGTATCGAGTTAGCTACCCGTTGTTGGTTTAGTAAGGTAACAATGTCATGCGGCTTATAATAATCCAAAACTAACGAAATACTATTAGACGCTTCGAATTACGATGTATTGCCTGACTAGCAATACAGGGTCATACTATTGATATTATGTTCGTGTTTTGGTTTTCATAACCATATTCATATGACGGTTTTTATTTTCATACAACGTCATAAGACGTATTGTATAATGTTTTTACGACATTGGCTCGTATAATGATTTTTAAGGCAAATGCCTATACTATGATTTCGATAAGGATTTATATGAAATGACTTTGGCTATTTTATGGCCTATTACAATGATTCTTACGAAATGATTTTCAGTAATAATTTTATACTGATATTATATGGGTGAAGTTCATAAAATAGAAACGAACTTTCCAAATTTTACAATGTTAGGTAACGAAATTTTTTATTACACGATATAGGTAACGAAACTTGTTGTAACCTGGTAAAAACACTAATATGACCGGATGATATTATAACACATATTAAATTACTAAATTACCCTTTGGCTTAACCAACCCACATAGACTATATTTTATCAAACCCATTCTAATAACAGGATGGCTCGAGTTTCATGTGTGCTTCTTCAATTTCCTTTATAAAGTCAAATTTTATCATATTACCCTTAGGTTGGTGGGAGTGGGAGATATCCCACTCGTGACTTGCCTATATTCACGCGCAGCCCCCTACCCATATATAATAACCCACGCGCGAGTTGATCCTCAACCACAAAAAAAACTAGGCAAACTCACCCAGGTGAGTTTTATACTATTGGGCCCCACCACTAAATATAACCGTTTTTTTAAATAAAAAGAAAAAAAAAATTTACCAAAAATTTACTAATAAATACCACAGCATCTTCTTCATTTTTCACAAAAAAAAAATCAAACATCTCATCTTCATCTCCATCTTTATCGCAATCAAAAATGGCATGCTCATTCCCACAAACCGAAGTCGAGATTAAGGCTATGATTCATAGACAAATAATTCGACAACAACGTCGTTACAACGAGCTTACGAAGTTAGGTGATGATTTCGATGCTGCGTCCGAAGAAAATACGAAACTGCGCACGAAATGTGGGATCTGCCGTGATCTCTCCCCACAAAAGCGTCAGTTACTCGACCCGTATAGTGAAGGTCAAAGATGATGTGGCTGGTCAACAATAAATTATGATAGGCTAGAAATTCCAAGTAACTAAAAAGAAAAAAAATAGAAAAAAATGTCAGTAGCTTTTTAAGATGTAACCTGCTGTAGCAGGTATCGGCAAAACTATTTACTATAAAGTTACATATTTGAAAGTTATATTGGTTATATTAGTAATAAAATAAGTTCGTTTACTAGAATTGTACAAATTAAAAAGTACGTTTCTATTTTATAGACTTAACCCATATTATATTGATGGATTTTATTAAACTCTATGAATTCACTCGGCGTTATCGCTGACCTTTTCTTTTAACATGTTTTATCTCGGGTACTTGAAGGTAATTCTCGGGAAGACAACAAGAATTCATGGCCCGCACCTAAATACTTATTTCCATTCAAATGCTTTGTAAAACCTGTATTAAATATAATGACTTGGGACCGATGTAAATTTGATATTTATGAATGGAAATGCTTTTATGATTAAACGACGCGATTTTTATGCGTTGTCTATGATGTGAGTAATGTGCTATCCCTTAACACCAACGAGTCTTCCGCTGTATTGAGTTGTATAAATTTGGGGGTGTTACAAAATCTCTTGCACTTAAAGCCAAGAAGGCACAAAGTGACCATGATAGTTCCTCGGAAAGTGATGACGAGGATTATGCATTGGCGGTGAGAGATTTCAAGAAGTTCTTCAAGAGACGAGGTCAACACGTTAGGCAACCAAACTATGACAAGAAACCATTGTCAAAGAATCGGTTTGTCAAGAACGAAAAAGGTGATAGGAGTTGCTTTAGATGTGGTGATCCAAATCACTTCATTGGTGATTGTCCAAAGCCCGCTCGTGATAAGAACCACATGGCATTCGTTAATGGCGCTTGGAGCGATAGCGGTGAAGATGATGATGACAACCCCAAATAGGAGAAATGTCTTATGGCTCACAATTCTAAAGAGGTACATTCCGAAACCGAATATTATAGCAATGATAGTTCCACTTTAGATGATACTGAATTTGAAGGAAAATATGATAGCTTACACAAACTTAGTCTTAAATTCATAGAAAAGAATAAAACCTTAAAATAAACCAAAACTAAGCTTGAAAATGAGATCAATGAACTTAGGGAGAAATTGGCTAAACTTGAGAAAAACAAAGAGGTTGATTTAGGTTGCTTAAGTTGTGAGAAACTTAGATTAGAGAATGATGATCTCAAGAGCACCTCCATCAAATTGGAAAAGTTCATGAAAGGTACTAGTGCTCTTGATGATATGTTAAACAAACAAGTTCATTCTAAGGAAAAACTTGGTCTAGGTTTTAACTCAAATGAAACCTCAACTAGTGAACCAAAACAAGTCAGGTTTTCACAGAAAACACCTTCTGGACGCGGTTCCACATTGTATGGCGCGGTTCCTTATCACTATGGAACGGCGGCCATAGATAAGGTACCGCGGCCAGAAGTTGAGTTTTGTGAAAATTCTGAACTTTCTGAAAAATCTAAGTTAAATGAAAAACCAAAGCATCTTACTGTTAATAAGGTTCAATTACCCATACTTGACGACAATGCTATTAGTAAGTTCTATAAGCCGTTAAGTAAACCTCTCATGGGAAATAGAAGTTTATCTAGACTATCTTCTACTCCACCTAGAGTACGGAATGAGTCTAAGCCTAGAAGTAGAACGACAACGCCTACAAGAGATAATCAAAACAACTCACGACCTAGAAGTAAAACTCCAACACCTAGAAGGAATAATAATAACTCAAAACCTAGATCAAACACACCTTAGATAAGTAATGAACAACAAAATGGTTACATGAATTACTACCCTCCTCCATTTTGTTCTCCATGGGGAATCCCCACCTCATTCATGCATCCCAACCAAATGCAAGGGATGTTTGGAACTAACAATTTTGGACCCATGAGATATTGGGGACCAAATGTTTGATCTTGTGTGTTGTTACCTAGATATGCTTGGGAATTGATTTGGAGCCCGATGAGTGGATTAAGGATAGTGGATGTTCTAAACACATGACGGGTAATCGAAGTTTGTTCTCGCATTACATAGCATATGATGGAGGTAACGTCACATTCGATAGTAGTCTACGTGGTAATATCATTGGCAAAGGTACGGTTTCTCTTGACTCCATGACCATTGAAAATGTTGAGCACGTAGATAACTTAGGTTTTAACCTTTTAAGTATAGGTCAAATTTGTGATAATAAGTGTAAGGTCATCTTTTCGGAACATGACAGTGAAATCGTAAAAGATGGAAAAGTCATTGGAAAAGGTGTTAGAAAGCATGGGCTTTATGTCATGAAGGTTAATAAGAAGTCAAAAGACAACATATGTCTTGCGACTATAGATGATAGTTCTACTCTTTGGCATAGGAGATTAGGTCACGCTAATATGCGTTTAATTCAATCTTTAGTCTCTAAGGAGTTGGTAAGACACCTCCCCAAGATTAAGTTTGATAGTCACTTTTGTGATGCTTGCAAAGTTGGAAAGCAAGTTCACTCAAGTCACAAAGCCAAGAATTTGGTTTCGACCTCTCGGTGCTTAGAGCTCCTACATATGGATCTCTTTGGACCTTCCGCCATACGGAGTTATGGAGGTAACCTTTATACCCTAGTTATAGTTGATGACTATTCTAGATTCACTTGGACTAGATATTTGGCATCTAAGAATGAATCTTTCGATCACTTCGAAATCTTTAGTCGAAGAATTCAAAATCAACTAGGATGTTCAATTGTTTCTATTAGGACGGATCATGGTAGGGAATTTGATAATGAAGTGCAATTTGGTGCCTTTTGTGAAGCTCATGGTATTACCCATAACTTCTCGGCTCCTCGCACTCCACAATCAAATGGGGTAGTTGAAAGGAAGAACAAGACTCTCCAAGAGATGAGTAGGACGATGTTAAACGAGCAATCTTTGCCTCAAAAGTTTTGGTGGAATGCCGTGGATACATCGACATATATTCTCAACCGAATTCTTATTCGACCTCTCCTAGGAAAGACCCCCTATGAGATTCTTAAAGTTAAGAAACCCTCATTAGAATACTTTAGGGTGTTTGGAAGCAAGTGCTTTATCCTCAACACCAAAGACTACCTTACCAAGTTTGACCCAAAGTCTTACGAAGGTATCCTTTTAGGTTATTCCCAAACTAGTAAGGCCTACATAGTCCTAAATAGAACCTCAGAGGTTATTGAAGAATCACTCAATAATACTTGGCTTTTACACTAAGTATCACAGTTCGTTATAGTTCCGAATCTTTTCGAATTGAAAACCGGTCTAAAGTGCGACTCAATCGTCTTTTGGTGAGTCAAAGGTTTGGTTGATTTGTTTTTAAACTAAATGCAAGTAAATAAAGTGTCGTTGAGTAAATGGAAGTTAAAATATTAATATTGAAATGACGAGTAAAATAATGCATATAAATGTAAAGGTGACAATGGAAAAATACTAATTCACTAAATAAAACTAACACTTGGAAGATTTCAGAAAAATTTCAGAAAAATAAAAAGTACTATAAGAAAGTTATATCGAAAGAAACCAAAACAACCCAAAAAGGTACCCGATCGGAATGTTTTCCGATCGGTTGATCGGAATGTGGACGGAGCAATTCAATCGGAATAGTGGGAAAGTGGGTACCAATCGGAATACGTGGAAACCCCAATCGGAATAATACTCAACTTAACCAAATCGGAATATATAAGAAAGATTAGCAATCGGAAAACACAACAAAGCTTTGATCGGAATAACTAGCAAGCTAGTAATCGGAATGGGCAATCAATGAACCAATCGGAAAGGGGTAAGTGACCGTCGGAATGCTTGTGGTACCAATCTGAATATCAAAGACCTAATCCGATCACTCGATCGGAAAGTGGAGATGGGAGTCGTCGGAATAAGGCAACAATCGGAAAAGGAAGTAACAAACTTTCCTAAAATCAAGGAAATTGGCTAGATGGTGTACCGGTCGGAATATTCCAATCGGAAAGTGGATTTACCACCCTTTCCGAAATCTATGGAAAAAAGAATAAGCTAGGAAATAAGCTAACTTTTATAAGCCAATTCCAAAACTTATAAATCCAAAATACTTAACCGAATCAAATAAGCACTTTAATCAACTTATTTAACTCGAAATCAAGCAACTTTTTAGATCAAACCATAAAAACATAAACTTTTTAATAAAACTTTTTAATGATAAAAATAAGCTAATCATAAAAGTAAGCCAATAAGCTCAAAAGTCTTAAAGCTTAATCAAATGAAAACTTATAAAATGATCAAAAGATTAACTTTTTAGCATGAAATCAATTAGAACAACACGGATCACATGATAATCACACCAAAATCAATCTTAAATCAAAGAAAAGTAGAATGAGATTGAGAGATAAAAGCTTAAAATGGAACTTTATTAATAAAAATAAGCATACAAAAGTGTTAATCTTGAAAGATTAAAAGTAAAAGATAAACTAGTGAGAGAAAGTTTAAGACTTTCTCTCTCTAAAAACTAAAAAGTGAAAAATTAACTAAAAACACTAACTTCCCTCCTAATGACTCTTAGGAGGGTATTTATAGGGAAGGGGTGCATGTGTTGCATCTTCTCTCTTGTTTTCTTCACGTTTTCTCGACTCGACTTTAATTCTTCGTCTTTGTCGTCTCGGGATTTGAACTTGTCTTTTTAATTTTCTTCTCCTATTAGACTTAAGTTCTTCGACTTCGTTAAACTTCCGTCTTTTGACTTTTTCTTCGATAAATCTTCAGAATAGGTCTTAGACTTCCGTTCTTTTTGCACTCTTGATCTTTTGACTTCGTCTTTTTCCCGTTTTCTTCAATAAAAGCCCGTGAAAGCCCGTGTTTTCTTCCTTTTTCATATTTTGGTCCTAAAACACAATAAAAACACAAACCACGCATAATTCCGACTTTTACGACATAAATCACACGTTTTGGTCTTGTTATTATTGGAAATAAGTGGTAAAAGGATAAGTGTTTTCACACTTATTAAATCCCCTACACTTGACCATTGCAATGCCCTCATGCAATGCATTAATTTTAAAGCACGGTTAACATTTTCCATCATAAATAACCCACCTTGGCCTTTATTAAATACTAAACATAAAAGATAGAAATAAGTAAAGAAATTTAAAACTTACATTGGGTTTTGGCGGCCATGAACATTTATCATCCTCAAGTTTCACGTTCCCCATACCAAGCTTAAAAACGAGATCATTGTTATTATAAGTTAGCAAACTATCACAAATTTATGTGGGCCAATTATTCACTTAGACTCCCTTATTCCTAGGTGTATCTCTTATATTTTATTTTTGTCTTGAATGATCACGAGGATACATTGTTTGACTTATTTCGATAGTTATTTAGTCCAAAAATAAGGTGAACGATTTAATCAATAGTTAGCTAAAGGACCAAATCTTTTAAAACTGCTTCTCGGGATATTAGAAAGTTCATATCTTGACATAACTTGGTTCGCGATTTGAGACCTTTCTCGGGCCGGTATTTGGCAGCGACTTCATACTTCGAATCTTCGAGAGACGTTCTTGAAATTATGGTCTTCTCTTCATAATAGGAATTTCTTCACTTGAAGTTTTTGAGAGATTCTTCATCTTTGGACCACGACTTCTTCATTTTTCTCCAATCTTTATTTTGGACTTTGATATACAACGATCCGCCTCCTTTTAGGACTTGGATCTATTTATCCTCATACCTTGTTAGGGTCTTTTCGGATAGACTTCTCCATGACTTTTGGGGAGTTCTTGCTTTTCGTCGTGTGTCTTGATCCTTCATATTGATTTTTGATAAATGATTCTTCACATCACTTTTGGATCTTTAGCAACAAAATGTAGCCCTCATGCCTTGTTAGGGCCTTTTCGGACTCGCCAATCTTCGCGCCCCGCTTCATAAGTTATGCCTTGGCTATGAACTCTCGTCATTACCGAGCAACTTTTAAACGATCTGGGGCTAGAAGCTAAGTAACCTTTTAAATCGTACAACCCTACTTATTAGCAGATAATTTATTAAGCAAGTGGAGGGAGAATAGGCTCATAATTAACTCACATAAATTCACGAAAGAATACCAAACTTATAATTGACTCTATCATCTCTCGTTCTCCACAGTTTAAAATCTCAAGGAATGAGACTCGTGAGTCGCCTATAGGATCTTGCAAATTCTTAGACTTTTTCAAGTTTAGAAATCGCGTTTTAAAGTTCCCTTGATAAACGACTCTCTAGGATCAATTATAGGAACTTGCGAAAAGTTCTTGTTCTTAACCCGTGAGAGTTAAGACTTTCGCGTTTTATAGCTCCCTATATAAAAGCCTAGCAAAACTTGCCTTAAACACGTTAAGGATACTAGCTAGAGTAAACTTAGGCAAGTAAACTCGGGTTGAGTCAAAATGTTCACGACTAAGAAAAATCTAGAACCACTTTATTAAAAATTTATTCTAGCAACGGAAAGAAAATAAACATATCAAAGGCAAACACAACTATACAACTAGGCCAAAATCGATTAAAAATTTTGAAAAATGTCGAAAAATCAAATTTTCCGGTTAAAATGAGGGCAAATTCATGGAAAAGACCACTTACTTCGATAGAAGTCCCCCCTACACTTGAGATAAACATTGTCCTCAATGTTTAAGCATGTGGAAGTAAACTCCCCTACACTTACTTTGTTTAAAAAGTAAGACTTGATCACCAACGTGGAACTCTCGGTTCTTGATTTTAGCATCGTGGATCATCTTCGTCTTCTCCTTGTAGATCAGCGAGTTCTCATAAGCTTCATTCCTCAGTTCATTTAGCTCGTTGAGTTGAACTTTGCGATGATCACCGGCTTTAATGATGTCGAAGTTCGCCCACTTCAAGGCCCAGTGCGCCTTATGTTCCAGCTCGATGGGTAGGTGGCAGGCTTTCCCGTACACAAGACGATAGGGTGTACAACCAATCGGGGTCTTGTAAGCAGTACGAAAAGCCCACAGAGCATCATCTAACTTATCGGCCCACGCGGCGCGATGCTCTCCCACAGTACGCTCCAAAATTCTCTTCAAGCCACGATTGGAAATTTCGGCTTGCCCATTGGTTTGGGGATGATAGGCGGTGGAAAGACGGTGATTGACACCATACTTTGCCATGACTCGTGCAAATTGATCGTTGCAAAAATGAGTCCCGCGGTCACTGATGATAGCACGAGGAACGCCAAATCGAGCGAAAAGCTGCTTCAAAAAGTTCACAACCACCCTCGCATCATTCGTAGGAAGAGCCTTGGCTTCAACCCATTTAGAGACGTAGTCGACGGCGACGAGGATGTACTTGTTCCCTTTGGATGATGGAAATGGCCCCATAAAGTCGATGCCCCATACATCAAAGATTTCACATTCCTGTATGAAATTTTGAGGCATCTCATCCTTATGTGTGATCTTGCCTTGACGTTGGCAAGCATCACAATGCTTAACCATTTCGTGAGCGTCACGATAAATGGTGGGCCAGTAGAATCCAGAATCAAACACTTTCTTAGCGGTGTAGTTGGGACCAAAGTGACCACCGGTGGGTCCTTTGTGGCAAGCTTGGAGGATATCGAAAGCGGCCGGTCCGTCAACACATCGACGAATAATCAGATCAGCACACTGTTTGAATAGATAAGGGTCATCCCAAAAGTAAGTCTTAACATCGTTCAAGAACTTCTTCTTTTGTTGGGATGTTAACCCTTGGATGAGAATACCACCCGCTAAGTAATTTGCAATGTCTGCAAACCACGGGGTGCCATCAAGGTTGAGATTTATGGACATTAGAGTCTCCAGGGGGAAAGAGTCATTGATCTCTTTGTTCGGATGATCCCCCTGATATGGATCCTCAAGTCGACTCAAATGATCCGCGGCCAGGTTTTCGGCTCCCTTCTTGTCATGAATTTCAATGTTGAATTCTTGAAGGAGCAAAACCCAGCGAAGAAGTCTTGGCTTAGAATCGTTCTTAGTCATCAAGTACTTCAACGCGGAATGGTCCGTGTATACGATGGTGGTGGATAAAACAAGATAGGGGCGAAATTTCTCAAAAGCATAGACAACAGCTAAAAGCTCTTTTTCGGTTGTCGTATAATGCAATTGAGCCCCCGTCATTGTTTTGCTAGCATAGTGGATTGGTTGGAAGTGTTTATGCACACGTTGGCCCAAAACCGCACCAATAGCAAAGTCGCTAGCATCGCACATCAATTCAAAAGGCAGTTCCCAATTTGGGGTAACCAAGACCGGTGCCTTAGTTAGCTTATCCTTGAGAAGATTGAAGGCTTCGAGACACTCTTTAGAAAAGATAAAGGGAGTATCTTTTTCCAAGAGGTGGGTCATCGGGCGAGCGATTTTTGAGAAATCCTGAATGAATCTACGATAGAAGCCCGCATGACCCAGAAAGCTTCTCACACCCTTCACGGTTGAAGGTGGAGGTAATTTGGCTATGACATCTACTTTAGCACGGTCAACTTCAAGACCGGCTTTAGAGATTTTGTGTCCTAGCACAATGCCTTCTTTTACCATAAAATGGCATTTTTCCCAATTCAGAACAAGGCGAGTGTCTTCGCACCGCTTAAGCATACGTTCCAAATTGGCAAGGCAAGCAGAGAAGGAATCCCCGAAGACCGAGAAATCATTCATGAAGACTTCCATGGTTTGTTCAACCAAATCATGGAAGATAGCCAACATGCACCTTTGGAAAGTCCCGGGGGCATTGCATAAGCCAAAAGGCATTCTTTTATAAGCAAATGTGCCATAGGGACAAGTGAATGTTGTCTTCTCTTGATCTTGGGGATCGATGGGTATTTGAAAATAACCCGAGAAACCATCCAGAAAGCAGTAATATTCATTACCAGCTAGACGTTCAAGCATTTGGTCCATAAAAGGTAGAGGGAAATGATCCTTTCTCGTGGCATCATTGAGTTTGCGGTAGTCTATACAAACTCTCCACCCAGTAACGAGACGGGTAGGAATTAACTCGTTGTTTGCATTTGGCACAACGGTGATTCCGCCTTTCTTAGGCACACAATGGACTGGACTAACCCAAGGTGAATCCGAAATAGGGTAAATCATACCCGCATCAAGAAGTTTGATAACCTCTTTTTTGATGACTTCATGTATTTTAGGATTCACCCTTCGTTGGCTTTGAATTGTGGGCTTAAAGTCGTCCTCCATGAGAATTTTATGTGTGCAAAAGTGAGGATCAATTCCACGGATGTCGGAGATTTTCCAAGCGATAGCTCTTTTATGCTTCTTCAACACAGCGACAAGGCGTTCTTTTTCGTCTTCTTGCAGATCCTTTGCGATGATGACCGGTAGCTTCTCGTCGTCTTCCAGGAAAACGTACTCAAGATGAGGAGGTAGGTCCTTAAGCTCAAGAGTAGGAGGATCCTCAATAGATGGTGAAACTAACGATGGATCATCATTAGGCACCTCTTTAGGAGCAGGAGGAGAGAATGGGTCCTTATTGAGAAGTCTCTCAATAGTACTAATGTCTTCATCCCAATTTGTGGACAAATTATCATACTTAATATCGAGAGGACCCAAACTAGCTTCGAAGTCATCCAAATCACTTTCTCCAAAAGGAGTCAATGCTGGGGCAATTGAGGCAACGGTCTCAACATTGGGTAGAGAAGAAAGAGTACTTTTGCAAGCATCATGAAAATGTTCTTCACAAGCCTCATCGAGAACGTCAATAGCATTAACACTCTCATACGAATAAGGTTGCTTAGAAATCTTACCCATGTTGAAGACAATTTGATCGTCACCAACTCTCATGATGATTTCGCCTGCGGCTACATCAATGAGAGTGCGACCGGTCCTCAGAAATGGACGTCCAACGATTAATGGAACACGGGGATCCATCTCGTAGTCAACGACAACAAAATCCGCCGGGAAGGTGAATTTGTCGACGCCAACAAAGACATCTTCGGCTATCCCCACTGGATAAGCAACCGTGCGGTTGGCTAATTCCAAAGTCATTTTGGTGGGGACTAGCTCGGGGAGAGATAATTGCTTCCAAACACTTAAAGGCATTAAGTTTATACTGGCACCTAGATCGGCTAGGGCCATGCAATTCTCTACTCCCGGGAAGTTGCAAGGAATCAAGAAGCGACCCGGATCACCAAGTTTGGTGGGCAATTGCCTTAAAAGCACTGCGGAGCAGTTCTCATTAAGTTGGGTCTGAGCAATGTCAAGAAGCTTTTCTTTATCACTTAAAAGATCTTTAAACATCTTAGCGTATTTGGGCATGTGAGCGAGAGCCTCGGCAAAGGAGATGTTAAAATTCAATTGTTTGAACATTTTAAGGAAGTTCGAAACCTGAATATCATCCTTGCTCTTTTGCTTCTCTTTCCTCAACCTTGAGGGATAAGGTATATTAGATGAAGAAGAAGGCTTTAAGGGAATAGGATCACTCACAACCACGGGTGGTGGGGAAATGGGGATAGAAGGTGAAGGAGGTGAAGAAAGTTGCTCTTTTTCCTTGTTCACAATCACCGGTGGAGGTGTAGGAAGCTCGGGTTCCATATAACCTTTTCCACTACGAGTGGTGATTGCTTTCATCTCCCCCCTTGGATTCGCAACGGTATTACTCGGAAGAGTACCCGAAGAAGGGGGTTGATTACTTTGGATGAGCGAACCAATCATATCACGAAGGTGAAGAGCTTGATTGTTAAAAGAGTTTTGCATGTTGGCATTAATATCATTGCTGTGTTTGGCCATGTCATTCCTTAGCTCGGCTCGAATATCGCTCCCTTGTTTCACCATGTCATTCTTCAAGTTGACAAATTGACTCTGAAGATTCGTCACCATCTCACGATTAGTCTTCATGAACGTCTCGACGTCTTGGTTTACGGACATCGGTTGATTGAGAGGTGGAGGTTGAGAATTTCTTTGAGTTGGGTATGGGTTTCTTTGGGATTGATATTGATTTTGAGCACGAGTTTGGGATTGGTTGTTGCGGTTGTAGCTTTGTTGTTGGTTTTGGTTTGCAGGAGGGAAACCAGGAGGAGCAAGATAATTGTTGGAACGATAACTTAGCAAGCCACGATCTCCTTGAGGGCGTGCTTGATAGCCTCCCGTGGGATAAGTGCCGTAAGCTGCGTTAACGTTTTCAGAATAATTGCCTTGGGTAGAAGGACAATCATTATAAGAGTGAGGGCCGCCACATGTGTCACAAGAAATAGCAACGGCTTTAGCTTGTTGAAAATGGTTTGTGGCCATGGCCATGAAATTCTTGTTCATTTCAGCAAGTTGTCGAGAAATTTCAGACATTTCAGGATTGGAAAAAGAAGAAGAAACATTGACTCTCGAGTTAGATCTTGAGGATGCAGATGAATCCCAATTCTTGTGGTGAGTAGTCATGTTTTCAATCAACTCTCGACACTCCTCCGGTCTCCTTTTCATAAAAGTACCACCGGCGGCGGCATTGATCGTGTCACGATCACGAAAAGTGAGACCATTGTAGAAGGTGTCAATAAGAGTGACGGGGAGCATATTGTGATTAGGACAGCGGTCGATCAAATCATTGTAGCGTTCCCAAGCATCGAAAAGCGATTCATCATTCTCTTGCATAAATCCACTGATTTGGTTACGAAGGCTAGTGACCATGGATGGGGGAAAGTAGCGCGATAAAAAGCGTTGAGTCATGTCATTCCACGTATGAATAGAATTCTTAGGAAGACGGTCAAACCATTTTTCGGCATGGTGAGAAAGTGAGTGTGGAAAGAGTTGAAGGCGAAGGTCATCCATAGAAACACCGGGGCACTTCATGCTTTGGGTAATGGTAATGAATTTGTCGAGGTGTTTGTTGGCATCATCATCCGGAATTCCACGAAACGGATTCGTTTGCACTTGTTGTATCATATGATGCTTCAACGAAAACTCCTGAGCCGTGACGTGCATTGGCGCAATCGGGCCTCCGCGTCCGTTCATGGTGGGTTGGCACAATTCCTCCATGGTTCGTAAATCAGGTAGAAGGACATTGTTGTTGTTGTTGTTGTGGTTGTTATTCAAATTATTTTGAGGTGGGTGATTATTGTTGTTGTTAACACCAGCCATATCTAAATCTTCACGATTCTCGGGCTCAGAATAGTTTGTAGATCTAGTACGCATGCACCTGCAGAAGAAAAATATACACAAGGAATATCTATATAATCTTTTTGGTTTTTATAGGTTTTTTTAATGTTTTTGTATTTTTGAAGAGTTTTATATTTTTTAGGGATTTTTGGAAATTTTTAGCAAAGAAAATAACGTTCAAAGAACGGATCCCAAAATTCAATGCGTCTCTCACTAGAAACCGTTTATCTTAACGAAAAGAGCCGGCAGCGGCGCCATTTAATACTTGGCTTTTACACTAAGTATCACAGTTCGTTATAGTTCCGAATCTTTTCGAATTGAAAACCGGTCTAAAGTGCGACTCAATCGTCTTTTGGTGAGTCAAAGGTTTGGTTGATTTGTTTTTAAACTAAATGCAAGTAAATAAAGTGTCGTTGAGTAAATGGAAGTTAAAATATTAATATTGAAATGACGAGTAAAATAATGCATATAAATGTAAAGGTGACAATGGAAAAATACTAATTCACTAAATAAAACTAACACTTGGAAGATTTCAGAAAAATTTCAGAAAAATAAAAAGTACTATAAGAAAGTTATATCGAAAGAAACCAAAACAACCCAAAAAGGTACCCGATCGGAATGTTTTCCGATCGGTTGATCGGAATGTGGACGGAGCAATTCAATCGGAATAGTGGGAAAGTGGGTACCAATCGGAATACGTGGAAACCCCAATCGGAATAATACTCAACTTAACCAAATCGGAATATATAAGAAAGATTAGCAATCGGAAAACACAACAAAGCTTTGATCGGAATAACTAGCAAGCTAGTAATCGGAATGGGCAATCAATGAACCAATCGGAAAGGGGTAAGTGACCGTCGGAATGCTTGTGGTACCAATCTGAATATCAAAGACCTAATCCGATCACTCGATCGAAAAGTGGAGATGGGAGTCGTCGGAATAAGGCAACAATCGGAAAAGGAAGTAACAAACTTTCCTAAAATCAAGGAAATTGGCTAGATGGTGTACCGGTCGGAATATTCCAATCGGAAAGTGGATTTACCACCCTTTCCGAAATCTATGGAAAAAAGAATAAGCTAGGAAATAAGCTAACTTTTATAAGCCAATTCCAAAACTTATAAATCCAAAATACTTAACCGAATCAAATAAGCACTTTAATCAACTTATTTAACTCGAAATCAAGCAACTTTTTAGATCAAACCATAAAAACATAAACTTTTTAATAAAACTTTTTAATGATAAAAATAAGCTAATCATAAAAGTAAGCCAATAAGCTCAAAAGTCTTAAAGCTTAATCAAATGAAAACTTATAAAATGATCAAAAGATTAACTTTTTAGCATGAAATCAATTAGAACAACACGGATCACATGATAATCACACCAAAATCAATCTTAAATCAAAGAAAAGTAGAATGAGATTGAGAGATAAAAGCTTAAAATGGAACTTGATTAATAAAAATAAGCATACAAAAGTGTTAATCTTGAAAGATTAAAAGTAAAAGATAAACTAGTGAGAGAAAGTTTAAGACTTTCTCTCTCTAAAAACTAAAAAGTGAAAAATTAACTAAAAACACTAACTTCCCTCCTAATGACTCTTAGGAGGGTATTTATAGGGAAGGGGTGCATGTGTTGCATCTTCTCTCTTGTTTTCTTCACGTTTTCTCGACTCGACTTTAATTCTTCGTCTTTGTCGTCTCGGGATTTGAACTTGTCTTTTTAATTTTCTTCTCCTATTAGACTTAAGTTCTTCGACTTCGTTAAACTTCCGTCTTTTGACTTTTTCTTCGATAAATCTTCAGAATAGGTCTTGGACTTCCGTTCTTTTTGCACTCTTGATCTTTTGACTTCGTCTTTTTCCCGTTTTCTTCAATAAAAGCCCGTGAAAGCCCGTGTTTTCTTCCTTTTTCATATTTTGGTCCTAAAACACAATAAAAACACAAACCACGCATAATTCCGACTTTTACGACATAAATCACACGTTTTGGTCTTGTTATTATTGGAAATAAGTGGTAAAAGGATAAGTGTTTTCACACTTATTACTCAACGTAACCTTTGATGAAACCCCTCCATCACCCAAGACACCACCATTGGTTGATGATGACTTGGATGAATTAGAAGTAGTTAAAGCCAAAGAGGTTAGAAAAATAGGAGTTGAAGACCTTAGTGTTGAAAAGGAAGTAAACATTAAGGAGTCTAGGGATCATACTCTCAATAATGTCATTGGTGACTTAAATCAAAGGACCCTAAGATCTCAAGTCCAAAACCAAAGCAACTTCTTTTGTTTTGTCTCCTTGATTGAACCAAAGAATGTTAAAGAAGCTTTGACAGATGAGAGTTGGGTCATTGCGATGCAAGAAGAATTGAATCAATTCGTTGCCAATGATGTTTGGGAACTTGTTCCTCCACCTAGAAGTTCTACCATTATAGAAACCAAATGGGTATTTAGGAATAAGCTAGATGAGAATGGTGTTGTGTCTCGTAACAAGGCTAGACTTGTAGTTCAAGGCTATAATCAACAAGAAGGGATTGATTATGACGAGACATATGCACCGGTAGCTAGATTAGAATCAATTAGAATCCTTTTAGCCTACGCTTGTGCCTTAGATATTAAGCTTCAACAAATGGATGTAAAGAGTGCATTTCTTAACGGTTTGATCAATGAGGAGGTATATGTGGCTCAACCTCCCAGCTTCATTGATTTTGAGAAACCGGACCATGTTTACAAGCTTAAGAAAGCACTTTATGGACTCAAACAAGCACCCAAAGCTTGGTATGATAGACTTAAAGCGTTTCTTGTTAAACATGAGTATACCATGGGTATGGTAGACAATACACTCTTTACAAAGAAGAAAGGTCCTCACCTCATAATCGTACAAATATATGCTGATGACATTATATTTGGCTCAACTTGTCAAGAATTGTGTGATGACTTTGCCAAAATCATGCATGATGAGTTTGAAATGAGTATGATGGGAGAACTTAACTTCTTTCTAGGACTCCAAATTAAATAAATGGACGATGGTATTTTCTTTAGTCAATCTAAGTACGCTAAAGAAATGCTAAAAAATTTGGATTAGAAGAATCTAGACCAATGAAGACCCCTATGGCCTCGGATACTAAACTCACCGTAGATGATGATTGTGAGTCGATAGACAACACCAAATATAGAGGTATGATTGGTAGTTTGTTGTACCTAACGGCAAGTCGACCGGATATCATGTTTAGTGTTTGCCTTTGTGCTCGCTTCCAAGAGGCTCCCAAAACCTCTCACCTTGAAGCGGTTAAGCGTATCTTCTGATACATTAAAGGCACTATACATTTAGGATTATGGTATCCTAAAGGGACCGACGTAGAAACCATTGTCTACGCGGACTCGGATCATGCGGGAGACTATGTGGACCGGAAAAGCACTAGTGGAGTTTGTACCTTCATGGGTTGTTGTTTAACTTCTTGGTTCTCCAAGAAACAAACCGCTCTTGCGATATCCACCACGGAAGCCGAGTATGTGAGTGCCGATAAAGCATGCCAACAAGCTCTGTGGATGAAGCAAGCGCTTGTTGATTACGGGATTTCTCTTGATGATGTTCCCATCATGTGCGATAATAAAGGCGCTATAGACCTAAGCAAGAATCCCGTGCAACATTCGCGAACCAAACACATAGAAATTAGACACCATTTCCTTAGGGATAATGTTCAAAAGGGGAACATTACTATTGAAAAGGTTCCCTCCGAGGACAACTTAGCCGATATCTTCACTAAGCCACTTAAGAGGGAACCTTTTAATTACTTGAGTCCTTGAGTCGTTTAAAATTCCTTTGAAAAATCTTCTCATCTCCTTTTCAAAACTCACAAAGTCTCTTTCAAAAATGGTTGAGAAATTCGTTTGACATTGTTAATTCAATCTAAAAACGATTTTTCATAGATTCTCGCTATTAATATAGAGCTTACATAATTCATATGTATGATTCTCTCAAACATAGCAAGAACAAGATTGAATCATGGAGGATCATTGTGTCATGACTTAAGGTCTTGTCTTACACACCTCCTACATTGATTTTTTAATCCATGTATTTTGGTAAAATCTCTATTTGGTAAGTTTGCATATATTTTCTTTGTCTATCTTTGCTTTTAAGCACATCCCTATGATAAGTTAGACTAGAAAAAATAAGATTTGCTGAAAAATCTTTCTCCAAACACCAAACCCTGCTTCTGCAGGCGGTTCCATAAGTGAGCCGCGGTATCTTATTGATAAGGTACCGCCACCATAAATAAGGAACCGCCTACAGTGGCCTTCCTTTTCGGGTTTTTGTCTGAAACTCCAGATTTGCTCCAACCTTTTTGAGAATCTTTGTTTCAAACCCTTTGACCACCCCAAAAATACCCTAAGCCTTCCCTATTTAAACCATAAGCATTTTGCATTACTTCACATCCAAAATATCTTATTCTCCCAATGAAAGCCTTGAATCTCCTCCATTTTCTCCAATTGCTTTCAAACCAAACCCACCCAAGAACACTCTTAATCACATTTCTCCTACCAAGAATGTTGATTGTGGAACTTCCTTTCTTCCACCACCACCCTTTAGTGTTCTTCCTCCTTCTCATGATAATGTCATGAACCATGGAACATATTGTCATTGTTGTCAATATTAACATCTTGCTATGGCACACATCTATGAGGAGTTGAGCTACATCAAGAGTCTCTTAATCAAGCCTCCTCTTCACTTTGATTATGAGATCTACAACAAGCCACCACCACCACCCTCCGCTATTACCTTGTCTTTCATATAAGCATTGATTGCTTATCCTCAAGACACCAAATTCAAGCAAATCTTAGAATTCTAGAATAACTAGGATTAGATTTATGCTTTTGGTTTGTTTTTTTTTTTGCATACTTCTTTGTATGATGTTTCTTTAGTAACCTATCTTGGATCTTTGTCTTTGTGTTTTCTTCTCTTTTAATTTTTTTGTGACCTATTGCTATATATTGTTGGTTGTTTCTTTTGTTCAACTAACCCTTCTATGTAGCTTGTCACCATATCTCGATTCCCCGGTGCCCTAAGCTAGGGGGAGTAAGCACCAAGAGGGAGTCTTTGCAAAGTCCGTTTCTTCAACACCGGCTTACGCAACCTTTTTGCTTCAACAAAGGGGGAGAAATGAATAAACTCGTCTTCAAAAATCTTGTTTTTGTGTGATTGAGTTTATGTATTGTCGGAATCAAAAAGGGGGAGATTGTTAATACAATAATGACTAAAAACGTTACTTGCATTTTTTGGTCTCGCTTAGTTTTGATTACGACACTATGTAAAAACAAGCATTTACGAAAACAACGAAAAACGAATTCTTGAGTTCAAGTATTTTTCATTTTACCCATTTTCACTTAAGGTATGGATAAACAAGTACTAACCTTAATCAAGTGATCAAGTGATTTAATCTTTTCTTAAAACTCACTTTTTATTAAATGTGACAAGTTTTTATTAAACTTTATTTTTAAGAAAATGTTTTATTAAATTAATTATTTGAAATTTGAAAATGGCATATTCTTATTCTGTTAAGAATATCCTTTCAGGATATTTTTTATACCTAGATAAGACCTTCACCACTAAAGGACAAAAAGGAGCGGAGTCTAGTCCGGCGGTACCTTAGCGCCTAGGCGGTACCTTATCGATAAGGTACCGCGGGCTGTGATAAGGTACCGCGGGCAGATATAGCCGTTGGCTCCTTTATCCTTTAAATAGTGGACCATTCTCAGCTTTTCACCTCACCTCTTTTGCACATTCATTTCCAGATTCAAACCCCTTCTTTAATCACTCAAATCTTTGATCATTAGTTTGATTATTACTTGTTTAAGAAGTGAATCTTGTTCTTTCATCACTTCCTCTCCAAGTGCAAAGAGAAGAACACTATCCTAGTGAAGTGTTGAGTCCACCACCAAAGATCCATTGAAGATCAATTTTTATATACTTGTAGTTGTGTCATAGTTGTGAAGATCCAAGTAGTTGTGTCTATTTGGAAGTTGTGTATGTACTAAGTATAATTGTGTAGATTGGTCCTAGCTACGATCAGGGCTCGACTTTTAGCTTAGAGTCGGAAATTGGGTAAGCGACGTGTACGGTTTTCTCCACCATAAGGAGCTTGTTGTGTAGTGAACTCTCGAGTAAGGAGTACTCGAGGAGTGGAGTAGGAACGAGGAGTGAGCTTCGTTGCCGAACCACTATAAATCCTTGGTGTTCGGTTTGATCTTTCTTTACCCTTAACTCTTTACATTCTTTATTCTTTTTGCATATACATGTGTTAATATTAGATTAGCTACACTATCATTCTTTATTATTTGTGGATATATTTTTGTTAGTATTAGTTTAGCTACACTATCATTGTTCATATTGTCCATAAGAAGATTTCACATATTTCCTCAAGCCTAAGTTTTTTGAAAAAGGATTTTTGGAAACCATATTTTAACAAGTAAATATAAGAAACTATTCAACCCCCCCCCCCCTTCTAGTTTCTACATTCAGCATAACACTTCTTCAGGTTAGACACATTAAAGATAGAGTGTACCCGACTCAGATGCTGGGGCAACTCTAAACGATAAGCTACCTCCCTGATCCTGGCTATTACTTTGAAAGGGCCAACATAACATGGATTCAGTTTTCTACGTTTGCCAAAGCGTACAACACCCTTCCAAGGTGATACCTTGAGCATAACACGGTCACCTACTTCAAATTGCATAGGTTTGCGTTTCAGGTCCGCGTAGCTCTTATGTCGGTCGCGAGCAGCTTGAATTCTTTGCTTAATGAGGACGATCTTGTCTGTAGTCTCCTGGATTAGTTCTGGTCCAGTGAGCTGAAATTCACCTACTTCTGCCCAGCACACAGGTGAACGGCATTTGCGACTGTACAGTGCTTCAAAAGGGGCAGCCTTAATACTTGCGTGATAACTGTTGTTGTAGGAGAATTCCACTAAAGGGATGTGGTCAACCCATCCATTTAAAAAATCAATCACACATGCCCGTAGCATGTCCTCTAGAGTCTGGATGGTTCGTTCACTTTGACCATTAGTCTGTGGATGATAAGCAGTGCTCATGTCTAAATTGGTACCTAATAACTGAATTTTAGTTAATTAAAAAGGTTGTTGCTTTTGCAAGATCTTTCTTCGCGTTGCTCGTACCCAATTAAGTTTGTCATTTTTTCGTTCTCGGTATCTTCTCGAATTGATCACGGTTCAAAGTGGAATTGTTGTAATTGGTGACTAAAAGGGGAAGCTTTTGATCTATATCTACTTAAAAGGTAAGTGTGTGAAGTAATAAAATTAAGCTAAAAGCAATTAATGAAAATAAAACTTGAATTAAGAATAAACAGTAAAATACCTTAACTCAGAAAAACTGTTGATTCGGAATATTAGCTTCGTTCGGAATACTTGCTTATTCGGAATAATTTAGACAAAAATCTTCATCCGGAATATAACCTTTATTCGGAATATCTTGCTTCATGCTGAATAAAACCTTTATCCGGAATAATCTTAAAACAAAGCGTTCATTCGGAAAACTCCTTCATTCGGAATATATGTTGATGCGGAATAAGTGCTTGATCCGGAATATATTAGCTCATGCGGAATATTGCTTTACTCGGAATACTTGACTCATTCGGAAAGTAGCTTCATTCGGAATACCCTACTGATCCGGAATAAAAACGTTTATTCGGAATAAAGAGTTTGGTTCGGAATAAATGATAAAAAGGCTTCGTTCGGAATATTCAACTGATGCGGAATAAAGAAAACTAGGTGCTCATTCGGAATGTGTTGCTCATTCGGAATAACTGAAAACTGCTCATCCGGAATGTTTATTCGGAATACTCAAAGGAAAAACTGATCCGGAATAAATCTGTTGGTTCGGAATAACTAGAACAAAAGACTCATTTGGAATAATAAAAACTAAAATGTTGGTTCGGAAAACTTTGTTCATCCGGAATTTTGCTTCATACGGAATAATTTAAACAAAGACCTTGGTTCAGAAAGAAAGCTTCATTCGAAATCTGGGAAATTTAACTGTCCGAAGAACATGGGAATAATAACAACACGAATTTAACCAAAATCCACCAAGTTTTTAACCAAAACTTAAACCAATTTAACCACTAATCATTTACTAATGATAAACATCAAACCAAATCAACAAAAACTCAAAACCCACTTGTTTTTGAAGATCAAAACCAATAAAATAAAAGCTTAGAACTAGAGAATCAAATAGAAAAGGTAGAAAAAGATAAAAAGGAAACTTGATATTGAAAGATTAAGGTTTAACAAACAAAATGAAAGATTAAACTTACAACATTATGAAGGAAATCAAAGGAAATAAAAATCACCAATCTCCTTAAGGGAGTTGGTTTCCTACGAAACAGGAAAAGAAATAACTGAAAAATGAACTCATGCTCAAATTTGTGAAGGAGGTCTCTATTTATAGGCCTTGGTTTGGTTTGGTGAGTGGGCATTCTCCCTTTCTTTTTGTCTTCTCGTCTTTTCAGAAAAGTTGACGTTTTCGACTTCGATTCGGGATTTGTCGACGAATAAATTCAACTCGTCTTTAATTTCTTCATTTAATAGACTTGAGTTCTTCGACATATTTAAATCTTCCATCTTTGGTCATTTTCTTCGATAAATCTTCAAATAGGCCCATTGACTTCAAATCTTTTGCATCTCTTGGACTATACACTTCGTCTTTTCGTCTTTTTCTTCGATAAAACCCGTGCAATCCCATGTTTTCTTCAATATTTATCCGGTTGGCTCTAAAAACACAACAAACACACAAACCACGCATAATTCCAAACAAATGACATTAAATACGCGTTTTGGTCTCGTTTTAGCAAGCAATAAGTGGTAAAAGGATGGGTGTTTTCACACCTATCAAATCCCCTACACTTAACCATTGCCATGCCCTCATGCAATGCTTAGTTTCAAAGCACATATTACATTTCTCATCATAAATAACCTACCTTGGCCTTTATTAAATTCAAAACACTAAGGAAACCAAAAGAACAAAACAAGTAAAGTATTCAAAGACTTACATTGGGGTTTTAGGTTGTCATGAATGTTCATCATTCTCAAGTTTCACGTTCCCCATACCAAGCTTAAAAACGAGATCATTCTTATTATAACTTAGTAAACTAACACGAACTCATGTGGCCCAATTATTCACTTAGACTCCCTTATTCCTAGGTGTATCTCTTATATTTTATTGTTGTCTTGAATGATCACGAGGATGCATTGTTTGACTTATTTCGATAGTTATTTAGGCTGAAAACAAAGTGGGATGATTTAATCAATAGTTAGCTAAACGACAAAATCTTTTAAAACTGCTTCTTGGGACCTCATAAAGTTCATATCTTGGCATAACTCGCTTCACGATTTGAGACCTTTCTCGGACCGATATTTGGCAGCGACTTCATACTTCAAATCTTTGAGAGACGTTCTTGAAATTATGGTCTTCTCTTTATAATAGGAATTTCTTCACTTGAAGTTTTGAGAGATTCTTCATATTTGGATCACGACTTCTTCCTCTCCAATCTTTATTTTGGACTTTGATATACAACGATCCGCCTCCTTTTAGGACTTGGATCTATTTTTCCTCATACCTTGTTAGGGCCTTTTTGGATAGACTTCTCCATGAGCTTTTGGGGAGTACTTGCTTTTCGTCGTGTGTCTCGATCCTTCATATTGACTTTCGATAAATGATTCTTCACATCACTTTTGGATCTTTAGCAACAAAATGTAGCCCTCATGCCTTGTTAGGGCCTTTTCTGACTCGCCAATCTTCGCATCCCGCTTCAATAAGTTATGCCTTGGCTATGAACTCTAATTAATACCGAGCAACTTTTAAACGATCTTGGGCTAGAAGCTAAGTAACTTTTCAAATCGTACAACCTTATTTATTGCAGATAAATTTATTAGCAAGCGATGGGAGAATAGGCTTATTTTCAACTCACATAAATTCACGAAAGAATACCAAACTTATAACTGACTCTATCATCTCTCGTTCTCCACAGTTTTAAAATCTCAAGGAATGAGACTCGTGGATGCTTAACCAATTAAATCAAAGTTTTGGGTTTTTGAGTCATCTATAGGATCTTGCAAATTCTTAGACTCTTTCAAGTTTAGAATTCGCATTTTAAAGTTCCCTTGATAAACGACTCTCTAGGATCAATTATAGGAACTTGAAAAAAGTTCTTGTTCTTAACCCGTTAGAGTTAAGACTTTCGCGTTTTAAAGTTCCCTATATAATAGCCTAGCAAAACTTGATTTAAACACGTTAAGGATACTAGCTAGAGTAAACTTAGATGAGTAAACTCGGGTTGAGTCAAAAGATTCACGACTATGAAAAATTTTAAAACCACTTTATTAAACTTTATTTTAGCAAGGAAATAAAATAACCATAACAAAGCAAAATACAATTATACAATTAGGGCAAAATAGATTAAAAATTTTGAAAAATTTCCAAAAATATGATTTTCCAGTTAATTGAAGGCACTTTAATGGAAAAGTCCACTTAAAACTTCGATAGAAGTCTCCCCTACACTTAATATAAACATTTTCCTCAATGTTTAAGCATGTGGGAAAAGTCTTCCCTACACTTATGACATTGTGCACGTTGGTTAAATCAAGTTAAGGAGGAGACAACTAAAGTGATCAATTTCAAATGTGAGTATGAAGAAAATTGAATCACGATAATTGAGAGATAGAACCAGAATTACGGATAACATGGGAGCACGGTTCTTCAAAGATTCCAAGAGTGCATTTATCCCTGTAATCACATCACCATACAAACACAAGCAACCTATATAGCTCCCCTACACTTAGGATGAAAAACGGGAAAGGGGGGATAGATACTCGGGTTGCCTCCCGAGGAGCGCTTGTTTTTGTTAACCGAGTCACGAGCCTGACTCGGTCCCGAACTAATTCAAGGGATACGTGGTGAGGGATGGAATCATCTCATTAGAGATGTCCTCACCAAAGTACAACTTCAAACGCTGGCCATTCACCTTAAAATTGGGCCCATTTGGCTAAGAAAGCTCAATGGTGCCATAGGGAAAGACTTTGGCGATGGTGAATGGACCAGACCAGCGGCTCTTCAACTTGCCCGAGAAGATCTTCAACCGAGAGTTAAAAAGTAAGACTTGATCACCAACGTGGAACTCTCGGTTCTTAATTCTAGCATCGTGGATGATCTTGGTCTTCTCCTTGTAGATCAGCGAGTTCTCGTAAGCTTCATACCTTAGTTCATTTAGCTCGTTGAGTTGAATCTTGCGAAGAGAACCAGCTTTGTTGATGTCGAAGTTAGCCCACTTCAAGGCCCAGTATTCCTTATGTTCCAGCTCGATAGGGAGGTGGCATGCTTTCCCGTACCCAAGACGATAAGGTGTACAACCAATCGGTGTCTTATAGGCGGTACGGAAAGCCCACAAAGCATCATCTAGTTTATCGGCCCATGAGGCACGATGCTCTCCCACAGTACATTCCAAAATTCGCTTCAATCTACGGTTGGAAATCTCGGCTTGACCGTTGGTTTGAGGATGAAAGCGGTGGAAAGACGGTGATTGACACCATACTTAGCCATGACTCTTGCAAATTGATCATTGCAAAAATGAGTCCCGCGGTAACTGATTATAGCACGAGGAACACCAAATCGAGCAAAAAGTTTCTTTAAAAAGTTCACAACCACCCTCGCATCGTTTGTTGGGAGGGCCTTAGCTTCAACCCATTTAGAAACGTAGTCAACGGCTACGAGGATGTACTTGTTTCCTTTAGAAGAAGGGTATGGACCCATAAAGTCGATGCCCCATACATCAAATATTTCACATTCTTGTATGAAATTTTGAGGCATCTCATCTTTATGTGTGATGCTTGCCGGGTATAAGGCAAAGGAGGTGAGGAAAGTTGCTCTTTTTCCTTGTTCACAATCACGGGTGGAGGTGTAGGAAGCTCGGGTTCTGTATAACCTTTTCCACTACGAGTGGTGATTGCTTTCATCTCCCCTCTTGGATTAGCAACGGTGTTACTCGGAAGAGTACCCGAAGAAGAGGGTTGATTACCTTGGAAGAGCGACCCGATCATATCACGTATGTTATCCGCTTGAGTGCTGAAAGATTCTCTCATGTCTGCGCGAATATCATTGCTCTGTTTCGCCATTTCATTCCTTAGCTCGGCTCAAATATCGCTCCCTTGTTTCGCCATGTCTCCCTTCAAGTTGATGAACTGACTCTGAAGATTCGTCACCATCTCTCTATTAGTCCTTATGAACGTCTCGATGTCTTGATGTGTCACACCCCACCATGGCGGAATATGGGGCGCGACGTATGGATATCATCACAACATGGCGTGTCTATAGAGATAACTATATGAAATAAGAAATGTCATACAATGGTGACACAAAAGTCATGACAATATCTCATCAAATGCAGGAGTCTAGGTAAGTAGGTAACAGTCCTACCTCTTACCCAAGACAAACAAGTAACATAACCAAAACAAACATATGTGTGCCACTGTAACACTTATTAAATGAACAAATAAAAACTAAGAAGGAAACGGGGATATCCTTCTATATGCATTCCTACGCTCTCCAAATCCTAGCCACTTAAGTTCTCATTCCTACCCATAGCATCACCTGAAAGAGACACTAAAACACGTCAACATAAAGTTGGTGAGAGTCATAGGTTTAGACTCCAACGCTAAATCAGTTATAAGCTGTGAATAACAACCATCAACACAATAACGTATGGACAATGCTCTACCATTATGTATTAACAACTAGCATTCAAGTTCAATCAATCATCACAATTCCAAGGCATCACGCCATACCAACAACCATAATTACAAAGGCATCACGCCTTACCAACAACCATATTTTCCAAGGCATCACGCCTTACCAACAACCATAATTTCCAAGGCATCATGCCCTACCAACAACCATGGTACCATAGGCGCCCATACACCTATGTACCTTTCCCAATTTCAAATCATACACAAACAAGAATCACATAGCAGTTAATCACATAATGTACACACAAGTCCATCTCAAACCTTAAAAACATTCACAACATCAATTTATAAATAACTCAACACAGTGTCTCTTCCATCCCATCTGGAACTCAAAATCAATAGTAAAGATGGGACTATGAAACTCACCTGATTGAGCTTCTCCAAAAGTCCGCGCACTAGCAAAAGCTAACAAACCAAAAACACATAATCAATACACGAACCAATCACCAAGATGGCTCATCAATCTATGATGGACATCTAGCCTATTCCCATATAAATACCTCATTTATAAGCTCTAATCACCCCATTATCCTTCCCTAACAATTCCTTTACTTGGTTCAGTTTAATAATTATCCCGTTCATATTTTACACAAAACAGTCCCAGTTTTTAGGTCTCAAAACTTTAAGTCAAACGCCCACTTAAACATACCCATGGTTTCTGTAAAAAGAATATTCATACCCTTACATATGTTAGCTAACACCTCCCACTTGCCCTAAACTTAAAGCTACTGTTAAGGCCCCGATATATATATATATATATATATATATATATATATATATATATATATATATATATATATATATATATATATATATATATATATATATATATATATATATATATATATATATATATATATATATATATATATATATATATATATATATATATATATATATATATATATATATATATATACTTTTGTCATTCCAGATTTCCTGATTTTAAACACACTAAAAGTTTGTTACAATTAAGGGGTCTTACCCTAAACCACAACCTTAGCCCAAGTGCAGATACTTAATAAAATTTATAAACCATCTCTCATGTTCGTGATAAGATCCCAATGCAACCCTAAGTACCCCAAATAACTCAAAACTTAAAAAGAAAACAGGGTGAATTCAAAACTGTTTTGACCTCCGACTGTTGTAACCTGTTTTTGACCCACTTCCCGACCTCCAATTCAGTTCTCGTTTCTTGATTTAGAAAGCCAACTCAATTACCTATCCAGGGCTAGTTTGATCGAATCTTGAATGTTCCTAGAACTCTAGATATGATCAAAACAATAGACTCAAAATTCTGCCCAGTTTTTAAAAACGGGTTTAACTAAATTAACCTCATTATTTAACCTTAATCCCACTAATTACAAGCCCTAAACCATCCAATCATTATGAACTCATTAAAATACAGATTTTTATTAAAACCCTAACCTAAATCCATCATAAGATGATCATATAAACATTAAAAATAATTAAATTAAAAAGGGTTTTGAAGGTTTTACCTTTAGATCAATGGAAGATGAAGAAAACCTAATTTTTTTGTGAAGAACCCTAAAAACTCTCCCCAAAACCCACGACTATGATATTTCTCCAGGGATTTTTATGAATTTTGGTAGTGAATAATATAATATATAGGGTGTACATAAAATCCTTTTTCCCTTCTTTGGTGCGTCTAAACCGACCCAAACACCCCTTAAATACGTTTTTTTTTCTTCTTATTATTAATATATGTATTAATAATATTACCTTAATTTTACTTAATTTATTTCAGCTCCTAAAGCCTCCAAAACCTCAAAACCGTAAAACTAGTCAAATTTACGCGTTTTACCGTAAAAGTCGTAAAATATACACTTTAATAAAAAATCTAAAATTTTGAAATAAACTTTATAACTAAGTCCTAAATGACTTAAAACCATCCCGAAAAATATTCATATGACTAAACACCTCATCCGAGACATCTAAATGCTAAACCGTAAATCGTAAAAATACGATTTTCTATAATACATATACGTATACGTAAAACCTCTAAATAACACCATCTCACTTCATAGTCACTACCATGTGAACTCATGAACATGAAATCATCACACATCGTTTCACTCACAAGGTACCCCGTACCGGAAACGATATCCAAACCACAATCTATACACACCAATAAGCACATAAACACATAAAGACACGTAACTAGCACATAATAAAACTAAGTTACGAACCTCAAAACCAGGGTTGTCACATCACTCCCTCCTAATAGAAATATCGTCCCGAGATTTACTCCTTAGGATCAACACACAACCAACAAATCACATGAGGATACTTGTTCTAAACGAACTCCTCTCATTCCCACGTGAACTTTAGTTCAAGTTTCAAAATACCACATATACAAACCAAAAATAATTAAACTCATTGCCAAACTCTTGACCTCACAGTCAATAAATCTCACCGATGATTCTTTGATATAATTGAAGACTCTTATAAATACAAGTCCCGAATAACCGTACATGCAAAATGCATTCTCAAACAACCTTTACCAATCTTAATACATGAAATGTATCATGTATACAACTCATTTCCCCCGGGTAATTCTATGCTCATAAGCTAATGGTCCAATCTTTCCAAAGATCATAAATGGACCTACAAAACTCTACATCAACTCTCCCATTTTACCAAAACGCACCACCCGTTACTATGGGTGAAACTTCCCTACATAACTTTGTCACTAAATCTAGTGGTTTCCTCCTTTTCTACATAGCATCCCTTGCTGCTCTCATCCCGTCCACAAACACCATTACCACATTAGTAGTCTGCTTTGTGCTTTATTCTACTCATTAGGCTCTACCAAAGTTCTACCTTCAGTTCCTATCTCGACCTATTTCATTTATGCTTCACTTCTATACACACTTCCTTCTTCCTCCTTAACTCATACCATACATCACGATGTGATGCTTCCCATCGTTTCTTCCCTTGCCATAATCCCTCATAAGGCATTCCATACATATCGGGCTAACTTTTACGTAAAACCCTCTATTCCATCACATCCGTACGCAATCCTTCCAACTTCTCAACTACGTGACTTCTCATTCCTCTTGAAATGTGAGATGAATTAGTCTGTCTATCGACTATCACCCAACTCTCGTCGTACTTATTCCTCCACCGCATTATGTATCCCTTCCACTAACTTCGTCCTTACATCGCCCCTTTCTAAGCTACTCCTATCTATGTAGGAAGTATAGTCTACGTCCCTTTTCTCCACATGATTGTCCAAGCCATGCAACATACATGTTGACGCGTTCACTGCTTTAGACAACTCAACTCGCGCAACCTACATCCTTCATCCAAACCACCCTAATACATCATCCCTATAGTTCAAGTTCGTCTCAGCTTCACTTCATTCTTCTTATTCCATGTCTTATCAATCATGCTTGCCTTTCCCAGATGGTACTTGGCCTTGCAATTTTCTTTCATCACTTAACTCCACCCATCACCTTTGCCAAATGTTCAATCAAGATGACTGAATATGTGTTGGAGACGTTCATGATCCGTATAGATCATTCTCCACGTCTCGTACACCAAATGCCTCTAGCATTCTAGGCAGATATAACAGTCCAGCTCCATTAACTAAGTCTATCCAGTTCTTCCAAATCTTCAGTTCTTGCAACGTATAAGCAATCGCCTTTCTTTGTCATTCTCGTACACATCTAAATCCTTGCTCCACGTATCGTCATGCTTCGCGAATTCATCCAGTCCTTCCGATAATGCCAAGATCGGCTCATTATCCCATCCACCTCTTCAGCCTCCAAAATGCTTCCTCATCCTTCTTCACTTCGCCCCTCACTGGTTCCATGATATGCCATCATCTCTAACTACTCATCATGGTAGACTTAATACTAAAACTCACACTCGAAAATCTCACGTATAACTCCACTCCAAAACCAACACATAATTCGCCTCACTCTCCTTCTCAGATTTGAGTAGATCAAGATGTCGTCGATGCTCCCGATGACAACTCGTTTATACACGTTCATGCACACTTGGTTCATTGACACCGTGAAAACCGCTAGTGCTTTGGCGAAGCCAAATGCATAACCATAAACCCCAAGCGTTCATACAACATCCTTAGCAGTTTCAACTATGTCCTCCTTGCACCCTCTCTCAGTGGCAATACGAATAAATTCCTACCTCGTTCTACTTGCAAAATTCTACACTCCTTTTAAAAGACCAATGCTTCCTCTCATCAGACCACTCAACCGCTTTCCACATCCAATCTACTACTAAGCAACTCAAATTTTACCTCGCATCCGTTGCAATTTCTAACAGCTCTTGTTTTTAAATCACTCCATCAACGATTTGCCTTGGAAAGGTACTAACTGCAACTCCTCTCACTTCTCCTACTTGCTCTATTTATGGTTCTACCTCACAGTAATAGGCAAACCTACTAAATTTCAGGAAATTTTCGGAAAACTTACATGCCCTAAGAACAATCATAAATACCTTTGAGGTATTGTATCCCCTTCCAACACTCTCTATGGCACGTTACTTGTGCCAATATCCATACATTACACAAATCTCTATTCATCTCCCTTGGCACTCCTAATAGACCTCATGACCACATTAGTTCGTCTACGAACCTCTTTCCTCCCCACTAAGGGTATTCCGACCGTTCTCTCATGGTCACCTACTTAAGCGTGTAGGCGTGACCAAGTCTTTCATATGACTACCTCAACGCTCCCGAACAATACGAACCCAAAACTACATCCCGAATCCACCAGATATGATCAACGAATCAAACCCACGGATAACTAACGACATTTCACGTGCACCAATTAAAACAAGTCAAAAACCACGAGACTCAAAAGAAAACTCAAACCCAGAACATGTCTCAATTCAAAATGACCCATGACAACGAAAATAATCCAAGAAACACCCAATGGCAACCAAAAATATTACGCCCCGAGACATATTATTTAAACCGTGCAAAAGATCGACTTTTCCAAAAGAATATATATCTTTTTTTATTTATTTATGTATTATTACCTCCCACATCTATGTGACTCAAACAATATACAAACAACCCTCTTGACGAACTCAAAACTTAACTCAAAAACTAGGTATCCCGTGCATCCCAAATCATAAAAATAACTACTATTCAAACTCAACCTTTAACCCGACACTTGTACAATAATTTTGGCCAAGATACTGACCTCCCATGACTATACATTCTGAATATTTGAAAAGTACGTTCCGAGTACATAATTTTTGGCTTTTTAATCACCCAAAAAGCTTTAAAAACGAACAAGTTACGACCAAAACAATTTTATACTAGTTGTTTTAAAAAGACTAAAGATTAAACTTAGTGATTAATGTAATCCTTTTAAATGACAGATATAATTGTATGTGTAACCTTCATAAACTCAATTTAACCTTGTATTAATAATTATAAATGACGTGAATCGGTTAAACCCAATTATATAAACTATGTAAGTAGAAAGAAATTTTACTTCGCTTTATTTTAAAGATAGTCCTTTAGAATTTGAAATATTTAAGTGTTGATTAAAAAGAAATCTTATGTTACCTCTTGTTTCAAACACGACTCCAACACCTTACCCTTATTTTACCGAATAGAACCAACCATCTAACTCAATATATACCGACCAAAAGAAATGCAAGACCCAACACAAAAGATTTCATTATCTCAAAAGAAATGCCAAGTTATTTCAATAGACTTGAAACCAAAAACACCATTTTAAAACGTACACGTGAAATACGAAATTTATAGAATACGCTACAAGACACACTTCAAAAGATTCAAAACGTCGTTGGAACTCCAACAAACTCCAGCACCATAAAACACGAACAAACACAAGGTACGTTCAAGTTATAATAACTAGTGAACGACCATATACCATAACCTAACACGTAGTAGTATATATACATCCGCATATATATACCTATTAAATCTCCCAAAACATACTCGTTATCATACATATCAAGTCGATCGCGTCATATACTCGTTTTTCCATACGAGTAATCACCATCTCACCGTGCCACAACAAGGCATAAAGCCCACTTCCAAAACCAAACCATATCGTGTGACCCCAAAATCACACAACACAACCATAACCCCAAACGTATAAGACAAAAAAAAACAATAGCCATATCATAGGCAACCATTACATAAACCCATATATTATACGTATACCCAAATTCTACATCTCATCATATACAAGCATGTACTAACCCTCTTTCATGCAATATACTTGAGAACCCATTGAAGTTGTGGTACTTGTATAACTATGTTGGCCACCATACTTATACAATTACCCTTTCCCCAATGCACTCCCTTCTATGATGACACTTATAAGAATCAATACAACATATAACACATAATCCATCTACTCGCATAAGCTCATAACCACGTAATAATAAAGTCCAAAACTCCATCTATTAAAATAACATAGTAATACTCTTGGAATACAACAATCCATAGTCTAGCTAAAACATCATAGACTAATTCCAAAACGAAAACATAATCAGTTATAAGTCATGTCGCCCGTAAGAGTGGAAACAGCTTAAAGTCCTTCATATCCACCTACTCCTAGTAACTCAAACCACCACACGATTCTTAGGGAACATGACTTAAACATCAAAAGAAAAATAACATACCTCAGGTATGTAAAATAACTCGATAAAAGATAGAAACTACCTTGTACTAAATTATGTACTATAATGTACAATTTAAGCAAAATACAACAGTGACTAGCGTGGACGATTATGGTTCAACCCGCACTAGTCACAAACCCGAAAAGAAAATAACATGTGACTAAGTATGAACATACTACGGTTCAATTCATACTAGTCAAAACATCGCAATAAATAACATCCAAACACATCAATTATTATAAAATTCACACATACTCCTATGACGCCTCTATGCAGGGACCCTTAACCTATAGACTAGGCTACGCGACTAGGCAACCTAATTCTCTATAACCATTGTCTCTGATACCATTCTGTCACACCCCACCATGGCGGAATATGGGGCGCGACGTATGGATATCATCACAACATGGCGTGTCTATAGAGATAACTATATGAAATAAGAAATGTCATAAAATCGTGACACAAAAGTCATGACAATATCTCATCAAATGCAGGAGTCTAGGTAAGTAGGTAAAAGTCCTACCTCTTACCCAAGACAAACAAGTAACATAACCAAAACAAACATATGTGTGCCACTGTAACACTTATTAAATGAACAAATAAAAACTAAGAAGGAAACGGGGATATCCTTCTATATGCATTCCTACGCTCTCCAAATCCTAGCCACTTAAGTTCTCATGCCTACCCATAGCATCACCTAAAAGAGACACTAAAACACGTCAACATAAAGTTGGTGAGAGTCATAGGTTTAGTCTCCAACGCTAAATCAGTTATAAGCTGTGAATAACAACCATCAACACAACAACGTATGGACAATGCGCTACAATTATGTATTAACAACTAGCATTCAAGTTCAATCAATCATCACAATTCCAAGGCATCACGCCATACCCACAACCACAATTCCCAAGGCATCACGCCTTACCAACAACCATAATTTCCAAGGCATCACGCCTTACCAACAACCATAATTTCCAAGGCATCACTCCCTACCAACAACCATGGTACCATAGGCGCCCATACACCTATGCACCATTCCCAATTTAAAATCATACAGAAATAAGAATCACATAGCAGTTAATCACATACTGTACACACAAGTCCATCTCAAACCTTAAAAACATTCACAACATCAATTTATAAATAACTCAACACAGTGTCTCTTCCATCCCATCTGGAAGTCAAAATCAATAGTAAACATGGGACTATGAAACTCACCTGATTGAGCTTCTCCAAAAGTCCGCGCACTAGCAAAAGCTAACAAACCAAAAACACATAATCAATACACGAACCAATCACCAAGATGGCTCATCAACCTATGATGGACATCTAGCTTATTCCCATATAAATACCTCATTGATAAGCTCTAATCACCCCATTACCCTTCCCTAACAAGTCCTTAACTTGGTTATGTTTAATAATTATCCCGTTCATATTTTACACAAAACATTCCAAGTTTTTAGGTCTCAAAACTTTAAGTCAAATGCCCACTTAAACATACCCATTGTTTCTGTAAAAGGAATATTCATACCCTTACATATGTTAGCTAACACCTCCCACTTGCCCTAACCTTAAAGCTACTGTTAAGGCCCTGATATATATATATATATATACTTTTGTCATTCCAGATTTTCTGATTTTAAACTTACTAAAAGTTTGTTACAATTAAGGGGTCTTACCCTAAACCAAAACCTTAGCCCAAGTGCAGATACTTAATAAAATACATAAACCATCTCTCATGTTCGTGAGAAGATCCCAATGCAACCCTAAGTACCCCAAACAACTCAAAACTTAAAAAGAAAACAGGCTGAACTCAAAACTATTTTGACCTTCGACTGTTGTAACCTGTTTTTGACCAATTCCCGACCTCCAATTCAGTTCTCGTTTCTTGATTTAGAAAGCCAACTCAATTACCTATCCAGGGCTAGTTTGATCGCATCTTGAATATTCCTAGAACTCTAGATATGATCAAAACAATAGACTCAAAATTCTGCCCAGTTTTTAAAAACGGGTTTAACTAAATTAACCTCATTAATTAACCCTAATCCCACTAATTATAGCCCTAAACCATCCAACCATTATGAACTCATTAAAATACAGATTTTATTAAAACCCTAACCTAAATCCATCATAAGATGATCATATAAACATTAAAAATAATTAAATTAAAAAGGGTTTTGAAGGTTTTACCTTTAGATCAATGGAAGATGAAGAAAACCTAATTTTTTTGTGAAGAACCCTAAAAACTCTCCCAAAACCCACGACTATGATTTTTCTCTAGGGATTTTTATGAATTTTGGTAGTGAATAATATAATATATAGGGTGTACATAAAATCCTAGTCGAATTATAAGCCCACTTTCCTTTTTTTTACTCCTTTTTTCCTTTTTCCCTTCTTTGGTGCGTCTAAACCGACCCAAACACCCCTTAAATTCGTTTTTTTTTTCTTTTTTTTACTAATATATGTATTAATAATATTACCTTAAATTTCCTTAATTTATTTCAGCTCTTAAAGCCTCCAAAACCTTAAAACCGTAAAACTAGTCAAATTTACGCGTTTTTACTGTAAAAGTCGTAAAATATACACTTTTATAAAAAATCTCAAATTTTGAAATAAACTTTATAACTAAGTCCTAAATGACTTAAAACCATCCTGAAAAATATTCATATGACTAAACACCTCATCCGAGACCTCTAAATGCTAAACCGTAAATCGTAAAAATACGATTTTCTATAATACATATACGTATACGTAAAACCACTAAATAACACCATCTCACTTCATAGTCACTACCATGTGAACTCATGAACATGAAATCATCACACATCGTTTCACTCACAAGGTACCCCGTACCGGAAACGATATCCAAACCACAATCTATACACACCAATAAGCACATAAACACATAAAGACACGTAACTAGCACATAATAAAACTAAGTGACGAACCTCAAAACCAGGGTTGTCACATGATGCAACGCCGTTGGTTGATTGAGAGGTGGAGCTTGGTAAGCTTGAGATTTTCCTTGAGGTGGGTATGGGTTTCTTTGCGATTGATATTGATTGTTAGCACGAGGTTGGGATTGGTTATTTCGGTTATAGCTTTGTTGTTGTTTTTGGTTTTGAGGAGTAAAACCGGGTGGTGCAAGATAGTTGTTTGAGCGATAACTTAGCAAGTAACGGTCTCCTTGAGGACGAGCTTGATAGCCTCCCGTGGGATAAGTACCGTATGCCGCGTTAACGTTTTCACAAAAATTGCCTTGAGTAGAAGGACGATCATTGTAAGAATGAGGACCACCACATGTGTCACAAGAAACAGTAACGACTTTAGCTTGTTGAGTGTGGTTATTGGCCAAAATTTGCATATTTTTGCTCATTTCGATAATGGCTCGTTCCATGGCGGACATGTCGGTGGTGGAAGAAGTAGATGAAACATTGACTCTCGGATTAGATCTTGAGGATGCGGATGAATCCTAATTCTTGTGGTGAGTAGTCATGTTTTCAATCAACTCTCTACACTCCTCCGGTCTCCTTTTCATAAAAGTACCACCGGCGGCGGCGTTGATCGTGTCACGATCACGAAAAGTGAGACCATTGTAGAAAGTATCAATGAGAGTGACGGGGAGCATGTTGTGATTTGGACAACGGTCGATCAAATCATTATAGCGTTACCAAGCATCAAAGAGCGATTCATCATTGTCTTGCATGAATCCACTAATTTGGTTACGAAGGCTCGTGACCATGGATGGTGGAAAGTAGTGCGACAAAAAGCGTTGAGTCATGTCGTCCCAAGTATGAATAGAATTCTTTGGGAGACGGTCAAACCATTTTTCGGCATGGTGAGAAAGCGTGTGGGGAAATAGTTGAAGGCGAAGTACATCCATAGAAACACCGGGCATCTTCATGGTTTGGGTAATGGTAATGAATTTGTCGAGGTGCTTGTTGGCATCATCATCCGGCAATCCGCGAAATGGATTAGTTTGCACTTGTTGGATCATGTGATGCTTCAACGAAAACTCCTGAGCCGTGATTTGCATCGGCGCAATCGGGCCTCCACGTCTATTCATCGTAGGTTGGAATAGCTCCTCCATGGTCCGTAGGTCGGGTAGGGGTGGATTATTCATGTTGGGGTGAGGTGGATTATTATTTTTGTTGTGTACACCGGCCATGTCTAAATTATCGAGACTCTCGGGCTCGGGATAAGACGTTGATCGAGTACGCATACACTAAAAAGAAAATGCAAGAGAAAATATTTTTGGTTTTTATAGGTTTTTTCATTTTTTTGTATTTTTGAAAATTTTATATTTTTATGGGTTTTTGAAAATTTTTGTACTTGAACATAACGTTCCCGAAAGAACGGACCCCAAAATTCAAATTTTCTCAAAAGAAACCGTTGATCCTTACGAAAAGAGCCGACAGCGGCGCCATTTTAATAACTGAATTTTAGTTAATTAAAAAGGTTGTTGCTTTTGCAAGATCTTTCTTCGCGTTGCTCGTACCCAATTAAGTTTGTCGTTGTTTCGTTCTCGGTATCTTCTCGAATTGATCACGGTTCAAAGTGGAATTGTTGTAATTGGTGACTAAAAGGGGAAGCTTTTGATCTATATCTACTTAATAGGTAAGTGCGTGAAGTAATAAAATTAAGCTAAAAGCAATTAATGAAAATAAAACTTGAATTAAGAATAAACAGTAAAATACCTTAACTCAGAAAAACAGCTGATTCGGAATATTAGCTTCGTTCGGAATACTTGCTTATTCGGAATAATTTAGACAAAAACCTTCATTCGGAATATAACCTTTATTCGTAATATCTTGCTTCATGCGGAATAAACCCTTTATCCGGAATAATCTTAAAACAAAACGTTCATTCGGAAAACTCCTTCATTCGGAATATATGTTGATCCGGAATAAGTGCTTGATCCGGAATATATTAGCTCATGCGGAATATTGCTTTACTCGGAATACTTGACTCATTCGGAAAGTAGCTTCATTCGGAATACCCTACTGATCCGGAATAAAAATGTTTATTCGGAATAAAGAGCTTGGTTCGGAATAGATGATAAAAAGGCTTCGCTCAGAATATTCAACTGATGCGGAATAAAGAAAACTAGGTGCTCATTCGGAATGTGTTGCTCATTCGAAATAATTGAAAACTGCTCATCCGGAATGTTTAATCGGAATACTCAAAGGAAAAGCTGATCCGGAATAAATCTGTTGGTTCGGAATAACTAGAAAAACAGACTCATTTGGAATAATAAAAACTAAAACGTTGGTTCGGAAAACTTAGTTCATCCGGAATGTTGCTTCATCCGGAATAATTTAAACAAAGACCTTGGTTCGGAAAGAAAGCTTCATTCGGAATCTGGGAAATTTAACAGTCCGAAGAACAGGGGAATAATAACAACACGAATTTAACCAAAATCCACCAAGTTTTTAACCAAAACTTAAACCAATTTAACCACTAATAATTTACTAATGATAAACATCAAAGCAAATCAACAAAAACTCAAAACCCACTTGTTTTTGAAGATCAAAACCAATAAAATAAAAGCTTCGAACTAGAGAATCAAATAGAAAAGGTAGAACAATATAAAAAGGAAACTTGATATTGAAAGATTAAGGTTTAACAAACAAAATGAAAGATTAAACTTACAAGATTATGAAGGAAATCAAAGGAAATAAAAATCACCAATCTCCTTAAGGGAGTTAGTTTCCTACGAAACAGGAAAAGAAATAACTGAAAAATGAACTCATGCTCAAATTTGTGAAGGAGGTCTCTATTTATAGGCCTTGGTTTGGTTTGGTGAGTGGGCATTCTCCCTTTCTTTTTGTCTTCTCGTCTTTTCAGAAAAGTTGACGTTTTCGACTTCGATTCGGGATTTGTCGACGAATAAATTCAACTCGTCTTTTGATTTCTTCATTTAATAGACTTGAGTTCTTTGACATATATAAATCTTCCATCTTTGGTCCTTTTCTTCGATAAATCTTCAAATAGGCCCATTGACTTCAAATCTTTTGCATCTCTTGGACTATAGACTTTGTCTTTTCGTCTTTTTCTTCGATAAAACCCGTGCAATCCCATGTTTTCTTCAATATTTATCCGTTTGGCCCTGAAAACACAACAAACACAAAAACCACGCATAATTCCAAACAAATGACATTAAATACGCGTTTTGGTCTCGTTTTAGCAAGCAATAAGTGGTAAAAGGATGGGTGTTTTCACACCTATCAGTACCTAAGGCTCGTTGGAAAGCCTTCCAAAATTTTGTTGTGAACCTACCGTCTCGATCACAAATTATCGACACTGGTATCCCATGTTTGGTCACAATCTCTTTTAGGTACGTTTTTGCTAGTCTTGCAAGGTAATCGTTCTCCCTAATTGGCAAGAAATGAGCGGACTTGGTGAGTCGGTCGACGATTTCCCAGATAGTATCGTAACCGTGAGATGACTTTGGGAGTTTGGTGACAAAGTCCATGGTGATGTTGTCCCACTTCCATTTCGGTATCTCGGGTTGTACAAGTAAACCTGATGGTCTCTGGTGTTCAATTTTGACACGTGAACATGTCAAACACTTCTGCACGTAGGTGGCGATGTTGGCTTTCATATTCGGCCACCAGTATAATTTCTTTATATCCTGATACATCTTTTCAGATCCGGGATGTATAGAATATTTAGACTTATGAGATTCATGCATGAACACGTTCCTCAAATATCCATAGCAAGGTAACCAACTTCGTCCGTGAAGACATAGGGTTTTGTCTGCTCTAGTTTCTAGCTTCTCCTTACTAAGATCGGTTCTAAGCATTCCCCTAACGTCTTCCTTCACGAGGTTTTCAGGTAATTGGGCTTGAGTCTGAGCTTCCAAAATCTGTTTGGGTAGATCCAAACTGATTGTCATAACTAATGCCCGAACTCTCATAGTGTGACAACCGTGGTTTTGAGTTCGTCACTTGGTCTTATTTTAAGGTTAATTTATGTGTGACTATGTGATTTGCGTGTTTACATGTTATTTTGCATGAACGAGGTTGGTGTGGATATCGTTTATGGGTATAAATTACTCATAAGTAAATCAAGGAACGGTTATTTCATGTTCATGAGATCACAAAATAGTGACTATAAAATGAAATGGTGTTATTTTGGTGTTTTATGTGTGTACGTATATGTATTATAGTAAATCGTATTTTTGTGATTTAGGGTTTAGCATTTGGAGGTCTCGGATAAGGTAATTAGTCACGGGAATATTTTTCGGGATGGTTTTAAGTCATTTAGGACTTAAATATAAAGTTTATTTCAAATTCCAAGAGTTTTTATAAAACTGTATATTTTAGTGTCTTTTACGGTATACACGTAAAACTGACTAGTTTTACGGTTTTAAGGTTTTGGAGGCTTTAGGAGCTGAAATAAATAAAGGTAAATTAAGGTAATGTTAATTATACTTTCATTAATAATAAAAGAAAAAAAATAATTAAAAAAACGAATTTTTGGGTGTTTTGGTCGTTTATGTGACGCAAAGAAAGGAAAAAAAAAGAAAAAAAAACTAATTTTGGTAACTAGGCTTTTTGTATTGGGCTAGGATTTGTTTAACTAATCTATATAAGGATTTTAACTAAAAGGAAAAATCATAAAATCCCTGGAGACAAAATTCACGTCGATCATCCTAAGGGTTCTTAGGGTTTCATAAATTTTTCTTGATTCAAGGTAAGTAATCAATTAAAACCTTAACTTAATTCATGTTTTTATTAATTAATCATAATTGTAATGTTAATTGACCATCATTGAGATGATTAGGGTTTTATTAATTTTCTGGAAAAATATACTAATTAAGATCCATTAATGATTTTAGGGTTCTTGTTTAATAATTTAGGGGTAATTAATGATGTTTAGAAGGTTAGTGCATAAAGGCGTAAAACAGTCTGATTTTTAGGGCTATTTTGTGTCGACTGTTCCGGGCAGTAGGTAGCACCTTTGGTCGAGTTTCGTTTTTTTAAAATTAAGTTCAGAGAGTCTACTTTTCAAAAATGTAAGGTTGGTCGAAAATGGAGTTCGGGAAGGTCGTCAAACTATTTAAAAAAAAAACAGTGCGCTCTTTAGGAGTAAATTTTGATTTCGGGAATTTGAGTCAAAACCTAACCAAACGGATGAGATAGCAAAAGATTTTTGATTTGGGAACTATTTATAATGTATATAAAAGGACTGAAGGTTTTCAATAAAAGTTATGGTGTTTAGGTCGGGCTTTTGGTGTCAAACATTTAGCATGTACAGAAAATCAGCTTTATGAAAATGACTTTTGGTGTAGAGACTAAACGAAAGGGTTAAACATGTAAGTAGAAAGTAAAATTGGTTTTTGGAGTTCTTATATCATATAACAACATAACTCCAGTAGGGTAGAATCCAAGTCTGGTGTTAAGTTCACTTCATGTGGTCGTTTAATGACTAGTAAACTGTACCGAAAAAACTGAATTTTTAGGTATAGAATAGCTTGTAGTGGGAGAACTAGATAGTGAGAATTGGGGGATTAGATTCATCTCCGTGGTTGTTACTTAACTTGGGTGTTAGGACCTGAGCTAAGTGTGTTGTGTATGATTTTATAGGTTTGCAGGAATGCTAGCTTGCTGTGCTATCAGGTGAGTTTCATAGTCTCATGTCTTTTAATGATTTTGACTTCCAGATGGGATGGAAGAGACACTGTTTGGTTTTATAACTTATGCTGTGAATGTTTTATGATTGGTAATGGACTTGTGTGTACACTTATGTGATTAATTGATATGTGATTCTTGATTGTATTTATGATTTGGATCGGGGGGACACGTACCATCTTAGTTATTGTGGTTTGACTTGGTACCAAGGGGATGTTGACAAGGCGGGGCCTTGGGGAGGTACATAGATGTGTGAGCATCTATGGGACTAGTGGATAATGACAAGGCGGGGCCTTGGGATTGGTACATAGGTGTATGGGCGCCTATGGTACCATGGTGTTTGGTAAGGCTGGGAGCCTGGGATTTTGTTTGGAATGATTGATCTTAAATGTTAGTTGTTAATGCATATTTGTAGCACATTGTCCATATGTGTAGTGGTTTATGGTTGTTCACAGCTTATTATAATCTATTTTCGGTTGGAGTCTAAACCTATGACTCTCACCAACATTATGTTGACGTGTTTTAGTGTCTCTTTCAGGTGATAAAGTGGTTAAGCGTGAGAACATATGTGGCTAGGATTGGAGTCACGTAGGAATGCATTTAGAAGGAGATCCCCGTTCCTTCTTAGTTTATTTTTCTGTTTGTTTCAATAAGTGATACTATGAACCTATATATTGATTTGTTTGTGTTATTTGTTTGTCTTGGGTAAGAGGTAGGACTGTTACCTACTTACCTAGACTCCTGCATTGATGAGATATTGTCATGATATTTGTGTAACCTTTTATGACATTTCTAATTCATATAGTTCTCTTATGGACACGCTATTGTTGTGATGATATCCATGCGTCGTGCCTCATATTCCGCCATGCTGGGGTATGACAGAATGGTATCAGAGACAATGGTTATAGAGAATTAGGTTGCCTAGTCTAGTAACCTAGTATATAGCTTAAGGGTCCCTGCATATAGGCGTCATAGGAGTATGTGTGCATTTTATTTTAATTAAATTTTTCTGGATGTTATTGGTTTTTACTTGCGATGTTTGTTAAGTTTTGACTAGTATGGGTTGAACCATAGTAGTTCATACTTAGCCACATGTTATTTTTTTTCGGGGTGTGACTAGTGCTGGTTGAAACATAATCATCCACGCTAGTCATTGTCGTATTTTGCTTAAATTCTACATTATAGTACATAATTTGGTACATGGTAGTTTCTATCTTTTGTTGGGTTATTTTATGTACCTGAGGTATAGTATTTTTCTTTCGATGTTTAAGTCATGTTCCCTAAGAATCATGTGGTGGTTCGAGTTATTAGGAATAGGTGGATATGAAGGATGTTAAGCTGTTTCCACTCTTATGGGCGACATGACTTATAACTGATTATGTTTTCGTTTTGGATTTAGTCTATGCTGTTTTAGCTAGACTATGGATTTATGTATTTCAAGAGTTTGACTATGTTATTTTAATGAATGGAGTTTTGGAATTTTTTTGGTTATGTGGTTATGAGCTTATGTGAGTAGATGGATATATGTGTCATGTGTTGTATTAATTCTTATAAGTGTCATCATAGGAAGGAGTACATTGGGGAAGGGTAATTGTATAAGTATGGTGGCCAACATAGTTATACAAGTACCACAACTTCAATGGATTCCTAAGTATGATTGCATGAAAGAGGGTTAGTACATGCTTGTATAGTAGATGTTAGACGGATTTAAGTATATGTATCCCGATATGCCTATATATGTATGATCCCCTACAATTATCGATTGTATCCTTAGGAGGGTGGCTAGCTCGCTTTTTTATATTAAACCTCCGTTGTAACGTATTCTTTGAGTTTCGTATTTGACGTATACGTTTTAAAATGGTGTTCTTGGTTTTAAGTCTATTGAAATAACTTGGGATTTCTTTTGAGATAATGAAATCTTTTGTTTTGGGTCTTACATTTCTTTTGTTCGGTATATATTGAAAAAAAGGGACTTGGAAATATACTATAGAGTTAGATAGTTGGTTGTATTCGGTAAAATAAGGGTAAGGTGTTGGAGTCGTGTTTGAAACAAGATGTAACATAAGATTTTTTTTAATCAACACTTATTTATTTCAAATTCTAAAAGACTTTCTTTAAAATAAAGCGAAATAAAATTTCTTTCTACTTAAATAGTTTATATAAGTGAGCTTAATCAATATACGTCATTTATAATTATTTATGCAAGACTAAAAAAAGTTCATGAAAATTTCACATACATTTATTTCTTTTCATTTAGAAAGGATTACGTTAATTACTAAGAGTATTCTTTAGTTTTTTTTTAAAAAACAAGTAGTATAAAACTGTTTTGGTCATAACTTGTTCGTTTTTAAAACTTTTTGGGTGATTCAAAAGCCTAAAAGTATGTACTCGGAATGTACTTTTCAAATATTTGGTATGTATAGTCATGGGGTGTCAGTAGATTGATCGAAATTTTGGTACACGTAACGGGTTCAAGGTTGAGTTTTTAATTGTAGTTTTTTTATGATTTGGGATGCACGGGATACCTAGTCTTTGAGTTGAGTTTTGAGATCGTCTAGAAGGTTGTTTGTAGATTGTTTGAGTCACATATATGTGGTGAGGAAAAAAAATTCTTTTGGAAAAGTCGATCTTGTGCACGGTTTAAATAATATGTCGCGGGGCATAAGATGTTTTAGTTGCCATTAAGTGTTTCTTGGATCATTTTTCGTTGTCATGAGTCATTTGAATTGGTACATGTTTGAGTTTTCCTTTTGATTTTTCGTTGTTTTGGTCTGTTTTAACTCGTGCACGTGAAATGTCGTTTGTTATCTGTGGGTTTGATTCGTTGATCGTATCTAGTGGATCCAGGATGTAATTTTGGGTTCGTATTGATTGGGAGCGTTGAGGTAGACATATGAAAGACTTGGTAGCGCTTACACGATTAAGTAGGTGTCCCTGAGAGAATGGTCAGAATGCCCTTAGTGGGGATGAAAGAGTTAAAAGTTCGTAGACGAACTAATGTGGTCATGAGGTCTCTTAGGAGTGCCAAGGGAGATGAATAGAGATTTGTATAATGTATGGATATTGGCACAAGTAACGTGCCATAGAGAGGGTTGGAAGGGGATATAATACCTCAAAGGTATTTATGATTGTTCGTAAGGCATGTAAGTTTTCCGAAAATTTCCTAAGATTTAGTAGGTTTGCCTATTACTGTGAGGTAGAACCATAAATAGAGCAAGTAGGAGAAGTGAGAGGAGTTGTAGTTAGTGCCTTTCCAAGGAAATTGTTGATGGAATGATTTTAAGAGCAAGAGTTGTTAGAAATTGCAACGGATGGAAGGTAAAATTTGAGTTGCTTAGTAGTAGATTGGCTGTGAAAAGCGGTTGAGTGGTCTGATAAGAGGAAGTATTGGTCTTTTAGAATACGTGTAGATTTTCGCGAGTAGAACGAGGTAGAAATTTATTCGTATTGCTTCTAAGAGAGGGTGCAAGGAGGACGTAGTTGAAACTACTAAGGATGTTGTATGAACGCTTTGGGTTTACGGTTATGATTTTGGCTTCGCCGAGGCGCTAGCAGTTTTAATTGAGTCAATGAACCGGGGGTGCATGACAATATATAAACGAGTTGTCATCGGGAGCATCGACGACATCTTGATCTACTCAAATCTAAGAAGGAGAGTGAGGCGAATTATGAGTTGGTTTTGGAGTTGTTAGGAAAGGGAATTATACGTGAGATTTTCAAGTGTGAGTTTTAGGATTAAGTTGGACAGGACGAGTAGTCAGAGATGATGGCATATCGTGGAACCAGCAAGGGGCAAAGTGAAGAAGGGTGAGGAAGCGTTTTGGAGGCTGAAGAGGTGGATTGGATAATGAGCAGATCTTGGAATTATCGGAAGGACTGGATGAATTTGTGAAGCATGACGATACGTGGAGCAAGGATTTGGATGTATACGAGAACGAAAAAGAAAGGCGGTTGTTTATACGTTGTGGGAACTAAAGATTTGGAAGAACTAGATAGACTTAGTTAGTGGAGCTGGATTGTTATATCTGCCTAGAATGCTAGAGGCATTTGGGGTACGAGACGTAGAGAATGATCTATACAGATCATGAACGTCTCCAACACATATTTAATCATCTTGATTGAACATTTGGAAAAGGTGATGGGTGGAGTTAAGTGATGAAAGAAAATTGCAAGGCCAAGTACCATCTGGGAAAGGCAAACATGGTTGATGAGACATGGAATAAGAAGAATGAAGTGAAGCTGAGACGAACTTGAACTATATGGATGACGTATTAGGGTGGTTTGGATGAAGGATGTAGGTTGCACGAGTTGAGTTGTCTAAAGCAGAGAACGCGTCAACATGTTTGTTATGTGGCTTGGACAATCATATGGAGAAAAGGGACGTAGACTATACTTCCTACATAGATAGGAGTAGCTTAGAAAGGGCGATGTAAGGACGAAGTTGGTGAAAGGGATACATAATGGGGTGGAGGAATAAGTACGACGAGAGATGGGTGATAGTCGATAGACTGATTAATTCATCTCATATTTTCAAGAGGAATGAGAAGTCACGTAGTTGAGAAGTTGGAAGGATTGCGTACGGATGTGATGGAATAGAGGGTTTTGCGTAAAAGTTAGCCTAATATGTATGCAATGACTTATGAAAGATTATGGCAAAAGAAGAAACGATGGGAAGCAAGCGTAGTATACCGTTGATAGACTAATGTTTGGTATGAGCATACTATAGGGGTAATTGAGAAAGACGCCTAGAGCATTGGCGTGAGATTTGGAGATAGTTGGAGAACGCATTATATTAGGAAGAATTCTCCTACAAAGAGAAAGTCACCGGTGAGAGGGGCATATTCCCCATTGATGAGGATGTAAGGAATAAAGGAGGAAACACCTAAATTATAGGTTGAAGATGGGATATAAGATGGTATGGAAATTAAGATTGTGGAGAGACAAGCGAATAGTAGTATGGAGGAAGAATGATTCGAGGGAGCAAGAGGTTGTGAAGATAGTGGGGTGATATTGAAGAGAAACCGTTTGAGCAAGAGGTTAGTAGTCACGAACAATGGAACGTCCACCTAGAGAAAAGGTGTAACACATGTTAGTATGAAGGATGGTTAGTTACTTGATGCCGAGCATGGGAAAGCAAGGATGAGGTGGTGGTTATGACATGTTTCTTGTGAATATTATGGGAAGCTTTTGGTTATGCAATCCTGCATATACCATTGGATGTGTTTAAGGTTGGGAGAACTTCCGAATGATGGAAAATCCGTAGAGGATAGAAGCCGTTAGGTATGGTGATAGGAATTGTAGTAGAAACTGCTGGAGTTAATTCATAGGAGATGAGGTGGATCACCGTTATAGTGGGATGAAGTTAGAAGCGGCCAACGTATTGGACCGGAGGTTGATCAAAAAACTATGGAGGTGGTGGCAGTGACTAAGTAGAGGTTGAAAATAGCAAAGAACTGACAAGAGAGCTATGCGGACAAGAGGCGTAAGCCGTTGAGATTTGAGATAAAGTTATGCTAAAGGTTTCACCAGGGAAAGGGGTGATGCGGTTTGGAAAGAAAAGGGAAGTTAGCACCTAGATTTGTGGGTCCATTTGAAATATGGGCCAAGAAGATAGGACATCCTCTCAACAAATATTTCTGAGCTTTTGTACAAGAGATAACACTAAGTCTAGTGTCAGTGAGGTCGGTGTTACCGTCCCCTCGAATGATTAGAGTTTCGTTTCCCCATGGAATACGGACTAGCTTTTCATCATAAACAATGACTGCGCGGTATCTCGCTAACCAGTCCATACCGATAATAACAACAAAGCTACCAAGGTTTACGGGGATGAGGTCAATGTTGAACGGATGTTTGGAAAGATTTAAGGTACAACCTCTAATGATAGTGTCAGAATCTACAGTTTTACCGTCAGCTAATTCTACGGAGTAACGGTGATCTAAGCTTGTAGGAATAACTTCTAGTACTTGGCTAATTTTAGTGGATATTTAACTACGGTCTACTCCAGTATCAAACAAAACAGATGCATAACGATTGTTTAGTAAAAACGTACCAGTAACGACATTCGAATCGGGGTTGGCTTTTGCATTACCGACCACGTATACTCTGGAGGAAGCTCCTCCACTGTTCTTGTTCTGGTTGGCCCGCTTAGGACAACCTGGTCTCACGTGTCTTGGTGCTCCACACTCATAGCACACAACTCCCTTCTTGGGTCCATTGCTGTTTCCTCCAGCAGCATTGTGGTTCCCCTGCTGTCCATTCCCGTTCCCACGGGCATTGTATCCGCCCCTGTTATGGTAGTTCCCAGTGTTTTGAGTGGGTCGGGCCTGAGTGACAGCATTAACTCGACAGGTTTTAGCAAAATGACCCACTTGTCCACATCTGTAGCAAGTCTGGCATGGGTTATCAACAGTATGATGATAGTTGCACTTTGAGCACAAAGGTTTGGTGCCCACGTACGAGTTAGCTCCTGCAGAGGTAGCACTATAAACTTGCCCGACATTCTGCTTCTTAGGATGCTGCTGGTGCTGACTGCGTAAATATTCATCTGCCTTTCGCTTGTTGTCAGTTTGCCTCTCGGATATGGTACAGACTCTTTTGTTGATCAATTCAGTAGCGAACTCAATGGCATTCTCGACGGTAGTAGTTCGAGATGCGAGCACACTGTCGTTAATGGCGTCTGGGAGTCCACCCACATACTTCTCAATCTTATCTTCCTCCTCCACAAACATTCTGGTACACATTAAGGTCAACTATTGGAACCTTTGGTTGTATGCAGTGATGTCATTGTTCTTGCATCTGAGATCCCACAATTTAATTTCAAGATTCTTCATTTCACCCCTTGGACAGTATTTCTCTGTCATTCTCTCCTTCAGTTCAGTCCCAGTTGAGAGCATAGGCAGCGTCGTGTCCAAGTGTAGCAACTATGGAGTTCCAACAAGTAAGAGCACTCTCAAGTAGGGTGCAGGTGGAAAACTTCACTTTGTTCTCTTCTACACAATCACTGATGCGGAATACCGTTTCCAACCTTTCAAACCACTGTATCAGTTCCACCACTCCTTCCTTGCCCTTGTAGTAGGAAGACTTACATTTCAAGAAGTCGGGGTAAGAGCAACCCCTGGTGGTCTGATTATTCTGGCGGTTGTTGGAGTTTTGACTATCGTCTACGTTTCTACTGGCAGCCATCGCAGATGTGATGCCTTGATCAATCATTTCCCTTAGTTGGGCAGCAGTGACGTTTTGGGTAGTGTCGGCATTGTTGGGGTTCGTTCTAGTGATTACCATTTTTCTATAATTATACACAAAAATGAAATCATTAGTTCAAGGTGTTAGCACAGTTTTTTATAATTACACGAAAAGAAATTCATGCATAGACTTTGCAACAAATTGGATAACCTGTTTAAAAGTTCATAATATAATACAGTACATGATATAATAAAAGCTAATGAGTACATGCCATAAGTCTAGAATAGGAATACAGTACAAATTGCACAACCAATCCAAGACAGAGCACAGACCGCCTGTCTGGGATGGTGGTACACAGAATATAAAGTACATCATCTATGAATCCCTAATCTAAATAGTACAATACAAAGATACAGCTGATAAAGGAAAGTACAAATACATGAGGTCCTATATCACGATAGCCGGGATGCAACCCTAATAACTTATCGTGATGTACAAAAGATCTAGTACACCTAGTCTACTCATGCCTAACGGACTCCTCAGATACGGCTGGTGCCACTGGCGGTGATGAGACGGCTGGTGCCTACATGGCATCCTTCATCACGGTCATGGCAGTTTGGGTCTCCTTAAGCAGTCGGAGTGCCTCCAAGAACTGGTCTCTGAGGGTCTGCTGAATTCCCCTAAGATGAGCGGTCTCTAATGTCAATCCCTGATGACAGACATCCTGGAGATCGAAGAAGATGGCAAGAGTCTCCTCCATGGTCAAGAGAGCGATGTGAGTATCCGTCTGCTGACTCTGTAGTAAGTAGATCTGCTCACGGAGGAACTCATTCTCCTCCAGCAACCACTGGAGAAAATGGTAAGTAGTAGACCACGCTCCTCGTGCAGCGTGCGCCTCAGCACTCACGGTCCAAGATAAGATGTCCTGAGCGACTGTAGAGCAGTGCGTCCCAGCTGTCCCTTGGCCAGCAGAGCATGAATCTCTGCCACATCCTGTGCCTGGCGTGCAGCCAGTATAGTGATCTGGGCCTGGACAGGGTCCACACGCCTAGTACTCGAACCCTCACCGACCTCAAAAGTAGAGTCGACGGGTGCCTCATACCTCCTCTTACGAGGCGGCAGAGACTCGGGTGCGTAGTCCCGTAGTGAAGACACTAGTGGTACAGGTGGTACGACAGCAGGTGGCTGAACCTCTTCCCCAGCGGGGGAAATAGGTGAAACAGGTGGAGTAGTAATGAGAGCAGCAACGAGAGAGGTGTCACCAGATGCGTGACTGTCGTCTGTGTCACTAGCAGATATCCATCCACATAAGACGGATGTCGGTGATACGGAAGCAGGAGTGTCAGTAGGTGAAGCCATAATAATCTGAAAATAATATCGTTTTAATTGACATAAGTATAAACTTACTCAAGTTAAAAGTTTTTGGGAAAATAATGATTAAATTATATATATTAATGCCATTCAACATGACGATGTTAAAGGTTACGTTAATACTTATGAGATTAATTAACCGGATGTTAATAATCAATGCACAGGTAGCCACGTAAGAATCTATGCTCTACACTTTATATGCTTAACTATTCTAGTCCCGAAAATCCTAAAAGATTTTTAAAGCAGTTATAGTCCAGTTTATATAAAAAAATTTATTTTTATATTTATTTAAATTTTGTTCTAGTTCTCTATAACTATCGCTCTGATACCATTCTGTGACACCCCCAAATTGAGTCAAATACAGCGCAAATAATATTTGGGTGTCACGTAGGTGGATCAACAGCATATAGCGTATAGAGCGACAGATAAAATATTATCATTACATTTATTACATGGATAAAAGTGCAATTAGTATTAAAATAGTCTTAAACATTGTTTAACAGTTTGAATTATTCCTCAGTCTATAAAACCCTAGATGAGTTCTATAAATGCAGCCTATCATGATGCTTGACTCTATGCACACCATTACCTGCTTCAGTTCCCTAAGAAAACATGCTTAGAGAGTCAACATAAAGCTAGTGAATTCACAGGTTTAATAAAATAAGTTTGGACAATAAATATTCATTGAAGTAGTAATGCACAAAGCATCAATACTTAAAAGTAATTACATTCCCATATTGCCTGAAACTGAGACTTGACAGTTAAGTCCTTAACAAATAAGGACCCTTCGCCTTATAAAAAGGCACCCATAAAGATAATAAGTGCTGACATGTGAAAAATCTGTTGTCCTGGCCTAGGCACAGTGAGCATGACTCACCCAGATGGGGACGGTCAATCCTAAATAGATCTATTTATAACATTCACGTAATTCAATAATTCTAACAGTTTCAGATGCACGGGTCATGCGGGTTCATCTACAATAGGCAATGTAATCAAAGGTTTCACGGTTCAATTCATGTCCATAAAATAAAATATGTTGCATGTTTTATTCCCCATTAAAAGGTTTAAAAGTTTGTCAATATATAAAGTGGGGCCATGAACTCACCTCAGTAGTACATCAATAAGTCAGTAGATAAATCTGATAAGATGCTCAGGATACAGTCAACGACCAAAATAATTATAAGGTCCCAGTAAATGAATAACATAATGCATAAAAGTTTCAGAATAAATTTGTGCATGCTTATACTGGTTTTAAGCATTTTATTACGATACTTGTACTTTAGTTCATCGTTGTACAAGTTATAGGAGTATTTATTTTAAGTATAAAATAAATAATAAGGTTAAATTAATTAATCTATTTAATTAATATTTTTGTACTTATGTTGTTTATAAAACACTTTAAATATTTATAAAAGGTAGTTTTATATATATTTAACATAATAGAAAATAAATATAATTAACATATTTATTTTATAAGTCAATCATTTTTAATTTATATTTAATATATAAATAAGGTTTATAAAACGTATAACATTTTAATTAAATTCCACTTTTCCGTAGTGTTTATTATTATTAAATTATAAGTTTGGAAAAATAACAAATGTTATGTTTATTTAAGTTTTACGTTTTAAATATCGGGTATAAATATACAGAAATTTTAGGGTTCGTTATACTTTGTATAAGTTACATTTTAGTCCCTCTACTTAAATAATTACCCGCGGTTAATTTACTTTTATACCCCTAGGGTTTCTAAATGTTTCTAGTAATTACAATATTGGTCCCTCCCTAGTTACACGTGTAACTAGGGTTTGTTTAAGTTTCATTAAGTGGCAATTTTAGTCCCTATAATATTCGGCTTATATTAAGGTTTATTATAAGTTTCACAAATGCCCCCTAGGGCTTATATAAGTTTCGGATAATGGCAAAAATCACCCTAGGGTTTATCTAGGGCTTGCTAAAGTTTGCTAACTTGGCAAAATAGGTCCCTAGGGCTTATCTTAAGTTTCGGTAAATGGCAAAGGTAGTCCCTAGGTTTTTATTAAGTTACACAATATACCCTAACGCCTTAGCAATTTCATTTAGGTCCTTTTTGTTAACTTGAAGTTTCGGATAGTGTCAAAACACTACCCTTAACTCTCGGCTAATTACAAAAGTGACCCTAAGGTTTATATTTTTGGAAAACAAGTTTCTATACTTGTTCATTTAGATCCCTACACGTAGTAAAATTACAAATCCAACCCGAAAGTATTATATTTTCCATTTTAACCCGAAACATTATAGATTTACTATTTTAACCCAAAGTTTCATAGATCTTGCATTTTAATACAAAACATTTATAGATCTATGTTTTTAAACCCGAAACTTTATATTGTTATATTTTTGGACACCAAAAGTTTTAATTAAACATTATTTAGAAACAATGAAGATTTATTTAGGCAGCTTATTATAGTGAGCTTAAAACTGAATCTTATAAGGTATAACTAGTGAGCTTATCATTTTAAGGCAACTATAATTATAGATCTAATATTTCTAGTCACATTTAAACATTACAAGCTTAACCCATATTGAATCATAGGATTAAAACCCACGTCCAATATATGCATGGACATGTTTTTCATAGATCTTTAAGTTTAGCTTGTTCATAGTGTCATGTTCATCATGGTTATTAAGGTTTTGCATCATGTGAACCCATGACATATTTTTAGCCGTGACCTATATAAGGTCTAGGATTTCATATTTTTGTTTCAACATTAAATTTTACAAGAATTAACCATGTGTATGTTAAATTGAATGAAAGTAAATATATAGAAAGATAGGTTTTAGGTTTGACTTACTTGTTTAGATAGGTTTAGGAGTGGATAGGAGAATGAATAAGAACAAGTGATAAGCTTTCAACAATGGAGATCCTTGAAGCTAAAACAAGCTGTGGGCTTCAATGGGGGCTTCTAGGGATTCTTTCTTGTTGACTTGATGATTAAGATACTTGTAGGAATGAACCAATGATTAGCATTCAAGTAGGAGAGACATAGTAAATGTGCTTGAAGGCTTTGTTAATGGTGGAAATTTGTTTTAGCCGTAGGTTGAGAGAGAGATAGTGAAGTGATGGTATCAACTGAATTGTGCTGGTGAGTTGTGTGTATGTTTCGGCTTATGCAGAAAGAGAAGGTGGATTTGATGAATCTTGTACCTAGTACTTAGTATCCTTGGAGATACAAGTTAGATATCAAAAGATCTTGCATGTATTAGGCACATGCTCAAACTAGAAAGCTTATTTCCTTCCCATTTTTGGTGTTGCCGTGGGTTTGCAAAGTCAAGGGGGACAAGAAATGACTTGGTATAGTATCATGTATGGTGTGTGTAAGTAGGCAACATGGTTGTGTAAGAAAAGCATGGTTAGGCATAAGCTATAGTGTATTAGTGGAGTATACATGATTATACTTGTAAGTTAGCAAAACAATGATGGATGTGTAAGCATGTATACATATACACGGCATGTACATTCATGTGGGAGAGTTTTGATAATTTTTATCAAGTGTTGAATGAGAATAATAGACCTTGTTTAATATTGTAAGCATTTGTTGAGTTATAGGTATTTTTGTTGAAGCTTTTAGGTAATTTAGTGAAAGTGTGTAATGAATACATCACTATAATTATTTTACTTAAATAAAGTAAATAAATGCCAATGTAAAATAAGGTATATTGTTTTAAGGTGTTAGGTGTTTATTCCTATTATGTAATATATGTAAATATGTACATATAAAATAAGTCCAAATACTTAATAATTAAATTAAGTAAAGTTACAGTTTATCTCAAAAATATGTATTGAGGTGATGAGTCTTGGTTCATTCAGGTGGCCAGTCAGTTGCCAGAGTAGTCAAAGATGACTAAAGTTCCATATAAATATAATATAAATATGAAAGGTAGTAAGACAAAAGGTATATGATTAAAAATAAGTCATATAAAGGTAAAATTATATAGATTCCAAAAATAAATAGTACAACAGTTGACAAAGTCAATAAGGTAAATCAGAGGTTTTACACAAATTGCATCGTGCTTCCTCTTGGTTGGCGGAAGACCAGTAACAAAATCCATGGTGATTTTGTCCCACTTCCACTCTAGAATATCTAACGGTTGAAGAAGACCGCCAGATCGTTGATGCTCGATCTTGACCTGCTGGCAGGTAAGATATTTGGAGACGTAAGTAGAAACATCTTGTGTCATACCACTCCACCAAAAGTACTGCTTGATGTCATGGTACATCTTAGTCGAACCAGGATGTATAGAAAATGGGGAGCTATGAGCCTTAGCTAACAAGGCTTCCCGGATTTCTTGATCATTAGGAACACAAAGTCTTGTGCCCTGCCATAAGATACCATCTACATCTACTCGAAATTGTTTCTACTTCTCCAAATTCTGAATTATCGCCCAAATTTCTCCATCATCTTTCTGAGCTTCCTTGATCTTAGAGAGTAACTCATGTTCTACTCTAAGATTAGCCCAGTGACCGTGCTATCCACGTACTAATAACTAGGTTTTACTTAGTTAAAAAGTTCTTTGTCGTATGTCTAATCGAATTGAAAAATGGTTTTAAGTGCGACTCAATTGTTCTTGGTTAAGAAAAATATTTGTGTCGTTGTAGTATATTAAATGTGCAAGACGTAAATGAAAATGACGTTAATTTAAATCTAAAACTAATTTAAAATAAATGGAGAGTATTTAAAAGCGTGACGAAAATTAAAAGGCACTAAAAGTAAATGGGCAATTAATGTAAATAACGCAAACTTAAAACTATCTAAGGCAAAGCTAAAATAAATCTAAGGCAAGTAATCTTAAAGTGCGACTAAGGAAAAAGGCGGGAAAAATAAAGCTTGAAAATTAAAAATTAAAAACTGAAACTAAAAAGAACCTGAAAATAGCTCATTCGGAATAATACCCTCATTCGGAATAAACATTCATCCGGAATGTCACCTTCGTTCGGAATGTTCTTCTTTACTCGGAATATTTACCAAAACCCTTGATCCGGAATAAAATCCTTTACTCGGAATATGTCACTTATCCGGAATAAACTCTTTATTCGGAATGTTGCCTTGGTTCGGAATACTAGATGTTCCGAATGAACTCCTTGATTCGGAACTTTGAATCTTCTGAATGAAGACCTTGATCTGGAATAATTAATTATTCCGAATAAAACTCCTTGATCCGGAATATCTCCTTGGTTCGGAACTTCCACTGATCCGGAATGTTCTGAATGAAGCCTTCGTTCGGAATGATCTTGTTGACCCGGAATAAAATCTTGATTCGGAATATGTTCCGAATGAACTCAAACTCCTTGATTCGGAAAATGTTCCGAATGAACAAACCCTTGATCCGGAAGAAATTGATTCGGAATATATCACAACAAAACCTTTATTCGGAATGTTCCGAATGAACAGCTGATCCAGAATGTTTAATGTTCCGGATGAACAACCCTTGATCCGGAATGTGCTGTTGATTCGGAATATCACCTGGGAAACAGAAACAGTAGCGAAGAACACGCAAGAAAAAATATAACACGAATCCAATCTAATCTAATCAAAATCAATCACAAGATTAAATCAAACTAATCAATAAACATCTACTAATCATAAACAAACAATCCAAAGCAACAAAACTAACAATAATGATCAAAATAATCAACCACTTAATCAATTTAACAAAAACTCAAGAACATGAAAATGAACAATAAACATAAAGATTAAAGATTAAAGAAAGGTAGATAGGAGATGAACAATAAAAGTAAAGATTGACAAGAATTAAAAGGAAACTTACTTGAAATTAAATGTATTTAATGGTGCAAGACAAGTATTTAAATTGACATGTATTTAAAGAACAAGTAATTAAAATGTGGAAGACTAATTGTCACACTTAGCCAACAAAAACTAATGAAATGAAAATGAATCCTATTTATAGGAGATTAGGGAGGTGCTTAGGAAGCTTCCTACCTTCTTTCTTCTTTCTTTAATTGCGTCATTAAGTCCTTAATCTCTTAATTCTTTGACTTTAACGACTTTGTCTCGAGATTTCTTTAAACTCGTCTTGTAATTCTTCAATATATTAGACTTGAGTTCTTCGGCTTTTAGTAAACTTCCGTCTTTTGACTTTTGATAAATCTTCAGAATTGGTCTTGGACTTCCGTTCTTTTTGCACTCTTGATTTCTTGACTTCGTCTTTTGTCTTTTTCTTTGATAAAAGCCCGTGAATGCCCGTGTTTTCTCCCTTTTCCACATTTTCGTCCTAAATCACAACAAAAACACAAACCACGCATAATTTCGACATTTACGACATAAAATACACGTTTTGGCTCGGTTATTATTGTAGTTAAGTGGTAAAAAGGATGGGTGTTTACACACCTATCACGTACCATGATCTCTATGTCTAGTCGCTCCAAGTCTCTTATGATTTCCTCCTGAATCTCAATGCCGTTGATCATTCCGAACTTTCTACTAAGTGCATCTGCCACTACATTCGCCTTGCCGGGATGATACTGCAGATTAATGTCATAATCCTTCAACAGCTCTAACCATCTCATCTGTCTCATGTTCAATTCACGTTGAGTGAAGATATAATTCATGCTCTTGTGGTCCGTGAAAATGTCACATGATTCTCCATACAAGTAGTGCCTCCATATCTTCAATGCAAACACGACTGCTGCAAGTTCTAAGTCATGCGTAGGGTAATTTTCCTCATAAGGCTTAAGCTGCCGTGAAGCGTACGCGATCACTTTCCCATGTTGCATGAGAACACAGCCAAGTCCCTTCCCCGATGCATCACTGTAGATTTGAAATCCACCCAAACCAGATGGGAGAGTAAGAATAGGTGCAAATACTAACTTCTGCTTCAGGTCTTCAAAGCTCTTCTCTCGTTCTTCAGTCCAGACGAATTTCTCCTCTTTCCGCATCATTTTGGTCAATGGTAGTGCTAGGCGGAAAAAGTTCTCCACGAACCTACGGTAATAACCAGCTAAGCCTAGGAAGCTGCGGACTTCAGTCGCTGATGTCGGCCTTGGCCATTTGGTAATAGCCTCAACCTTCGCTGGATCCATCGTGATTCCTTCTGCTGATACAATGTGACCTAAGAATGCCACCTTGTCTAACCAGAACTCACATTTGGAGAATTTAGCATACAGCTGCTTCTGGCGAAGAATCTATAGTACTGTACGAAGATGGTCTTCGTGTTCCTCCTTGGACTTAGAGAAAATCAGGATGTCATCGATGAAGATAATGACGAACTTGTCCAGAAATTCATGGAAGATTCTGTTCATCAAATCCATGAACACTGTTGGAGCATTGGTAAGGCCAAATGGCATGACTACAAATTCGTAGTGGCCATAGCGTGTACGGAAAGCAGTCTTGATGATGTCCTGCTCCTTAACCCGTACTGCCGTCCTTCTTCTTAACAAATAAGACCGGTGCGCCCCATGGAGATGTGCTCGGTCGAATAAAGCCTCGTTCCAGTAGTTCTTGCAATTGATCCTTCAACTCCTTCAACTCTATGTGAGCCATGCGATAAGGAGCCTTGGAAATCGACTCAGCTCCTGGGATGAGTTCGATATTAAATTCTACTTCACGTGCAGGCGGTATGCCCGAAAGTTCTTCTGGAAATACATCTGGATATTCTGACACTATCGGCTCATCCTGAATTGATGGGGATTCAGCATCCATGTCATGAACAGTAACTAGATAACCCTCGCAACCATGTGAAAGTAGTACACGTGCTTGCAGGGTTGATATTATTTGTACAGACCTGCCGGGTACGAACCCGTTGTGAATGTACTCTGGCGCATTAACATCACTGAAGATGACTCGATATGAATAGTAGTCTATGGTAGCATGATGCTTGGATAGCCAATCCATGCCTAAAATCATGTCAAAATCAATCATGTCTAGCGGAAGTGCGTCAACAGGACGAACCTTCTCGTCAAACTCTAGGGGAAGACTCTTGTACACATGGGTTATACGTACAGAGTCTCTCAATGGCGTGGAAATACTCAGTATATTCTCTAGTGGCATGGGGAGTATCCTAACATTCTTGGCATAAGCAGTAGAAATGACCGAGTGAGTAGCACCCGTATCAAACAGAACACATGCAACTTGACCATACATATACAAGATTCCAATGATGATACCTGTAGACTTGATGATACCAGTAGTAGGAGGCGGCTTGGTATCAGCATCTCCCGATGTGCCCTCCATCTCGCCCTTGCGACAGTCCTTCATGCGATGGCCAAGAAGACCACACTTGAAGCATGCGTCACTGTCGCGGCGACATGGCCCTGGGTGCCTACGGTGGAAAGTAGAGCAAAGAGGATGAGTATATCCTCAAGCAGGTGTCTTGACTGGCTGAGAACCTAATAAAAACATTATACATGAGACATGATAATAGGGTACAAAGTACAATGCGGATAATCGTAAGATTGAATACCAGTGACAGCTGGACGGTTAGGCTGTGAACCTCTCTAGTTCTGGTCCCTACCGTTACCATGATTCATGGTAGAAGATTTGCTAATGTGTCAGAATTAAGAGTTATAACATGTAATCATAAGAAAAAAATGCCTAAGTATATGTACCTGCTACTGTTGGAGTGTCCAGCGTTGTTACGGTAATTATCATTACCGCCACGCCTATCCATAGCAGAACGGTCGTTAGTCTGACTGTTTCCCTTGGGCTGATTAGGCTGTTGCTGAGTAGCCGGCTGAGACCGGTCCCCAGTCTTCTGCCTTGAAGATACAATTTAAAGAGATGAAATATTGACATAATATTGAAAGAATACGGATTGGTCACCGCTTGAATACAAATGACCAAAAGATCAGTCCAATAATACCACTCACTATTTACCTCTTATCGGGTCTCTCTACTTCCCCGAACTCATCTCTCTCCTGCAGCATCTCCAGCTTACGTGCTGCATCGGCCACTTGTGCTACCGTGTTGAACGTAGCACACACCAAGTTGTTTGCGACCGATGTACGAAGAGCCCACCTGAAGTGGTGTGCATGCTCTTTAGGAGTACTGTTGCTGCACCAAGGAAACCAGCTAAGCGAAGAAAGCGCTGCATGAACTCTTTGCTATTCTCCCTAGCTTTCTGTCGGATCCCATGGTACTCTCTCTTCAGCTTGTCTTGCTCAGCCTTGGGAAAGAACTGCTTCATCACCCTATCCTTGAACTGAGCCCATGTCTAACCAGCCACCCAATCATCACCTCCCTCGGACTGCTTCAGTGTTATCCACCATGCTAACACATCACCTTCAAACCGGTAGCATGCCAACCTCGACTTGAAAATGGGGTCGCAGCCGATAGCATCGAAGATCTTCTCAATGTGAGCCAACCAGCTTTCAGCTTCACCGGGGCTATCTGTTCTCTCGAAAGCCCGAGGACGGAGCTTGTTGAATCTCTCCAGCCATGTGGCCAATGTTGCTGGAGGAGGAGAAGGAGGTACTGGGTAATGCTACTGATTGTTGGCAGCCTGAACCTCAGCCCTGATTTCGTTCCTCAGCCGAGGAAGCATAGCTTGCATTACAGTTTGGATTGTTGCATTGAGTTGTTCCTGCTCGCGTGTGAGAACCATCTGACAGTATAACATAAAATACATGATTAAACTTATCAAAACATAAACTATATACATGAAAAAAAAATTATACCAATAAATCATGAGAAAAATTTTATGCAGGAAGATTTGTACATGAATGCATGATGCAGTTTTATGAAAACTTTTGTATGCGCGAGAGTGAACGCCTATGGTCAGTTCACTCAAAACAAAAGACATGGCGAGGGGACGCCTATGGGTTAGTCCCAAATTTAAAAGTTTCAAAAACACATGCGACTAATTAGGGCCAATCCTGTACCAACCATTACTTAGTCATAAACCTGCGACAATGACATATATATGTATGCATGAAAATGATGAATGCATGAAAACCGACTGTCAGTTCTAGGAAGACCATAGTGACTACACACTAATCACAGGTCATGTTTTGAGAGCCTACTGGTCGAACCAGGCTCTGATACCATAATTGTAACACCCCATTTTGATAAATGGAATGTCACGCATGATTATGTCGTGTCATCAAAGCATACAAGGATAAATGTCTAAACATTACATGACCATAAAGGAAATACCGGAATCAAACGTCGGTATCCCAGTAGAACTCATCACACACAAACATAAGTACTGTAAATGAAAGGACTAAACAATGTACATGGAAATGAGTATCAAAGTATAAGGAAACGCATAAAGTAAAGAAGGCTAGGAAGCTTCCAATCCATATGCACGTACGCTTAAAGTCTACGAGCGTCCCTGAGTACCTGCCGTTTTGGGAACATGAAAAGGAAAACGGCTGAGTAATACGCTCAGTGCACGGATATACAAGTATAGCATGAATAATATAAGCATATACACATGAAGCAGCAGAAAAGACTAAGTCCTGGATAACCTGGTTATATCTTAATAAAGCCCGTGAATGCCCGTGTTTTCTTCCTTTTCCACATTTTTGTCCTAAATCACAACAAAAACACAAACCACGCATAACTCTGACATTTACGACATAATATACACGTTTTGGCTCGGTTATTATTGTAGTTAAGTGGTAAAAAGGATGGGTGTTTACACACCTATCAAATCCCCTACACTTGACCATTGCAATGTCCTCATGCAATGCATTAGTTACAAAGCACGATTACATTTTACATCATAATCAATCTATAATGGCCTTTATTAAAGAGATAGAAAATTATAAACATTCAAAGTAAAGAAATAAAAAACATACCTTCGGGTTTTGAAAATGTCATGAATGATCATCATCCTCAAGTTTTCACTTTCTCCAAACCAAGCTTAAAAACGAGATCATTGTTATTATAAGTTAGCAAACTAACACGAACTCATGTGGGCCAATTATTTACTTAGACTCCCTTATTCCTAGGTGTATCTCTTATATTTTATTATTGTCTTGAATGATCACGAGGATGCATTGTTGACTTATTTCGATAGTTATTTAGGCTGAAAATAAAGTGGGACGATTTAATCAATAGTTAGCTAAAGGACAAAATCTTTTAAAATTGCTTCTCGGGACCTCATAAATGTCATATCTTGGCATAACTCGCTTCGCGATTTGAGACCTTTCTCGGACCGATATTTGGCAGCGACTTCATACTTCAAACCTTGAGAGACGTTCATGAAATAATGGTCTTCTCTTCAATAGGAATTTCTCCACTTGAAGTTTTGAGAGATTATTCATATTTGGACCACGACTTCTTCATTTTTCTCCAATCATTACTTTGGACTTTGATATACAACGATCCGCCTCCTTTTTGGACTTGGATCTATTTATCCTCATACCTTGTTAGGGCCTTTTTGGATAGACTTCTCCATGATCTTTACGAGAGTATTTGCTTTTCGTCGTGTGTCTCGATCCTTCATATTGATCTTTGATAAATGATTCTTCACATCACTTTTGGATCTTTAGCAACAAAATGTAGCCCTCATGCCTTGTTAGGGCCTTTTCGGACTCGCCAATCTTCACATCCCGCTTCAATAAGTTATGCCTTGGCTATGAACTCTAATCCATACCGAGCAACTTTTAAACGATCTTGGGCTAGAGGCTAAGTAACTTTTCAAATCGTACAACCTTATTTATTGCAGATAAATTTATTAACAAGCGATGGGAGAATAGGCTCATAATTAACTCACATAAATTCACGAAAGAATACCAAACTTATAATTGACTCTATCATCTCTCGTCCTCCACAATTTAAAATCTCAAGGAATGAGACTCGTGGATGCTTAGCCTATTAAATCAAAGTTTTGGGTTTTCGAGTCGTCTATAGGATCTTGCAAATTCTTAGACTTTTTCAAGTTTAGAAATCGCATTTTAAAGTTCCCTTGATAAACGACTCTCTAGGATCAATTATAAGAACTTGCGAAAAGTTCTTGTTCTTAACCCGTGAGGGTTAAGACTTTCGTGTTTTATAGCTCCCTATATAAAAGCCTAGCAAAACTTGACTTAAACACGTTAAGGATACTAGCTAGAGTAAACTTAGATAAGTAAACTCGGGTTGAGTAAAAAAGATTCACAATGTTTGAAAATTAAAACCACTTTATTAAAAATTATTCTAATAAGGAAAGAAAATAACTATACAAAGGGAAAAACTAATAGGCCAAAATAGATCAAAAATTTTGAAAAATGTCGAAAAATTGATTTTCTGGTAAAATGAGGACAAATACAAGGAAAAGGCACTTAACTTCGATAGAAGTCCCCCTACACTTAATATAAACATTGTCCTCAATGTTTAAGCATGTGGGAGTAAACTCCCCTACACTTAGGACATTGTGCACGTTGTTTAAATCTTGCTAAGGAAAAGACAACTAACGAGAGTCCAATTTTAATATTGGAAAATATAAAATAGAGAATCGAAAAGAGTTTAGGATAGAACCGGGAAGAAGGGAACACGGAATCACGGGTCGTCAAAAATCATCAAGAGTGGATCATTGAGCGCTCGAATCACTGAATAGTAGAAGAGAGGAAATAGCAAACACCAACGGGTCTCCCCTACACTTAGGATAAAGAAAGCTAAAAGATAGATGCACGGGTTGCCTCCCAAGAAGAGCTTGATTTTTGTTCACCGAGTCGTGAGCCTGACTCGACCTTGATTAGCATAGGAAGAAGCATGAAACATATCCACCGGGATCAAAGACATATTTTTCGTCCATCAAATAGCACAAGCTTAAGGCGAACAAGTCAAGCCAAAGAAGAGTAGGCAAGGTTCCTTAAGCAAAGATGGAGCACGGTGGTAGCAAGGGTGAAGAGGTGCAAGCATATCTTCAGTAGTTCCAAAAATCTTTCCTTTTATTTCATCAGATGGATACTGAGATGGATGAAGAATATCGATACTGGGGTCGAACACCTTTTCCTTTAGGGGAAAATAGCACTCAGGCTCAACAGAATGTGAAGAAGATGATCCGCGAAGAAGATGCACAACCTCGTCCTCAGAAGGTGGACAAAGAGGTGTTAAATCATACGTGTTGCGGATGTTGGTGTCGTCCGGTTGCTTCTCCTTTGAAAGAATTTTCTTCAAATCCAAAGTAGGATCAAGACCATAATCATCAAAGTCTAAAGGAGGTGCATCACTCTCATGAGGGAAGTAAGTATTGAGAAAAGTTGAAAAGTCTTCCTCAAATGAGTAGTCATCCAAAGTAGGATTAAGCATGGTAGGTGGAGGATCTTCATTATGTGAAGAATCAATCGAGAGAGTATCAGCCTCATCAAAATCATCATACGTGGGCATGTCGAGATACTCGGAAGTAAAGTCATCATAATCATCTCCATCTGAGCTAGAATCATCATCATAAGCATAAAAGATCGGTGGGGAATCATATATGGGTGAAGGTTCCAAATTGGAGAGAGAAGCATCCACATCATCTTGAAACAGTGGATTATCATTGCAAGACTCGAATAGAGGATTGTTGTAGATGACAAAATCATCGAGCACATTAATCATATTCGCTGATTCTCGTCCTCCAAAGGATTTGCTTGTAAGCTTCCCCATTTCAAACACTTGTGCATCATCCCCGACTCTTAAGATGAGCTCACATTTATCCACATCTATTAAAGATCGACCGGTTCTCAAAAATGGGCGTCCAAGTATTAACAGAATACGAGGGTCCATTTCATAATCAACAACGACAAAGTCGACCGGAAAAGTGAATGTGCCAAATTTAATGAACACATCTTTTGCAATACCAACGGGGTAAGCGAGAGTGCGATTGGCTAGCTAAAGAGTCATTTTGGTGGGTGTAAGGTCGGGCAATGATAACTTTTTCCAAACACTTAAAGGCATCAAATTTATACTTGCCCCGAGATCGGCTAAGGCAGTAAATTTGTCGGTTTGGTTAAAAGTACAAGGAAGCACAAAACGACTGGGATCTCCAAGTTTCTCCGGAAGTTCTTTAAGAAGGACGGCAGAACAATTTTCATTCAATCGAGTATTAACAAACTCGGCCATCCTCTCCTTCTATCTAAGCAATTCCTTAAACATCTTGACAAATTTAGGCATTTGTGCTAGAGCTTCAACAAGGGGAAAAGTGACGGTCATTTTCGAAACTTTCTTCAAATAGTTTGACACTTGAATGTCATCCTTGGTGTGCATTTTGGCCTTGCCTATGCGAGATGGGTAAGGAATATTGGGTTTGGGTGGTGAAGGTGTAGAAGGTAAAGGTTGAGATGTTGAAGGGTTCTTCTTGGGTACATCATCATGACGAGGCGGAGACGGTAATGGTGTACTAATACTAGGTGTAGGAGGAGTAGGGATAAATGGTGGTGGAGTAGGTGTAGATGATGGGGGTGGGATAGGTGGTCCTACTATGGTTACTCCACTACGGGTAGTAATAGCACTCACATTCGCTCGCGGATTGGTGACGGTGTTTGAAGGTAGAGAACTCGAAGAAGAGGGTTGAGTGGTGGGCAAGAAACTAGCCAGCATATTCTTCAAATCATTCGTTTGATTGCTGAAGGAGGATTGAATATTATCTCGAAGCTCGGATCTAATTTCATTCCCTTGCTTGGTGATATCCCCTTTAAAATTGATAATTTGGCTTTGTAGATTCTTGATTTGCTCTCCTTGGGTTCTCATCAAAGCTTCAACATCTTGATTGATGGGTGGGGTTTGTTGAGCGGGTGGGTGATAAGGATTAGAAGCTCTCGGTGGGATTTGGTTGCTTCTAGTGTAATTGTTGTTGGGGTTTTGGTTTTGAGGAGAAAAACCGGGTGAAAGGTAGTTGTTTGACCGGTAACTCAGCAAATTTCGATCCCCTTGAGGTCGAGCTTGGTAATTTTCCGGTGAATAATTACCATAAGCTGCATACACGTTTTCCTGATTTCCTTGAGTAGTAGGACAATCAGTGTATGAGTGTGGACCGCCGCATGTCTCACAAGGATTAGCCACCGCTTTAACTTGTTGTTGGTTTGTAGCGAGAAGCAAGATACTTTTATTCATTTCGGCCATCATGCGGGTGAATTCGGTCATGTCGGGGTTTGCTGAAGTAGAAGAAACATTGACTCTCGGGTTGTTCCTTGAAGAAGCGGAGGAATCCCTGTTTTTGTGATGAGTAGTCATGTTTTCAATAAGCTCTCTACACTCCTCGGGTCTCCTTTTCATAAATGTGCCACCGGCGGCTGCATTAATCGTATCACGATCTCGAAAAGTCAAACACTTGTAGAAAGTATCAATTAAGGTCACAGGGAGCATGTTGTGGTTTGGACAACGATCAATCAAGACATTATATCTTTCCCAAGCATCAAAAAGAGATTCATCGGGTTCTTGCATGAAACCGCAGATTTGATTGCGAAGGCTCGTGACCATGGATGGTGGAAAGTAGCGCGACAAAAATCGTTGAGTCATGTCATCCCAAGTATGAATTGAATTCTTCGGGAGACGATCAAACCATTTCTCGGCGTGGTGTGATAAAGTATGTGGGAAGAGTTGAAGGCGTAGAACATCCATTGTGGCACCAGGCAACTTCATGCTTTGAGTGATTGTAATGAATTTGTCGAGGTGTTTGTTGGCATCATCATCAGGCATTCCTTGAAAAGGATTAGTTTGCACTTGCTGAATCATGTGGTGCTTCATCGAAAACTCCGGAGCCGTGATTTGCATCGGCGTAATCGGTCCTCCTCGTCCAAACATGGTAGGTTGACAAAGCTCCTCCATTGTCTGAAGATCGGGCTGTGGAAGAACATTGTTGTTATTATTGTTGAGGTACGATGGATTATTGTTGTTGTTAACACCTGCCATAGCTAAATCTTCTCGAGTCTCGGGCTCTTGATAATTAGAAGATCTAGTACGCATACACCTGCGAAAGCAAAAGAAAACAATACCAAAAACAAAGAGAATATATATACACAATAAAAATAAAATCTTTTTGGATTTTTGAAATTTTTAATTTTTATGGATTTTTAACAATTTTTAATTTTTATGGGTTTTTTGAAAATTTTAAGCAAGAAAATAACGCTCACGAATGAACGGATCCCCAAAAGCAACGCGTCTCTCACAGAAAACCGTTAATCTTTACGAAAAGAGCCGGCAACGGCGCCATTTAATAACTAGGTTTTACTTAGTTAAAAAGTTCTTTGTCGTATGTCTAATCGAATTGAAAAATTGTTTTAAGTGTGACTCAATTGTTCTTGGTTAAGAAAAATATTTGTGTCATTGTAGTATATTAAATGTGCAAGATGTAAATGAAAATGACGTTAATTTAAATCTAAAATTAATTTAAAATAAATGGCGAGTATTTAAAAGCGTGACGAAAATTAAAAGGCACTAAAAGTAAATGGGCAATTAAAGTAAATAACGCAAACTTAAAACTATCTAAGGCAAAGCTAAAATAAATCTAAGGCAAGTAATCTTAAAGTGCGACTAAGGAAAAAGGCGGGAAAAATAAAGCTTGAAAATTAAAAATTAAAAACTGAAACTAAAAAGAACCTGAAAACAGCTCATTCGGAATAATACCCTCATTCGGAATAAACATTCATCCGGAATGTCACGTTCGTTCAAAATGTTCTTCTTTACTCGGAATATTTACCAAAACCCTTGATCCGGAATAAAATCCTTTACTCGGAATAGGTCACTTATCCGGAATAAACTCTTTATTCGGAATGTTTCCTTGGTTCGGAATACTAGATGTTCCGAATGAACTCCTTGATTTGGAACTTTGAATCTTCCGAATGAAGACCTTGACCCGGAATAATTAATTATTCCGAATAAAACTACTTGATCCGGAATATCTCCTTGGTTTGGAACTTCCACTGATCCGCAATGTTCCGAATGAAGCCTTCGTTCGGAATGATCTTGTTGACCCGGAATAAAATCTTGATTCGGAATATGTTCCGAATGAACTCAAACTCCTTGATTCGGAAAATGTTCCGAATGAACAAACCCTTGATCCGGAAGAAATTGATTCGGAATATATCACAACAAAACCTTTATTCGGAATGTTCCGAATGAACAGCTGATCCGGAATGTTTAATGTTCCGGATGAACAACCCTTGATCCGGAATGTGCTGTTGATTCGGAATATCACTTGGGAAACAGAAACAGTAGCGAAGAACACGCAAGAAAAAATATAACAAGAATCCAATCTAATCTAATCAAAATCAACCACAAGATTAAATCAAACTAATCAATAATCATCTACTAATCATAAACAAACAATTCAAAACAACAAAACTAACAGTAATGATCAAAATAATCAAAACCCACTTAATCAATTTAACAAAAACTCAAGAACATGAACATGAACAATAAACATAAAGATTAAAGATTAAAGAAAGGCCGGTAGGAGATGAACAATAAAAGTAAAGATTGACAAGAATTAAAAGGAAACTTACTTGAAATTAAATGTATTTAATGGTGCAAGACAAGTATTTAAATTGACATGTATTTAAAGAACAAGTAATTAAAATGTGGAAGACTAATTGTCACACTTAGCCAACAAAAACTAATGAAATGAAAATGAATCCTATTTATAGGAGATTAGGGAGGTGCTTAGGAAGCTTCCTCCCTTCTTTCTTCTTTCTTTAATTGCGTCATTAAGTCCTTAATCTCTTAATTCTTTGACTTTAACGACTTTGTCTCGGGATTTCTTTAAACTCGTCTTGTAATTCTTCAATTAATTAGACTTGAGTTCTTCGGCTTTTAGTAAACTTCCGTCTTTTGACTTTTGATAAATCTTTAGAATTGGTCTTGGACTTCCGTTCTTTTTGCACTCTTGACTTATTGACTTCGTCTTTTGTCTTTTTCTTCGATAAAAGCCCGTGAATGCCCGTGTTTTCTCCCTTTTCCACATTTTCGTCCTAAATAACAACAAAAACACAAACCACGCATAATTCCGACATTTACGACATAAAATACACGTTTTGGCTCGGTTATTATTGTAGTTAAGTGGTAAAAAGGATGGGTGTTTACACACCTATCACGTACCATGATCTCTATGTCTAGTCGCTCCAAGTCTCTTATGATTTCCTCCTCAATCTCAATGCCGTTGATCATTCCGGACTTTCTACTAAGTACATCTGCCACTACATTCGCCTTGCCGGGATGATACTGCAGATTAATGTCATAATCCTTCAACAGCTCTAACCATCTCCTCTGTCTCATGTTCAATTCACGTTGAGTGAAGATATACTTCAAGCTCTTGTGGTCCGTGAAAATGTCACATGATTCTCCATACAAGTAGTGCCTCTATATCTTCAATGCAAACACGACTGCTGCAAGTTCCAAGTCATGCATAGGGTAATTTTCCTCATAAGGCTTAAGCTGCCGTGAAGCGTACGCGATCACTTTCCCATGTTGCATGAGAACACAGCCAAGTCCCATCCCCGATGCATCACTGTAGATTTGAAATCCACCCGAACCAGATGGGAGAGTAAGAATAGTTCAAATACTAACTTCTGCTTCAGGTCTTCAAAGCTCTTCTCTCGTTCTTCAGTCCAGACGAATTTCTCCTCTTTCCGCATCAGTTTGGTCAATGGTAGTGCTAGGCGGGAAAAGTTCTCCACGAACCTACGGTAATAACCAGCTAAGCCTAGGAAGCTGCGGACTTCAGTCGCTGATGTCGGCCTTGGCCATTTGGTAATAGCCTCAACCTTCGCTGGATCCATCGTGATTCCTTCTGCTGATACAATGTGACCTAAGAATGCCACCTTGTCTAACCAGAACTCACATTTGGAGAATTTAGCATACAGCTGCTTCTAGCGAAGAATCTGTAGTACTGTACAAAGATGATCTTCGTGTTCCTCCTTGGACTTAGAGAAAATCAGGATGTCATCGATGAAGACAATGACGAACTTGTCCAGAAATTCATGGAAGATTCTGTTCATCAAATCCATGAACACTGCTGGAGCATTGGTAAGGCCAAATGGCATGACTACAAATTCGTAGTGGCCATAGCGTGTACGGAAAGCAGTCTTGGCGATGTCCTGCTCCTTAACCCGTAGCTGATGATAGCCTGACCTTAGATCAATCTTGGATAAATGTTTGGCCCCTTGGAGTTGGTCAAACAGATCGTTTATACGTGGTAGTGGATACCTATTCCTGATGGTAATCTTTTTGAGCTCGCGATAGTCTATGCAAAGACGCATACTGCCGTCCTTCTTCTTAACAAATAAGACCGGTGCGCCCCATGGAGATGCGCTCGGTCGAATAAAGCCTCGTTCCAGTAGTTCTTGTAATTAATTCTTCAACTCCTTCAACTCTATGTGAGCCATGCGATAAGGAGCCTTGGAAATCGACTCAGCTCCTGGGATGAGCTCGATATTAAATTCTACTTCACGTGCAGGCGGTATGCCCGAAAGTTCTTCTGGAAATATATCTGGAAATATATCTAGAAATTCTGACACTATCGGCTGATCCTGAATTGATGGGGATTCAGCATCCATGTCATGAACAGTAACTAGATAACCCTCGCAACCATGTGAAAGTAGTGCACGTGCTTGCAGGGTTGATATGATTTATACAGACCTGCCGGGTACGAACCCGTTGTGAATGTACTCTGGCGCATTAACATCACTGAAGATGACTCGATATGAATGGCAGTCTATGGTAGCATGATGCTTGGATAGCCAATCCATGCCTAAAATCATGTCAAAATCAATCATGTCTAGCGGAAGTGCGTCAACAGGACGAACCTTCTCGTCAAACTCTAGGGGAAGACTCTTGTACACATGGGTTATACGTACAGAGTCTCTCAATGGCGTGGAAATGCTCAGTATATTCTCTAGTTGCATGGGGAGTATCCTAACATTCTTGGCATAAGCAGTAGAAATGACCGAGTGAGTAGCACCCGTATCAAACTAAACACATGCAACTTGACCATACATATACAAGATTCCAATTATGGTACATGTAGACTTGTTGGCCTGATCGCGAGATGTCGTGTAAACGCGTCCAGTAGTAGGAGGCGGCTTGGTATCAGCATCTCCCGATGTGCCCTCCATCTCGCCTTGCGACAGTCCTTCATGCGATGGCCAAGAAGACCACACTTGAAGCATGCGTCACTGTCGCAGCGACATGGCCCTGGGTGCCTACGGTGGAAAGTAGAGCAAAGAGGATGAGTATATCCTCCAGCAGGTGTCCTGACTGGCTGAGAACCTGATAAAAACATTATACATGAGACATGATAATAGGGTACAAAGGACAATGCGGATAATCGTAAGATTGAATACCAGTGACAGCTGGACGGTTAGGCTGTGAACCTCTCTAGTTCTGGTCCCTACCGTTACCATGATTCCTGGTAGAAGATTTGCTAATGTGTCAGAATTAAGAGTTATAACATGTAATCATAAGAAAAAAATGCCTAAGTATAAAGACCTGCTGCTGTTGGAGTGTCCAGCGTTGTTACGGTAATTATCATTACCGCCACGCCTATCCATAGCAGAACGGTCGTTAGTCTGACCGTTTCCCTTGGGCTGATTAGGCTGTTGCTGAGTAGCCGGCTGAGACCGGTCCCCAGTCTTCTGCCTTGAAGATACAATTTAAAGAGATGAAATATTGACATAATATTGAAAGAATACGGATTGGTCACCGCTTGAATACGAATGACCAAAAGATCAGTCCAATAATACCACTCACTGTTTACCTCTTATCGGGTCTCTCTACTTCCCCGAACTCATCTCTCTCCTGCAGCATCTCCAGCTTACGTGCTGCATCGGCCACTTGTGCTACCGTGTTGAACGTAGCACACACCAAGTTGTTTGCGACCGATGTACGAAGAGCCCACCTGAAGTGGTGTGCATGCTCTTCAGGAGTACTGTTGCTGCACCAAGGAAACCAGCTAAGCGAAGAAAGCGCTGCATGAACTCATTGCTATTCTCCCTAGCTCTCTGTCGGATCCCATGGTACTCTCTCTTCAGCTTGTCTTGCTCAGCCTTGGGAAAGAACTGCTCCATCACCCTATCCCTGAACTGAGCCCATGTCTAACCAGCCACCCAATCATCACCTCCCTCAGACTGCTTCAGTGTTATCCACCATGCTAACACATCACCTTCAAACCGGTAGCATGCCAACCTCGACTTGAAAACGGGGTCGCAGCCCATAGCATCGAAGATCTTCTCAATGTGAGCCAACCAGCTTTCAGCTTCACCGGGGCTATCTGTTCTCTTGAAAGCCCGAGGACGGAGCTTGTTGAATCTCTCCAGCCATGTGGCCAATGTTGATGGAGGAGGAGAAGGAGGTACTGGGTGATGCTGCTGATTGTTGGCAGCCTGAACCTCAGCCCTGATTTCGTTCCTCAGCCGAGGAAGCATAGCTTGCATTGTAGTTTGGATTGTTGCATTGAGTTGTTCCTGCTCGCGTGTGAGAACCATCTGACAGTATAACATAAAATACATGATTAAACTGATCAAAACATAAACTATATACATGAAAAAAAAATATACCAATAAATCATGAGAAAAATTTTATGCAGGAAGATTTGTACATGAATGCATGATGCAGTTTTATGAAAACTTTTGTATGCGCGAGAGTGAACGCCTATGGTCAGTTCACTCAAAACAAAAGACATGGCGAGGGGACGCCTATGGGTTGGTCCCAAATTTAAAAGTTTCGAAAAAACACATGCGACTAATTAGGGCCAATCCTGTACCAACCATTACTTAGTCATAAACCTGCGACAATGACATATATATGTATGCATGAAAATGATGAATGCATGAAAACCGACTGCCAGTTCTAGGAAGACCATAGTGACTACCCACTAATCACAGGTCATGTTTTGAGAGCCTACTGGTCGAACCAGGCTCTGATACCATAATTGTAACACCCCATTTTGATAAATGGAATGTCACGCATGATTATGGCGTGTCATCAAAGCATACAAGGATAAATGTCCAAACATTACATGACCATAAAGGAAATACCAGAATCAAACGTCGGTATCCCAGTAGAACTCATCACACACAAACATAAGTACTGTAAATGAAAGGACTAAACAATGTCCATGGAAATGAGTATCAAAGTATAAAGAAATGCATAAAGTAAAGAAGTCTAGGAAGCTTCCAATCCATATGCACGTACGCTTAAAGTCTACGAGCGTCCCTGAGTACCTGCCGTTTTGGGAACATGAAAAGGAAAACGGCTGAGCAATACGCTCAGTGCACGGATATACAAGTATAGCATGAATAATATAAGCATATAAACATGAAGCAGCGGAAAAGACTAAGTCCTGGATAACCTGGTTATATCTTAATAAAACTGGTTTTATAGTTTGAAAAGCCTTATGTTTATCTTGTAAAAACTGCTTAACTTATTTTACCATTAGCCAATATAGGTCATGAAATATCAATGTGCATGAATACTTAGAGGGGTGACCTCGTCATGCAAATTAGAGGGGCTGCTTCTAATTTAATATACTGGTTTTGGGTAGGAGGGATCATCTCCTTGTGAAGGATGCAAGGCACACACCACATTCACACTGAGTAATCTGCTGAAAAACATGTAAACTAGGATGCACCCATACGCCCTACCTGATAATAATAATAATATGGCTAAAAACTGAAAGGGACGCCACGAGGTATCACTCCGACGTAGTGAAGTCATAACACTGGTGCCTCTAGTGTTATGGTTATGGTACCTCCATAACTAGGTGAAACTAGTCATGCATGTATATGGCTTAAGGTATTCTAATTAAACATAAGCAATCAAAACACATAAAACATATACTGGGGAAATAGTTGGCTGCATACGGGAAATCCTAATAAGGAAAGAATGTCCATACTAAAAGGACAGAGAATCCGTACCTTATGTCCAGTGAACGAAGAAGACGAACGGAAGAGAGTCCTAATTCGGTATCACTAATGCTACATAAATACATACGTGTATAAGTATCTGATTATTGAGTACGTAACTGGTTTTATATCATGTCTTAGCTTGTTTTATATGTTCATGTCATGTTTTATTTATTTAAGCTTTATACTGTGTTTATCATATATTCTGTCTATTCTGATTAAGTATTACTTGTATTTCATGTATTATTATACTTGTTGTGTAATAATAAGTAACTTTCTAAAAATAGCAGGTTTCCTAAAATAGAAAGTTTCCAAAAATAGAATGTTTCCAAAATAGATTTACTGCTTAAAATAGATAAGTTTCTAAAAATAGAAAGTTTCCAAAAATAGATTAGCTGTCTTAATTAAATAAGTTTCTAAAAATAAAAAGTTTCCATAATTAGATGTAAGCTGGATAATTAAGCTAATAATATAAGCTTAAGTGGTTACTGATTAATATTCTAAGTCATGTAATTATATAGTATAGTTATTAATTATTTCATGTAAATTAGATATATTATAGGTTTAAGTATTTAATTAGATATAACATGATTGAATTAAATAAAGGTAAAATATATACCTAGGTTAAAACATGTATTATTATCTATTAATAATATAACCTAAGTCATGTAAATTAATTAATTATAAGTCATGGTTTCAATAATAAATTAATTATATAGTCTAATTAAATAATAAATACTTAGGTTAAAATTAATGTATTAATAATAAAATTAATAACCTAAGTCATGTAAATTAAATTAATCATGTTCATGCTTTTAATTAACTTAATTTAAGTCTTGTAAAAAAATATAACTTATAAAAATATTAAACCTTGTAAAAAAATAACTCATGAACCGGATCATGTTTTAAATCTAAACATGTGTGAACCGGACCCGTTTTCTAACCCGTGAACCGGACCCAAAAACACCACCATACCCCAACCTAGGTCGGGGTCTCCCTTCCTTGCTGATGTCGTGACACCATCATCACCAAACCGAGACCATAAGGTCTCGGTGGTGCGAAGTAAGCCAAGCCTAGACCCCCTTGGGGCTCGGTTTAGGCGTCGGCCAACAACAAACACCCCTTAACACTTAATTGATTATACCCCATGATTAAACAACATGTTTACACTCGTTTTTAATTTGTTTATTAAAAACATTCATGATTTTATGTGATTAGTAAATCAAAACCATAAAATAAAAGAGGTTAGGGTTTATACCGATCACGTGAATCCAAGAATGATGAACACACAAACGATCCTTGCAATAATCGAACACCAAAAATCAATCAAACACCTCCTTTGGTGTGAGTAAACCCAGCGGCCAAGACAAGGAAGAAGGAAAAAGATTTTTAGGGTTTTTAGTATTTTCTAAATTCTTGATTTATGAAAATAACTTTTCCTTTAATTCCCTTGTTTAGTATAAATTATGGGCTTGTCCCCTTTGGTCTTGTTGTGTCCGCGGGTAGGGGCCAACATGGGGGTAACCCAAACATTTGCCGTGTCTAAAACCTAAGTGTGTTCTCGTGTTCGTGTTCTACGTGATTTAATTAGTTATCGTTCGTGACTTAATATATCTATTCGTGATCGTAATAAATATACATACATACGTAATATTATGCTCGTGATTAATTTATGTTCATGATTTCATGTTCGTATGTTCGTGATTATAATTATTATTGAAATAATTATCGTGTGTTAATACGTAATAAATACTTATCGTGTTATAACACGTACGTAATACTTGTAATTCTTGTTCGTGAAACGTAAACATGTTATGAAAGGAAAGTTCTAATCATGTACGTACTATCGTAAGGGTACTATTCATGGTAAAAGCATGCGCATTTTACAGATCATGTCAGACAAGCGACACTAGTATTGATCATCCCATAAAATTTCCACCAGTTCCATGTACAATATTCCATCTGTACCCCATGTACAGTGAATCAGTTATACTCCACGTACAGTATTTCATGAGTACTCCACGTATAGTGTCTCAGATATGCACCATGTGCAGTATTCACTTTGTACTTCATGTACAGTAGTCCAGGTGCACTCCATGTACCCTACTCCATGGATATTGCTAATCGATCCTCAATCATCTCAGACGTTTCCGCTTGTCAATATTCTACCAGGTGCTGATGCTGCTCATGAGTTGAAGATTTTACCAGATACTAATGCTGCTAACACTTTAAAGACCTCACAAATGCTGATGCTGCTGATACTTTGGAGATTTCTTAAAATGCTGATGCTGTTTATACTATGAAGACTCTGCAGAACAAGGACAAAAACTATAAATATGAAAATTTCTGACAAGAATAAACTTCAACCATCAGACACTACCATTCCATGGTTTTACCTTCTCAGCTAGATATCACACTTCACTCAGCTAACCTTCCATTCAGAAGAGTGGGAACCGGAACCGAGTCGGCCACTCACTAGAATAGCTACAGGAATCACGGTCGTAATAATGACCGTCTTGAAACTGACAGACGAAGCGGTAAGGACAACCACCATGCTTATATTTATCAGTCAGTAGCTATAGGAACTCCGGCACGGACGTGACCAGAAATACAGAGGTCAGCAGTCTAACCGGTCCGCCAACCCTAGTAGTTACCAGAAACTCTTAACCTTATTTAGACTCACCCATTAAAACACATGACCAGACAACAGTCAAGACCCAGGTCTCAAGTATCAATTCGGAAGACACATGTCAGGACATCAGTCATGGTGTGACAATCCATCAATTTATGGTTGATGTTTTATTCTCAAATATTATTTAAAAACATTATTTTAATGTTATATTATGAACTCACTCATTTATGGGAAGAAATTTGGGTTTACGTCTTGAAGTGGCATCAACTACGTCTAAACCGGAGGATTCTACGTTACGTGCTTACATTTACATACACCGTTTTTTGTGACAGTCCGACATTTCAGGAAATAAACTTATCCTTGAATATTATTTTAGGATTCTAAATTTGTGTTGGTTCATAAACTCACAAATTTACGAGAAGAGATTAGGACTTACGTTTATAATTTAACGTCCTTTACGATTAAACCGGAAACCCTAGGATTACGTATTACGTTTTTGAACTCCGTTTTTGATAAGACAAATTTTATTAGATTCGTTTTGTGCCGTTGATTCATAATTTATAAAAACGTTTTTTGTAAAACGACCCGAGGGAACGTAAATCGAGGAAACTAGAATCGAGGAGTACCCGTAATTAAATGGGGATGAGACAAGAATAAACTTGCCTCACCCCCACATGGGACGGCTAAATAAGCTACACAACACCACAAAGGTGTCAACTTAATCTTTAAGCTAAGGACACTTGTCCTTAGCCTTCCACCAAAATCATTTTTACTTACAAAACAACCAAACTCAAACTAACAACTTCATTCTACACATGCAAAACTCACACACTCCTTCCTTTCTCTCTCTATATGCCGTCCACCATAGCTCCACCACCACCATGATTCATCAAATTTTAACCACAAACCATGTGTTATTTACACATATGATGAAGAACCTTTGAAGCCTTGAAGATTGGAGGTGATTCTAACATCCAAAGAGGAGATTTCTTGGTGTCCTATGGCTGATTTCCCACATGGATATTATAAAGATTGGTGGACTTAAAGATGATATTGGTTTATCACAAGTTTTGCCATCAAAATCCAAGCCTTGTTCATCAAAAACTCATCTTTTCATCACTAATGGTGGTATAGAGATTGTTTCTTCCTATCCTCTTGTTAATTTTGATTATGTAATTTGCATTTTCTTTATTTATGTATATGTATATGATGATGAATTATGACTATAAATATTATGTGGAGATTTGGTGTTGATAAACATAGTTAAAAAGATGGAAAACCATATTTAAAGAGGTTAAAAATCTTGCTTAATTAGTTGGCTGTATAAAAACAGTAACTAACCATATGTTAAACTGATAAAATGGCAAAGTGGAATCAATATACAGTAAGTATTAGGTCTTGTACACATGTGAGAGTTGGCCATGCAATGGAATCATTATAATGAGTGAGATATGATCAAAACAAAATTAGTGTATTAATCTGAATAGTCTGTTTTGTGAGGACTGTTAGGGATACTTAGACTTGGATTAAGCAGTATCTAAAACTAAGTTATTTGTAACACATAATATTAAGTTTATTTCATCCAAAAATGAGCTTCTATCCCCTTGTAGAACTCAAGATATGGTAAAAATGGTGAACATGAAACTAAAAATCAGATTTTGTGAAATTAAAGTTTAATAGTATTATAATAGCACTCAAATAAATATAGTATAAAATATAAATTAAAACCCACTAACTTATATATTAAATTTATATAAATATTTACAATAATAAATAAAAGGGACATTTTATAAAAATGGTAGTTTGATAAGTTTTATAAGTTATAAAACTATAAACATGCTTTTTACGTCTTTTCGGCTAAAACCGATAAATTAACGTTTTCGTCAATTAAAACTTAGACGGTCGGACCCGTCTAATGTGAACTTTTTATATCTCATATACTGATATATAAGTACATATTACAAGTAAAAACCGATAAAACCCGAGCTTTATAACATACGGACATTAACGGGCCAAGTTAGCCTTGTTGGACTATTAATCCAACTAATTTGGCTAAACACTAATGAACTTACTTATTGGGCTTAACCCACTTGGGCCCAACATGTAAGCATAGGGCTGATGTTAAAAGTATAAAATGGACTAATATAAGGTAATAGGCTTATTAGGCCTTGACAAGTAAAGAAGATGGACTAGTGAAACAAGTATAAAAGTTGTCAACACATAACACTAAAATGAGTAAATGATAATGTACAATCCCACTTGATCATAATCATACTCATAATATCATCATAGATATACATAGCCATTGTTTTTATAAATTCATTGGACAAGAGTCTAAGACAAGTATTATTTGTCTAGGTTTTCGTGATTGAAGCACGTATCGTACATCCAAATCGCCGATAATCGCCTTCCCACATCAACGTGAGTTCATAGCCTCGCACTCTTTTGAATGTTTTTATGAAATGTTTTATAAAACCGCGAGGGAGATAACATGTTAGTTTTTATGAAATAGGACACTAGTTGTCCCGATTGTTTGCTTATTGATTTGGACCCGAATGATTGTATGACCCGTTGAATGATTATATGACCCGATAGATGAAATGAAATGGATTATTAAAGTTAGGCTATGTCACTAAAAGTCCAATTAGAATGAATTGTGAACTACCGGAATTTGGTAGACGCTTATGCATATAATAGTACTATTTGGGGACGATCACCCCAGTTCGCGCCTTGACGGTTGATCCCCGTCGTGCCACATTGATTGGTAAGCGAATTTATGTATCAGAAGATTTCCATAGCGTGATTTTTGTGACGACACGCTAATTTAGATGGGAAAATTGAGTTTCGGGTTAGCTACCCGTTTTTTGTTGTAGTAAGGTTGTATATCATGCAACTTATAATGATCCAAATAACGAAATTAATGTTATACGCATTGAATTACAATATATTACTTGACTAGCAATACAGGGTCTTATTATTGATATTATGTTCGTGTTTTGGTTTTATATAACCATATTCATATAACGGTTTTTATTTAACTCTATACAACGTTATAAAACATATTGTATGATGTTTTTACGACATTGGTTCGTATAATGGTTTTGAAGGCAAAAGCCTATTGTATGATTTATAACAAAGATTTGTATAAAATGTTTTTGGCTTATTTTATGGCCTACTACAAGGATTTTTACAAAATGATTTTCGGTAATGAATATATACCGATGATATATTAATGGTTTTCATTAAACTCTAAGAATTCACTCGGCGTTTTCGTTGACCTTTTCTTTTAACATGTTTTATCTCAGGTACTTGAAGGTAATTTTCGGGAAGACGACAAGAATTTATGGCCCGCACTTAAATAACAATTTCCATTCAAATGATTTGTAAAATTGTATGAAATACTATGACTTGGGACCTATGTAAATTTGATATTCATGAATGGAAAATGCTTTATTATTAAACGACGCGATTTTAAGCGTTGTTTATGATTTGAGTAATGTGCTATCCCGTAACACCAACGACTCTTCCGCTAAACTAAAGTATGAATATTCGGCGGTGTTACAGTTTGGTATCACAGCTCTCGTTAAAGAGAACGAAAGACTTTTAAAAATCAAGGTTTTGAATAAAACATTTCAAAATCTTTTAACTATAAACATTTTTCTCAAAATGTCTAAAAATCTTTTGACTATAACGGTGCCGAAGAATTTTCGAGTTACCGACAAGGCCAGACTGAGAAGTGTTATTTTAATATAAATATAACTTGAATTATATATATATATATATATATATATATATATATATATATATATATATATATATATATATATATATATATATATATATATATATATATATATATATATATATATATATATATATATATATATATATATATATATATATATGATGTGATTTGATTATAAGATTGTTTGATGATTATTTTAATACTCATACGAGGTATTTATACGACGTAGATTGTCACAAGGAACCCTAACTTCCCTAGCAAATCAATCAAAGCTATTTCTGTAGGAATTCTAGCTATTCCAGATCTAAACCAAGTTATGGATATTTATGATTCCAACAAAATGGTTGATATTCGTAGAAATGTAGATATTAGTTGATTGTGATATTAAAGAAGAATTGGCAAGATTAAGTCTGATATCGATGTCATGACGATCTTTCCTTATAGAGTGGAGTTTGACAAAACCTTACCACCTAGAAAGGTGTCATCTGATTCGTTGTCACCCAATTCTTAAAATTGAAATCGAAAGGGTGAATGTTGCACTTGAGGTTGTCATTGGAACCATTACCCAAAAGCCTCATGCCACTAATACCTTTCTGAGAAGTCTAATGGAATGTGTGAGTCATTTCATACTAGTGACTCATTTGATAATTATTGTTGTAAGAGCTATAGGATTGGAAATTAAGTATTGTTCATATTGAGCTTTTATTTCCCTTTCAAGGTCTAAGAATAAGGTTGAAAGTATTGGAAAATGAGGTAGGATGTCGAATTGAGTATAAGTTGGTTGAAACTTGAATGAAGTAAAATTTAATCCGTATGGAATATGAGATTGTTAAAAGGAAGTCGTTAAGCCATGTGGTTGAGTTATAAGGTTTTAAATGATTGTTGATTCGTGTTAAAGGTTGTTCCTAGGACATTGTCAGATAATGAGGATGCCCAGTGTCCAGGAAATAAATTGAAGAAATATTCTTCCGAATTGGGACCGATGGATCTTTCGGGACATGTGGAACACCTAATGACTCTTGTAGATTAGTATTCATTGTGGTATCTTTTAAAATCCCTAACTTAACTGAGACATCAGTTGGTAGGATGAGTTCTTGTAATTGTATAACATAGTGACACGTAATGTGTTACGGTACAATTTTTGACTTGTTTGAGATTAATGAAAAGGCTACCTCTGATTGCTAAATCCTACATGTATCGATGTTATCTATCTTTTCTTGCTTCTTCCTAATGTTCGCATTAGTGATGCAACCATTGAACAAGTACTCATCTCGATTTGAGTTACGTTGTGAATTATTCTTTTTAAGTGCCATCGAGGTCATGAACCTCATGATTAATTATGTCCTATCATATTGTAGTTAGTTCTTGGTGAACAACTCTTCATAACTCTTTTGCAGATCACTCGTTGTTTTTATAAAGTTAAAACAGTATCCTTTGAGAACATTTAATTTTCATCACTATAAGGATTATTCAAAATGAGATTTATAAGTAATTGTTATCGAAATGAAGTTGTTTATGAAACACCTTGGAAAACTTAATTGTTTCCATAACAAAGAATATCTCTGTAAAATTCATTTTGATTCTTATTTTAGAATTAAGCATGAAATTATATATATATATATATTTTAAACATGATGACAAAGTTTTGACGAACTGGGTATTGCATCGTTAATCTTAATATTGTATATAGTTGCGCGCCTACATACAATTTAGAAGGGACCATGCAAGGCTGATTAGTAGTCACCATAAATTTGATTAATAAACACTACATTTTCTTTGAAGTTATGAAAGATTAAATTTTATAAGATCTGCAAGAAGTGCAAAATAGGGACATATTGTTAGGGACACCTACATATGTGCCCGTACTATTTATTCTTCTAAATCGAATTTAATCATCTGTGGAAATTGTCTTAATTGACAATTGATATCCCCTCCTTGTCCAATTCTCCAGTGGTGAGATTCTTTGGAAAAGTATCTGGTTACCGAGAGTTGATACCCGACTGGATGTATCGACGTTCCTATCATTTCTTTTGATTTGATTTCATTTGAATGACCTGGGTAACGATCCGAGGAGCTTTCGAATGCGTACTCAAATTATGAAAACATGGGATATATTCATATTCGTTAATGTTTTTGTCTTTATCTGATTTGAAATTCTCTCGCGTAAATTATGCGTCGACCTTACTCTTGTAATGTTAGCTATGTCTCCATATATCCTTGAATTTGTGAAGGGTTATGAGTTATTATTAGTCTTTTGAGAAGTTCACATCTTATCAACGGCAATAAAACTGAAAAGTTGGTAGTGCCATTGGAATGGATTGGTTGATTATGACCTGATATCATTGTCTAAATTGATGGGAACTCGAGTGGAATTCCCCCAAAAAGATAAGACGTTGATTATCAAAAGTGATCTAAATAATTCTTGATGGATGACCATATCCTGCATTTAGATTTAAAATTATACCATGAATCGTTATAAATTAGTCATAGATTTTGTAATCTAAGAAGAACTTAAAAGTAAATGTATAGAAAGATGTTCATGTTATTTGAAACTTTAGGAGGTATTTGCTGGTGAATTACCTAGACTTTCCCCATTAAGGCAGGTTGAATTTGGTATTGATTATATTCCCGGTGTTGCACCTGTGGCATGTGCACTGTACGTCAGCACCATCTGAATTAAAAGAATTACCCTACAACTGAGAGAGTTTTCGGAGAAAGCTTTAATTCTACCAAGCTCGTCATTATGAAGAGCTATGGTGTTATTATTCCTTATATTTGTTGAATTACCGTGAACTAGGTAAATTGATGATCAAAAGTCTACATCCACTACCCAAGATGATAGATTTGTTCGATCATTTACAAGGTTCTAGAGTATATTCAAAAATTCGATCCACGGCATGGTTATCATCAACTTCGCATATGCGAAAAAGATTATCTATTCCAATCACTACATCCAGAACTTGTAATGACCATTATGAGTTTCATGTTATGTCGTTTGGATTGACCAATGCACATGTAGCATCCATAAAATTGGTGAATCACGTGTGTAGGCTGTAATTTGATAAATTCATGCTCGTGATCATTAAGGACCATTTGTTTGTTTCTAAGAATAATAAGTAGTTAATAATTATTTATAGATTGCCCTAAATTGGCCGAACAATGAAAACCTGTACCTTGAATATTTAACATGTGATTTAAGGCTTGATCCTTTACATAAAATGACCGTTTGATTAATGATGGTAAGATATATATATATATATATATATATATATATATATATATATATATATATATATATATATATATATATATATATATATTGACTCTTCAAAAATTAGAAGTTATTTAAGACTTTGGGTTTTACCAAAAAGAAAGTGCAAATATGTTTTGACAAATGTTTTATCAAAAAGCACTTTTAAGGGATTATTCCCTTATACCCAAATCATTTAACTAAACTCCTTTAGGGGTAAATGTTTGTGTATACCTCAAGACAACCTAAGAGGAATTGAGGAAATAATTTAAACCATGACTTGAAAAGTGAAACGACAATTTTTGCTTTTCAACTAAGAAAATTTTGACCAAAGTATAAACAAAGAATTTTTCTAACATTGACGGATCTTATTAATTATTTTGGATAAATAAAAATATCTTGTTAATTAAATTCAAATTTATTTTGAACATTTTTATATAATTGGTCGAACTGAGAAAATTTAAAACTTTTTACGTTTACGTTTCATAAAAATTGAATATTTATTATTTAATTACTTGTAATAATTATCGACGCTTTAGACGTCGGATTGAGCAAAACTGATAAAAATGATAGTTGAGACGAAACTAAAACTTAGAAAATATGAAGAAATAAATTTTGAATGAATACGGTCATGATATTTATTTCATCGGGGAAGGTGAATGTAATTACTGACACGTTATGTAGAAAGGATAAAGAATCAATTAGGATGTGTTCCTTAGTAATGACTGTGCGAAATAAATTGCCGAGCAATTTAAAAATAGTTGATGCTTGTAAGAAGGATAATATAGATAATAAAAGGGGTTCGCGGCTAATGTGAACCATTAGAAATGAGAGCCGATGGCGTTAAATGTATAAAAGGCCACTTGTGGTTGCCTAAATATGGAGGATTTCGAGATTTAGTTATGTTGATATCTCGTAAGATTAAGTATTCTATTCATGTCAATTCTGATTTAATGTATCTTTAACTGAAGAAGTTGTACTGATGTCAAATTATGAAGGCAGACATCGCCTCATACATTAATAAACGTCTAACTATTGCAAAGGTCAACATCTGAATTTGATTCGATTTGGGTCATCGTCGACAGACTGACCAAATCTACTAATATCATTCCCGTTAATGATAAATTCTCGATGAAGAAATTGAATCTTTGTATTTAAAGGAGTTGTGTAAACATAGTGTGCCTGTATCGATCATCTCTATCAAGATCCTCGGTTCGCATCGAATTTCTAGAGATTTGCTCAGAAGTCATTGGAAACGAACCTTGATGAGAATACTGTTTACCACCCCAAATCGAAGGGACGAGGTAAAGTAACAATACAAAACACTAGAAGTGTTGATTTATGCTTGAATGAATGACCTTTGGAAATAAACAGTATAATCGTTTTCCTTTGGAGAGATTATCATTGATAATTTTCGTATTAGGATCGAGATTGAATCTTGTGAGGATCTATATGAGAGCATCTGTAAGTAGGAGTTGGGATGAAGACGCCCGACATACACCTATTGTGAGTTGCACATGTCTTCTAGGTTTAAGGTTGCCTATGATGACAAACCTAACCTTACAAAATACCCGACCCGTGAAACCTGAAATGATTGTTGAAATTAGGACCAGATTATTGACTGCTGGTAGTGGGCAGGAGGTTATGTTAATATGAAATGTAAATATTGAAGTGTAGGATGGGTAGCGAAGTTATGCCAAAAAATTTCACCTTGGAAAAAAAATGAATTGATGATCTGAAAGATAATGGGAAATAAGTCCCCGTTGTATGGGACCATTGAGATAATGTAAACAACTGGTTTGAAAGGCATATAAGCTGGATCTACCCTAGGACTTCAAGGGCTGCGTAAATTATGTTTCGTATATCAAACTTGATAAATGTCTATCAAGTGAAAATTTGATAACTTCTTGATGAAGTTTGGATTGGCGAAAAGTTGCATTCATCAAAAACCCGTGAACATCATGGATAGAGAAAGTAAGTCAACATTAAGCCTGATCGTATTCCCGTAGTTATGTTTGATGAAACTCGCGTATTGTAATGAATTACACTTGTGAGGAAAGACCGAATGAGGAGGAAATACCCACATGGCTCTAACTCTATAAGAAGCGAGTAGTAAGATAAATCGATCTTTAAGGACAAAGATCTTGTTTAGGGGTAAATGCTGTGACAATCCGTCAATTTATGGTTGATGTTTTATTCTCAAGTATTATTTAAAAACATTATTTTAATGTTATATTATGAACTCACTCATTTATGGGAAGAAATTTGGGTTTACGTCTTGAAGTGGCATCAACTACGTCTAAACCAGAGGACTCTACGTTACGTGCTTACGTTTACATACACCGTTTTTGGTGACAGTCCGACATTTCAGGAAATAAATTTATCCTTGAATATTATTTTAGGATTCTAAATTTGTGTTCGTTCATAAACTCACAAATTTACGAGAAGAGATTAGGACTTACGTTTATAATTTAACGTCCTTTACGATTAAACCGGAAACCCTAGGATTACGTATTTACGTTTTTGATAAGACAAAATTTATTAGATTCGTTTTGTGCCGTTGATTCATAATTTATAAAAACATTTTTCGTAAAACGACCCGAGGGCACGCAAATCAAGGAAACTAGAATCGAGGAGTACCCGTAATTAAATGGGGATGAGACAAGAATAAACTTGCATCACCCCCACATGGGACGGCTAAATAAGCTACACAACACCACAAAGGTGTCAACTTAATCTTTAAGCTAAGGACACTTGTCCTTAGCCTTCCATAAAAACCATTTTTACTTACAAAACAACCAAACTCAAACTAACAACTTCATTCTACACATGAAAAACTCACACACTCCTTCCTTTCTCTCTCTATATGCCGTCCACCATAGCTCCATCACCACCATGATTCATCAAATTTTAACCACAAACCATGTGTTATCTACACATATGATGAATAACCTTTGAAGCCTTAAAGATTGGAGGTGATTCTAACATTCAAAGAGGAGATTTCTTGGTGTCCTAGGGCTGATTTCCCACAAGGAGATTATAAAGATTGTTGGACTTGAAGATGATACTGGTTCATCACAAGTTTTGCCATCAAAATCCAAGCCTTGTTCATCAAAAACTCATCTTTTCATCACTAATGGTGGTATAGAGATTGTTTCTTCCCATCCTCTTGTTATTTTGATTATGTAATCTTGTATTTTCTTTATTTATGTATATCTATATGATGATGAATGATGATTAAAAATATTATGTGGGGATTTGGTGTTGATAAACATGGTTAAAAAGATGGAAACCCATATTTAAAAAGGTTAAAAATCTTGCTTAATAAGTTGGCTATATAAAAACAATAACTAACCATATGTTAAACTGATTAAATGGCAAAGTGGAATCAATATACAGTAATTATTAGGTCTTGTACACATGTGAGAGTTGGTCATGCAATGGAATCATTATAATGAGTGAGATATGATCAAAACAAAATTAGTGTATCAATCTGAATAGTCTGTTTTATGAGGACTGTTAGGGATACTTAGACTTGTATTGAGTGAGGAAACCTTGCTTTCCGGATCTTTGAAGCTACTAGGAATGCATCATGTTCATATGATTATACAATCAAAGCGGAATTAGAACATGACACATTAACCAAGTGTTTAGGTGTGACAATCGGTCAAATTATGGTTGATATTTTATTCTCTAATATTATTTAAAAACATTATTTTAATGTTACATTATGAACTCACTTATTTTTGGGAAGAAATTTGGATTTACGTCTTGATGTAGCATCGACTACGTCTAAACCGGAGGATTCAACGTTACGTGCTTACGTTTACATACACCGTCTTTGGTGACAGTCCGACATTTTAGAAAATAAATTTATCCGTGAATATTATTTTTGAATTTTAAATTTGTGTTGGTTCATAAACTCACAAATTTACGAGAAGAAACTAGGACTTACGATTTTATTTTAACGTCATTTACGACTAAACCGGAAACCTTAGTATTACGTATTTACGTATTTGAACTCCATTTTTGATGAGACAATTTTTATTAGATTCGTTTTGTGCCGTTGATTCATAATTTATAAAAATGTTTTTCGTAAAACGACCCGAGGGCACGCAAATCGAGGAAACTAGAATCGAGGAATACCCGTAAATTAGCGGGATGGGACAAAACAAGTTATCCCACCCCACTCAAAAGGAGGCCAACTAATGCCACCACATCACTTGATGTGTCAAACTTGTAACTATTAAGCTTACACATGTAAGCTTAAGCTTAACATGTAAGCTACATCCTCCACCAAACCATCAAAACCACTTCATTTTACCATTTGCTCTCATAAACTCATGCAAACCACTCACCAAACTCTCTCCTCTCTCTATATTTCGTCCAAGAACAACCAAAAACTCCCATTTTGATCTTGTTTTAACCATGAAATCCTATGTTATTCATACATATGATGATGCCCTCTTGAAGCTCTATTGAATGGTGGTGATTATAACATCCAAAAAGAAGTTTATTTGGTGTCTTGGGGCTGATTTTCCACAAGGAGTTTATGAAGATTGGTGGTCTTGAAGATGGTCTTGGTGCATCACAAGTTTCTCCATCAAAATCCATGTTTTGATCACAACCTACATCATCATGGTGGTATAAAGATTGTTCTCCTCATCCTCTTGTTATTTGATTATGTAATTTTGTATTTCTTTCACTTATGTATATGTATATGATGATGAATGATGATTAAAAGTATTGTGTGGGGATTTGGTGTTGATAAACATGCTTAAAAAGGTAAAAAAACTATAAGAAACAAGGCTAAAATCTTACTTAAAAATGATGGCTGTATAAAACAGTAAATAAACATGTCATGAACTGATAAAATGATGAAGTAGAATCAATATACAGTAAGCTATGGGTCTTGTATACATGTGAGAGTTGGCCATGCAATGAAATCATTGTAATGAGTGAGATATGATCAAAACAAGTTTAGGGTACAAATATGAGTTCATTGTTTTGGACGATTTTTAGAAAATACTTAGAAGATGATTCAACAGTAGCTTAGAAGAGTTAAATGTAGCACATATCATGTAGTTTATGTGATAAAAATTTGAGCTTCTATCTCCATATAGAACTCAAGATATGGTAGTTTTGGTGAAGATGAAAATAAAAATCAGATTTTGGAAATTAAAGTATAATACTATTATATAAGCACTCAAAATTATATTGTATAAAATGTAAAGTTAAAACCCACTAACTCTTGAATTTTATTTATATAAATATATACAATGATAAATAAGTGGACATTTTATAAAAATGGTAACTTGTTATGTTTTATAAGATATAAAACTATAAACATGATTTTTACGACTTTTTCGGCTATTACCGAAAAATTAACGTTTTTGTTAAATAAAACTTAGACGGTTGGACCCGTCTAATGTAAACTTTTATAAAACTCATATACTGATATATAAACATATATAACAAGTAAAAACCGATAAAACCCGAACTATAGGACATACGGACATTAACGAGCTAACTAAGCATATTGGACTAATAATTGGACTAAATAAGATAAATACTTATAAAAGAACTTATTGGGCTTGACCCATTTGGGCCCAACATATAAAGTATAACTACTGATAATATAAGTATGAAAAGGATTAATATGAGTTAAAGAACTTATAATAAGTATATTGGACTTAAAACACGTAAATAGGTAAAACTAGAAAACTAGTATAAAAGTTATCGACATATAACCCTAAAATGAGTAAACGAGAATATGTAAACCCATTTGATCATCATATATATATAATCATCATATGTATACATAATTGTTATTTTTATAAAGTCATTGGACATGAGTCTAAGACGAGTATTATTTGTCTAGGTTTCCGTGATTGAAGCACATACCGTACGTCCGAATCGCCGATAACCACCTTCCCACATCAACGTGAGTTCATAGCCTCGCACTCTTTTAAATGTTTTTATAAATTTTTTATAAACCCGCGAGGGAGATAACATGTTAGTTTTTATAAAATCGGACACCATTTGTCCCGATTGTTTGTTTATTGATTTGGACCCGAATGATTGTATGACCCGATAAAAGATTAAAGGACCCAATAGATGAAATCAAATGGATTATTAAAGTTAGGTTATGTCACTAAAAGTCCCATTAGCATGAATTGTGAACTACCGGGATTTGGTAGACGCTTATGCATATAATAGTACTATTTGGGGACGATCACCCCAGTTCGCGCCTTGACGGTTGATCCCCGTCGTGCCACATTGATTGGTAAGCGAATTTATGTATGAGAAGATTTCCATAGCGTGACCTTTGTGACGACACGCTACTTTAGATGGGCAAAATTGGTATCGGGTTAGCTACCCGTTGTTGGTTTAGTAAGGTAACAATGTCATGCGGCTTATAATAATCCGACTAACGAAATACTACTAGACGCTCAGAATTACGACGTATTGCCTGACTAGCAATACAGGGTCATACTATTGATATTATGTTTGTGTTTTGGTTTTCATAACCATATTCATATAACGGTTTTTATTTTCATACAACGTTATAAGACGTATTGTATGATGTTTTGCGACATTGACTCGTATAATGATTTTTAAAGGCAAATGCCTATATTATGATTTTCGATAAGGATTGGTATAAATTGACTTTGGCTATTTTATGGCCTATTAAAATGATTTGTACAAAATAATTATCAGTAATAGTTTTATACTGATATTATATTGATGGAATTTATTAAACTCTATGAATTCACTCGGCGTTATCGCTGACCTTTTCTTTTAACATGTTTTATCTCAGGTACTTGAAGGTAATTCTCGGGAAGAAGACAAGAATTCATGGCCCGCACTTAAACAACATTTTCCATTCAAATACTTTGTAAAACTTTGTATGAAATAATATGACTTGGGACCGATGTAACTTTGATATTTATCAATGGAAATGCTTTATTAATAAACGACTTGATTTTTATGCGTTGTCTATGATGTGAGTAATGAGCTAACCCGTAACACCAACTAGTCTTCCGCTGTATTGAGTTGTATAAATTTGGGGGTGTTACAGTTTGGCATCAGAGCTCTCGTTATAGGGAACAAAAGATTTTTAAAACTATAAACATTTTTCTCAAAATGTCTAAAAATCTTTTGACTATTACGGTGCCGAAGAATTCCCGAGTTACCGACAAGGCCAAGACTGAGAAGTGTTATTTTAATATATATATAACTTGGATTATATATATGATGTAATTTTATTACATGATTGTTTGGTGATTTTTGATTTTTATACGAGGTATTTATACGACGTACATTGTCACAAGAAACCCTAACTTCCCTAGTAAATTAATCGAAGCTATTCTCGTAGGAATTCTAGCTATCCTAGATCTAAACCAAGTTGTGGATATCTATGATCCCAACAAATGGTTGATATTCGTAGAAATGTAGATATTAGTTGATTGTGATATTGAAGAAGAATTGGCGAGATTAAATCTGATATCGATGTCATGACGATCTTTCCATATAGAGTGGAGTTTGACAAAACGATACCACCTAGAAAGATGTCATCTGATTCGTTGTCACCCAATTCTTAAATTTGAAATCGAAAGGGTGAATGTTGCACTTGAGGCTGTCATTGGAACCATTACCCAAAAGCCTCATGCCACTAATACCTTTCCGAGAAGTCTAATTGAATGATCGAGTCATTTTAGACTAGTGACTCATTTAACAATTGTTGTTGTAAGAGATATAGGATTGGAAATTAACTTTTGTTCATATCGAGCTTTTATTGCCCTTTTAAGGCCTAAGAATAAGGTTGAAGTATTGGATAATGAGGTAGGATATTAAATTGAGAATAAGATTGGTTAAAACTTGAATAAAGTAAAATTTAACCCGTATGGAATATGAAATTGTTAAGAGGAAGTCGTTAAGTTCTGTGATTGGATTATAAGGTTTTAATTGATTGTTGATTCGTGTTAAGGGTTGTTCCTAGGACATAGTCCACTAATGAGGATGCCCAGTGTCCAACAAATAAATTGAAGAAATCTTCTTCTAAATGGGGACCGATGGATCTTTCGGGACATGTGGAACACCTAATGACTCTTGTAGATTAGTATTCATTGTGGTATCTTTTGAAAATAATCCCTAACTTAACTGAGACATCAGTTGGTAGGATGATTTCTTGGAATTGTATGACATAGTGACACGTAATGTGTTACGGTACAATTTAGACTTGTTTGTGATTATTGAAAAGACTACCTTTGATTGCTAAATTCTACATGTATCGATGATATCTATCTTTTCTTGCTTCTTCCTAATGCTCGCATTAGTGATGCAACCATTGAACAAGTACTCATCTCGAATTGAGTTACGTTGAGGATTATTCTTTTTGAGTGCCATCGAGATCATGAACCTCATGATTAATTGGCTAAGCTCATTTCCTATTATATTATAGTTAGTTATCGGTGAACAACTCTTCATCACTCCTTTGCAGATCACACATTGTTATATAAAGTTAAAACGGTATCCTTTGAGAAAATTTAATTTTCATCACTATAAGGATTATTCAAAGTGAGATTTATAAGTGATTGTTATCCAAATGAAGTTGTTTATAAAACACTTTTGGAAACTTAATTGTTTTCATAACAAAGGAAATCTTGGTAAATTTATTCTTGATTCTTATTTAAGAATTAAGCATGAAAATGTTTTTATTATAAACATGATGATAAAATTTTGACTAACTGAGTATTGCATCGTTAATCTTGAAATTGTATATAGTTGCGCGCCTACATACAACTTGGAATGGATCATGCAAGACTGACTAGTAGTCACCATAAAACTGATTAATAAACACTACATTTTCTTTGAAAATTGTGAAAGATTAAATTTTATGGGATCTGCAAAAAGTGCAAAATAGGGACATAATGTTAGAGACATCTACATATGTGCCTGTAGCATCTATTCTTCTGAGTCGAATTTACTCATCTGTGGAAATTGTCTTATTTGACAATTGACAATTCTTTCTTGTCCAATTCTCTCGTAGTGAGATTCTTAGGAAAAGTATCTGATTACCGAGTGTTGATACCCGACTGGATGTATCGACATTCCTATAATTTCTTATGATTTGGTTTCATTTGAATGACCTGGGTAACGATCCGAGGAGCTTTCGAATGCGTACTCGAATCATGAAAACATGGGATATATTCATATTCGTTAATATTTTCGTTTGTATCCTATTTGAAATTCTCTCGCGTAGATTATGCGTTGACCTTACTCTTTTAAGGTTATTTATGTCTCCAGATATCCTTAAATTGCGAATATTAGTCTTTTGAGAAGTTCACATCTTATCGACGGCAATAAAACTGAAAAGTTGATAGTGCCAGTAGAATGAATTGATTGATTATGACATGACGACATTGTCTTAATTGATGGGAACTCGAGTAGAATTCCCCTAAATGATAAGATGTTGATTATCAAAAGTGATCTAAATAATTCTTGATGGATGACCATATCCTGCATTTAGACTTGAAATTATACCATGAATGGTTGTGAATTAGTCATAGATATTATAATCTAGAAAGAACATAATATGAATTTATTAAAAGATGTTTCTATTATCTGAAACTTTAGTAATTATTTGTTGATGAATTACCTAGACTTTCGCCATTAAGGCAAGTTGAATTTGGTATTTGATTATATTCTCGGTGCTGCACCTGTGGCGTGTGCATTGTACGACAGCACCATCTGAATTCAAGGAATTACCGTACAACTGAGAGAGTTGTCGGAGAAAGATTTTATTCTACCGAGCTCGTCATCATGAAGAGCTATGGTGTTATCATTCCTTATGTTTATTAATTACTGTGAACTGAGTAAATTGACAATCGAAAACGATATCCATAACTCGAAATGGAAGATTTGTTCGATCATTTACAAGGTTCTAGCGTATGTTCTAAAAATTTGATCCACGACATGGTTATTATCAACTTCGCATCTGCGAAAAGAATTATCTATACTAGTCACTACATCCAGTACTTGTAATGAACATTATGAGTTTCATGTGATGTCGTTTGGATTGACTAATACACATGTAGCATTCATGAATATGGTGAATCACGTGTGTAGGCTGTAATTTGATAAATTCATGCTTGTGATCATTAAGAACCATATGTTTGTTTATAAGAATAAGAAGGAGTTAATAATTATTTATAGACTGCCCTGAGTTGGCCGAGTAATGAAAACTTGTACCTTGAATAATTAACATGTGATTTAAGACTTAATCCTTTACATAAAATGACCATTGGATTAATGACGGTAAGATATATGCATATAGACTCTTCAAAAATTAAGAGCCCTTTTAAGACTTTGGATTTTACCAAAAAGAAATGGAAATATATTTTGACAAATGTTTTAACAAAGGATTTTAAGGGATTATTACCATATACACAAACCATTTAACTAAACTTCTGTTTAGGGGTAAATGTTTGTGTATACCTCAAGACAACTTAAGAAGGATTGAGGAAATCATTTAAACCATGACTTGAAATTTGAAACGATACATTTTACTTTTCAACTAAGAAAATTTTGACCAAAGTATAAATAAAGATTTTTCGAACATTCACGAATCTCACTAATTATTTTCAGTAAATCAACAAAAATCCTGTTAACTAAATTCAAATTTATTTTGAACATTTTATATAATTGGTCGAACTAAGAAATTTAAATTTTTTTTTACATTTACGTTTCATAAAAATTTAATATTTATCATTTAATTAGTTGTAATAATTATCGACGCTTTAAACGCCGGATTGAGTAAAACTGATAAAAATGATAGTAAAGACGAAACTAAAACATAGAAGATATGAAGAAATTTTTTTTGAATAAATACGGTTAGGATATTTATTTCATCAGGAAAGTGAACGTAATTACTGACATATTATATAGAAAGTATAAAGATTCAATTAAGATATATTTCGTAATAATGATTGTGCAAACTAAATTGCCGAACAATATAAAAATAAACGATGTTTGTAAAAAGGATAATATAGATAATAAATGGAGTTCGCGTCTAATGTGAACCATTAAAATAGAGAAGCCACTTGTGGTTGCCTAAATATGGAGATTGTGAGATATGGTTATGTTGGAATTTGTAAGTATAAGTATTCTATTTATGTCATTTCTGACTAGAAGTATTTTTGTCTGAAGAAGTTGTACTAATGGCAATTATGAAGGCAGACATCGCCTCATACATTAGTAAACGTCTAACTATTGCAAAGGTCATCATCTGAATTTGATTCGATTTGGGTCATCGTCGACAGACTGACAAAATCTGCTAATATCATTCCCGTTAATGATAAATGCAAAAGAGTTATGTAAACATAGTGTGCCTGTATCGAACATCTTTATCAAGATCCTCGCTTCGCATCGAATTTCTAGAGATTTGCTCAGAAATCATTGAGAACGAACCTTGATGAGAGTACTATGTACCACCCCAATCGAAGGGACGAGGTAAAGTAACGATGCAAATTAATATAAGTGCTGCTTTATGCTTGAACGATTGACCTTTGGTAATAGACTGTAAAATCGTTTCCCTTCGGAAGGATTACCATTGATAATCATCGTATTAGGATTGAGATCGAATCTTGTTAGGATCTAGATATTAGAGCATCTGTAAGCAGGAGTTGAGATGAAGACACACAACAAACACACATTGTGAGTTGGACATGTCTTTTAGGTTTAAGGTTTCCTATGATGGCGAACCTAATCTTACAAAATACCCGACCCACGAGATCGGAAATGATTGGTGAAATTAGGATTTGATTATTGAATGCCGGTAGTGGGCAAGAGGTTATGTGAATGTGAAATATAGATCTTGAAGTGCCAAATGGGTAGCGAAGTTATGCCACAATTTTAACCTTGGAAAAATGGATTCATGATCTGACAAATCATGGGATATAAGTCCCCGTTGTATGGGACCATTGAGGTGATGTAAAAGATTGGTTTGAAAGGCATATAAGCTGGATCTACCCTAGGACTTCAAGAACTGCGTGAATTATGTTTCGTAAATCGAACTTGATGAAATATCTATCAAGTGAAAATCTGATTGTTCTTAGTAAAGTTTAGATCGGCGAAAAGTTGCATTCATCAAAAACCCGTGAACATCATGGATAGAGAAAGTAAGTCAACATTAAGCCTGATCTTATTCTCGTAGTTATGTTTGATGAAAGTCGCGTATTATAATGAATTACACTTGTGAGAAAAGACCGAATGTGGAGGAAATACCCACATGGCTTTAACTTTATAAGAAGCGAGTAGTAAGATGATCTTTGAGGACAAAGATCCTGTTTAGGGGTAAATGCTGTGACAATCCGTCAAATTATGGTTGATATTTTATTCTCGAATATTATTTAAAAACATTATTTTAATGTTACATTATGAACTCACTTATTTTTGGGAAGAAATTTGGATTTACGTCTTGATGTAGCATCGACTACGTCTAAACCGGAGGATTCAACGTTACGTGCTTACGTTTACATACACCGTCTTTGGTGACAGTCCGACATTTCAGAAAATAAATTTATCCGTGAATATTATTTTGGAATTTTAAATTTGTGTTGGTTCATAAACTCACAAATTTACGAGAAGAAACTAGGACTTACGATTTTATTTTAACGTCATTTACGACTAAACCGGAAACCTCAGGATTACGTATTTACGTATTTGAACTCTGTTTTTGATGAGACAATTTTTATTAGATTCGTTTTGTGCCGTTGATTCATAATTTATAAAAACGTTTTTCGTAAAACGACCCGAGGGCACGCAAATCGAGGAAACTAGAATCGAGGAATACCCGTAAATTAGCGGGATGGGACAAAACAAGTTTATCCCACCCCACTCAAAAGGAGGCCAACTAATGCCACCACATCACTTGATGTGTCAAACTTGTAACTATTAAGCTTACACATGTAAGCTTAAGCTTAACATGTAAGCTACATCCTCCACCAAACCATCAAAACCACTTCATTTTACCATTTGCTCTCATAAACTCATGCAAACCACTCACCAAACTCTCTCCTCTCTCTATATTTCGTCCAAGAACAACCAAAAACTCCCATTTTGATCTTGTTTTAACCATGAAATCCTATGTTATTCATACATATGATGATGCCCTCTTGAAGCTCTATTGAATGGTGGTGATTATAACATCCAAAAAGAAGTTTCCTTGGTGTCTTGGGGCTGATTTTCCACAAGGAGTTTATGAAGATTGGTGGTCTTGAAGATGGTCTTGGTGCATCACAAGTTTCTCCATCAAAATCCATGTTTTGATCACAACCTACATCATCATGGTGGTATAAAGATTGTTCTCCTCATCCTCTTGTTATTTGATTATGTAAGTTTGTATTTCTTTCACTTATGTATATGTATATGATGATGAATGATGATTAAAAGTATTGTGTGGGGATTTGGTGTTGATAAACATGCTTAAAAAGGTGAAAAACTATAAGAAACAAGGCTAAAATCTTACTTAAAAATGATGGCTGTATAAAACAGTAAAGAAACATGTCATGAACTGATAAAATGATGAAGTAGAATCAATATACAATAAGCTATGGGTCTTGTACACATGTGAGAGTTGGCCATGCAATGGAATCATTGTAATGAGTGAGATATGATCAAAACAAGTTTAGGGTATAAATCTGAGTTCACTGTTTTGGGAGATTTTTAGAAAATACTTAGAAGATGATTCAACAGTAGCTATAGAAGAGTTAAATGTAGCACATATCATGTAGTTTATGTGATAAAAATTTGAGCTTCTATCTCCATATAGAACTCAAGATATGGCAGTTTTGGTGAAGATGAAAATAAAAATCAGATTTTGGAAATTAAAGTATAATACTATTATATAAGCACTCAAAATTATATTGTATAAAATGTAAAGTTAAAACCCACTAACTCTTGAATTTTATTTATATAAATATGTACAATGATAAATAAGTGGACATTTTAAAAATATGGTAACTTGTTATGTTTTAAGTTATAAAACTATAAACATGATTTTTACGACTTTTTCGGCTATTACCGAAAAATTAACGTTTTTGTTAAATAAAACTTAGACGGTTGGACCCGTCTAATGTAAACTTTTATAAAACTCATATAATGATATATAAACATATATAACAAGTAAAAACCGATAAAACCCGAACTATAGGACATACGGACATTAACGAGCTAACTAAGCATATTGGACTAATAATTGGACTAAATAAGATAAATACTTATAAAAGAACTTATTGGGCTTAACCCATTTGGGCCCAACATATAAAGTATAACTACTGATAATATAAGTATGAAAAGGATTAATAAGAGTTAAAGAACTTATAATAAGTATATTGGACTTAAAACACGTAAATAGTTAAAACTAGAAAACTAGTATAAAAGTTATCGACATATAACACTAAAATGAGTAAACGAGAATATGTAAACCCATTTGATCATCATATATATATAATCATCATATGTATACATAATTGTTATTTTTATAAAGTCATTGGACATGAGTCTAAGACGAGTATTATTTGTATAGGTTTCCGTGATTGAAGCACATACCGTACGTCCGAATCGCCGATAACCACCTTCCCACATCAACGTGAGTTCATAGCCTCGCACTCTTTTAAATGTTTTTATAAATTTTTTATAAACCCGCGAGGGAGATAACATGTTAGTTTTTATAAAATCGGACACCATTTGTCCCGATTGTTTGTTTATTGATTTGGACCCGAATGATTGTATGACCCGATTGTATGACCCGATAAATGATTAAAGGACCCAATAGATAAAATCAAATGGATTATTAAAGTTAGGTTATGTCACTAAAAGTCCCATTAGCATGAATTGTGAACTACCGGGATTTGGTAGACGCTTATGCATATAATAGTACTATTTGGGGACGATCACCCCAGTTCGCGCCTTGACGGTTGATCCCCGTCGTGTCACATTGATTGGTAAGAGAATTTATGTATGAGAAGATTTCCATAGCGTGACCTTTGTGACGACACGCTACTTTAGATGGGCAAAATTGGTATCGGGTTAGATACCCGTTGTTGGTTTAGTAAGGTAACAATGTCATGCGGCTTATAATAATCCGACTAACGAAATACTACTAGACGCTCAGAATTACGACGTATTGCCTGACTAGCAATACAGGGTCATACTATTGATATTATGTTTGTGTTTTGGTTTTCATAACCATATTCATATAACGGTTTTTATATTCATACAACGTTATAAGACGTATTGTATGATGTTTTGCGACATTGGCTCGTATAATGATTTTTAAAGGCAAATGCCTATATTATGATTTTCGATAAGGATTGGTATAAAATGACTTTGGCTATTTTATGGCCTATTAAAATGATTTCTACAAAATAATTTTCAGTAATAATTTTATACTGATATTATATTGATGGAATTTATTAAACTCTATGAATTCACTCGGCGTTATCGCTGACCTTTTCTTTTAACATGTTTTATCTCAGGTACTTGAAGGTAATTCTCGGGAAGAAGACAAGAATTCATGGCCCGCACTTAAACAATATTTACCATTCAAATACTTTGTAAAACTTTGTATGAAATAATATGACTTTGGACCGATGTAACTTTGATATTTATGAATGGAAATGCTTTATTAATAAACGACGCGATTTTTATGCGTTGTCTATGATGTAAGTAATGAGCTAACCCGTAACACCAACTAGTCTTCCGCTGTATTGAGTTGTATAAATTTGGGGGTGTTACATTAGGGCACAAGAACATGAATTAAAAACAAATGGGTTGCTAATTATATGATAATCAACAACCACTAGACGTGTATAATGAATCCCACGTCTAGTGCACTCACGCTTTTAGGTTTACATTGTGAATGAAAGTATGAATAAAACCTAAGACCCTTGGTTCCTTTTATAGTGTAAGGATTAGGGTTTACAAGAGATAATAATGAATAAACAAGTAAATCTTCTATTTAAATAAACTTATGCAGAATATATCTTGCATGTTTATCTAAATAGAAGCTTCCATAAGCTTCTTTGTCTACGTTTCTGTCAATGCTTGGATTGCATGTGACAATGCTTGGATTGCACATGACAATGCTTGAGCCATCAACGCTTAGTTTGCTCTTGTCAACGCTTAGATTGCTCTTGACAACGCTTAGACAATTTCTTCATGTTTTCTTCGTTTTTAAGTTTCTGTCACATCAACTTTTTGACCCAACAATCTTCCCCTAGTTGATGTCGGCAAAACTCTATGTGTATCTCTTGTAAGTTGTACATGATCTTCAAATTGCTTCCCCTCAAGTGTAGCATGTATGTCTTCCACTTTTTGTCACATCAACAGGGAAGTAAACAATGTATGCAATCTTTGAAGATTCTCCAAATGTAGCTCTAAGTAATGATCTTGAAGAAAAATAAATATAATATTTTTGATGTGGAAGTAGAATAACCCAACCTTGTGTTTCATGTCTTGTACTATCCATGTGATAAAGAACTTATACTCATGTCACCAAGTATAAGTAGACCTCGATCCCATTGTCAAAATCCTCATCCTTTGTGAGACACTGAGCACGATAATGTAACTCCTTCAAGTGATAGCAACCTGACCTTGCTAGATATGACAAGTCTTCATCGCCAACCATGTAAAGCACGAACAAGTTACCTTTAAAGTTAGTGGCTGGAAGTGCATGACTTTAAGATATGATAGAACACAAACTCGCGAAAATCTTCTTCAATCATCAAACTTACCATAAGAATTCTTCCCCTTAAGCCAACACTTCTTCATGAAGACTCTCATTACCTCACGAATTGTTGCTAACTCGCTTTAAAATCATTAATCCCTTTAAAAATATCCGAGCCATAAATATCAACTTGATATTCTATATAAAAATGGAGATTCCATGTACCTTCGTGTGTAATTTCCTCCTTTTTGTGTGCTAAAAACATACCAATTTTCTCAACAGCAGCTATTCCTTTGTTGTCCAACATCCCCGTTTGTCCAATATCTTTTCCACATGTACTGTCACATATCGGACAACACCTAACAGCGTTTGAACAAACCATATCTCGGACAACACTGTCAACGCTGTCAGCGTTTGACTTATTCTGTCAGCGTCAAAATTAAGCCTGTCAGCGCTTAAATAACAAACGTTAATGGGTAACTCTGTCAATGGGCTTTTGGTTCTTGTCAATGTTTAGGATAACATTATCTTTGAAACAATGTTCTTGTCCACGTCTTTACCAATCCCATATATATCCAGCCCAAGCTTGATTAAATAAACATGCATCATAAATCCATAACTGATTCCTCACAGTTCGTAGAATATAAAACATAAAAGATCTTTTACCACGTTTGAAACCTATAAACCAGGAATATCCTCCAACTCGTATGATAAAGAAATTCACACGTCTTTTCTTGTGGATTTTTTCAAACTATAGGCATAAATCATGTCCAAGATTTATATGTGGGCCAGTATTCTACATTCAACATGAAATATAAACACAATCCCTATAAAATAGGTTTCATATTTTTATTCCATATTTTACGTAGGTAATCCACAAACTTCGTCCAAGCAATACCAAGATCCCTAGAAATCAGGAATTAATCTTTGTCCTCCAAAACTTATGAATGCACTTATCTGCATACACAAATTTGTAGTATCTACTGTATTCCTTCACGTGATATTAGCAAGATACTGGGACCACATATTTTCCTTATTTTGAATCCCATGCGAATGAACAATCTGCTCCTTTGTAACCTCAGATCTAGGGTTTGTTTTTACAAAACCCTAAAAACGAAAATTATGCATGAGAGCCATGAATTCACGTTTTGATCCCTATAGAAACATCCTTGAATCATAACAGCCACAATCCTCCAGTTTTTCAACCTTAAGTCGATTGAGGGTTTGTAAAAACCCTAATCATGATTTTATGTAAAAGCTGAAAATCTGAAAATCATCTCTACAGCCAACTTCGACGCTTAATAACTTTTGATTGAGGGCTAATATGGACAATCCCTCCGGTGGATGTTTAGATATATGTATAAAGATCACACATAAAAAATTTCGTGACGATCCAACGGTTCAATCAAAAGTTATGACCTTCTGAATACTGCTGCGCACACAAAAACGTCCAGAAAAACCCTAGACGGATTTTTCTTTTCTTCACCATACACGAACACCTTGTTGGTCCTAGCACCACGATCCACGAGGCTCTGATACCAATTGAGGAAACCTTGGTTTCCGGATATTTGAAGCTACTAGGAATGCATCATGTTCATATTATTATACAATCAAAGCGGAATTAGAACATGACACATTAACAAGGTGTTTAGGGCACAAGAACATGAATTAAAAACAAATGGGTTGCTAATTATATTGATAATCAACAACCACTAGACGTGTATACATTAAATCCCACGTCTAGTGCACACACGCTTTTAGGTTTACATTGTGAATGAAAGTATAAATAAAACCTAAGACCCTTGGTTCCTTTTATAGTGCAAGGATTAGGGTTTACAAGAGATAATAATGAATAAACAAGTAAATCTTCTATTTAAATAAACTTATGCAGAATATATCTTGCATGTTTATCTAAATAGAAGCATCCATAAGCTTATTTGTCTACGTTTCTGTCAATGCTTGGATTGCATGTGACAATGCTTGGATTGCACATGACAATGCTTGAGCCATCAACGCTTAGTTTGCTCTTGTCAACGCTTAGATTGCTCTTGACAACGCTTAGACAATTTCTTCTTGTTTTCTTCGTTTTTGAGTTTCTGCCACATCAACTTTTTGACCCAACATTGAGTAGTAGCTAAAACTAAGTTATTTGTAAAAAATAATATGAAGTTTATGTCATCCAAAAAATAGCTTCTATCTCCTTGTAAAACTCAAGATATGGTAAAAATGGTGAAAATGAAACTAAAAATTAGATTTTATGAAATTAAATTTTAATAGTATTATAATAGCACTCAAATAAAACCCACTAACTTATATATTACATTTATATAAATATGTACAATAATAAATAAAAGGGACATTTTATAAAAATGGTAGTTTGATAAGTTTATAAGTTATAAAACTATAAACATGCTTTTTACGTCTTTTCGGCTAAAACCGATAAATTAACGTTTTCGTCAATTAAAACTTAGACAGTCGGCCCCGTCTAATGTAAACTTTTTATAACTCATATACTGATATATAAGTACATATTACAAGTAAAAACCGATAAAACCCGAGCTTTATAACATACGGACATTAACGGGCCAAGTTAGCCTTATTGGACTATTAATCCAACTAATTTGGCTAAACACTAATGAACTTACTTATTGGGCTTAACCCACTTGGGCCCAACATGTAAGAATAGGGCTGATGTTAAAGTTATTAAATGGACTAATATAAGGTAATGGGCTTATTTGGCCTTGACAAGTAAAGAAGATGGACTAGTGAAACAAGTATAAAAGTTGTCAACACATAACACTAAAATGAGTAAATGAGAATGTACAATCCCACTTGATCATCATCATACTCATGATATCATCATAGATATACATAGCCATTGTTTTTATAAAGTCATTGGACAAGATTCTAAGACAAGTATTATTTGTCTAGGTTTCCGTGATTGAAGCATGTATCGTACATCCAAATCGCCGATAACCGCCTTCCCACATCAACGTGAGTTCATAGCCTCGTACTCTTTTAAATGTTTTTAGGAAATGTTTTATAAACCCGAGAGGGAGATAACATGTTAGTTTTTATGAAATAGGACACTAGTTTTCCCGATTGTTTTCTTATTGATTTGTACCGAATGATTGTATGACCCGTTGAATGATTATGACCTGATAAATGAAATGAAATGGATTATTAAAGTTAGTTTATGTCACTAAAAGTCCCATTAGCATGAATTGTTAACTACCGGGATTTGGTAGACGCTTATGCATATAATAGTACTATTTGGGGACAATCACCCCAGTTCGCGCCTTGACGGTTGATCCCCGTCGTGCCACATTGATTGGTAAGCGAATTTATGTATGAGAATATTTCCATACCGTGATTTTTGTGACGAAACGCTAATTTAGATGGGCAAATTGAGTTTCGTGTTAGCTACCCGTTGTTTGTTGTAGTAAGGTAACAATGTCATGCGGCTTATAATAATCCAAATAACGAAATTACTGCTATAAGCATTCAATTACAATATATTGCCTGACTAGCAATACAGGGTCTTATTATTGATATTATGTTCGTGTTTTGGTTTTATATAACCATATTCATATAATGGTTTTTATGTAACTCTATACAACGTTGTAAAACGTATTGTATGATGTTTTTACGACATTGGTTCGTATAATGGTCTTGAAGGCAAAAGCCTATAGTATGATTTATAACAAAGATTTGTATAAAATGTTTTTGGCTTATTTTATGGCCTACTACAAGGATTTGTACTAAATGATTTTCGGTAATAAATATATACCGATGATATATTAATGGTTTACATTAAACTCTATGAATTCACTCGGCGTTTTCGCTGACCTTTTCTTTTAACATGTTTTATCTCAGGTACTTGAAGGTAATTATCGGGAAGACGACAAGAATTTATGGCCGCACTTAAATAACAATTTCCATTCAACTTATTTGTAAAATTGTATGAAATACTATGACTTAGGACCTATGTAAATTTGATATTCATGAATGGAAAATGATTTATTATTAATCGACGCGATTTTAAGCGTTGTCTATGATTTGAGTAATGTTCTATCCCGTAACACCAACGACTCTTCCGCTGAACTAAAGTATGGATATTTGGGGGTGTTACACATGGTATACGTCATACGAATATCTTCTCAAAGTACGAGTCAGAACTCATAACTCTAGTGCGTCTTCTCACTCAGACCCCAGGAATTCAGGGTACCCTCCACCGGGGTAAACCCATTTTGTCATGCCACACATAAATCAAACCATTAAAGATCCAGTTACCACCACTGGAGTATTATCTAGGTTAGACATGCAGTGTTCATTCCGTGAGGTTACAGAAACACATTCAGTGAAAGTTACCACGTTTACTTCACGTATTCCTATGATAACTTTATTTTAAATCAGGTATTTACCGATCTCCCACCCAGAGAAGATTCCACAGTACCACCCATAATTATTTAAGTTTTCTTTTCAGTCAATGACGAGATCCGTCTCACCAACTCTTGAATATATTCATTTTATTTCTGCCAGAAAAATCAGTACAAATTGTTTCAGCTTTATCAGCACATGAATTATTATGTTATAGCTGCAAAGACTTCTAGTCACCATTCATGATGCGACTTCTAAAATTCCTTAAATTCATGATCAGCAGATTATGCCAAAGTTTCCAGATGTCATCCTAGGAGGTTTTCCAGAAATTCCTTTCTAACCACGAGATATGATTCAACATAGAGCTTGTCTCAAGTACAGAACCTGTTCTTAGAACTCTTTATCGCAGGGCTTCGGCCGAGTTAAAAGAGTTGCAGCAGTTGCTGCGAGATTTATCGGAACGAGGATTTATTCTCCCTAACGCACCACTAGGAGGTGCACCGCTTTCATCTATCAAGAAGAAGGCCGGTAACCTGAAATCATATATCGACCACCAAAAATTTGACAATATCACTATTCATAAACGATATTTATTCCACAAATAGAAGGTTTACCTGACCTGCTATGATGTCTAGAATATTTCCCAGAACAATTCACGACCATGTCACCATTAGTGGTGAGAGAAAGAAGATGAGGTTTTCTAGACTACTGTTGCACACATTATAGTCTCATGAAAAATTTTGATTTATACTTCTGAGCTCCCTAATGCTCTAGCTATAGTATGAATTTATGAATAAATCTTTATGACTTCCCAGACAAAATTATCAGTATATTCATTGATAATATTCTGATCTGCCAAATTCTATAGAAGTACAAAAGAATCATCTTCTCACAGTTATACAGGATCTTCGATAGGAGAAAATTTTATAAGTAGTTTCCCAGATGTGAACTACAGTTGAGCAACGTGACATTCCAGAACCACCCTATTTTCACCAGAAAGAAATTTCAGACAATCCTACGAAGGTGAAGGCCATCACTAGATGGTCAAGACCGACGTCTGTAACTAGAGTACAAAATTTCTAGAACTCAGTTGACTACTACCGCAGAAAAAACTGTCAGTTCTCACTAAAATCCTTCCGTGACTATTCAACCAGATTTCTTCAAAATGTACCAAAATCCCAGACAGAATTTTGATAGAAGCAGTATAACATAGGGATGCAGCTATGTTCATATCTAAAGACCTGACACACCGTAGGTTCAAGATAGAACGCCTTCATGCTGGTAAGTTACTACAACTTTTAGAAATTTCTGAGCAGAAATGAGACAATACTCTACGAGGCTATAATCAGGCTACGGCAGGCTCAAAAAAGTATGATACTATCAAAGTCATTGTCGACCACTTAACCCAGCCTACACGCTTTCTTTCATCCGAAGGGATTTCGCAGTAGCAGATCTGCAGGAAATTCAGCAATAGATCGTACAACTTCTAAGTATTCCATCAACAATCCAGTCAGAAAAAAAATTTCACGTTCGCGAATCAAGCTCACATTCATGTTCACGTTTGCATCTCACGTAGCACGTTCACAATTGTTTACATAGTTCGTTCCTATATATTTTCAGCAGCCTGCCCAGAGATATAACTGTTATCTCTTCAGGATAATTGCATGTACCTTTTCATGCTATGGCTTGTTCATTCTATCAGATTGAGAAAATCTATCTTAAGTATGGAACCAAAAATTATTCAGCATTCATCAGGACAGGGTCAACAGGACCAAGGTTTTTTTTATTATGTTTAGACCTTTGAAGGAATCTTTTCGAGCGGGAGGCCACTCGAAACGGAGGAGTCCATCCGGACCTCTCATCCTTTCCTTTAATAGATTCAGTTAAGTTCTTTCAGACATGTTACGTTCCATGTCCTCTTCAACCATGTCATCTTACATGTCCACTCCAGTCATGTCATGCTTATACCTTTCAACAGTATTATGTCTTAATTTGGGGACGAATTATCTTTCAGCTTATATGTCCCTTCAGCTTTCTTATTCTTTCAGCCTATGTGTCTTTCCAGCTTTTATAACTTCATCTGCTTATTATCTTTAATTCGATGACGAATTTCTCCTTTTTAGAGGGGAAGAATTATAAAACCATGGCATAATCGCCTCCTTAATTCGAGGACGAATTATTTTTTTAGAGGGGAAGAATTGTAAAACCCGTATTTAAAATCTTCGAATATTAAATACACGTAATCTTAGCTCTAACTTTAATTAAAACGTAAACAGTAAATACGTAGTCCCAGTTTATTTAAATACTACAACAAAATAATTATTCAGAAATAATTATTAAGTTTCAGAAAATATTATGTATGAATTATGTATTATACATAAAATAATTAAACGTTAACTGTAATTACGCAGTCTCAGTTTTCTTTAAATATTTCAAATAAATAATTATTCACAAAATAATTATTAAGTTTTTAGGAAATAGTAAGTATGTATTGTTATTATACAGAATGATTATTACGTTTTAGATTTAAAAAAACGAGAAATATTGTGAGCGTACATGTTAAAATACTAAGTCAAAAACTAAACGAAAAACCACAAAATATGAAAAAGGGCTGGCTGTTTTATACTACAAAACAAAGAAGAAGTATGGGCTTTGAGCCCGACCCGTGGTAAATACAAACACAAGAAAACAAACAAGTTAACCACTTTCCTTTTTCTTACAAAGCAGTAAACGAAAAAAAAGAATAAGAAACAATTAGGGTTATTGTTTCCTGCCGACACAAGAGACAAAAAAAAAAAAGAAAAAGAGGCGCGACTATTATCAGACAAAAAGTAAGGGGTCTCGGCCTCGTTTCTAACTTTAATTCTTGTATCATCGTCACCCTCTCCCAAATTACAGGTATCACATCGTTTAATCATGAATTGGTTTAATTAAAATTGTAAAACGAATTCATAAGGAATAGAGGGTGTCGGGTTTGTTTAATTTACAAGAAAACTAAGAGCCCATGGCTCTCGGTGTGTTATTGTTCCACCCAACCGAGACACAACAAGTCTCGGTAGTGTTTTCTGTTGCCCATCCAAGAATCAAACCCCAAACAGGGGTAAGAGGGGGGGTGCGCGGTGGTGTTTTGGTGGGCTGGCCAACCGAGACATCAAGTCTCGGTGGTGTTTTGTTGTTTCCAGCCGTAAGCAGAAACACTGCAGGGTGTGTTTGGGTCTGCGTTATCAGCCGGAGTGTTTGGGTCTGTGTCATCAGCAAAGGGGGTGTTTGGGACTACGAGCAGTGGGAACTACTGCATTAGCAGTGGTAACTACTGCACTAACAGTTGGAATATATAGCAAGTAGTGGCAACATATAGCATAGCAGTGGGAAATTTAACACCCAAAAATAGTGGGAGACATTATACAAGCGGTAGCAACTGGCACTAGGCCAGTGGCTACTGCTGGGTGACGTCAACAGCAGGGGGAAACCACGACAAGGTCGTGGTGTACTCGGTTCAATTAACCTGAGATACTTGGGGAAGTTTTAGCACGGGTTTTCGGGATAACTAGTATTATAAACACGAGGATATTATTATATTAATAAAATCATTTTATAAGGAGTTTTATAAATAGATTAATTAAACTGTTATATTGTATTAATTTAATTAGCAAAATTAATCGATTTTGTTTTAAAACGTGTGATTTAATTTATATTTTTCAAAGAAACGAATTTAGAAACTTGCTATCTATATCAGATTACGATTTATAGTAATAATAATTGTATCGGATTACACTGTATATTATAATCAGATATACAGAATATACGTTGATTAGAAATATTAGAACAATCAGATGTGTCACTTTATATACAAACAGTAATACAAGAATAAATAAATTAAAATTAGAACCGTTAAGATCAGTAATAGTAAGCAGTAATCAAACAACTTATTACGTGTGCTTTATTTATGTAGTATCCGTGAAGTCGGAGTAGATCTTTCAGCTTTCATTCTTATTTCATTACTAGACACGAGGTACAGATTTCTCGTCCTTCAGTATGGATTTTCTTTCTATGCATGATTAGGACTCCCCGTCTGCAGTAAAATGTTTTCCCCAGTATATGTTATAAATTATCAGAAACTATTTTAATAACTAAGATATTGCCTAAGCCTTATATACAAGCATGACTAGTTAGTTGTACTAGTTACGGAGGTACCGTAAGCATGACACTTGAGGCACCGATGTCATGACTCACCTGTAGGAGAGTGATATCTGCAGCGTCTCATTCAGCTCAGCTTGTCTATTTTATCAGTATTTTTTAGTGGGGCGTATGGATGCATCCTAGGCTATCAGTTTACAGTTATCAGGGTGAATGTGGTGTGTAATCTACATCCTTCACATTGGAGCTGATCCCTCCACCCAACACATTATTTAGAGGTTACCGCTCTACAGCATGACGAGGTTACCCCTCTAGTTATTCATGCAACAGTTGTTACAGCACATGACCTATATAAGCTCTTGGTAATTAAAATACAGTAAATGCATGTTTCAGATTTAACAGATAACAGTTCAACTTTATTATTTATAAATCCAACTTTTCAGATTGTACATAGATTTCTGCTGCAACTTTACTTATCTATCTTACAGCTTCAATATTATCATCTGCTTCATTTCAGTATTTCTTATCATGCTTTATATCCGTTCACTGGGCGTTATTCTCAACCGTAGTTCCTTTCATGTTCTAATGGCAGGTACACCATGACGCTCTTAGGATTCTAAGAGAATGTGCATATGGATGGAAGCTATCCAGACTTCTTACTTTATGCACTTCTTACATTATTCTGCTTATTTGGACATTGTTTAGTCATTTCCTTCAGTATTTACTTTTTATGTTTTGAGCTTATGTTTGGATTACCGATGTTTGATTCCGGTATTTCTGTTATGGTCAGTTAATGTTTTAGGACATCTACCTTATGCTTTGATGACACGCTATAAATACACGTAACCGTCCACTTATCCAAGTGGGGTGTTACAATATTAATAAACAAGTTCTTAACCTAACTAAGTGATCAATGATTTATAATTTTCTTAAAACTCACTTTTATTTATAAGTGACAAAATTTTCTTTTAATAAACTTTAATTTTAATAAAATGTTTTATTAAAAAGAAAATAGAAATTTGAAAATAGGATATTCCTTTTGGATATAGGATATTTCATTTGGGTATATACTTCACCAGATGGAGTTTCTTCACTAGAGGACAAAAATGAGCGAAGTCTAAAGCCGAGGGATCATTATAGGTCCCCGCGGATCCTTATCGATAAGGAAGCGCATGCCTATTTAATAATCACACAAATCCTTGGTTATTTAGTTGATTATACTTGTTTAAGAAGTGAATATTTCTCCTCCCATATGATTCTCTCTAGTGTAAAGAGAAGATGTTGTACCCAAATATATATCACTTCACCATGATAGATCTAGAAAATAGATAGAAAATAGATAGAAAAGGGAAAGAAAAAAAAATAAAGTTTAGAGAGGGAAAGTAGAGAGAAGTGTGAAATAAGAAAGATTAGATTAAGAAAATAACAACAAACCCTCTCCTGACATGCTAGGAGAGGTATATATAACCGAGCTTATATGTAGCATAATGGGCTATATTATTTGATGGGTCGGGCTTGAATAAATGCTTAGTACCTGAAAGACGCTTTTTAAGCTAACCATCAAGCCCGTATAGTTCGACTGTCCTATTACATATTACAACGTTCTAATAAACGATACATAATAAACCTATGACCAAACATTCTTGTTTGACTCAATATTTTGAGGCTAACAATCTCCCCCACCGAGAGGTCATTCCTCTTCGACGTTTGGAGATTTATAGAGATTACTAATCTCGCCATAAATGAGTCTTGAACGTGTAATAGTAGTCATGTTCCTTCATGTTGTGATCTTTGAGCCTTTGTCGTTGTCTTTCGACTTTGTCTTTAATCTTGAGATCTTCAAACCTTTGACCGAGTCATTCTTGAATGATACAATGTTTCGAGACTAACATCTCCCTCGCTAAGAGATCATTCCTCTACGACATGCGAGGATTTATAGAGATTATTAATATTTAATATTGAGATCTTCAAAGAAATTATTGATACTTTCTTGTTGGCCACTGATGGTTGAGTTTTTGTATACCCTTTAGGAAAAGAGTACCAAAATAGGTTAAGCACGACGATTTAGGAAAACCGTGTGTAAATGACCCTAAAGTGAGTTCGTTCTCGAGGAGGCTAGTGCGATGTGTGATGAAATGATTAACTTTGTGATTTTATTGATATGAGAAAAGAACATAGAAATGGGGTAAAAAAAAGAGATTAGATGAGAATAGCGGTTACGATGACGGATTACACTAAGACGAAAAGGTCGTTCACGTAAAATCGTAAAAAGCACCAAATTAAAATTTTAACCTAAAAATTAATTAAAAGTTAAAACTAAGTCTAAAATAATATAAATAAGAATAAAAATCCAACAAAAATATTTTAAAACCTTTTATTAATTCAATATTCAATTTTAAATGCTAATTAAAGCCCTAAAATTAAACATAATTAACAAAATGTCCAAAATATTAGTTTATTGAACTAATAAGTTATTTATATTATTTAAAGACTAAAAAGTATTTTTCCTAAATTTTTAAAACTATTTTTCTATTTTTAAATTACTAAAAACTATTTTTAAACTAAAATAATCATAACAAATAATAAAATAATGCTAAAAATAATTTAACAATTTTAAAAACCCTAATTTATACTAAGGAACAGTAGAAAAATGAAAAAGTTTGAAAAATATAAAAAATTTCACTAAAAGACAAAAACAGTTTGAAATTAAACCCTAATTAAACTAAATTAATTCTAAAATTTAAATAAAAAGTGAACAGTGAAAACTTTTTGAACTAAAAATCTTAAAACATTTTTCTAAGTCTATGAAAATTTTTGAAACTGAAAAATAATAATTTTTATCACTAAAAGACAAAAACAGAAAGTTAAAAAGTTAATTAAAATAGCTATTTAATCTAAAAATACCAGATGAACAGTAACTGAAAATCTAATTAAACAGAAAAATCAAAAATTAAATAAGAAAAATATTGAAACTAATTTTAAGCTCTAATTCTTATTTTAAGTCACTAGGGACAAAAAATCAAACTTCTGAAAGGGACATGTGACTTTGTTTTGTCCAGTAGTGTAGCAGTGGTAACTAATGTGCTAGCAGGGGGAATTTAGTTCCCACTGCTAGTGCAAATTTTTGGTCAGTTGACCTATAAGCTTAGGAAAGCTTATTTGAGAGCTTATCTTTGGGCAATAAGGCACCCTTACACTCAGTGGAGTGTAGGGAGTCAGTATATGCTAAAAAACAAGCAAGTTCTTCACAAGAATCAAATACAAAATGCACAATAAAGTGACTGTTATAGCTTATGCAGGTCTGGTGAACAGTGACTGAATCAAAGTGCACAAAAGTGAATTTCAAATGCCAAATTCTTGTTCAAAAGCTTATTAAATCACACACAACCAATTAATAACCCTAACTTAACCCTACCTCTAACAGATTTGAGAACTTGGTGGTCCAAATCAATAAAATCAGTTAACTAGGGCACTTACTGAATTTTATGCTATTTTTACCAATTGAATGAACATGCCAAACTGAATATTATCCTATGAAACTTGAAACTAGCTACTCAAATAACTTAAAACTATCAAACTGAGTGTGTATAAATTGGTCTCAAGCCCAAACCTGTCACCAAGCTAGCCTTAAAGCCCAAATCCAAACACCCTCTAATTTTCTGAAAATGATTTTTAACAAAGTGATTTCACTTAAAAGACCATAAAACTGAAAATTACCTATTCACACAAGCATAACCAGTATAAACAAATATAAACCAAAGCTCAAATTAACACAAAAACAAGTTTCATACCAATTCACAAAATCACAACTCTAAGCTTAATAAGAGAGTTCAAGGTTTATACCTTGTGGGACCCACATCCAGGCCCCACTATGGCTGCAATGCCATCTCCATTCAAGCTCGGGCTTGAGCTGATCTTTTTTGATGTAGAGATGAGCAAGGTGGGGACTACAGCAGTCCCAAACACCCCTGAATTCTACAAATGATTTTTGGTACTTGTGAACCTGCCAAGAAATAAAACAAGAGCAAGAGTGACCTGGTACAAGAGCTTATAGGCTATAATATTGACTTATTCACAAGTCAGCTTATAGCTTATAGCTATAAGAATAAAAACAAAAATATTGAAACTGATTTTGTTTCTTGAAATATTTGGAACCTTTGAAACCAACAAACTTGGATTTAAACTAAACAAGAATACTAATCTGAAATTCAGGGAATACAAATCCACTTTCACTTCCTTGTATTCTTGAATTCAAAATTTGTATCCTTAAAGAAAACTTTTGCCAAAATAACTCAAATGATGAATAAGTATATTGGAACACAGATTTAGGTTTTAAACACACTACCAACTTTTAAATAAATAAAAAGGGATTATAATCTTCAACAAGAAATACCAACTTTCATTAAAACATTAAAAAGGAATTACAATGAGTTTTAAAAATAAATCTGGAACCACTAATACATTCACAAGTCGAATGTATTTATACTAGTGCATAGAATAATCTAGAATCCTACAAAATACTAAAACCCTAGTGAATATAAGCCCTAATATGCCCCTGAAGTCTTCAGTCTTCAAATTGGGTCAAAATGGATCATGTGATCTGCCAGTAGCCTTGGGGGTTGTTGCCAGCTGTTGGAATGGATCTTGGACGTTCATATAGCATTGGGGACCAAGTAAAAGGATCATGGACGTTCATCTTGTCGGTTTTAGGTTTTGAGGAGGAAAGTGACGTGCAGGGGAGGTCCCCACAGTCACATGGGGATGCTGGGAAGAGAATCTGGGTTGTGGGTTGTGATTAGGGGATGTTTAATCAATGTTCTGGAAACATTCAACCAAAACCCCTTTTGTTTAGGCATAATTAGGGATTAGGGTTCGTGTGTTCTTGGGAGGATTAGAAGGCGGTTTAGATTTGATTTGGGGGTAAGTAAAAGTGTTTAGTGGGAAAGTAAATAAAAAAAGATTTTTTCAAATCTGATTTATTTAAAAAGGGTAGTGGATGGTGACTGGGATGGAGGGTGTGACGTGGGAAGGTGGGATTGGTGGGGTGGTGATGTGTCGTATGATGAGTGGTGGGGGGAAGTTTGTTTGTCTGGGCAGGTATGGCCCCTCTATTCCCATCTTTTTTTTACTTTGTAATAACCAGCCAACAACTCCATTTTCCTTTATAACAACTTTGGTCTTCTTGTCAAATTTGGCACAAGTGTTTTGTAAACTTTGTGTAAGGACCTTTCTTGTAATTTCTTCATATTCCAAGGACTAAGATTGTAAATACTTGATATTTTAGGGACCCATAAGTAATTTTGAGGATTTACAGGGGTATAAAATGACAAGTCTTCAAACATTGAGGGACCAATCTTGCCAATTCTTCAAACTTCAAGGACTTCTTTGGAAATTCATGATTCGGGTCCGGTTCATTGTGCGACTTCATTTCCCGTGTTCGTTTTTGATTAATTCTTGTGATCTTTTTGTCATTTCCTCAATATCCGTACCTAAAATACACAAGCAACAAACACAAGCATATATTTGGTATCTTTAATGATATTTAATGCATTTTAAGCCCGTTTTGGACGATGAGACTATGTATAAAATCAGTCTCATCACTCCCCCATACTAAACCATTGCCGTGCCCTCACGCAATGATAGAATAAAGTATTGTAGCACCTCCAAAATTTATTTTTATTCATTTTTATTGAACGATAAACTAGCTACACTACTACTATTGCTACTATTTGTGTTTTAGACATAATGTATGATTTTCATCGCAAAATGGGATGTTTAGGTTCATAGAATAAGAACACGTGAATGCTTCGTTAGAAATAATTTCGTCGTCCTCGATTTTTACCCCAATTCCATGCCAAGCGTGCAACGAGATCATTGTCATTATAAGTTAGTAATGCTAACACTACTCATATGCCCTAATCACGTACTTATTCTCCCATTATTCCTAGGTTGTATCTCTTATATTTTATTTTGTCTTGAATGTTTCACGAGGATACATTGTTTGACTTATGTGATAATAGAGATTTAGGTCTAAAAATAGAGTCCTAACGGTGTAACCAAGACTATCAAATCAATAACCCCTCCTAATAGACAATGATGTCAAAAAATTAAGTTGACAAGAAGGATCGATAAACAGGGTTTTATAACGGTTTTGAACATGAGACTTATTACCAAGACTTTTATACGCTCCCTAACGGAAGGGCCTTATTATCTTTGGTTTACCTCCATCTTTTATTCAGCTTCGCCATGAAGCTTTTATTATGACTTCGGTCTTGCCTTGCCTTTTATTATCCGCCTCATCGGTGGTTTTATTAGCTAAAGACGTATATCCTCACGCTAAGGCGAATTTTGGATCTTTAAAGCTTCGAAGATTAAGGCTTGATTCACTTTAAATTTTGCATAGATTTTTTGGCCTTGTGGGGCTTCAAATTGTTTGCTTGATTTAGGTGAGCACTTGAAATCTTATTATTGGGTGAAGCTTTCGATTATTCGGGCGCCAATAATTCAAAACCGTGACGCTGGCGATACCTTAATGTCTTCCCAATTTAATTACACGGAAGCTACTAGAAAAGACTAGAAACCCAACAATCCTAACTAAACCGCTAAGTCAATATTTATTAAGCAAAAAATATTTACATGCGAAGGGAGAATAAGCAAACAACGAGAACACATGAGTTTTTGAAAGAATACGAGTACTCTACGTTTAGCATAGTAACTTATAATTAACCCTATCATTTCTCATCCTCATTTAAGAGACTTAGCCTAATGTGAAGTTAAGGAATCAAATCTAAGTGATCAACACGCACGGTCGAGTCAAAAATTACTCTTATTCTCGCCATCGGAAAATCTACATTCGTGTCTTCAAACACTTATAAAACATGAGAAAATTTTTAAAATTTGGCCATTTTTAGCCTTATTTTGCAACAAAAACGATAAACAAAAAGATAAACTTTGGAAAGCGTGAAGGTTTGGCACGGCAAGTATCTATTCACCCCCCCCATACTAAAGTTAAACATTGTCCTCAATGTTTCGAGTCTAGGGGTGCAAACACCCCCATACTAGAGACGTAGTCGAATGCCTAATCTAGCATGGAAAGGGTGTAACCAATAAATTAATAGCCGTTTATGAAGTGTGCTATAAACCTAAGGTTAGAACATCAAAGGATAAATCATTTGGATATTGAGAAAGTACCACAATTCACAAACAACCATGGAACAAAGGTTGGAAGGGCACAAATACCCTCACATTAAACTAATTAGAAAGCAATAATATGTACATGGATAAGCATGGGTTTCCCCCACGAGGTACCTTGTTTTTGATAACCGAGTCAAAAGCTCGACTCGAATCCCCATAAATGTGATCATTTAGGGATTATCTTGGTATGGTCAATTTTTGGTGGGGCTTACATAATAAACAAGGCGCAAAAACAACCGGTATTAAGGACTAAGTCCTTTGATGGTGCAAAATACCTGGATCGAAGATGGCGTTCTCGTTTTCATTGGAAAAACAAATCAACGCCACTTCATCATGTGTCAACACAAACCCAAAGGGTTTCAAGAAAATAGATGAGAAGAAATAGAAGGGTGGGACAATGGGTAAGTAACAAAAACCATGAGCTACTCGAGGTAGACTCGCACCAATCAAATAGAAAGATTTTCCATTTATTGCATCGGTGGAAGACCGAGATTTCCCTTTATAAGCAATTCTGGGATCAAATATCTTGTCCTCGGTGGAGAAAGGGGAGGGAACATAAGGGGCTTCCCTCACACTAAGTCCACACAAAGCATCGTCAAAAGGAGAAGACGAGCTTGTAGCACTCAAAACACGAGGTGATGACAGAGTTAGCATTGTAGAAAAATATTTTAAATCCAATTTAAAATCTTTCCCTTTTTCATCTTTTAAACTCTCCTTATGAAAACTCGACTTGATTATGTCAAAAATATTTGGTGTTTCTAAAGGAATATTAGTCACACTAAAAATTCTCACATTTGAAAACCGTTTTGGTTTAGGTGGTGGTAAGTTCTCAAAACGTTTGTCAACAAAGAAAACTTCCCCATCGGGATCAACATATTCATCATCCGAAGAATCATTCGTGATTGGAATCATAGGCTTAACAATCTTAACCTCCACCGACGGAGGGGAAGGAACTTCATTTTTCTCAACAACTACTAAAACTCTTTTTGAAATCCTTTTACAAATTTTTTTGATGGGATTGACATTGTACAAAGACGTGATCGAATACACATGAGAAAGCGTAGAGTTTTGGGTTGCATTAATGACGAGTTCTTCCTCATTGAAACGTAGAGTGATTTTTCTTGCATGCACATCGATGAGTGCTCTCGAAGTATCCAAAAATGATCGACCTAAAATTAGAGGAACTTTAGGATCGATGGGAATGTCAACAACGATAAAGTCCACGGGATAGTAGAACTTTCCAACTTTCACGAAGACGTCCTGGGCTACTCCACAAGCTAAAATCGTAGAATGATCGGCCATCTCGATTGACATTCTTGAAGGAGTGAGATTGGGAAGATTGAGCGACTTAAAAATCTCAAGAGGCATCAAATTTATACTAGCACCAAGATCGGCCAAGGCGTAGCATTCCTCCATATCTTGTATTGCACATGGGATTAAAAATTTACCGGGATCACCGACTTTTTGAGGTATGCGGCTAAGAAAAACCGAAGAACAACTAGACGACTTTTGCAATTTCTCTTTGTTATTCAACATACTTTTGAAGTTCGCGGAAAATCGAGGCATCATGACCAAGGCGTCGACAAAACTTATATTAATGCAAGTCACGAAACATTTTCATAAAAAGTTCAAATTGATAATTATTTCGTTCTTGTGCCTTTTCCTTGTTTCGTCTTGAAGGGTAAGATAAGGGTGGTGTGGGTTGGGGCATAGGCAAAGGCCTTGGAATCTCGGGTTCCACTATTGGTATTGGTTCAACCGTAGGTGTGGTTTGAGCGGTACTTCGTGGGCTTAGAATTTGCTCCTTTTCTACCACCACCTCGGGTTCTTTCTCTTTTTCCTTCTCCATAGAAGTACTTGGACGAGAAATGGGTTCTTTGAAAGTTTTACCACTACGAGTAGTAATAACCTTCAATTCTCCTTTCGGGTTTACGATGGTATCACTCGGAAGACCACCCGAAGAAGAAGGTTTACACATGATAGCTTCAAACATTTTTCCCATTCGGTCTTCAAACTTAGATTGCCTAGCATCCGCTTTTAACAATTCTTGCTTAATCTCATGTTGACCTTGCTCCATTTTTTGTTGATTTTGTTAGAGACGTTGAACATTTCCTTCTATTTTATTAGCATGAGTCTTAAGTTCATTTGCAAGTTCGTTTTTAAGCTCTTTTTTCAACTTGGATCTTAAGCTAACCATTTCACGTTGCATATTATCAAACTTAGCATCGTTTGCTTTAGCATAATTCAAAAATTCTCTTTGAAGATTTTGGGTGTGATCATTTTGAAAACCTTGTGTGGTAGTTTGAAAATCATGGTTTTGGTTTTGGTTTGAAATTTGCCCATTTCCACTTTGATAATTACCCTTGTTGTAGTTACGTTGATTTCCTTGATAAGCACCACTTTGATTGTTGTTTCAATAGTTGTTAGCATTTTGAATTTGTGGAGTTTGATTTTGGCGGGAACCTTGACCGTTTTGGTTATAAGTTCCCGTGGCTACATAAGCATTCGAAGTGTTACCATCCGCGGTAATGCACTCGGAAAAATCATGAGCTCCACCACACGAAATACAACTCTTGGCAACCGCCTTAACCGATGCGGAATTCAAACCATCTTGTGCTTTCCAATGAGTCATAAGAGTCGAAAACCTATCGAAAAACTGATTCTCCTCATTTGCTTCATCTTGCAAGGCATTAATGCTACGAGACGATGACGAACCCAAATTGGAAACACTCGGTGTGTTACGAGGGCTATAAACCTTGGACCTATTTTCAATGATTTTCAAAGCCTCTTAGGTCGTTTTGCACAAAAAATTACCACCCGCGGCGGCATTTAAGTAATCTCGTTCATGATCATTAAGCCCATTATAAAAAGTGTCAATTTGATGCAATTCGGAAAAATCATGGTGTGGACATTCATGTAACATTTCTTTAAACCTTTACCAAGCCATTGAAAAACTTTCATTAGACCTTTGAGTAAATCGTGAAATCTCGTTTTTCAAATGTGTTGTTTTAGATGGTGGAAAAAATTGATTCACAAATTTCGAAACGAGATCACCCCACGTCAAAATCGAATTTGGGGGTTCTTTCTCGAGCCATATCTTGGCGGGTCCATCTAACGAGTTTGGAAACAACATCATCTTAATGGCATTGTGTGGTACATCCTTAAACTTGATTGTCGCGGTGAGACGATTAAATTGCCTAATGTGATAATGTGGGTTGTCTTTTTCGTGTCCGCGAAACTTGTTGGCTTGAAGCATAGACATTAAACCCGTCTTGATCTCGAAGTTCTCCGCAAGGATGGCGGTAATCACAATGGCCTCTCCAAAACCCTCGGTGGGTTCTTGAAGCAACTCCATCATAGTACGATTAGCCATGATAGCTTCTTGTTCTACAATAGGTTCCTCACTTGGAGTCTCTTCACTAGAAAGATTAGGAGTAGGTGTTGCCTCCTTTTTGTTTTTTCGTTTACGTGCACGTCTTGCTTGATTGCGAGTAAGCATAAACGTCACGTACAACGTGGGGATAAGCAAAGAAGATTCTTTTTGGTGTTTTTAACTTTTTCAATTTTTTTTGGATTTTTGATTGTTTTTACTTTTTTGGATTTTGGAATTGTATTAAGTAGACAAAAATCTACAAATCTCCTCCTTAATCAAATCTCTTGATTAAAGAAGCCTCAAGGAATGAAAACGATCACGTGAAGTGAACGCCTTCGAATGACTTTAGAACGTTGGTGGAACACCAAAACGTTCAAGAGGGTTTAATCAAATAAAACCAAGAAAGTATATATGATACTTAATAATACTTTGGGCGGCAAAACCCTCGATTAGATCTCAAAATCAAATACTCACAAGCAAGCAGGGAAACGAGGCGGCGCGAATCACTTAAGAGCCTTTTTCCTTAGGATATATTTTATAATATCCGCCTTATACCCACCTTATAGTTTGTATTTTCAAAATCGAGCTTCTCGAAAGTATTTATCTATTTTTGCCTTTTTTTTCTTTGGTTTGAAATTCGAATACAATGATTGGGTAATGACCTCCCAAGTCAAGGTTGTGATTTCTCACGTATTTGGAGTACTTGTGTATTTATTGTTCTACGTATACAATATAGTAATAGTATTCACAAAAAAACGAAAAACCGATAATACGTATTAGTAGAGTGCTACTAATACAAATACTTATTATGGCTATATAAAAATAACAATTCCAATCAAAACACAACACGCCTCCCCAAAAGCGGCGCCAAAAATGGTGGTTGAGTTTTTGTATACCCTTTAGGAAAAGAGTACCAAAATAGGGTAAGCAAGACGATTTAGGAAAACCGTGTGTAAATGACCCTAAAGTGAGTTCGTTCTCGAGGAGGCTAGTGCGATGTGTGATGAAATGATTAACTTTGTGATTTTATTGATATGAGAAAAGAAAATAGAAATGGGGTAAAAAAAGAGATTAGAGGAGAATGGAGGTTACGATGACGGATTACACTAAGACGAAAAGGTCGTTCACGTAAAAACCGTAAAAAGCACCAAATTAAATTTTTAACCTAAAAATTAATTAAAAGTTAAAACTAAGTCTAAAATAATATAAATAAGAATAAAAATCCAACAAAAATATTTTAAAACCTTTTATTAATTAAATATTCAATTTTAAATGCTAATTAAAGCCCTAAATTTAAATATAATTAACAAAATGTCCAAATTATTATTTTATTGAACTAATAAGTTACTTATATTTTTTAAAGACTAAAAAGTATTTTCCTAAATTTTAAAAACTATTTTTCTATTTTTAAATTACTAAAAACTATTTTTAAACTAAAATAATAATAAAAAATAATAAAATAATGCTAAAAATAATTTGACAATTTTAAAAATCCTAATTTATACAAAGGAACAGTAGAAAAATGAAAAAGTTCGAAAAATATAAATTTTTTCACTAAAAGACAAAAACAGTTTGAAATTAAACCCTAATTAAACTAAATTAATTCTAAAATTTAAATAAAAAGTGAACAGTGAAAACTTTTTGAAATAAAAATCTTAAAACATTTTTCTAAGTCTATGAAAATTTTTGAAACTGAAAAATAATAATTTTTGTCACTAAAAGACAAAAACAGAAAGTTAAAAAGTTAATTAAAATAGCTATTTAATCTAAAAATACAAGATGAACAGTAACTGAAAATCTAATTAAACAGAAAAATCAAAAATTAAATAAGAAAAATATTGAAACTAATTTTAAGCTCTAATTCCTATTTTAAGTCACTAGGGAAAAAAAATCAAACTTTTGAAAGGGACATGTGACTTTGTTTTGTCCAGTAGTGTAGCAGTGGTAACTAATGTGCTAACAGGGGGAATTTAGTTCCCACTGCTAGTGCAAATTTTTGGTCAGTTGACCTATAAGCTTAGGAAAGCTTATTTGAGAGCTTATCTTTGGGCAATAAGGCACCCCTACACTCAGTGGAGTGTAGGGAGTCAGTATATGCTAAAAAACAAGCAAGTTCTTCACAAGAATCAAACACAAAATGCACAATAAAGTGACTGTTATAGCTTATGCAGGTCTGGTGAACAGTGACTGAATCAAAGTGCACAAAAGTGAATTTCAAATGCCAATTTCTTGTTCAAAAGCTTATCAAATCACACACAACCAATTAATAACCCTAACTTAACCCTACCTCTAACAGATTTGAGAACTTGGTGGTCCAAATCAATAAAATCAGTTAACTAGGGCACTTACTGAATTTTATGCTATTTTTACCAATTGAATGAACATGCCAAACTGAATATTATCTTATGAAAATTGAAACTAGCTACTCAAATAACTTAAAACTATCAAACTGAGTGTGTATAAATTGGTCTCAAGCCCAAACCTGTCACCAAGCTAGCCTTTAAACCCAAATCCAAACACCCTCTAATTTTCTGAAAATGATTTTTAACAAAGAGATTTCACTTAAAACACCATAAAACTGAAAATTACCTATTCACACAAGCATTACCAGCATAAACAAATATAAACCAAAGCTCAAATAAACACTAAAACAAGTTTCATACAAATTCACAAAATCACAACTCTAAGCTTAATAAGAGAGTTTAAGGTTTATACCTTGTGGGACCCACATCCAGCCCCTCTATGGCTGCAATGCCATCTCCATTCAAGCTCGGGCTTGAGCTGATCTTTTTGGATGTAGAGATGAGCAAGGTGGGGACTACAGCAGTCCCAAACACCCCTGAATTTTGCAAATGATTTTTGGTACTTGTGAACCTGCCAAGAAATAAAACAAGAGCAAGAGTGACCTGGTACAAGAGCTTATAAGCTATAAGATTGACTTATTGACAAGTCAGCTTATAGCTTATATCTATAAGAATAAAAACAAAAATATTGAAACTGATTTTGTTTCTTGAAATATTTGGAACCTTTGAAACCAACAAACTTGGATTTAAACTAAACAAGAATACTAATCTGAAATTCAGGGAATACAAATCCACTTTCACTTCCTTGTATTCCTGAATTCAAAATTTGTATCCTTAAAGAAAACTTTTGCCAAAATAACTCAAATGATGAATAAGTATATTGGAACACATATTTAGGTTTAAACACACTACCAACTTTTAAATAAATAAAAAGGGATTATAATCTTCAACAAGACATACCAACTTTCATTAAAACATTAAAAAGGAATTACAATGAGTTTTGAAAATAAATTTGGAACCACTAATACATTCACAAGTCGAATGTATTTATACTAGTGCATAGAATAATCTAGAATCCTACAAAATACTAAAACCCTAGTGAATAAAAGCCCTAATATGCCCCTGAAGTCTTCAGTCTTCAAATTGGGTCAAAATGGATCATGTGATCTGCCAGTAGCCTTGGGGGTTGTTGCCAGCTGTTGGAATGGATCTTGGACGTTCATATAGCATTGGGGACCAAGTAAAAGGATCATGGACATTCATCTTGTCGGTTTTAGGTTTTGAGGAGGAAAGTGACGTGTAGGGGAGGTCCCCACAGTCACATGGGGATGCTGGGAAGAGAATATGGGTTGTGGGTTGTGATTAGGGGATGTTTAATCAATGTTCTAGAAACATTCAACCAAAACCCCTTTGGTTTAGGCATAATTAGGGATTAGGGTTCGTGTGTTCTTGGGAGGATTAGAAGGGGGTTTAGATCTGATTTGGGGTTAAGTAAAAGTGTTTAGTGGGAAAGTAAATAAAAAAAGATTTTTTCAAATCTGATTTATTTAAAAAGGGTAGTGGATGGTGACTGGGATGGAGGGTGTGACGTGGGAAGGTGGGATTGGTGGGGTGGTGATGTGTCGTATGATGAGTGGTGGGGGGAAGTTTGTTTGTCTGGGCAGGTATGGCCCCTCTATTCCCATCTTTTGTTTACTTTGTAATAACCAGCCAACAACTCCATTTTCCTTTATAACAACTTTGGCCTTCTTATCAAATTTGGCACAAGTGTTTTGTAAACTTTGTATAAGGACCTTTCTTGTAATTTCTTCATATTCCAAGGACTAAGCTTGTAAATACTTGATATTTTAGGGACCCACAAGTAACTTTGAGGATTTACAGGGGTATAAAATGACAAGTCTTCAAACATTGAGGGACCAATCTTGTCAATTCTTCAAACTTCAAGGACTTCTTTGGAAATTCATGATTCAGGTCCGGTTCATTGTGCGACTTCATTTCCCGTGTTCGTTTTTGATTGATTCTTGTGATCTTTTTGTCATTTCCTCAATATCCGTACCTAAAATACACAAGCAACAAACACAAGCATATATTTGGTATTTTTAATGATATTTAATGCATTTTAAGCCCGTTTTAGACGATGAGACTATGTATAAAATCAGTCTCATCAGCCACCTTCCTTGATTTGTCTTTAACATCTTGCGATCTTGTGTGTTCACCCACATGCTCACACTTTGCATCATCATTGAAAGCTTGCTAACTATCTCCCTTTGGTGAGAGTTCATTGTTCAACATTAATTATTGAGGAGGATTTTATATCAGAGTTGCGGATGTCCTTGCTTGATCTTTAGCTTTCTTGATTCTTCAATCTTGATGCATTGAGTATGTATATGGGCATGAGTATGTGGTTATAAATCTTCAACTTTGCTGAGTACACCGCAACGCCAGCTTCTCGATACAAAACATAGACACGGACCAAATGGCTTTGACATTTGTCTTAAATCTGTAGCGTTTTACCTCCGGTCGGTCAAGACCGTTAGACGATATTAGATACCGTACATGTGATTAGGTATATTCAATTAAGAACCTCCTTGACAGGGTTTCGCGGCTGTACTAGCCGTTCTCTTTACTCGACCGTCTCAAAGCAGACTGCGAACATAAAGAATGAATCAGTTGGATAAAATAATCCGCCTGATTAAAGTCGTCAATTCAAATTCCTGAACAAGTTTGATCCATAAAGAATCGTACCATTGTTTCTTTCTAGTTGACACAAGCATGATTCATAAAGAATCTCGCAAGTTACCTACCGTAGTGTTGTTTGATGATAACGCTTGAAGGATTTCCATTCGTGAGTGTGAATACTGAAGAGTATCATTGTTAATGTTCTGGCAAGACCATATATATATTGCGTAGAAACCTGAAATGAGTTTGAATCTTTTAAGAATCAAACTACTGTGGCTTTTCATTTTTACACATGTTCAATTCATAAAGAATCTTACACATGACCTACCGCAGTACTGTTTGATGTTAACACTGGAAGGATTTCCACTCATCATTGTGAATACTAAATAGTATCACTCTGGGTGTTCTGGCAGTATCTCAAGGATATAGCGTAGAACTCTCTTCTTCGTCATGTGGTGTGTCCTAACAAGATTTGATTGATCTCTTGGCTCTAGACTCGATTTGTGCACTTTTAGTTGTCGGAGGCTGGAGCAGATGCCACCTATTTAATATCAACTATCTCGTAGTGAGAAAGTCAATAGAAGTCGTGTTGATCTCCGTAACAATAAAACAAACTTCTTTTGAGAGAAGCCTGAGTTAGCTGGGGAAGGGTTGTGCATTGCATCAACGGGTCTATGATTTCTTGTCTTCATGATGTGTTGACCCGGTTTTTACCTAACTTGTATGGAGGGCTATTTTATTTTCACCATTTATCCTTACATTTCTTTTTCATTCTTCAACCCCTTCAATGCTTACCGAGACGTCATTACTAGAACCTTATTGTGATTGTTCTAGTGCTAGCTTAAGTCATTAGTCGGCCTTTTTTCCTTTATCATATCCTAATGCTAGCTTAGGTCATTAGTCGGCATTTTTTTCCCTTATCACATTCTACTCCATCTTTCCTAAGGACTTCTAATAATCTAATGGATTGTCCCTGGGAAGATCCCTCCGGTTCTGGTTGAATCATAGGACATATACCTAACCACCTTTTGACACCAATAACATCGTGAATTGAAGAGGTTGTGGGTATAAGATCGTAACTATAAAACCAACTGAAATTCTATCAAAGTGTTTGAGAAACCTTTTAACACCTTGATAGTTTTGTCATTACAGAAAAGCCCCCTTCACAAGTGCATCGAAATCGAAAACGTCTCACACATGTGAGTAAGAGTTAAAGTGCTTGAGTCTTATATGTTCGTTTCATATATTAGATCATATTTAAATCAAATTTCTCCCATATCTCTAGTATATAAATCTTTTGATATTAGAGATACCAAATTTGATTAAAATATATCTTGAAAAATAGTCTTGAAAATTGTAACACCCTCATTTTACCTTTACGCAGCGGAACATTGATCTGGGGTATTACTTCATAGAACACAAGTCATAATAATAGAAAACAACTTAAAAGAGTGATGAAATAAACTTTCTTTATATTTCATTTAAATATCAGAGTTTTACAATATGAGGTTCCCAAAATCTAGAATAATTTTAGTCTTATGCCTCTTCATGCCATCCTTGTGCTGCTCCATGCTATCAGTCACCATTTATTTGAGAATATGCTTAAATTCAACACAAAGGTTGAGTGAATTCATAGGTTTGTAATAACAGTTTTGAATACAAGTATGTTCCAGGCTACGTTGTTATACACCCACATAAAATCAGTTATCATACTGCACTATGCTCATGCACCACTACTTGACATAAAAAATCCAACAAATTGCCCTTATGCAGGCAATTTGCCAAACTCCTTAGTTATGTAAAATAAAGTGTATCTGTTTAGCCTAGGTAGGAACCTTCAGCTGCTAGCAAGCGCGACTTATCCAGATAGGAGATGTCAGTCTCCAGATAGTATTATTCACGATATTAGCATTCATTTTCAAGAAATGATTAACGGTACATGATTAAAAAGGGACTTAATGGCAGTAGTAAACATAGTGTCAATAATCATACCATACAGTTTTAAAAGCACTTGTATTTCAGTTTTAGCATATATCCCCCTCCCAGGTTTTGAAATCACTTATAAAGCATTTAAATGTGAGGCTATGAACTCACCTTATGTCCATAGAATCTGTGCTAGGATCAGATATATTTCATTCACAGATAAACAACTTGATCATACAAACCACAACTTGATCTCATAAACAGGTTGATCTCACACCAACCTGGATTAATACATTGTGTATAGTATCAAGTCTTTGATTTTTAGTTCAATTTTGTTAAGTGTTGGTTATATTTTCTTTGATTATTATTTGGTGGTAATTCTAGCACCAGTGTTCTGGCCATCATACTCAGAAGCCATTCTATAAACGTTTGAGGAGCGAGGGCACTTTAAATCGTAAACCCAATCACTCAGTCAGAACGTAATATCGAGATGGAACATCTTTGTAAAAATCTTCCTACTAACATGATACTTTCATTACTCCCATATGTTCATGATTAATCTTCTTTAGTTTCAAAGTTGGCAAAAATAGTCCTTTTGGTTACACTTTGGTATAATTACACTTTTAACCCCTAAAGTATATAGTTTTAGTATTTGCAATTTAAACCTTCAATATTTAAACTTAGGACCTAAAACTTTCCATCATTTATTATTATAGCTTTTACTTTCATAAAATGACACTTTTGGCCCAAAATGTTAAATACTTCAAAAAATGACAATTTTAGTCCCTATACTTGTAAAAATCACATAACAACCTCAAAAATTGACCAAATAATATAGGATTTTAAAAAAAAGTTTCTAAACATGTTTATGATCATAATAACAACATTTCTTCAGAATTATAGTTTTTGAAATGGGTTTTTGCTTATTATTTCATGTAGATTACAAAACTAGGGTTTTAAGAAATCTTTAACTTATAACTTCCATTTAAAATTGATGAAATGACTTAGTTTCTTTTAGATTATATTTATAACATCTTATTAACAGTATAAAAACTCTAAGAAAGTATTATAACAAGATCAAAGCATAGCTAACAAAGTGATTACCTAGGATGCTGCAAAATGGCTCCTAATGGCGTCTTATGAGCACATCTTGCTATCAAAGCTTCAAGAGCTTCAATGGCTAGCTTCTAGACCTGGTTTTTGGTCTTGGGACATGTCCTAGGACGTATATATAAGTGTAAACAGAATGGGTAATGGAGGTTAAGAGAAATCGGGGTGTAAGTTTCAAATGAAGTTCATATGTCCTATTTATACTAGTTTCAAGACTTAGCCTCCAAGGAATGCCTTGAAACGTGTAAGAAATAGGGTTTAGTGACTAAGGAAGCCTAGGAAAGATCTATTAAAGTCTAGGAATGAGACATGAGGTTTAGGATCAAAATATCTAAACTTATGGCTAGTATTAAGTTACAGCTTGTTTTGATAAGATTAAGTATGTGTCATTGACAAGTAGGTGCATCACCTACTTGTAAAATATCTCCTAAATATCTACTATTACTGATTGAATGTTTAAATTTAGGATGGAAATGGTTTTGAACCATTTTTGGAGGGAAAAACCAAAATCGGGTCCTAAATTAGGGCTTGTAACTTATGGTTTGTGTTTTTGGTGATTAGGGACTTGGGAAAGTGATTAGTGAATGATTATGGCTTAATTAGGGTTTATACATTCTATTTAAGATATTTGAGCCCTTGGTTTGAAGTTTATCAAAGGTTTGATGTGAAAATAGGAAGAAAACTTATGTAGATTAGGGTTTTCTAATGATCTAGGGTTAAATCTTAGTAAATGTGATTATCCTTCAATTAGCTACTGATGTAAACTTAATTAGGTCCTAGAAATTGAGTTTTAAGTGTCCAATGAGATCCCACACTTGGTTTAATATCTTAGTTTAGGTAAACATGTCTAAAGAGTGAAAATACCCATTTTAACCTAATTTACAAGCCATGTATTAAAATATTGTACCTTGTGTATTAGGGTACTTGTACATTGTCTTAATATAATCTTATAACCTTAATGAAGTCCTACAAATATTCATATACTTGTCCAAAAGAACTAGGTAGTGATTCCATGTAGATTTCTTAATATTAGGGTTTTTAAGTCATTAATGCTAATGACTTTTTATCTTGAGTAATTAGTGTTTGTACCTTTATAAAAACTTATTCTAGGGCTTATATAGTATGTTTATGTCTTCTAGGGTGTGACAACCCTGGTTTTGAGGGTCGTCACTTATTTTTATTTTGTGCTAGTTGCGTGTCTTTACATGTTTATGTGCTTATTGGTGTGTATAGATTGTGGTTTGGATATCGTTTCCGGTACGGGTACCTTGTGAAAGAAACGATGTGTGATGATTTCATGTTCATGAGTTCACATGGTAGTGACTATGAAGTGAGATGGGGTTATTTGGTGGTTTTAAGTATACGTATATGTATTATAGAAAATCGTATTTTTTACGATTTACGGTTTAGCATTTAGAGGTCTCGGATGAGGTAATTGGTCATATGAATATTTTTAGGGATGGGTTTAAGTCATTTAGGACTTAAATATAAAGTTTATTTCAAAATTTGAGATTTTTTATAAAAGTGTATATTTTACGACTTTTACGGTAAAACGCGTAAATTTGACTAGTTTTACGGTTTTGAGGTTTTGGAGGCTTTAGGAGCTGAAATAAATTAAGGTAAATTAAGGTAATATTAATAACATAATATTAAATCATAAAAATAAAAAAACGAATTTGAAGGGGTTTAGGTCGGTTTTGGACGCAGAAAAGAAGGAAAAAAAGGAAAAAGATGGAAAAAAAGGAAAGTGGGTTTATTCTTGTACTAGGATTTTATGTACACCCTATATATTATTTTAATCACAATCAAAATTCATTATTTTTCTCCTGGAGTTAAGAAAGTTCGTGAGTTATATAAAAAGTAGGGTTCTTCATAAAATTTTAGGGTTTTTATAAATCAAAGGTAAATCTTCTTAAACCTTTTTAATTTAATTGTTTTTATGTTTTGTTTAATCATCTTATGATGGAATTAGGTTAGGGTTTAATTTAAAAACAGTAAATTAAGGTTATATTAATGGTGTTATAATGATTACATAAATTAGGGCTTGTAATTAGAGGGATTCGGGTTAATTAATGAGGTTGATTTTGTCAAACCCGTTTTTAAAAACTGGGCAGAATATTTGGGTCATTGTTTTGATCATATAGGGAGTTCTAAATCTTACGATCCAAGTATCCCTGAAAAGGTAATTGAAGTGGATTTCCAATGCAAGAAACGAGAACTAATTTAGAGGTCGGGAAGTAGGTCAAAAACAGGTTACAACAGTCGAAGGTCAAAACAGTTTTGAAGTCAGCCTGTTTTCTTTTTAAGTTTTGGGTTGTTTGTGGTACTTAGGGTTGCATTGGGATCTTCTAACGAACATGAGAGATGGTTTATATATTGTAATAAGTATGTGCACCTGGACTAAGGTTGTGGTTTAGGGTAAGACCCCCTAATTGTAACAAACTTTTTGTATGTTTAAAATCAGTAAAACTGGAGTGACAAAAGTATATATATATATATATATATATATATATATATATATATCGGGGCCTTAACAGTAGCTTTAAGGTTGGGAAAAGTGGGAGGTGTTAGCTAACATATGGAAGGGTATGAATATTCCTTTTACAGAAACCATGGTTATGTTTAAGTGGACGTTTGACTTAAAGTTTGGAGACCTAAAATTTGGACTGTTTTGTGTAAAATATGAACAGGATAGTTATTAAACTTGACCAAGTTAAGGACTTGTTAGGGAAGGGTAATGGGGTGTTTAGAGCTTATCAACGAGGTATTTATATGGGAGTAGGCTAGATGTCCATCATAGGTTGATGAGCTATCTTAGTGGTTGGTTTATGTATTGATTGCGTGTTTTTGGTTTGTTAGCTTGTTGCTAGTGCGAGGACTTTTGGAGAAGCAATCAGATGAGTTTCATAGTCCCATGTTTACTATTGATTTTGACTTCCAGATGGGACGGAAGAGACACTGTGTTGAGTTATTTTCTAAATTGATGCTGTGAATGTTTTTGTGATTTGAGATGGACTTGTGTGTACATTATGTGATTAACTGCTATGTGGTTCTTGTTTGTGTATGATTTGGATTGGGATAGGTACATAGGTGTATGGGCGCCTATGGTACCATGGTTGTTGGTAAGGCGTGATGCCTTGGAAATTATGGTTGTTGGTAAGGCGTGGTGCCTTGGTAATTGTGGTTGTTGGTAAGGCGTGATGCCTTGGAATTGAAATGATTGATTGAACTTGAATGCTAGTGTTAATACATAATTGTAGCGCATTGTCCATATGTTATTGTGTTGATGGTTGTTATTCACAGCTTGTAGCTGATTTTAGCATTGGAGTCTAAACCTATGACTCTCACCAACTTTATGTTGACGTGTTTTAGTGTCTCTTTCAGGTGAGAATGTTGTTAATCTTGAGTATAGTAGTGGCTAGACTTGGATGCCTTAGGATTGCATATAGAAGGAGATCCCCGTTCCTTCTTAGCTTTGTTTGTTCATTTATCTAGTGATACTGTTGGCACCTATATGTTTGTTTGTTTGTGTTATTTGTTTGTCTTGGGTAAGAGGTAGGACTGTTACCTACTTACCTAGACTCCTGCATTGTTGAGATATTGTCATGACATTTGTGTCACCATTTTATGACATTTCTTATATCATTTAGTTATCTCTATAGACACGATATTGTTGTGATGATATCCATACGTCGTGCCCCATATTCCGCCATGGTGGGGTGTGACAGAATGGTATCAGAGACAATGGTTATAGAGAATTAGGTTTCCTAGTCGCATAGCCTAGTCTATAGCTTAAGGGTCCCTGCATATAGGCGTCATAGGAGTATGTGTGCATTTTATATTAATTGATGTGTTTGGTTGTTGTTTATTGCGATGTTTTGACTAGTATGAATTGAACCGTAGTATGTTCATACCTAGTCACATGTTATTTTCTTTTCGGGTTTGTGACTAGTGCGGGTTGAACCATAATCGTCCACGCTAGTCATTGTTGTATTTTGCTTAAATTGTACATTATAGTACATAATTTGGTACATGGTAGTTTCTACCTTTTGTTGGGTTATTTTATGTACCTGAGGTATAGTATTTTTCCTTTGATGTTTAAGTCATGTTCCCTAAGAATCATGTCGTGGTTCGAGTTAGTAGGAGTAGGTGGATATGAAGGATTTTAAGTTGTTTCCACTCTTATGGGCGATATGACTTATAACTGATTATGTTTTCGTTTTGGATTTAGTCTATGTTGTTTTAGCTAAACTATGGATTTTGGTATTCCAAGAGTTTTACTATGTTATTTTAATAGATGGGGTTTTGGACCTATTTGGTTATGTGGTTATGAGCTTATGTGAGTAGATGGATTTATGTGTTATATGTTGTATTGATTCTTATAAGTGTCATCATAGGAGAGAGTGCATTGGGGAAAGTGTAATTGTATAAGTATGGTGGCCAACATAGTTATACAAGTACCACAACTTCAATGGGTTCTCAAGTATGATTGCATGAAAGAAGGTTAGTACATGCTTGTATATGATGAGATGTAGAATTTTGGTACGTATAATATATGGGTTTATGTAATGGCTGCCTATGAAATGGCTATTATTCTTTTTGGTGTTATATGTTTTGGGTTGTGTTGTGTGATTTTGGGTTCACACGATATGGTTTGGTTTTGGAGGTGGGCTTTATGCCTTGTTGTGGCACGGTGAGATGGTGATTACTCGTATGAAAAACGAGCGTATAAAGCGATTGATTGACTTGACAAGTATGATAACGAGTATGTTTGGGAGATTCGATAGGTATACATATGCGGATGTATATATACTAAAAGATGTTATGTTATGATTTACGGTCGTTCAGTAGTTATGATAACTTGAACGTACCTAGTACTCTCTTGTGTTTAAACAATTTATTAGAGCTCGAGTTTGGTGGAGTTTCAACGAAGTTTTGAATCTTTTGAAGTGTGTCTTGTAGCGTATTCTTAGAGTTTCGTATTTCACGTGTACGTTTTAAAATGGTGTTCTTGGTTTAAGTCTGTTGGAATAACTTGGTATTTCTTTTGAGATAATGAAATCTTTTGTGTTTGGGTCTTACATTTCTTTTGGTCAGTATATATTGAGAAAGGGGGACTTGGAAATATATTATAGGGTTCGATAGTTGGTTGTATTCGGTAAAATAAGGGTAAGGTGTTGGAGTCGTGTTTGAAACAAGATGTAACATAAGATTTCTTTTAATCAACACTTATTTATTTCAAATTCTAAAAGACTTTCTTTAAAATAAAGCGAAGTAAAATTTCTTTCTACTTACATAGTTTATATAATTGGGTTTAACCGATTCACGTCATTTATAATTATTAATACAAGGTTAAATTGAGTTTATGAAGATTTCACATACAATTATATCTGTCATTTAAAAGAGGTACATTAATCACTAAGTCTATTCTTTAGTTTTTTTAAAACAACTAGTATAAAATTGTTTTGGTCATAACTTGTTCCTTTTTAGAGCTTTTTGAGTGATTCAAAAGCCAAAAATTATGTACTCGGAACGTACTTTTCAAATATTCAGAAAGTATAGTCATGGGAGGTCAGTGGACTGGTCGGAATTGTTGTACAAGTGTTGGGTTCAAGGTTGAGTTGTGAATAGTAGTTTATTTTATTTGGGGTGCACGGGATACCTAGTCTTTGGGTTGAGTTTTGAGATTGCCTAGAAGGATGTTTGTAGATGGTTTGAGTCACATAGATGTGGGGGGTAATAATAAATGGATAAAAAAAGATATGTATTCTTTTGAAAAATGTCGATCTTTTGCACGGTTTAAATAATATGTCGCGGGGCGTAATATGTTTTGGTTGCCATTGGGTGTTTCTTGGATTATTTTTCATTGTCATGGGTCATTTTGAAATGATACACGTTTTGGGTTTGAGCTTTCTTTTGAGTCTCGTGGTTGTTTTTACTGGTGCACGTGAAATGTCCTTAGTTATCTGTGGGTTGATTCGTTGATCGTATCTGATGGATTCAGGATGTAGTTTTGGTTTCGTATTGTTCGGGAGCGTTGAGGTAGTCATATGAAGACTTGGTAGCGCCTACACGCGTAAGTAGGTGACCATGAGAGAATGGTCGGAATACCCTAGTGGGGAGGAAAGAGGTTCGTAAACGAACTAATGTGGGTATGAGGTCTATTAGGAGTGCCAAGGGAGATGAATAGAGATTTGTGAAAGGTATGGAAATTGGCACAAATAACGTGCCATAGAGAGTGTTGAAAGGGGATATTGTTCGTAAGGCATGTATGTTTTCTAAAAATTTCCTGAAATTTAGTAGGTTTGCCTATTATTTTGAGGTAGAACCATAAATAGAACAAGTAGGAGAAGTGAGAGGAGTTGTAGTTAGTGTCTTTCCAAGGCAAATCATTGATGGAGTGATTTAAAAACAAGAGCTGTTAGAAATTGCAACGGATGCAAGGTAAAAGTTGAGTTGCTTAGTAGTAGATTGGATGTGGAAAGCGGTTGAGTGGGCTGATGAGAGGAAGCATTGGTCTTTTAAAATGCATGTAGAATTTTGCAAGTAGAACGGGGTAGGAATTTATTCGTATTGTCGCTAAGAGAGGGTGCAAGGAGGACATAGTTGAAACTGCTAAGGATGTTGTATGAACGCTTTGGGTTTACGATTATGCATTTGGCTTCGTCAAAGCACTAGCGGTTTTCATGGTGTCAATGAACCAAGTGTGCATGAACGTGTATAAACGAGTTGTCATCGGGAGCATCGACGACATCTTGATCTACTCAAATCTGAGAAGGAGAGTGAGGCGAATTATGTGTTGGTTTCGGAGTGGAGTTATACGTGAGATTTTCAAGTGTGAGTTTTAGTATTAAGTTTACCATGATGAGTAGTTAGAGATGATGGCATATCATGGAACCAGCAAGGGGCGAAGTGAAGAAGGATGAGGAAGCATTTTGGAGGCTGAAGAAGTGGATTGGATAATGAGCCGATCTTGGCATTATCGGAAGGACTGGATGAATTCACGAAGCATGATGATACGTGGAGCAAGGATTTGGACGCGTACGAGGACGAAAAAGAAAGGCGATTGCTTATACGTTGCAGGAACTGAAGATTTGGAAGAACTGGATAGACTTAGTTAGTGGAGCTGGATTGTTATATCTGCCTAGAATGCTAGAGGCATTTGGGGTACGAGACGTAGAGAATGATCTATACGGATCATGAACGTCTCCAACACATATTGAATCACCTTGATTGAACATTTGGCAAAGGTGGTGGGTGGAGTTAAGTGACGAAAGAATTGCATGGCCAGGTACCATCTAGGAAAGGCAAGCATGGTTGATGAGACATGGAATAAGAAGAATGAAGTGAAGATGAGAAGAACTTGAACTATATGGATGACGTATTAGGATGGTTTGGATGAAAGATGTAGGTTGCACGAGTTGAGTTGTCTAAAGCAGAGAACGCGTCAACATGTATGTTGCGTGGCTTGGACAGTCATATGGAGAAAGGGACGTAGACTATACTTCCTACATAGATAGGAGTAGCTTAGAAAGGGGCGATGTAAGGACGAAGTTGGTGGAAGGGATCCATAATGCGTTGGAGAATTAAGTACGATGAGAGTTGGGTGATAGTCGATAGACTGACTAATGCATCTCCTATTTCAAGAGGAATGAGAAGTCATGTAGTTGGGAAGTTGGAAGAACTAATGGATATGTGAAAGACCGCCGTAGGTCACTTTGTAAGGAAATTGGAATTTTTAAGTAGTTTGGAGTACGGACTGAAGGGAGTTGATGAACATGATTGGATATGAGTATATCCAGCTAACTGGGAAAAGGATGGACAAGTGAGATATTTGTACAACCTTAGGAGTTACACTGAGGGCATGGGTGATTGATTTAGAGGGAGTTAGAAAACTCTTTAGCGATGGCTGAGTTTTCATATAATGATAGTTATCATACTAGAAGTCGATAAATGCCATTTGAGGCACTATGTGAAAGGATAGGGTGAGATGTCCCCATTGTGGACTAGAATTGGTAAAAGAGGCTACTAATGTGGTAGTGATGTTTGTGGAAAGGATGAGTGCAACAAGGGATGCTATATAGAAAGGAGAAAACCACTAGAGTTAGTGACATAGTTATGTATGAAGTTTCACCCATAGTAACGGGTGGTATGTTTTGGTAAAATGGAAGAGTTGATGTAGAGTTTTGTAGGTCCATTTATGATCTTTGGAAAGATCGGACCATTAGCTTATGAGCATAGAATTACCTGGGGGAAATGAGTTGTATACATGATACATTTCATGTATTGGGATTGGTATAGGTTGTTTGAGAATGCATTTTGCCTGTACGGTTATTAGGGACTTGTGTTAATAAAAGTCTTTGTTTTATCAAAGAGACATCTGTGAGGTTTATTGACTGTGAGGTCAAGAGTTTGGCAATGAGTTTAATTATTTTGGTTTGTATATATGGTATTTTGAAACTTGGATTAAAGTTCACGTGGGAATGAGGGGAGTTCGTTTAGAACAAGTATCCTCATGTGATTTGTTGTTTGTGTGTTTGATCCTAAGGAGTAAATCTCGGGACGAGATTTCTATTAGGAGGGAATGATGTGACAACCCTGGTTTTGAGGTTCGTCACTTAGTTTTATTTTGTGCTAGTTGCGTGTCTTTACATGTTTATGTGCTTATTGGTGTGTATAGATGGATATCGTTTCCGGTACGGGTACCTTGTGAAAGAAACGATGTGTGATGATTTCATGTTCATGAGTTCACATGGTAGTGACTATGAAGTGAGATGGGGTTATTTGGTGGTTTTAAGTATACGTATATGTATTATAGAAAATCGTATTTTTTACGATTTATGGTTTAGCATTTAGAGGTCTCGGATGAGGTAATTGGTCATATGAATATTTTTCGGGATGGGTTTAAGTCATTTAGGACTTAAATATAAAGTTTATTTCAAAATTTGAGATTTTTTATAAAAGTGTATATTTTACGACTTTTACGGTAAAACGCGTAAATTTGACTAGTTTTACGGTTTTGAGGTTTTTGAGGCTTTAGGAGCTGAAATAAATTAAGGTAAATTAATGTAATATTAATAACATAATATTAAATAAAAAAAATAAAAAAAATAGAAAAAACGATTTTGAAGGGGTTTAGGTCGGTTTTGGACGCAGAAAAGAAGGAAAAAAAGGAAAAAGAGGGAAAAAAAGGAAAGTGGGTTTATTCTTGGACTAGGATTTTATGTACACCCTATATATTGTTTTAATCACAATCCAAATTCATTATTTTTCTCCTGGAGGTTAAGAAAATTCGTGAGTTATATAAAAAGTAGGGTTCTTCATAAAATTTTGGGGTTTTTATAAATCAAAGGTAAATCTTCTTAACCCTTTTTAATTTAATTGTTTTTATGTTTTGTTTAATCATCTTATGATGGAATTAGGTTAGGGTTTAATTTAAAACAGTAAATTAAGGTTATATTAATGGTGTTATAATGATTACATAAATTAGGGCTTGTAATTAGAGGGATTAGGGTTAATTAATGAGGTTGATTTTGTTAAACCCGTTTTTAAAAACTGGGCAGAATATTTGGGTCATTGTTTTGATCATATAGGGAGTTCTACATCTTACGATCCAAGTATCCCTGAAAAGGTAATTGGAGGTCGGGAAGTGGGTCAAAAACAGGTTACAACAGTCGGAGGTCAAAACAGTTTTGAAGTCAGCCTGTTTTCTTTTTAAGTTTTGGGTTGTTTGTGGTACTTAGGGTTGCATTGGGATCTTCTAACGAACATGAGAGATGGTTTATATATTGTAATAAGTATGTGCACCTGGACTAAGGTTGTGGTTTAGGTTAAGACCCCCTAATTGTAACAAACTTTTTGTATGTTTAAAATCAGTAAAACTGGAGTGACAAAAGTATATATATATATATATATATATATATATATATATATATATATATATATATATATATATATATATATATATATATATATATATATATATATATATATATATATATATATATATATATATATATATATATATATATATATATATATATATATATATATATATATATATATATATATATATATATATATATATATATATATATATATATATATATATATATATATATATATATATATATATATATATATATATATATATATATATATATATATATATATATATATATATATATATATATATATATATATATATATATATATATATATATATATATATATATATATATATCGGGGCCTTAACAGTAACTTTAAGGTTGGGGCAAGTTGGAGGTGTTAGCTAACATATGTAAGGGTATGAATATTCCTTTTACAGAAACCATGGGTATGTTTAAGTGGACGTTTGTCTTAAAGTTTGGAGACCTAAAATTGGGACTGTTTTGTGTAAAATATGAACGGGATAGTTATTAAACTTGACCAAGTTAAGGACTTGTTAGGGAAGGGTAATGGGGTGTTTAGAGCTTATCAAAGAGGTATTTATATGGGAGTAGGCTAGATGTCCATCATAGGTTGATGAGCCATCTTAGTGGTTGGTTTATGTATTGATTGCGTGTTTTTGGTTTGTTAGCTTGTTGCTAGTGCGAGGACTTTAGGAGAAGCAATCAGATGAGTTTCATAGTCCCATGTTTACTATTGATTTTGACTTCCAGATGGGATGGAAGAGACACTGTGTTGAGTTATTTTCTAAATTGATGCTGTGAATGTTTTTGTGATTTGAGATGGACTTGTGTGTACATTATGTGATTAACTGTTATGTGGTTCTTGTTTGTGTATGATTTGGATTGGGATAGGTACATAGGTGTATGGGCGCCTATGGTACCATGGTTGTTGGTAAGGCGTGATGCCTTGGAAATTATGGTTGTTGGTAAGGCGTAATGCCTTGGTAATTGTGGTTGTTGGTAAGGCGTGATGCCTTGGAATTGTGATGATTGATTGAACTTGAATGCTAGTGTTAATACATAATTGTAGCGCATTGTCCATATGTTATTGTGTTGATGGTTGTTATTCACAGCTTGGAACTGATTTTAGCATTGGATTCTAAACCTATGACTCTCACCAACTTTATGTTGACGTGTTTTAGTGTCTCTTTCAGGTGAGAATGTCGTTAATCTTGAGTATAGTAGTGGCTAGACTTGGATGCCTTAGGATTGCATATAGAAGGAGATCCCCGTTCCTTCTTAGCTTTGTTTGTTCATTTATCTAGTGATACTGTTGGCACCTATATGTTTGTTTGTTTGTGTTATTTGTTTGTCTTGGGTAAGAGGTAGGACTGTTACCTACTTACCTAGACTCCTGCATTGTTAAGATATTGTCATGACATTTATGTCACCATTTTATGACATTTCTTATATCATTTAGTTATCTCTATAGACACGCTTGTTGTCCCTATAATGTGATGATTCTATACGATTAATGAAGAAAGAAAGGTAGAAATGAGATGAATTTTAGAGAAAGAAACTAGAGAGAGAAAAGAGAGAGAAGTGTGTGAACTTGTGAAATATTAGATTAAGAAGAAAAATGAATCACCAACCGACCTCTCCTTACATGCAAGGAGAGGTTTATATATCCTTGCTTACATGTAGCTTAATGGGCTATAGATCATGGGCCGGGCTTTCCTTTTGGGCTTTGGTTACTTATTAATGAACCTTAGCTTAAAGTTAAGCCCGTAATAACACGACTAATATACTACCTATTACAACGTTCTAAATATACGATACATAATAAACATATGACCGAGCATTCTTGTTTGGCTCAATAATTTGAGGCTAACAATCTCCCTCAATGAGAGGTCATAAACCTTAGTCATTTAGGAAATTTGTAGAGATTACTAATCTCGCCATAAATGAGTCTTAAACGTGTAATAGTAGTCTTGTTCCTTCATGCTGTGATCTTTGAGCCTTTATCGTTGTCTTTCGACTTTGTCTTTAAGCTTTAGATCTTCAAATCATCCTTGACTTGTCTTTGCCATCTTGCGATCTTGTGTCTTCATCCACATGCTCACACTATTAATTGTTGAATATGTCTTTAGGCATGAGTATGTGGTTTCTGAATCATTGACTTTGCTGTGTACACCGTGACGCCACCTTCTCGAGACAAAACATAGACACGGACTGAATGGCTTTGACATTCGTCCTAAATCGGTAGCGTTTTACCTCCGGTCGGTGAAGACCGTTATACGATATTAAATATCGTACCTGTGATCAGGTAGATTCAATTAAGAATCTCCTTGACAGGGTTTCGCGGCTGTACTAGCCGTTCTCTTTACTCGACAGTCTCAAAGCAAGACTGCGAACATAAAGAGTGAATCAATTGGATAGATATCCGCTTGATTAAAGTCGTCAATTCAAATTCCTGGAACAAGTGTGATTCGTAAAGAATCTTACCATTGTTGCTTTCCAGTTGACACAAGTTTGATTCATAAGAATCTCACAAGTCACCTACCGTAGCGCTGTTTGATGTTGACGCTAGAAGGATTTCCATTCGTCACTGTGGATATTAATGAATATCACTCTGAATGTTCTGGCAAGACCATAAAGATATTGCGTAGAAACCTGAAACGAGTTTGAATCAATTCAGAATCAAACCACTGTTGCTTTTCAGTTTTGCACATGTTCAATTCATAAAGAATCTTGCATATGACCTACCACAGTGCTGTTTGATGTTAACACTGGAAGGATTTCCACTCATCATTGTGAATACTAAATAGTATCACTCTGAGTGTTTAACAATATCACAAGGATATAGCGTAGGACTCTCTTGATCTTCATCCGTGTGTCCTAACGAGATTTGATTGATCTCTTGGCTCTAGACTCTATTTGTGCACTTTTAGTGGTCGGAGGCTGGAGCAGATGCCACCTATTCAATATTAACTGTCTCGGAGTGAGAAAGTCAATAGAAGTCGTGTTGATCTCCGTGACAATAAAACAAACTTCTTTTGAGAGAAGCCTGAGTAGCTAGGAAAGGGTTGTGCTTCACATCACTGGGTCCATGATGAGTTTGTCTTCATGATGAGTTGACCCGGTTTCTACCTAAGTTGTATGGAGGGCTTCTTTCTTTAGACCCTTTATCCTTACATTTCTTTTTCATTCATCAACCCCTTCAATGCTTACCAATACATCATTACTAGCACCTTGTTGTGATTGTTCCGGTGCTAGCATCAGTACTTAGTCGGCATTCTGCTACGTTCACATTCTACTCCATCTTTCCTAAGGACTTCTAATAATCTATTGGATTGTCCCTAGGAAGATCCCTCCGGTTCTGGTTGGATCATAGGACTTAAACCTAACCACCCTTTTGACACCAATAACGTCGTGAATTAAAGATGTTGTGGGTATTTGATCGTAACCATGAAAACCACTTTAAATTCTAACAAAGTGTTTGAAAAAACATTTAACACCTTGCTAGTTTTGTCGTTTCAGAAATGCTCCCCCTTCACATGTGCATCGATAATCGAAAGTGTTTCGCACATGTAGGTAAGAGTTAAAGTGCTTGAGTCTTATATTAGATCACATTTTAATCACATTTTCTCCCCCTATCTCTAATATATAAAATCTTTTGATATTAGAGATACCAAATTTGATTAAAATATATTTTGAAAAATAGTCTTGAAATCTCCAGGAGAAAGATGTGTTAATCTTTTGGATGAAGTTAAAATGCTCCCCCTCAAAAATTGATCCAATTGAATTGTCATTGTGAGGATATGATCCACATTTCGCTTTTTGCAGATGGGAGTTGTTGAACACACAATTTTTGAAAGATTTTGAATATCATTGAAAAATTCTTGAAAAAATTGTGTTCAACGCTTTTTGAAAAATCAATTCTTTTTGTCGAAAGGTTTTTCTAAAGCATAAACTTGAGTTCATAGACTTTGAATGTCTTGACGAATCCACTCAAGTCTAAGAAGATTTAATTCTTTTGCTAAGGGTAAGAGCACGAAATCGTACACTCCCCCGTGAATATAGTTTCGGGTTGCAATCTGAAAGGGATTACAAGCCATTGTGTTGAGCTCAAAACATTGAATGTTTTGTGACAAGCTCAACCTGTGATAGATTGCTCTACCCGTTGTTTGGAAATATTTGTCCAAAATAGACAATTTCCTTTATTAAAAGAGGAAATGACATGTTTTGAAAAATATTTACAACTTTCATTCGAGCTTTATGTACACACCCGTGTCGTTATTGAGCGACATTTCTAGGTACGTCCATATTATCGATACTGAAAGACATGCCGAGAGGAATATTTTTGGATTTTGAAAGATTTTTAATTTTGTGTTTTGCTTTTATGTGTTTTATATTTTTGTATTTTGCTTTTTCAAAGATATTTACAAGTTGATGTTTGATAGATAAATCAAGCAGGCACCTTTGCCAGAATCTCCAGGTCTGCTGGAGTCAAACATCTCATACCAATTTGCCTAACGAGGTACTCAAACCTATCTTTTGACAGAGCTTTCGTAAACAAGTTGGCTAATTGGTAATCCGTTCCAACAAAGTATAATTCAACGATACCTCTTTCAACTTGTTCCTTTATGAAGTGGTATCTGACATCGATGTGCTTCGTGCAGGAATGCTGTACCGGATTGCAGGAGATGGCTATGGCCGACTTTGAGTCACAGTACATAAGTACTTTATCAAAGTGGAAGCCATAATCCGTGAGTTGTGTTCTCATCCAAAGAACTTGAGCACAACACGCAGATAGAGACACATACTCTGCTTCGGCTGATGAAAGTGACGTGCAATCCTGCTTCTTGGAAGACCATCCCACGAGCTTATCTTGTCCTAGAAATTGTGCACCACCAGAAGTACTTTTACGTGTATCAAGACACCCTGCATGATCAGAATCTGAATAGGCCGTTAGAAAGAAACCGGTTTCTCTCAGATACCAGAGTCCTATGTGAATGGTATTCTTACGGTACCGAAAGATCCGTTTAACCTCCTTGAGGTGCTTTTCAGTGGGTCGTGCTTGATATCGTGCACAATAGCATGTAGCATGATGAATATCTGGTCTGCTTGATGTCATGTACATGAGGGACCCGATCATGGAACAATATCTCGTTTGATCTATGGGTAATCCCTCCAAGTCAGCATCTAGGGATGTGGTTGATAATGGTGTCCCAACGGGGTCACATGAGGTCATACCATGCTTTTTGATTATCTCTTGACAATACTTAGCTTGGTTTATAAAGATACCACTTGGGGATTGGTGAACTTGAATTCCTAGAAAGAATTTTAGTTCGCCCATCATTGACATTTCAAATTTGATGTGCATTACTTTTTCAAACCATTTTGAGAGTTTTGGGTTTGTAGACCCGAAAATAATGTCATCAACATAAATTTGCACAAGCAAAATGTCATCCCCATATTTATAAGTGAACAAAGTTAGATCAATGGAACCTTTTGAGAAACCTTTGGATACTAGAAATTTCGAGAGCTCGTCGTACCACGCCCTTGGAGCTTGCTTGAGTCCATATAGTGCCTTGTGGAGACGATACACCTTGTCAGGATAATGAGGATTGACGAATCCTTCCGGCTGCGTGACATAGACTTCTTCCTTCAAAGGACCGTTAAGAAACGCCGTCTTTACGTCCATTTGATAGACAGTGAATCCCTTATGTGCAGCATAAGCAAGGAAAATCCTGACCGCTTCCATGCGAGCAACTGGTGCAAATGATTCATCAAAATCAATTCCCTCTTTCTGGCCATACCCCTTAGCCACTAGCCTAGCTTTGTTCTTGATGATCGTATTCTCTTCATCCATCTTGTTTCTCCTGATCCAACGAAGATTTAATGGAGTCACATCGTATGGTCTGTCAACAAGTTCCCAGACTTTAAGTCTTTCAAATTGTTGAAGTTCATCCGTCATCGATTCAATCCAAGCATGATCAGCCATGGCTTCTTTGATGTTTTTCGGTTCAGTCGTACTCACGGCGAGTGCGAACATACAAACATCGCCATCGGTGGCTAGTTGTCGTCTTGTACGAACGGGCTGTGAAGGGTTTCCAATTACGTGAACCAGAGGATGATCTCAGGTCCAATGATGTGTTGAAGGATGTCGTTGATAGAACGTATGCATATTTGACGGATCAACATGGCGAGTAGAAGACTCTCCAGTTTCGTGTACCGTTGTACCGAATGGGTTGTGAAAATCATCATCATCAGATAATGCACCGTCTGCTTGATTTGTGTTCTCTGGAGCAATGACAGTAGTTGTGGATGTTGTAGGATCGATTGTTGAAGTGATATTCTGAGGAGGTAAGTCTGCAACAACCCGTGTTGAAGTAGATGAAGTTGTATCCTTTTGTTGACGATGAACGGTATCATCATTCGTATCATGAATGACAGCGGAAGACTTCGATGCAACTTGTTTCTCCCCCGTGAAATATTCATCATACATTGGTCCATATAACATTTCCAACTCTTCAAGTGTCGTGTCCACTGTCATATCTGCTCTAGGAACATGTTCAGGAACCAGCTTTGAACTTGACGGTTCATTGCTGTGGTCTTGAGTTCCGAGTTCCGTGCGGTTGTGAACGGAAGTCGTGTGTCGTTGTGGATCGGGACTTAAACTGTTTTGTTCAAGTGCCATTTCTTGTAATTCATCGAATCTGATATGAATAGTCTCGACTATCAATTTTGTTCTCTTGTTGTACACTCTGTATCCCTTAGATTGAGTTGCATATCCCACTAAAATGCATGCATCACCTTTCTCTTTCATCTTGTCCAAATTTTCACCATCTCGAATAATGTAACACGTACATCCAAAAACGTGAAGGTGTTTGAGTGAAGGTTTGTGATCATTAATTATGTGATATGGTGTCTTTTCGTGTCTTGGGATAACTAAGGAGCGGTTTTGTGTGTAGCATGCGGTTGACACGGCTTCGGCCCAAAAGTATAGTGGAAGTTTTGAAGCGGATAATAATGTTCGAGCAGCCTCAACTAAAGTGCGGTTTCGTCTTTCAACAACGCCGTTTTGTTCGGGTGTTCGAGCAATAGATGTTTCATGTTCAATTCCTTCAGCTTCAAAATAGTTTCTCAGTTTTGAATTCAAAAATTCAGTACCTCTGTCAGTACGAACCACTTTAACTTGAGCTTGAAGACCACGTTGTATCACTTTAAGGAAGCTGATGAGAACATCGGGTGTTTCATCCTTGGACCTCAAGAAGTGAGTCCATGTGTACCTTGAGTAGTCATCGACAATTACCATAACGTATTTCTTCCCATTGATACTTTGAACACGCATGGGACCACACAAATCTATATGAAGAAGATCTAACCGTCCTTTAGAGCTTGGTGTAGTCTTTGTCTTGAAACTACTCCGTTTAGCTTTACAAAGCTCACAAGAAGAACAAAGATGATCTTTGATGAATTTCAAGTTAGGAAGGCCTCGCACAATATCTTTCTTGGAAAGCAAGTTAATGGTATCAAAGTTAAGATGAGATAAACGTTGATGCCATAATCAAGCTTGAGTCGTTGAAGCTTTAGCCATGAAACAGATTGGAGTTGAAGATGTGGAGTCTTGTAGTGAAATAGTGTAGAGATCAGTACCCCGTGTTCCGGTAAGTAAGTCATTCCCATCATAATCACGAACAAAACATGTCTTCTTTCTAAAAGCAACCTCCAAATCCGCATCACAGAATTGACCAACCGAGAAAAGATTATGATTGAGCCCTTCGACGTAGTAAACCCTTTTGATAGTGATATTCCCCTGAACCAAGTCTCCATATCCTAGGATCGGTGCAAATTGATCATTTCCGAATCGGACCGTACCCAGGAACTTCTCCACGAAGTTAATTAGAAGCTTGAGATTCCCCGTCATGTGCTTCGTGCATCCGGAGTCCATTATGAAGAGAATAATTTCGATCACCTGCAGAAGAATTAGAACACGATGGAGCATTTGCTAAATTGGATTCCATGTTAGTTTTGATTTCCGATTCATTAGTTTCCCTAGTTTCATCACTTAGAGGCACACTAACGCTCGTAGTCACATTCTCTGGCCTAACCTTAGGCATCCATTTATATCCTGGAGGACATTGATTAGCAAACCACCATTTCCAAGGCTTGCTGGCAGACTCATATAATTCCCTAATTCTGCTTCTAGGGTTCTTAGTGGTGGAGTCTGATGCAATACTTTTCTTAGGGGGGGGGGGTTGCACCAGAATGGTTCACTGTGCGTTTGGGTTTTCTAGCACTAATAGGCATCACAGTTTGCTTCTTAGTTCTAGTTTCTACGCCGTTGATATTATTCGAAACACACATAGCATGATTAGCATTAGCACACTTTCCACATTTCACACAAACAAACTTAACTTTCATAGCATTCAAAGTCGAATCATTCAAGTCGTCATTACACGCGATTACAGACGTTTTATTCTTAGAAACATTGAAAATCCTAGGGTGGTCTTCTACTTCCTTCATCTTCCCTTGACTTTTGTTTTGCCAGACCTTTTCATTCATGCGAGTGCTCTTAAGCTGGGGTCGGCTAACACTAGCAGTGGGGACTACTCCTATAGTAAAAGACACACGTCTATTAGTGTTTCTAGAAGTCTGAGGTGATTGACTTTCTCTGTTTTGTGTGGGTTTAGTGGCTAATCTATACATCCCTGGTTTAACCACATTTGTGTTCTTAATGCTTTGTGATCGAATATGTTTGTTGAGAGTGTTTTGTGGTAACCTATCCTTTCCATCCGTCTTGGGGGCAAATGCAGGTTTTGCAAATGCAGAATTAGAGAAAACAGATGGTTTTCCCAAGACAGAGGGTCTAGTCACTTTTTGAGCATTGGGTTGTCTTACAACAGGTTTCTTAACACTAGGTTCCACAATCTTCCCACCCATCTTAGCAACGAGTTTCTGCAACTCTGCTATCGCTCTGTCCCTGTCTTGTACCTGAGCTTTCAACCCTTTAATTTCCAAATTCTGTTCGTTCATTTCTCGAAATGTTTTGGAAAGTTTTTCTTGCAATTTATCATCATGTGGAAAACTACCAACGTCTTTTTGCAAAGCAAGTTCAAGAGAATGACAATGTTTTTGAAGGAAATCATTTTTGTGTTGAAGTAACTCAAAAGCCTTTTTATCAACATTTTCTTTATGTTTCGAAAGCTCAAGTTCAAGACGCTCACACTCTTTGATTTTATCAAGATATTTGCATGCAACATCAGAATATTCATCGATATCAGCACAAGATTGAAGAGTAACACACAAAATATCTTTGGAGAGACATTCTTCTAAGAGTAGATCATATTCGTTTGAAAATTCTAATTTGTCATTTTGAAGGTCATCAATTTCTTTTTCAAGAGACTCAACATATTTCAAATCATCAAACATTTCAGACTGAATTAAATTTTCAAACTCAAGAACATGTTCTTTTATTATCTTCGTATTTGGTATTAAAAGTTCTTTCACAAGCATAGTTATGTCGTGAGAAATCTCGGTTTTCCACTTATCCTTTTGACGTTTCTCCCAATCGCTTTCAACAATTGATTGAACATTATTAACGTGGTGTTTAAGAAAACCAAGTATTTTTCTACTTTTGCTTTTAGAAGCATCTAGAGGCAAATAGTTAATATATTTAAAAACATTAGTTTTCCTCTTAGTGGCAAAAGCTTTTTTCCATTGAATTCTTTTTTGTTTGCATTCTAAAAATAATTCCTCACGAGACTTCTGTTTTTGTGGAGTGAAAAGACCATATAGACTGTTTTCATAAGCATAGTTATATGGTTTCACAAAATCTTTATTGACCTGTGATCTACTCTCCTCATCCCAAAGGGACGTCTCTTCCCTATCGATGTTAGCTATTGGGCAGTCATTATCAGTCCATTCGGACTCATCAAGATATAAGTAAGGGTTCGCAGCTTGAGCTTGTTCGAGGTACTTGGGTGTGGCAAAGCTAGGTTGACCCTTGAAAAACGACCGAGGTGCTATCATTCTTACGGTTTGAATAGAGTCATGTGTATTATAAACAACTTTTTTCAAAAAATCGACTTGTTCTTCGAGATCCTTTACTTTTTCAGTATCTTTGCTTTGTCTATTTTTGAAATCTTGTTTTAATGTTTCAACCTCTTGTTTCTTCTCGTCAAGAATTTTAGCAGAATCGGTGGTGTTCATAGAAAGCATCTGTTCAAGTTCATTAACTTTTGTTGTGGCAAGGTACGTTTTTTGACGTTCATCACTTAATAAAACATTAAATTGACGTTTTTCTTTAGTTAACAAAGCAAGAGCTTCATTGTATTTATTTTCAAAATCGTCCTTTTTAACGTTGATGACACGACTTTTGTACCCCTCAAGCTCGTTGGTCTTTTGAAGAAGCTCAGCCCTATAACTATCAATAGTCTCACTAGATTTTATAAGAGCGGCTTTGCATTCTTCAAAGTTTTGAGTGAGCGCTGCGTTTGCCTTCTTTAATTGCTTTTGATTCTTTCTATTTTCATTGACATCTTTTTCTAAACTAGCAATTAAATTAGCAAGCGCGACACGCTCCTCGTCATCATACTCATTTACATGTTGATCATCCTCAAACTCATTATTGCACATCTTTGATGAATCGGGTGTGGTATTGCTATCAACCGTTTCCATCATACACGTGTCAGTAATTGTTGTTGGTAGATCACTATGCTCATGTGTATCACCAAACACATTATATTCAGCATTATCTTGTACCTTATCAATTGGCTCGGTATCAAAGATAGGACCATTGTCATCGTCAGTGACGTTAAGGACCTCATGAATCTTTGCCATGTATGAATAATGTGCTTCGAGTTCTTGGTCGGAGACTTCATCATCTGTGTCGTCAAGCATTTCTCCTTCCCCAGCTGATAACTTGATTCTAGCTTCCATATTCTTGCACAACAGCATCTTTTCCTTATGATAACCATAATCTTTAACCCTCTTTTGCTGTCTGCATTCCCTAGCCAAATGCCCAAAACCTCTGTAGTTATAACACTGAATCCCACTTTGTTGCACAACTTGAGTCCCAACAGTTTCCCTATTTCCAACAACAGTAGCCACCCGCTGATTATCATACTTAGGTTGTCGATCATACTTTGGAGGACTCTTAGCACGTCTTCGTGTGTCATACCTTGGAGGACTCTGTGCATGGGTGTTCCTCGGGTTTGAAGATGTTCGAAGGTTGTTGTTGGTGGGTTTGTAGATTTTCTTATATTGCTTCATAACGAAAGCCATTTGTTGCTTGAATTCCCTATCCCTTTGAGCTACTTCTTCATCACTGTCTTCTTCGGATGATTGCTCAGGTATGGGTGATGGTGCTCTTGCAACTTCTTTGCCACGGGATCGTGTTGGAGCATGTAATTTAGAGACAGTGGATGATCGTGGTGATGATGATTGAGTAGAGTAGGTCTTTGAAGTATGAGAGTGATAATCTGGGTAATGTTGAGTGGTAGACACCAAAGCAAGTGGATTGGAAATCTTTGCAACTCGTTCAGCTCGAAGTTCATTTGCCTCATTTTGAAATTGTTTCAAGATGTCAAAGAGCTTGTGATATGAAACTTCGTCTAACTTTTGTTGTTGTTTCACCAAGGTGACAAACCGTGTCCACTCTGGTTGAAGTTGCTGTAGAAATTGGACATTGACTTGCATGGTGGAAACTTGCAAGTTGTTTCGGGTCATATCATTCATCATCTTGTAGAATCGGGAGTAATAAGAATCAATTGATTCCCCATCCTTTGATGTAAACTTGCCAAAGTTCTAAAACATCTTAGTTTTCACATCTTGTTTGTTAAGTGATTCACCTTGTTGCAATCTTTCAATGGCCGTCCACATTTCTTGAGCAGTAGGACATGCGTCAACCGTAGAGTAAATTTCATCTCCAATGCCACTAAGAATTAAGTAGATTGCTTCCTTCTCTGCATCAAACCACGCACGGTTCTCTGGGGTGAGGTCGGTCCTCTTTTCATCACGTTCATATGCGGGTTGTGCGTCACTTGTGTCTGTGGCTGGTACTGCAGGAACTTGAATCCTGGAGAGTTTATAGGGTCCTTCCAAAATACATTGCCTTAAAGCATCACCGTTAGGTTTTGTGTCAAGGTAACGTATAAAACGGGATTGCCATTGATCATATCGACCCGACACGAGCATTGGTGGTCTTTCTTTGTTACCTGCCACCATTATGTTGTTGTTCGTCACACGATATTCGGCAGTAGAATCCATCTCAATATTCTCTGAAATGATGAATCGAATGTGGATCTTAAGTAGTTGTGTTGTGATTGTTTGGTTGTTGAAATTCCGAAAATTGCGATTTTTTTTTCTTAGCCCGACAATAAATTCCTCAGTCCGACAAAACGGTAGACCTAAAAAATTTGTAATCACCAAATTTTGAAATCGAGCTAGAAATAGCCTAAAACTAGTATGGAAAAAATTTGATTTTACTTGACCTAAAAAATTTGTAATCACCAAATTTTTTTTTTTTTTTTTTTTTTTAATCTTCGTGTAAACTACGTTCTGAGACTAGTCTAGATAGTGGCTAAATCTAAAAAATACTCGAACAAACTTTAGATGTCCATCGCAACGAGACCCATCGCACTCTGATCGCACTGTGATCGTACTCCTTGATCGCAGTTGGATCGTACTCTGATCGTGGTCTGATCGTACTCCTCGATCGCAGTTGGATCGTACTCTGATCGTAGTTTGATCGTACTTACCTATCGTACTCCAGATCGCACTCTGATCGCAGTCTTGGATCGTACTCAAGTGATCGTACTCTTGGATCGTACTCACTTGATCGTACTCTTCGATCGTACTGGGTGATCGTACTCACAGATCGTGGTGAGTGATCGTACTCACAGATCGTACTGAGTGATCGCAGTAAGATCGTAGAATTAGTCGTGACTATGGATCGTAAGTAGAAACCCCCAGGGTTTATGCAATCACAAAATCAGATCGTACTCCTAAAATTAAGCCGAGACTTAGAACAGCAAGAAAGTATGGATTTTTACCTTGGATTTCGTGTTTCAATCCAAACCAAAGTAACCAAAATCTTACCACACGTATGAAAGATGTAGAGATTAAAGGAGGAAGATTTAGAGTACGAAAAACATAAGAAAACACTTGAATCCGAGTAGATTTTATGGTAAAATCACATGAATTAAGTAGTAAATCAACAAAGAATCACAAAAACTACCCCATGGAGATTGATACCAATTGTTGTCCCTATAATGTGATGATTCTATACGATTAATGAAGAAAGAAAGGTAGAAATGAGATGAATTTTAGAGAGAGAAACTAGAGAGAGAAAAGAGAGAGAAGTGTGTGAACTTGTGAAATATTAGATTAAGAAGAAAAATGAATCACCAACCAACCTCTCCTTACATGCAAGGAGAGGTTTATATAGCCTTGCTTACATGTAGCTTAATGGGCTATATGATCATGGGTCGGGCTTTCCTTTTGGGCTTTGGTTACTTATTAATGAACCTTAGCTTAAAGTTAAGCCCGTAATAACACGACTAATATACTACCTATTACAACGTTCTAAATATACGATACATAATAAACATATGACCAAGCATTCTTGTTTGGCTCAATAATTTGAGGCTAACAACGCTATTGTTGTGATGATATCCATACGTCGTGCCCCATATTCCGCCATGGTGGGGTGTGACATAGGGATTCTACATTTTTAGTTTAAGGGTTTGTATAGGTTGATCATATTCTAGGGATAATTATGGGAGCTTAAGATCCTATGCTTTGATAACTTGTACTTTATGCTTTACCAACTTGTAAATTGACTTGAAATAAATGTATAATCTCAATATGATTCATAGTTGAGTTTTATAATTTATGGAAAAAGATTAGACTCTAATTCAATGTATAATGGATTTTATATGCTAATCTTGGTTACTAGGTCTTAACTTGTATTTAACCTTGGATTAGTGAGTATTAGCATTTTGGGATCAATTAACTTTCCTTTATTTAATAGATTGTAATTTATACATTCACTAGTACAAAAAAGTCCATGGAGAGTGGTTCAAAAGGGCAATGGAGACTGGTTTTGTAGGACGTCTCTATGTGGAGGATCTCCTTACTCGAAACATAAAGAGACTGGTTTTTAAACCAGTCTCTATTGAAAGAATCGACACTGGTTATCTTCATAAAAACAAGTCTCTTTAGAGATTGGTCTCCATACTAATCTCCAAAAAATAGTCTTTTTAAGAACATCTAACCAGTCTTTTTATGGAGTAAAAAAATGTGTTTTTTTAAAACCAGTCTCTTTTTAAATAATTTAAAAAAAAAATTGGAACTTTTATTATATTCCAAATTTTACAAATTTAACCCTCTACAAGGAAATAATGTAAATACAAGAATTCTATAAAAAAAAAATAAATTAAAGGACTTGAATTGTCATAAACAACAAATGTATGTAAATAAAGACAACTTTATTAATTGGAAGGATTAAAATTGTTAAATACATATTTCGAATCAAATTTGTTTTTATTTAACTTGTCGCCACAATGTAAACCAAGCTCCAACAATCGTTTATATAACGTTTTAGGCATGACCTATTCGTTTATATAAAACTTTCCATAATCATAAAACATGACATTTTCACTTTCACAATCAATTTCGCGTTTCAATTGTCCACATATTTATGTTATATCAATTTAATCGTTGTCGAATCGTAAACAATAAATAAAATGAACTTACCGATAATCATTTCGAAAATAAATCAACACTTTCAACCAAACACTTTCATCTTTATAATCATTCGTCCACCCAAACGCCCCTTTAAGGCACTCAAAACCAATATCCAAACACACTCATTCGGGCAGTTAAACAAGAATACAAACGCCCTATAAACTGATTTTAATTACCTCAAGCTCCTAAAGATTGTTAAACATAACAACGGCACTAACGACCGTTAAATCACAAAACAAACATAACCATATTTTAGATATACCTCATAAATCAAAACAACTCATAAATATGAATAATATCGATACCACAAGCCCAACACCTTTTGGGTGCGGCTGTGGTGGTGAAGAGCGCACACAAACACCGTGTTTGGTGGCGGTTTTGGTAGTACACAAACATTATCAACCTTATAATCTGATTAAGAAAAACAAACACCCCTGGCAGCTGCCAGAACTGAGCCGTGGGTGGTGGTTCACGGTGGTGCTGATTGTTATGGTTTTTTGGTGGTGACAAAATGACATATAGATCTGTAGATTGGTGGTTGATGGTGGCTATAAGGCTGAAATAGATCGAAGTTCGTGGTGATGCGTCTTATGGTGGCGGTGGAGTTGGTTGTTCGTCGACGGGTGGATGTAGATGACGGTGGTGATGTGGTGTTGGGTGGCGGCTGGTCATGGACAACGATGATTTGTCAGGTGGTGGTGGTTTAAAATATTTCAGCTGGTGGTGTAGGCGGTTTTATGATGATTGTGACGAGGACAGGAGGTTGGTGACGATGGTGTTTCGGGTGGTTGCTATTTGTGGTCATGGTGGTAATATTAACGGCGGCTGGTGGTGTTATGGTTGTCAGCAGGGTCGCCGGAAAACAAATGGGAGTTGCCGGAGATGATGGATATAGTAGATCGGGGGATGGATCGAATAGATCGGGTGATGGAGAGTATATTGGAGCTTGGCCGGAAATAATGGCGGCGGTGGCTAGAAAAGTTTTTCGGTGGCCGGATAATATGGAGGCTGGGAGAAAGTTTATGAAGTTAGTGTTGTGTGTGTGTTTTGTATATTAGGGTTAGGGTATATAGAAAATGAAATGGAGTATATAAAATGTTTATTGATAATTAAACAAGTATGTAAGGTTCAATTAGTTCAAGGTTAAAACTGTAACTTTTCTTATAACTTGCGTTAATTAATTGTTCGGGGCTCGTTTATAATAGTTAACGGATCATTCAAGACACAAAGCTTTCACCATTGTGTTCAAAATGATTTTTACTATTGAAATGAGTACTCACTTGACCATTGTTTCACATTATTTTGTAAACTCTTTTTAAAAACATTGATTGTTTATCAAGTATCTCAGACGAACATCGCTTTAAAAAAAGGTGGACTTCAACTTAAATATTTCTCGTTTTTAGCAAACGTTATTGAAACAAAAGCATAAGAAAATTTAATAAATCTTTTTGTTAACTATCTCGTGAAATTTAAATATGAATTTAATTTTTATCGTGCCGGTACGCAAACTGCGTGATTTTCAGATTTTGTCAAAATATATACCGTTTTTGAATCCAATAAGTTTGGTAGCGCTCAAAAATGAATTTCGAATAATAATTAATATAATTTATTATTATTTAAAGAAGGAAAATTTCTAGGTGTTACATCAAAAACGATGAAGCCAAGCAAGACGATGAAGCGTTTTGGAGGCTAGAGAACTAGCGTGGGTGATGAGTTGATCTTAGCATTACCGAAAGGGCTGGACGTATTCGCAAAGCATGACAATACGTGGAGCGAGGATTAGGATGCGTGCGAGGACGGCAAAGAAAGGTGATTGCTTATACGTTGCAGGAATAGAGGGTTTCGAAGAACTACATAAGTCTAGATATTGGAGATGGGTTGGTAAAATTTCCTAGACTGCTAGAGGCATTTGGTGTACGAGACGTAGAAAATGATCTATACGGATCATGAACGTCTCCAACACATATTCAATCCTCTTTATTGGACATTTGGCATAGATGATGGATGTAGTAGGTGGTGACGAGAATTGCAACCCAAGTACCATCCGGGAAAGGCAAGCATAGATGATGAGACGTGGAATAAGAGGAAGGAAGTGAAGCTGAGACAAACGTGAGCTATATGGATGACATGTTTGGATGCTTAGAATGAAGGATGTAAGTTGCATGAGTTGAGTTGTCCAAAGCAGAGAACGCGTCGACATCTATGTTGTGTGGCTTGGACAATCATATGGAGAAAAGGGACGATGGGATGTAAGCATGAGATACCATTGATAGACAAATGGGTAGTATGGGCATGTTATAAAACAAGACTGGTTTTTTAAAAAACAATCTCTTAAAATGTGTAAAAACACTGGGTTTTTTTTATAAAAAATGGTGTCCATAAAACAAACACATAGAGACATGTTGTTATGTAAAAACCAGTGTCTTTACTTTTATAAAAAAGACTGGTTGCATCTTAAAAACCGGTTTCTTAGGAATTCACATTATGGAGACTGGTTTTTTTTAAGAAAACCAGTTTCCATGCATTCCCTTCCCACCAGTTTTTGTCATAGAGACATGTTTTTTCATAACCAGTCTTTTTAAGGGGGTCTCTTTAGCGTTTTGTGTAGTAGTGATTGTTTTTTATACTTGTACATGGATTATATGCAGTTACATTGCTTGAAATATTGTTTATCAAGAGTTTCTAGGTGATGATCTAGACTATTATGTACAATTACTTGTACTTAGCTTTGTATGGTTTGTTATTGCCATTCTTAGGTATTATTATGTCTTCAAAGTCTAGTTTGCAACTTGTTTATAATCCTTAATGACTTATTCATATGTGTTCTCTATTCATAGTTTACCATTCTTGAGTTTACAACTCATTTATAGGGATTCTATGGTTCCTAAGGGAATTTTGGGATCATGGTTACATTTGAGTTCTTATTGATATTGAACTTATTAGATCACTTTTAGATTGTAGACTTGATATATACATTGTAAGGGAAACATATAGGAATTGTTGTAATGGCAGTTCAGGTTGTGAGAAGAAGTTCATCTTACCAAGTAAGGTATAAAAAGCAAAAATTTCTAGCCAAATTTTCATATGGAGACAGTCATAGCTTATAGCACATATGTGAAATTTGAGGATTGTCACAGTCTCTCCCCCTTAAAGAAATCTCGTCTCGAGATTATAAGGGTAACATAGCATATCAAGGGCAAACCTAGTTCTTAGGTGCTCAAATTATTTCTTAAAATTTTATTTACATATCAAGAATACAGCTTTAATGCTAGTATTTAGTTTCAAATCAATCATTTAATCACATAAATCTTTCATAGATTCCAAAATATGAAAAGGATTGTGATTTTTACTGAGTTCTTTAGGAAACTCAAGTTAATATATCATTGCTTAATTCAAAGTCTTGAATTGATTATTGCATTCTTCAAAATCAATTTAGGTACTTGATAGAGAAAACATCCTTCTCAAATAGACACTGTTTAATATGGTGTAGTTTCTCATTCACAGTGAGAAATCTTTATCAAAACAGTCTTTCCAATTTATCATTTAAATCTAGCAGTTACCTAACGGTCACTATTTAACGTTCTACGAAGCTCTATTCTCATATAACCTTCTCAAATAGTTTCATGAACTACTTTGGGTTTCGTAAGTTGAAAATCTCCAACTTTAGCCTAGCAAATACGTATATGGAACTTCTCTCGATAGAGTGCTTCAAGTATTATTGCTTTTATTCTAGCATGAAAACTATTGTTACACGGGAAAATTTTTCCAATGGTAAATGTTCATTCCAAAACTTATAACACATACGTGGAGTATATAGTTTAGTAATTGGGTAGTTCTTCCACTTAACACATTAGTACACACAAATTTTTGAGTATACTTTTAGGATCAAGATGTGAAACACTCGTCACGATCTTAGATGATAGATATTGATTCTCTATGTCGACAGATTACTTCTCGTATAATCTTGTCAGAGTTTCCATATTATCAATTTCCTAGATAGGAATAGATCCTGTAGCCTTAGTAAAATAATTGACAATGATCCGGATGGCATCATGTCTAATTGAAGTAAAAAAATCCTCATTGTTCTTTCCTATTTCCATGGAGGAATTCAGGTTAAACTAGTAAGTCGGATGACTTTCAATATTCTGCTTCTTTTGTTAGAGCAAAATAAAAGGATTTCAAAGTTTCTTCGGGTTGAATGGATTACTTTAACTTTCAATTATTTACAAGTTCCAAATCTAAGACGAATATTGACGTACCTTCCAATGGATCTATTCACCTTATTAGCACACACATAAGTGTTTTAATGACTCATGAAATTTGGGTAGCAAGTAACAGTTTGGGCACTCCATGTAATAACATATTTCAGTAAAAGTATACAGTTTAAGAACACAAGTATTCCAGTTTTATCAGGTCTATACTTGTCTTATATCGAATTTCTTTAAGTCCATTTATAAATTCTTACTAACATAAAGATGCGTCCAACTTTATGCAAGGAAGAAATTAAAAATCTGGTGATTAAATTTATTTATTTGACTGAAGAAGCGTCCTAATTCAATCAAATAAACAGAACGTAAATCATTGAGTTAGAAATTTCCGACATAACACGAATATGAACAAATATTCTACCCTTAAGTTTCCTTTTTATGTTGGCGTGTGTAAGATATCTTGTATATAAAATCTAAGAATATTGTTTTCTAGATATGAATGACGTTGAAAGATAGAAGATGGTATTTTATTCCCAATAAAATACAGAATAATCATACCAAGCATATGATTTATAAGGCCACTTGCCCTTACAAATACTAGTCCAATGATCTACTATGTTGAAAATCTAACACCAGATGGTGCAATTTTCTGTGTGATACAGGGTGCATTTTCTTCACAGAAGATGATTTCCATCATATTCACCGTATGTAGGATTTATAATCCTATGTTCTGGTTTACTAGAATCTAAGGACGTTCTTTCCTTGTTGAATTTATGCTTAATATTTTTCCGATCTTCGCACAGGATTGTGCTTAATTACCTTGTTCATCAACTTTGGGGATATGCTAATGATTTTTTCCAATGTATTGGGATTTTGGAAGTGGTAATCTTTCCTTAAAATCTTTGATGAAATTCCTTAATAGACTTTTCTAACAAAATCTTTTGATGGAGTATCCTTAATAGATTTTCAGATGAAATTCCATGACATAATTCCATGATAAAATCTTCTGATGAAGACTTTTCTCATTCTATGGAATATGATTTAACTCTACTAACTCTTTAAATTTCCTCGTGTATGTCTCGAGGTTAATTTCTTTTATCATTAGATAGCGGAGTTCTTCTTTCATCTTCTTGATAAGAAATACTTGAAATTTAATCAAGCGATCTTATGTACTCCTTTTATCTCAATGGGTTGAGTATAAAGAATTTACCAAGATAACTGATGAAGTGCTATCTTCTTATCGCAAGCTTCATTTTATAATTTCAAATATGATAGGAAACTGAATTGGCTCTTTTAATCCAACGGGTGATACTAATAGCATCTTTTCTTCCTTGGATATCAAAAACTAACTAGTCATCGAGTCTTCTTCCGGATAATTGCAGTCACGTTATCGTCAATTCTTCTTCAAATGATTTTAGGTTTTAGAATGAGGGGAAAGAATAGAAATAATTCAGGATCCAAGGTAAACTCATATCGGAAAACATTCGTCTCATATGTATATGGATACATATAAATGTTTATCGAACACAAGGTATATCTTTTGGGTTTATTTGGTAGGGTGTAGGGAAAACTTAATATGTTGATTATCATTCATAGATGAGGATAATAAATCCAACTATGAAACATAGTTCCAAAGTTTACAATAGATTTATAAAGATATGACTCATGCATAATTGTAACATAATTTTTCCACAATATGGAATGAAGGAACATAACAGAAAATGTAAAAACTCGTCTTATAGAACAAGCGTCTCTTTTACATTTCATATATTATATAAAAGAAACTTTTGATAGACAAAATCCGAGAATAGAGTATTTCTAGAAAACTTAGGAAGTTTCCTTTCTCTTTCTTCAAACTTACGGGTTATGTTCAACTTGATAATTATCATAACAGAAATTATAAAGAATATATACTTTATCAAGTATATGATTTTCTCAGAATTAACTATATTTAATTCATAATCATTTATGAGAAATCCAAGAAATAGGGGTTTCCTACTCCTCAAGAATAAATATGAAACGACAAGATGAGAAAACATAAATTTTATTTATTAACAACTTGCCTTGTTTAAACTTACATGACAAGCTTCTTAGTTAACATAAAAGTAAAGACTTAAAGTTGAAAGTATTTACAACTTAATAGTCTAATTTTTTCATCTCTCCCTCTTAAGTTCTTTGATGGAACGAAAAAGACTTCGTATATTGGCTCGATGTCTAATTTCAATGTCCTCAATGACTAACTCAAGAGTAGAAATCTTTAGTCGAGCTTGAACAATCTATCTTCTCCACAACTTAGCCTTGATTTCTTCAAAATCTCCTTCTAACTTCTCAAAATCTCATTGTATAATTCTTCAGCCTTTCCTAAGCCCTTCAACTTTATCTTCAGGATCTTCAATACGCTCGGGAGGAAATTCTTTCATATAGGGTAGGACATCTATAAGTTGTTGTTCATAGGTATTTTTAGGTAAGGTTTCAGATATAGGTGATGGTATATTAATAGGGTAAGGTGATGGAAAATCTTGGTGTCGAGGTGTAAAATCTACTTCTTTATCATATGCTCGTATAACTTGCATATAGGGGTCGTCGTCAAAGGGCAAAATGGCTTTTTGGATTTTCTGATCTTTGGGTGTATTTTCTGAATCATCTAATAATCCATATGATATTTCAGGAAATTATCAGGAATACTTGCAGAACGCTCATCTTGAGAATCCGATAAGATGATAATATGAGGAAGATAGGGATACCTATTTCTAGATACGTCGATAAATCCTAACTTATTACTTACTCTGAAGTACTTACATATAAACGTGATATCATTTACACATTGTTCTACATGGTAGAAGCACTAATATTGGCATAATGTTACCTCATTCTTGTAGCAGCACTGGCATTTGGCACGAAGGACTTTCTTGAAATTATTTTAAAAGTAGTTATAGTCAAGATTTTACTTGTTCTGTATAACCATGGCTCTGAGTACCAATCTATAACACCCCTATTTTACCTTTACGCAGCGGAACATTGATCTAGGGTATTACTTCATAGAACACAAGTCATAATAATAGAAAACAACTCAAAAGAGTGATGAAATAAACTTTCTTTATATTTCATTGAAAAATAAGAGTTTTTACAATATGAGGTTCCCAAAATCTAGAATAATTGCAGTCTTGTGCCTCATCATGCCATCCTTGTGCTGCTCCATGCTATCAGTCACCATTTATCTGATATATATGCTTAAAGTCAACACAAAACTTGAGTTAATTCATAGGTTTCTAATAACAGTTTTGAATACAGGTATGTTCTCCGGGCTACGTTGTTATACACCCACATAAAATCAGTTATCATACTGCACTATGCTCATGCACCGCTACTTGACATACAGAATCCAACAAATTGCCCTTATACAGGCAGTTTTCCAAACTCCTAAGTTATGCAAAATAAAGTGTATCTGTTTAGCCTAGGTAGGAACCTTCAGCTGCTAGCAAGCGAGACTTGCCCAAATAGGAGATGTCAGTCTCCAAATAGTACTACTCATGATATTAGCGTTCATTTTTAAGAAATGATTAACGGTTCATGATTAAAAAGGGACTTAATGGCAGTAGTAAACATAGTGTCAATAATCATACCATATAATTTTAAAAGCACTTGTATTCTAGTTTTAGCATATATCCCCCTCTCGGGTTTTGGAATCATTTATAAAGCATTTAAAAGTGAGGCTATGAACTCACCTTATGTCCATAGAATCCGAGATAGAATCAAATATATTTCATTCACAGATAAACAGCTTGATCATACAAACCACAACTTGATCTCATAAACAGCTTGATCTCACACCAACCTGGATTAATACATTATGTATAGTATCAAGTCTTTGATTTTTAGTTCAATGTTGTTAAGTGTTGGTTATAATTTCTTTGATTATTATTTGGTGGTAATTCTAGCACCAGTGTTCGGGCCATCATGCTCAGAAGCCATTCTATAAACGTTTGAGGAGCGAGGGCACTTTAAATCGTAAACCCAACCACTCAGTCAGAACATAATATCGATATGGAACATCTTTGTACAAAGCTTCCAACTAAAATGATACTTTCATTACTTCCTTATGTTCATGATTAATCTTCTTTAGTTTCAAAGTTGGCAAAAATAGTCCTTTCGGTTACACTTTGGTATAATTACACTTTTAACCCCTAAAGTATATAGTTTTAGTATTTGCATTTTAAACCTTCAATATTTAACCTTAGGACCTCAAAATTTCCAACATTTATTATTATAGATTTTACTTTCATAAAATGACACTTTTGGCCCAAAATGTTAAATAGTTTCAAAAATGATAGTTTTAGTCCCTATACTTGTAAAAATCACATAACAACCTCAAAAATGGACCAAATGATCTAGGATTTTAAAAAAAGTTTCTAAACATGTTTATAATCATAATAACAACATTTCTTCTGAATTATAGCTTTTAAATGGGTTTTGGCTTATTATTTCATGTAGATTACAAAACTAGGGTTTTAAGACATCTTTAACTTATATCTTCCATTTAAAATGATGAAATGACTTAGTTTCTTTTAGATTATCTTTATAACATCTTATTAACAGTATAATAACTCTAAGAAAGTATTATAACAAGATCAAAGCGTAGCTAACAAAGTGATTACCTAGGATGCTCCAAAATGGCTCCTAATGGTTTCTTTTGAGCACATCTTGCTATCAAAACTTAAGAGCTTCAATGGATAGCTTGTAGACCTGGTTTTTGGTCTTGTGACATGTCCTAGGATGTTTATAGAAGTGGAAACAGAATGGGTAATGGAGGTTAAGAGAAAACGGGGTGCAAGTTTCAAATGAAGTTCATGTGTCCTATTTATACTAGTTTCAAGCCTTAGCCTCCAAGGAATGCCTTGAAACGTGTAAGAACCAGGGGTTAGTGACTAAGGAAGCCTAGGAAAGATCAATGCAAGTCTAGTAATGAGTCATGATGTGACAATCTAACATTTTCAGGTAGTAAATTATTTTCTTGTATATTATTTTGAAACTTATTTTGTGTTGGCTGATGAACTCACAATTTACGGATTTAAATTTGGGCTTACGTGCATAGTTTAAAGTCCTTTACGACTAAACCGGAAACCCTAGGTTTACGTATTTACGTTTTTGAACTCTGTTTTTTATGAAACAATTATTATTATATTCGTTTTGTGCTATTGATTCATAATTTATAAAAAAATTTTCGTAAAACGACCCGAGGGCACATAAATCGAGGAAACTAGAATCGAGGAGTACCCGTAAATTAGTGGGATGAGACAAGTATACACTTGCTTCACCCCACTCTATGGGACGACTAAAGTAGCTCCACCACACCCAATGAGGTGTCAACATTTAGCTAACAAGTGATACACTTGTCTTACTTAGCTAAACAAGCCACCAAACTAACAAAACCATTTACACAAACCATTTATCTCATTCATCTCATGCAATACCACCAAAAACACTCTCTTTCCCTCTCTCCTTTGCCGTCCAAACCCAAGAACAAAACCCCCCTTTGATCAAATTTTAACCACAATATTTGGTGTTATTCACACAAATGATAAAGAACTCTTGAAGCTTTGTTGATTGGTGATAATTTTAACATCCAAGGAGGTGATTTGCTTGTGTCCAAGGGCTGATTTTTCAACAAGTGTTCTTGGTGAAAGGTGATCTTGAAGATAGTTTTGGTGTACCACAAGGTGTTGTCATCAAAAGACAAGTTATAGTCTTGGTTGGTAAATAAGATCATTTTTCCCATTTTTATTGTTATTTTTGTAAATTTAAAATGTATTTTCTTTCCTAATGTATATGTATATGATAATATATGATGATAAAAATATTATGTGGGGATCATGTGTTGATAAACTTGGATAAAAAGATGAAAAACTACATGTAAAAGTGGTAAATCTTACTTAATTTAGTAGGCTGTATAAAAACAGTAAACAACCCTATGATAAACTGATAAAATGGTATGGATGAATTAATATACAGTAATTATTGAGACTTGTACATATGTGAGAGTTGGTCATGCAACGGAATCATTATAATGAGTGAGATATGATCAAAACAAAATTGAAGTACCAATCTGAATAGTCTGTTTTGTGAGAACAGTTAGGGACACTTAGACTTAGATTGAGCAGTAGCTAAAACTAAGTTAATTATAGCACATAAGATGAAGTTTATCTCATCCAAAAATAAGCTTCTATCTCCTTGTATAACTCAAGATATGGTAAAAATGGTGAAAGTGAAAGTAAAAATCTGACTTGTGAAATTAAAGTATATAGTATAATATTAGCACTCAAGTAAATAATATATAAAATGTAAACTTAAAACCCACTAACTTATATATTATATTTATATAAGTATGTACATTAATAAATAAATGAGACATTTTATAAAATTGGCAATTTGATAAGTTTTATAGTTTATAAAACTATAAACATAAGTTTTACGTCTTTTCGGCTAAAACCGTAAAATTAACGTTTTTGTCAATTAAAACTTAGACGGTCGGACCCGTCTAATGTAAACTTTTTATAACTCATATAATGATATATAAGTACATATTACAAGTAAAAACCGATAAAACCCTAGCTTTATAACATATGAACATTAACGGGCCAAATTAGCCTTATTAGACTATTAATCCAACTAATTTGGCTAAAGACTTATGAACTTACTTATTGGTATTAACCCACTTGGGCCTAACATGTAAGTATAAGACTGATATTAAAAGTGTAAAATGGACTAATATAAGGTAATGGGCTCATAATGGGCTCATTGGGCCTAAAACTTGCAAACAAGTTAAACTAGTGAAACTAGTATAAGAAGTTACCAACACATAACACTATAATGAATGAATAAAGATGTAAAATCCCACTTGATCATCATCATATATATAAAATCATTTTATGTATACATAATTCTTATTTTCATAAAGTCATTGGACAAAATTCTAAGACCGAGTATTATTTATATAGGTTTCCGTGATCGAAGCACGCCCGTAGCCGATTATCTCCCTTGCATTATCAACGTGAGTTCATAGCCTCTCACTCTTTTAAATGTTTTATAAAATGATTTGTAAACCCGCGAGGGAGATAACATGCTAGTTTTTGATAAACATAGAACACAAGTAGTCCCAATGGTATGCTTAATGATATGGACCCGAATGATGCTATGACCCAATAAACGAGATGAAAAGGATTATTAGTAGTTATGTTATGTCACTTAAAAACCCATTAGCATGAATTGTGAACTACCGGGATTTGGTAGACACTTATGCATATGATAGTACTATTTGGGGACGATCACACCAGTTCGCGCCTTGACGGTTGATCCTCGTCGTAACACATGGTTTGGTAAGCGAATTTATGTATGAGAAGATTTACATAGCATGATTATTCTAACGACACGCTAACTTAGATGGGAAAATTGTTTGTCGGGTTTGCGGCCCGTTGTTTGTGATAGTAAGGTAACAATGTCATGCGGCTAATAATAATCCAAGACAATCCAAAAATGATGCAAATAACGATAATAATGTTACCTATGATGGTAATATTGAGGCTACGGTCTCATGGACGGTTTAAGATGTATACTTTGTTTTATATATTGCTTGACTAGCAACACGAGGACTTACTTCTGATATTATACTTGTGTTCTGATTTCAACGATTTTTTATATAACGGTTTTATTAAACACTATGAATTCACTCGGCATTCGTTGATATGATTTTTGCATGTTTTTATCTCAGGTGCTTGAAGGTAATTCGGATGGAGATTGACTCTGATGGCCCACATAATAATAAAATTGTTCATTCGATCTATGTTTTGTAAACTTAATGACCTGTAGAATTTGGGACCTGTTGTACACTTGAAACTTTTATTTTGAATGTATGTATGTTAAACCTTGTACAACCATTTTTATGTGTTGTCTATGATTGGAGTTATTGTGCTATCCCGTAACACTCTAAAGACTCTTCCGCTGTACCGATATGAAATTTGAGAGTGTTATAGTTTGGTACCAGAGCTCTCGTTATAGAGAACGAAAGATTTTAAAAACCAAGGTTTTGAACAAAACTTTTTCAAAATCTTTTAACTATAAACATTTTGAAAAAATATTGAAAAATCTTTTGACTATAACGGTGCCAACGATCTCTGACGTTAGCAGCAAGCTTTATTGAGAAGATATATATTTCTATATATATAATTTAATTTATATATATATGTATATATCGTGGTTTCAGTATGTAACTGTTTAATAATTACTTTTATGCTAATACGAGATATATATAAATGTAGATTGTCATGGCTAACCCTAATATTCCTGTAGAGAACCATGCTTTTCCCGAACCTAATGTAGATGATAACCCTTATTTAGACTTAGTGGATTATGATGTAAATGAGGATATATATGATGATGAGGAGGAATCATTTGAGGATCCCGAGCCCGAGATAGGACTAGGAGATCAGATTTCCCCTCAAGTTGATATGGTAGAGAATGAGAATGATAATGTTGGTATTGAGAATGATGATGAGATTGGTATAGATTATGTAGATAATGAGGATGACGACGAGGATGTCGAGGAGGAGACAGGTATAGATGATGAGGTTGATGATGATGATGAGGCTGAGCTTATTTACCCTTATGATGTACCGGAGGGTGAGCCCTTACCCTCTCTAGTTTATTGGTCTGATTATGAGATTGAGCTACCTAGAGATGAATTCTCTGAATCATCTGAATCTGATTCTGAATCAGAGGATGATGATGCACCTGATGGTAGCGATGGTATTGCTACTCGTAGACATGTGATAGGAGAGTCGTCTAGGGTTCGAGAGGCTACTCATATTGATGGTCTTGCACCTTGGGCCTTAAGACGTGATTTAGATGCTTCCCGTGCTCAGGGTAGTATGCTAGAGGTTGGATTAGGTGTTGCTTAGACTCATGTTGCTTATTTGGAGTCGAAGACTAAGGTTGGTAAGAAAGAGCGGTAATTGCTTAATTGGATTTGACTGATGTAGAGAGTGGTTTGAATGAGGCTTTTAGGAGGTTATCTGTGTTAGAAAGTGGTGAGTTTGCTGAAATGAAGAAAAAGGTGAATACTATGGAGATTCAGTTGAGTGTAGCTCGTGCGATGCGTGAGAAAGCTGAGAAAGAGTTGAATATATATGTTGGTTGGAACAGTAGGTTTTATGCTGAGATGGTTGAAAGAGGAGTGATTCGTAAGAGCCCAGCTGAAGATGTGTCTTGTGATCGTCCGACGAAGATACCGAATACGATGGATGATGGACCATCTGGCGGTTCTCAGTAGACCAGTCTATCCTTAGTAGTGACCTTTGTATCTTTTGTATCTTTTGTATCTTTTGTAACTTTGACTGAACTGACTTATTAGTTAGTAAATCTGGCACGAATTTTGGGCATGTATAGTGCTAGAAACTTGATATGGAATGTAATTAAGACAATGCGTTTGTTTCTAATCCAATGAAATATGTATCTTGTCTTGAATTCCATATTGTGCCTTATTTGTATTTTAATTATGAATTCAATCCATCTTATATGAATCCCTTGTTGGGTGAATGCTTAATACTTTGCAATTGTAAAATTATAGAACCATGCCGCCCAAGAAAGCTATGACTGAGGATGATATACGTAGGATTATTGCGGAGCAAGTTACCGCATCTATGACTGAATTTATGGCAAATGCTAGAAATGGAGCTGGCAGTAGTGGAGCTGGCGGTAGTGGAGCTGGCGGTAGTAGAGCTGGCGGTAGTTGAGCTGGCGGTAGTGGAGCTGGCGATAGTGTAATTGTTGGTACTAATGTGAATGTCAATGCTAATAATGTGAATGCTAATGCTGGAGGAAATATAGGAGGACTTGGAACTAATGCACCTGAAGTTGGTGGTTGTACTTATGTGACGTTCATGAAGTGTGAACCTTTACCTTTTAACGGAACTGAAGGTGCTGTAGGATTAAGCCAGTGGATTTAGAAGATTGAGTCGGTGTTTCAGATTAGTAAGTGTAAGGAGGAGGATAAGGTGACTTTTGCTATGGCTACTCTTAAAGGTCGTGCATTGACTTGGTGGAACGGGAGAATTGCTTTCATGGGTATTGATGTTGCTAATGCTACTCCTTGGGCTGAAATTAAGAAATGGATGACTTTGGAGTTCTGTCCCCGTAGTGTGATCATTAGGTTAGAACAAGAGTTGATTCATCTGAGAATGAAAGGTGTGGACATTGATAGATACACAAATCGATTTCATGAGTTGGCCTTGCTGTGTCCTCGATTGGTGGAACCCGAAGAGATCCGAATTGAACAATATATTAAAGGGTTGACCAAGAATATCCGAGGGGACGTGACATCATCAAAACCACTGACCATTGATGATGCTGTTCGAATGGCTTACCAACTCATTGGGCAAATAAGTCAGGATAGGGAAGATGAAGCATGTACTGGTGAGAAAAGAAAGGGTGATAGCGATCGTGTAGATAGAGGTGATAATAGGAAGAATTTCAATCGCCGTCAGAACCAGAGAAAGGGGAATGCAAATGCTCTTACCAACAACACACCGCGCAATGATGAAAGATGTCCTAAGTGTGGCAACAAGAGGCATGCTGGCGACTATTGGAAATGCCGAAATTGCGGAAAGCTTGGAGACAAAGTTGAAAGGTGTAAGAAGGGAATCATTTGCTTCAACTGTAACGAAGAAGGACATAAGAAATCGGATTGCCATAAGTTGAAAGCAATTGTACCTGGAAGAAACCCTAGGGTGGTGCTTATCAACTTGGAACAGTCGAGGTGAAGAAAAAGGATCTGAATGTCGTTACTGGTACATTTTTACTCAACAATCATCATGATGTTGCTTTATTTGATTCGGGTGCTGATTGGAGCTTTGTATCCACTAACTTTAGTGCCCTTATTGACATTGAACTTGTTGAGATAAATACTAGTTACGAGGTGGAATTGGCTGATGGTAAATTAGTGAAAACTAATAAGCTATTAGAAGGATGCTCTCTAAATCTCTTAAACTATTCCTTTCCGGTGGATTTAATGTTGATAGAATTAGGTAGTTTTGATATTATTATTGGTATGGATTGGTTATTGTTGTATAATGCTACTATTTTATGTGGAGAAAAGAAGGATAAGATTCCTCTTAGGAATAGGAAGTTAGTAATTGATCGTAATCGAGGTGAATCCCGTTTGAAAATCGTTTCATGTATTAAAGTCCAAAAGTACATCAAGAACGGTTGCGAGTTATTTTTAGCTCAAATGACCGAGAATGAGTCTAAGGAGAAACGATTGGAAGATGTACCTATTATCTGTGAATTTCCTGAGGTATTTCCTAAAGATTTACCCGGACTTCTGCCGATAAGGCAAGTTGAGTTTCGAATCGATTTAATTCCTGGTGCTGCACCGGTGGCACGTCCGCCTTACCAATTAGCAACTTCTGAATTAAAGGAATTATCCGAACAACTTAGGGAGTTGTTTGATAAAGGTTTTATTCGACCAAGCTCGTCGCTTTGGGGAGATCCAGTCTTGTTCGTTAAGAAGAAGGATGGATCTTTCCGTATGTGCATTGATTATAGGGAACTGAATAAGTTGACGATTAAAAATCGATATCCTTTACCAAGGATTGATGATTTATTTGATCAACTACAAGGATCTAGTGTGTATTCTAAGATAGATTTGCGGTCTGGATATCACCAACTTCGCGCCCGTGAAGAAGATATTCCTATAACTGTATTTAGAACTCGTTATGGACACTATGAATTTCAAGTAATGCCATTTGGGTTAACTAACGCACCTGCGGTTTTCATGGATCTAATGAATCGAGTGTGCAAACCCTACTTGGACAAATTTGTGATTATGTTTATTGACGATATTCTAATCTATTCTAAGAATGAAGATGAACATGGAGAACATTTAAGGATTATTTTGAGTTTGTTAAAGGATGAAAAGTTGTATGCTAAGTTTCTGAAATGTGATTTTTGGTTAGATTCTGTGCAATTTCTTGGTCATGTGATTAACAAAGATGGAATTCATGTTGATCCTGCAAAGATTAAAGCCATTAAGAATTGGTCTGCACCGACAACGCCAACAGAGGTGTGACAGTTCTTAGGATTGGCTGGCTATAATAGGCGATTCATTAAAGAATTTTCTTTAATAGTTAAACCCTTGACTAAGCTTACCCAGAAGAATAAACCTTTCGTTTGGGGAAGTGAAGAAGATGGAGCATTTCAGATTTTGAAGCAAAAATTATGTAGTGCGCCAATTCTGTCATTACCCGACGGAAGTGAAGATTTTGTAGTATACTGTGATGCATCTCTTAGAGGTTATGGAGTTGTTTTGATGTAGTGAGAAAAAGTGATAGCTTATTCTTCTAGGCAATTAAAGAAGAATGAGGAAAATTATACTACTCATGATCTTGAGTTAGGAGCTGTAGTCTTTGCTCTTAGGTTGTGGAGACATTATCTATATGGCACCAAGTGTACGGTATTCACCGATCACAAAAGCCTACAGTATATTATCGATCAAAAGGAATTGAACATGAGGCAACGAAGATGGATAGAGCTGTTAAGTGATTATGATTGTGATATAAAATATCACCCAGGAAAAGCAAATGTTGTTGCCGATGCATTGAGCAGAAAAGATAGAGAGCCTATCAGAGTATGATCTATAGTCTTGACCGTGCACAATAATTTGCTTGAGCAAATTAGAATTGCGCAAATAGAAGCATGTAAGAAAGAAAATTTTGTTAATGAACGGTTCCGAGGAGAAGGAGATCCTTTAAAGGTTAGAGCTGATGGAGTGAAATGATTAAGAGGTTGTATGTGGATACCTAAGTTTGGAGGCTTAAGAGATTTGATTATGTTGGAATCTCATAAATCTAAATATTCCATTCACCCTGGATCTGATAACATGTACCATGATTTAAAGAAGTTGTACTGGTGGCCGAATATGAAAGCTGATATTGCTATGTATGTTCTTCAATGCTTGACTTGTGCTAGAGTCAAAGCAGAATATCAAAAGCCATCAGGACTACTTCAACAGCCAAAGATTCCTGAATGGAAGTGGGAGCGAATTACGATGGACTTTATCACTAAGCTTCCTAGAACATCATCTGGAAATAACTCGATTTGGGTCATTGTCGACAGACTGACCAAATCAGCACACTTCATTCCGGTTAAAGAGCAGTTCTCACTGGAGAAGCTGACTCGTATTTATCTTGAGAATGTTGTATGCAAGCATGGAGTGCATGTATCGATCATTTCAGATCGAGATCCTAGATTCGCATCGAATTTTTGGAAATCTCTCCAAAGATCTTTAAGAACGAATCTCGACATGAGCACTGCTTATCACCCCCAGACTGATGGGCAGAGTGAAAGATCGATACAAACACTGGAAGATATGTTGAGAGCTTGTGTGATAGACTTTGGTAAGAATTGGGATAAACATTTGCCTTTAGTAGAGTTTTCGTATAACAATAGTTATCATGCTAGTATTAAGGTTGCCCCGTTTGAAGCTTTGTATGGTAGGAAGTGTAGATCTCCTGTATGTTGGAGTGAAGTTGGGGATACCCAGCTCACGGGACAGGTATTGATCCGGGAGACTACGGAGATGATAGTTCAGATTAAGAATAGGCTGTTGACTGCCCGTAGTAGACAGAAAAGGTAGCGGATGTGCGGCTGAAATCGATGGAGTTTAAAGTGGGTGACCGAGTAATGTTAAAAGTTACGCCATGGAAAGGCGTTATAAGATTTGGAAAGCGAGGGAAATTGAATCCCTGCTATATTGGACCCTTTAAGATTTTATCTAGAGTAGGTCCGGTGGCATACAAACTAAAGTTACCCCAAGAACTTCATGGTGTTCACAACATATTCCATGTATCTAATCTGAAGAAATGTTTAGCAGTGAGTGATGAGAAAATTTTGTTAGATAAGGTCCGAATTGATGAGAAGTTGAACTTTATCGAAGAACCCGTAGAGGTTATGGATCGTGAGGTAAAGCAACTGAAACAAAGTCGGATACCTATCATCAAGATCCGATGGAATTCAAAGCATGGACCGGAATTTACTTGGGAACGAGAGGATGAAATGTGCAAGAAATATCCGCACCTCTTCGATTTCAATAAGAAACGGAAATTAAAATGAAATGGATCACGAGGACGTTGATCCCTTTTAGGAAGAAAAGCTATGACAATCTAACATTTTCAGGTAGTAAATTATTTTCTTGTATATTATTTTGAAACTTATTTTTGTATTGGTTGATGAACTCACAATTTACAGATTTAAATTTGGGCTTACGTGCATAATTTAACGTCCTTTACGACTAAACCGGAAACCCTAGGTTTATGTATTTACGTTTTTGAACTCCGTTTTTTATGAGACAATTTTTATTAGATTCGTTTTGTGCCGTTGATTTATAATTTATAAAAACGTTTTTCGTAAAACGATCTGAGGGCACACAAATCGAGGAAAATAGAATCGAGGAGTACCCGTAAATTAGTGGGATGAGACAAGTATACACTTTCCTCACCCCACTCTATGGGACGGCTAAAGTAGCTCCACCACATCCCATGAGGTGTCAACATTTAGCTAACAAGTGGTACACTTGTCTTACTAAGCTAAACAAGCCACCAAACTAACAAAACTATTTACACAAACCATTTATCTCATTCATCTCATGCAATACCACCAAAAACACTCTCTTTCCCTCTCTCCTTTGCCGTCCAAACCCAAGAACAAAACACCCCTTAGATCAAATTTTAACCACAATATTTGGTGTTATTCACACAAATGATGAAGAACTCTTGAAGCTTTGTTGATTGGTGATCATTTTAACATCCAAGGAGGTGATTTGCTTGTGTCCAAGGGCTGATTTTTCAACAAGTGTTCTTGGTGAAAGGTGATCTTGAAGATAGTTTTGGTGTACCACAAGGTGTTGTCATCAAAAGACAAGTTATAGTCTTGGTTGGTAAACAAGATCATTCTTCCCATTTTCATTGTTAGTTTTGTAAATGTAAAATGTATTTACTTTCCTAATGTATATGTATATGATGATATATGATGATAAAAATATTGTGTGGGGATCATGTGTTGATAAACTTGGATAAAAAGATGAAAAACTACATGTAAAAGTGGTAAATCTTACTTAATTTAGTAGGCTGTATAAAAACAGTAAACAACCATATGTTAAACTGATAAAATGGTATGGATGAATTAATATACAGTAAGTATTGAGACTTGTACATATGTGAGAGTTTGCCATGCAATAGAATCATTATAATGAGTGAGATATGATCAAAACAAAATTGAAGTACCAATCTAAATAGTTTATTTTGTGAGGACTGTTAGGGACACTTAGACTTAGATTGAGAAGTAGCTAAAGCTATATTAATTGTAGCACATAATATGAAGTTTATGGCATCTAAAAATGAGATTCTATCTCCTTGTAGAACTCAAGATATGGTAAATATGGTGAAAGTGAAAGTAAAAATCAGATTTGTGAAATTAAAGTATATAGTATAATATTAGCACTCAAGTAAATAATATATAAAATGTAATCTTAAAACCCACTAACTTATATATTACATTTATATAAGTATGTACATTAATAAATAAATGAGATATTTTATAAAATTGGCAATTTGATAAGTTTTATAAGTTATAAAACTATAAACATGAGTTTTACGTCTTTTCGGCTAAAACCGTAAAATTAACGTTTTCGTCAACTAAAACTTAGACGGTCGGACCCGTCTAATGTAAACTTTTTATAACTCATATACTGACATATAAGTACGTATTACAAGTAAAAACCGATAAAACCCGAGCTTTATAACATATGAACATTAACGGGCCAAATTAGCCTTATTGGACTATTAATCCAACTAATTTGGTTAAACACTTATGAACTTACTTATTGGGCTTAACCCACTTGGTCCTAACATGTAAGTATAAGACTGATATTGAAAGTGTAAAATGGACTAATATAAGGTAATTGGCTCATAATGGGCTTATTGGTCCTAAAACTTGCAAACAAGTTAAACTAGTGAAACTAGTATAAGAAGTTACCAACACATAACACTATAATGAATGAATAAAGATGTACAATTCCACTTGATCATCATCATATATATAAAATCATCATATGTATACATAATTGTTATTTTCATAAAGTCATTGGACAAAAATCTAAGACCGAGTATTATTTATATAGGTTTCCGTGATCGAAGCACGCCCGTAGCCGATAATCCGCCTTTCATTATTGTAAAACTCGCATGGTTTTACCATGCATAGTACCCTTAGGATCGTACGTATGATAGGTGTGTAAACACCCATCTTTTCTACCACTTAATTACAATAATAACCGGACCAAAACGTGTATTTTATGTCTTTTATGTCGGAATTATGCGTGGTTTGTGTTTTTGTTGTGATTTAGGACGAAAAGGTGAAAAGTGGAGAAAACACGGGAATTCACGGGCATTTACGGACTTTTATTGAAGAAAAAGATGAAAGACGAAGTCAAGAAGTCAAGAGTGCAAAAAGAACGGAAGTCCACGACCAATTCTGAAGATTTATCGAAGAAAAAATCAAAAGTCGAAGGATTCAAGTCTATTTTATTGAAGAATTTAAAGACGAGTTCAAAGAAATCCCGAAGCCAAAAGTCCCTTAAGTCCAAGTTTAAAGAAGATTAGAAGAAAAGGACTAAGTATGCAATTAATGAAGATTAAAAGAAGGAGGGACTTAATTACGCAATTAAGAGAAAAGGAAAGAGGGGAGGAAGCTTCCTTAATCCTCCCCTATAAATAGTTAGTAGATGTAATCTTTTCAGGGGGGTTGGCTAACTTGACAAATTAGCTCTTCCACTTTTATTTTATGCTCCTTTAATTGCTTGTCATTTTTAATACATGTTTTGCACCTTAATTACCTTTTAATTCCAAGTAAGTTTTTAATTTGTGTCTTTAAATTCTTGTCTTTTACCTTTCTTTATCATTTGATCAAGTTTTTTTATCTATCTCATTCTACTTTTCTTTCTTTTTGATTCGGTTACAAGTTCGGATTAAGCAAGATTTGCTTAATCCATTTGCTTATTTTGATTAAAGTCTCAACTTTTCTTTCTCCTTTTTAGTCCTCATACGAAATAAGCCACGAGTTTGACAACCTTGTGTGCTCATTTGGTATTTTGCTTAAGTATTTTCAAAGTTTTCTTAAAAGTTTTGATTTTTAAGTTTTGATTTTATTTCATTTTCGTCTTTTAAAATTTTGAAAGCTTTTAACTTTTTAGCTTATTGTCATGTTTTGATTCCATTTCATTCAAGTTCTTTGTCACGGCTTATTAGAAGTAGCTTATTTAGAATTGTGCTTATTACGAATTTGGTACCATCGGAAAGTAAGGGTTCTCCACATTGCGACGGCTAGCAACTCCACATCCCGATAGTGACAGTATTGGCCTAGGGTTTTTGCATTCCGATCCGGGATTGCGATAGGAGTAACATTTCCTCATTCCGATCTAGGGATTGCGATCGCATATTGCGATCGCTCTTTCCGACGGCTCTTGACGCTTACTTAGACGAAGTGCTGCCCAATTTTCCTTAGCCATATTCCGATAGCATCATTGCGATCTGGGGTGTTGTGTACATTCCGATCTGGGTTTGATTGGTATTGCGATCAGGAGGTAAGTGACAGTTATTCCGATCTAGATCCATTCCGATCTGAAAGGTAGGTACATTCCAATTGCACCGATCGGAATATATTCCGATGGTAGGTATACTTTTATATTTTTGACTTGTTTAATTTTTAAGTTGTAATTTTAATTCTCGTCACGCTTTTAATTTTAAGTCATTTAATTAATTTATTTTCCGTCACGTTTTTAAATATCGCACATTTATTTTAATTAGACCTAGATTTAATTTCACGCCATTTAACTTTAACGCACTTTTACTTTAATTGTTTTGCACACTTTATTTTAAACACTACAACGACACATCTTTGATTCCACCAAAAACAATAGAGTCACATAAGAGAACTAAGATCAATTCGATTAGACCAGAACAACGAACTTTAATATTTTTATACGGGGTGTCAAAATCCAGGTATTAAATGGCGCCGTTGCCGGCTCTTTTCGTAAAGATTAACGGTTTTCTGTGAGAGACGCGTTGCTTTTTGGGATCCGTTCACTTGTGAGCGTTATTTTTCTCGCATAAAAAATTGATAAAAATCCATAAAAATTAAAAATTTCAAAAATCCAAAAAGATTTTATCTTTATTGTGTATATATATTGTTTTTGTGTTTGGTTTTGTTTTATTTTGCATTTTCAGGTGTATGCGTACTAGATCTTCTAATTATCAAGAGCCCGAGCCTCAAGAAGATTTAGATATGGCAGGTATTAACAACAACAACATTCCACCGCACCTCAATAATAATAATAATAACAACAATGCTCTTCCACAGCCCGATCTTCAGACAATGGAGGAACTTTGTCAACCAACAATGTTTGGACGAGGAGGACCGATTGCGCCGATGCAAATCAACGCTCCTGAGTTTTCGTTGAAGCACCACATGATTCAGCAAGTGCAAACAAACCCATTCCGTGGATTGCCTGATGATGATGCCAACAAACACCTCGACAAGTTCATTACAATCACCCAAAGCATGAAGTTGCCTGGGGCCACAATGGATGTACTTCGCCTACAACTCTTCCCACATACTTTATCGCATCATGCCGAGAAATGGTTTGATCGTCTCCCGAAGAATTCTATTCACACTTACGATGACATGACTCAACGCTTTTTGTCGCGCTACTTTCCACCATCCATGGTCACAAGCCTTCGCAATCAGATCAGCGGTTTCATGCAAGACCCTGATGAATCTCTTTTTGATGCTTGGGAGAGATATAATGTCTTGATCGATAGATGTCCAAACCATAACATGCTCCCTGTGACCCTAATTGATACTTTCTACAACGGTTTGACTTTTCGAGATCGTGATACGATTAATGCAGCCGCCGGTGGCACATTCATGAAAAGGAGACCCGAGGAGTGTAGAGAGTTAATTGAGAACATGACTACTCACCACAAAAACTGGGATTCCTCTACTTCTTCAAGGAACAACCCGAGAGTCAGTGTTTCTTCTACCTCAGCAAACCCTGAGATGACCGAACTCACCCGCATGATGGCCGAAATGAGCAAAAGTATTACGCTTCTCTCTTCAAACCAACAACAACAACAAGTTAAAGCGGTTGCTAATCCTTATGAAACATGTGGCGGTCCTCACCCATACACCGATTGTCCTTCGACACAAGGAAATCCGGAAAATGTGTATGCAGCTTATGGTAATTATTCACCGGAAAATTACCAAGCTAGACAACAAGGGGATAGAAATCTGCTGAGCTACCGTTCCAACAACTACCTTTCACCCGGTTTTTCTCCTCAAAACCATAACCCCGCCAACAACTACAATAGAAGCAACCAAACCCCACCAAGAGCTTCTAATCCTTATCACCAACCCGCCCAACAACACCCACCCATAAACACCGATGTTGAAGCCATAATGAGAACCCAAGGTGAGCAAATTAAGAATCTGCAGAGCCAAATTATCAATCTGAAAGGAGATATCACAAAGCAAGGAAATGAGATTAGATCCGAGCTTAGAGATAATATTCAATCCTCCTTCAGCAATCAAACCAATGATTTGAAGAATATGCATGCTAGTTTCTTACCCGCAGCTCAACCTTCTACTGCAAGTTCTCTACCTTCAAACACCGTCACTAATCCGCGAGCCAATGTGAGTGCTATTACTACTCGTAGTGGAGTCACCATAGTAGGACCAACAATCCCACCACCATCATCTACAACTCCTCCACCACCATTTATCCCTACTTCGCCCACACCTAGTATTAGTGCACCATTACCGTCTCCGCCTCGACGTGATGAAGTTCCCGCCAATGACCCTTCAACATCTCAACCGTTACCTACCACACCTGCTTTTTCACCACCCAAACCCAATATCCCTTATCCTTCTCGCTTGGGCAAGAACAAAATGCTAAACAAGGAGGACGCTCAAGTGACTAGCTATATCAAGATGATTTCTCAAATGAACTTCAACATTAGCTTCCTTGAAGCACTTGTCCACATGCCAAATTTGTTAAAGCATTTAAGGAATTGCTTAACAAGAAGGAGAAGCTGATTGAACTCGCCAACACACGATTAAATGAAAACTGATCTGCAGTTATTCTCAAAGAACTTCCGGAAAAACTTGGAGATCCCGGTCGTTTTGTGTTGCCTTGCGTGTTCAACAAAACTGAAGAATTTACTGACCTCGCTGATCTCGGGGCTAGTATTAATTTGATGCCACTGAGTGTTTGGAAAACACTATCATTACCTGACCTCATTCTAACAAAGATGACTCTTGAACTTGCAAACCGCACTCTCGCTTACCCTGTTGGTATAGCCGATGACGTGTTCATCGAAGTTGGCACATTTACTTTCCCGGTCGATTTTGTCGTAGTTGATTATGAAATGGACCCTCGTATTCCTTTAATACTTGGTCGGCCATTTTTGAGAACCGGACGAGCTTTAGTGGATGTGGCCGAAGGTGAGTTAATCTTACGAGTCGGGGATGATTCAAAAGTTTTTAAAATGGGGAAGCTTACAGGCAAATCTTTTGGACGAGAATCAGTGAATATGATTAATGTGCTTGATGACTTTGTTGTCTACGACAATCCTCTATTCGATTCTTCCATCGATAATCCACTCTTTGAAGATAATGTAGATGATTCTCGCTCCACTTTGGACGCTTCTCCCATTTATGATTCTCCACCGGTCTTTGATGCTTATGATGATGATGATTCTAGCTCAGACTCGGATGATTATGATTGTACTTCTGAGTATCCCGAGCTGCCCACTTTTGATGATTTTGATGAGGCTGATACTCTCTCGAGCGATTCTTCACATGATGAAGATCCTCCACCATCACTCGATCCTACTTTGGACGATTATTCATTTGAGGAAGATTTCTCTGAATTTCCCAACACATACTTCCCTCATGAGAGTGATGCTCCTCCTTATGACTTTGAAGATTATCGTCTTGATCCTACTTTGGATTTGAAGAGCATTCTGTCAAAGGAGAAAAAACCGGTCGACACCGAAGTCCGTTGCACATATGATTTGACACCTCTTTGTCCCTCTTCTGAGGACGAGGTTGTGCTTCTTTGCGGATCTTCTTCACACTCGGCTGAGCCTGAGTGCTATTTTCCCTTAAAGGAAAAGGTGTTCGACCCTGGTATTGAAGTCTTTAAGCCATCTCAGTATCCACCTGATGAAATAAACAGAAAAATCTTTGGACCCATTGAAGACATGCTTACACCACTTCACCCTTGCTCCCACCGTGCTCCATCACTGCTTAAGGGAACCTTGTCTACTCTTCTTTGGCTTGCCTTGTTCGCCTTAAGCTCTTGCTTATTGATGGATGAAAACTATGTCTTTGATCCTGGTGGATATGTTTTATGCTTCTTCCGTTGATGATCAAGGTCGAGTCAGGCTCACGACTCGGTAAACAAAAACCAAGCGCTTCTTGGGAGGCAACCCATGCACCTATCTTTTCGCTTTCTTTATCATAAGTGTAGGGGGGACCCTTTGGTTTGCTATTTCCTCTCCTCACTTCTTAATCAGGGATTCGAGCTTCAATGATCCACTCTTGATGATTCTTAACGACCCGTGATTCCGTGTTCTACTTCTTCCCGGTTCTATCCTAAACTCTTTTCGATTCACTATTTTATACTTTCTCTATCTTAAAATAGGAATCTCTTTAGTTGTCTTTTCCTTAGCAAGATTTAAATAACGTACACAATGTCCTAAGTGTAGGGGAGTTTACTCCCACATGCTTAAACATTGAGGACAATGTTTATTTTAAGTGTAGGGGGGACTTCTATCGAAGTTAAGTGGTCTTTTCCTTGTATTTGTCCTCATTTTAACCGGAAAATCAATTTTTCGACATTTTTCAAAATTTTTGATCTATTTTGGCCTATTAGTTTTTCCCTTTGTATAGTTATTTCATTTCCTTATTAGAATAAATGCTTAAATAAGTGGTTTTAATTTTCAAACGTTGTGAATCTTTTGACTCAACCCGAGTTCACTCTAGCTAGTATCCTTAACGTGTTTAAGTCAAGTTTTGCTAGGCTTTTATATAGGGAGCTATAAAACGCGAAAGTCTTAACTCTCACGGGTTAAGAACAAGAACTTTTCGCAAGTTCCTATAAATGATTCTAGAGAGTCGTTTATCAAGGGAACTTTAAAATGCGATTTCTAAACTTGAAAAAGTCTAAGAATTTGCAAGATCCTATAGGCGACTCGAAAACCCAAAACTTTGATTTAATAGGCTAAGCATCCACGAGTCTCATTACTTGAGATTTTAAACTGTGGAGAACGAGAGATGATAGAGCTAATTATAAGTCCGGTATTCTTTCGTGAATTTATGTGAGTTAATTATGAGCCTATTCTCCCATCGCTTGCTAATAATTTATCTGCTAATAAATAAGGTTGTACGATTTGAAAAGTTACTTAGCTTCTAGCCCCAGATCGTTTAAAAGTTGCTCGGTATGGATTAGAGTTCATAGCCAAGTCATAACTTATTGAAGCGGGACGCGAAGATTGGCGAGTCCGAAAAGTCCCTAACAAGGCATGAGGGCTATATTTTGTTGCCAAAGATCCAAAGTGATGTGAAGAATCATTTATCGAAAATCAATATGAAGGATCGAGACACACGACGTAAAGCAAAACTCCCCAAAAGTTATGGAGAAGTGTATCCGAAAAGACCCTGACAAGGTATGAGGATAAATAGATCCAAGTCATAAAAGGAGGCGGATCGTTGTATATCAAAGTCCAAAATAAAGATTGGAGAAAAATGAAGAAGTCGTGGTCCATGTATGAATCTCTCAAAACTTCAAGTGAAGAAATTCTTGTATGAAGAGAAGACCATTATTTCATGAACGTCTCTCAAAGATTTGAAGTATGGAGTCGCTGCCAAATATCGGTCCGAGAAAGGTCTCAAATCGCGAAACGAGTTATGCCAAGATATGAACTTTATGAGGTCCCGAGAAGTAGTTTTAAAAGATTTGGTCCTTTAGCTAACTATTGATTAAATCGTTCACTTTATTTTCAGACTAAATAACTATCGAAATAAGTCAAACAATGCATCCTCGTGATCATTCAAGACAACAATAAAATATAAGAGATACCCCTAGGAATAAGGGAGTCTAAGTGAATAATTGGCCCACATGAGTTCGTGATAGTCTATTAACTTATAATAACAATGATCTCGTTTTTAAGCTTGGTTTGGAGAAAGTGAAAAGTTGAGGATGACGATTATTCATGACATTTCCATAACCCAAGGTATGCTTTTTGATTTCTTTGCTTTGAATTTTTGTAATTTTCTATCTCTTTAATAAAGGCCAACATGGATTAATTATGATGAAAAATGTAAACGTGCTGTGTAACTAATGCATTGCATGAGGACATTGCAATGGTCAAGTGTAGGGGATTTGATAGGTGTGTAAACACCCATCTTTTCTACCACTTAATTACAATAACAACCGGACCAAAACGTGTATTTTATGTCTTTTATGTCGGAATTATGCGTGGTTTGTGTTTTTGTTGTGATTTAGGACGAAAAGGTAAAAAGTGGAGAAAACACGGGAATTCACGGGCATTTACGGACTTTTATTGAAGAAAAAGATGAAAGACGAAGTCAAGAAGTCAAGAGTGCAAAAAGAACGGAAGTCCACGACCAATTCTGAAGATTTATCGAAGAAAAAATCAAAAGTCAAAGGATTCAAGTCTATTTTATTGAAGAATTTAAAGACGAGTTCAAAGAAATCCCGAAGCCAAAAGTCCCTTAAGTCCAAGTTTAAAGAAGATTAGAAGAAAAGGACTAAGTATGCAATTAATGAAGATTAAAAGAAGGAGGGACTTAATTACGCAATTAAGAGAAAAGGAAAGAGGGGAGGAAGCTTCCTTAATCCTCCCCTATAAATAGTTAGTAGATGTAATCTTTTCAGGGGGGTTGGCTAACTTGACAAATTAGCTCTTCCACTTTTATTTTATGCTCCTTTAATTGCTTGTCATTTTTAATACATGTTTTGCACCTTAATTACCTTTTAATTCCAAGTAAGTTTTTAATTTGTGTCTTTAAATTCTTGTCTTTTACCTTTCTTTATCATTTGATCAAGTTTTTTTTATCTATCTCATTCTACTTTTCTTTCTTTTTGATTCGGTTACAAGTTCGGATTAAGCAAGATTTGCTTAATCCATTTGCTTATTTTGATTAAAGTCTCAACTTTTCTTTCTCCTTTTTAGTCCTCATACGAAATAAGCCACGAGTTTGACAACCTTGTGTGCTCATTTGGTATTTTGCTTAAGTATTTTCAAAGTTTTCTTAAAAGTTTTGATTTTTAAGTTTTGATTTTATTTCATTTTCGTCTTTTAAAATTTTGAAAGCTTTTAACTTTTTAGCTTATTGTCATGTTTTGATTCCATTTCATTCAAGTTCTTGGTCACGGCTTATTAGAAGTAGCTTATTTAGAATTGTGCTTATTACGAATTTGGTACCATCGGAAAGTAAGGGTTCTCCACATTGCGACGGCTAGCAACTCCACATCCCGATAGTGACAGTATTGGCCTAGGGTTTTTGCATTCCGATCCGGGATTGCGATAGGAGTAACATTTCCTCATTCCGATCTGGGGATTGCGATCGCATGTTGCGATCGCTCTTTCCGACGGCTCTTGAGGCTTACTTAGACGAAGTGCTGCCCAATTTTCCTTAGCCATATTCCGATAGCATCATTGCGATCTGGGGTGTTGTGTACATTCCGATCTGGGTTTGATTGGTATTGCGATCAGGAGGTAAGTGACAGTTATTCCGATCTAGATCCATTCCGATCTGAAAGGTAGGTACATTCCGATTGCACCGATCGGAATATATTCCGATGGTAGGTATACTTTTATATTTTTGACTTGTTTAATTTTTAAGTTGTAATTTTAATTCTCGTCACTCTTTTAATTTTAAGTCATTTAATTAATTTATTTTCCGTCACGTTTTTAAATATCGCACATTTATTTTAATTAGACCTAGATTTAATTTCACGCCATTTAACTTTAACGCACTTTTACTTTAATTGTTTTGCACACTTTATTTTAAACACTACAACGACACATCTTTGATTCCACCAAAAACAATAGAGTCACATAAGAGAACTAAGATCAATTCGATTAGACCAGAACAACGAACTTTAATATTTTTATACGGGGTGTCAAAATCCAGGTATTAACGTACTAGATTAAAACCTTCCTAATATAGCATGGTTACGATTACGTGTTAGGAGTTTACGTATTACGTACATGTTAGAACACGATAAGTATTTACTACGCACGATCACGTGATAATTATTTAACGATAATTAATCACGAACATGCGATCATGAAATCATGAACGTAATTAAAACACAAACTATTATTAATTACGTATATATATTTATTACGAGCGTAATTAAATATATTAGATCACGGTATTTACGTAACGAGAACATTTAAAACACGAACATAAATAATCACAAACGTGTAACTAAATAACGAGACACGGAAAAAGGTACGGGTACCCCAAGTGGGGTCCCTACCCGCGGCCAACAAGGACAAATGGGCCACGCCCATTTGTCAAATTTACTAAAGGGGATTATTTACTTTTACACTACACAAATAAACTTTACAGAAGATTTTAAGAAAACCTAAAACCTCCTTCTCTTTGTCTCTTTGTGCCGCCACCCTACAAACACCATACAAGGTGATTTTGATCTTGGATCTCGGAATTCTAGTGATTGATCGTGTTTGTTCTTCGTCCTCTTGATCCACGAATTCGGTAAAACCTTTTTAAACCTTTTCTTTTGATTTAATCTTTTTATAAATTATGAACATGTAATGTTTTTACAAAAACATAATAATTAAGCATAGATCTAACATGTTTTGGTGTTAAATAAAATCAAAAGGTTGTTTTTAAGGGGCGTTTGGTTGGCCGCAGGCTGCAACCGAACCCGAATGGGTTTCGGCTTGCCAAGCCGACCACCACCAAGACCATATGGTCTTGGTTGGTACGTGTGGGTCCCACGACAGCAAGGGAAACATGGGGTACCCCGAGTTGGTTCGGCGTACGGTGTCGATTTCATGTCCGGTTCATGTTTTAGTCTAGATCCGGTTCATGGTGTATGTTAGTTTTTTTTATGTTTATGATCTTAGGTTAAAATTAATTAATAAAATGATGTGATTAATTTAATAACATGACTTAGGTTATCTAATTATTAATGATCATGAAATTATTTTAACCTAAGTATTTATATATTTAAGACTTATAATTAATTAATTATTTTAAAACCATGGATATAATTAATTAATTAACATGACTTAGGTTATACTATTAATATATAATAATACATATTTTAACCTAAGTATTTAACTTATTTAATTAAAAACATGTTATACTTAATTAAATATTATAACCTATAGTTTAATTTAATTACATGAAATAATTATTAAACTATACATTATATCATATGACTTAGAAAATAATCACGAAAAACACTTAGGCTTATATACGTAGCTTATTTAACCAGCTTATTTCTAATTACGGAAACTTTCTATTTTTAGAAACTTAATTAAATAAGGCAGCTAATCTATTTATGGAAACCAGCTATTTTTAGAAACTTATTTATTTCAGGCAGCTAATCTAATTATGGAAACTTATTTAATTAAGGCAGCTAATCTATTTATGGAAACTTTCTATTTTTAGAAACTTATCTATTTTAAGCAGTAAATCTATTTTGGAAACTTTCTATTTTTGGAAACTTTCTATTTTTGGTAACTTTCTATTTTTTGAAACTTTCTATTTTTGGAAACTTTCTATTTTTGGAAACTTTCTATTTTAGGAAACCTGCTATTTTTGGAAAGTTACTTATTATTACACAGAAAGTATAATAACACATGAAATACCATAAATACTTAATCACATTAAACAGAATATAAGATTTAACACAGTTTAAGGCTTTAAAACAGTAAAACATGGTAAGAACACATAAAATAAGCTAAGACATGACATAAAACCAGCTATGTATTTAGTAAGCAGATACTTATTCATGTACGTATTTATGTAGCACTAGTGATTCAGAAGTAGGATTCCTCGTAGTTCGTCTTTCTCGTTCACTGGACATAAGGTACGGATTCCCGTCCTTTCAGTATGGACATTCTTTCCTTATTCGGATTTCCCCGTATGCAGCCAACTGTTTTCCCGTAGTATAAGTTATGAGTTTGATTGCTTATGTTTAATTAAGATTACCTATATCCATATACATGCATGACCAGTTTCACCTAGTTATGGAGGTACCATAACCATAACATTAGAGGCACTGATGTTATGACTTCACCACGGCGGAGTGATTGCTCGTGGCGTCCCTTCAGCTTTTGGCCATTTATTTATATTTATCATGTGGGGCGTATGGGTGCATCCTAGTTACATGTTTTTATTCAGGATTACATGGTGAATGTGGTGTGTGCCTTGCATCCTTCACAAGGAGCTGATCCCTCCTACCCAAAAACCAGTATATTTAATTAGAGGCAGCCCCTCTAATTTGCATGATGAGGTCACCCCTCCAATTATTCATGCACGGTGGATTTTCATGGCCTATATTGGCTAATGGTAAAATATGACAAACAGTTTTTATAAGATAAACATAAGACTTTCAAACTATAAAACCAGTTTTATTAAGACTTAACCAGGTTACTCGGGACTTAGTTTTCTTCCGCTGCTATTATGTTATATGCTTATTCTATTCATGCTTTATTGTACATCCGTGCACTGAGCGTATTTTCTCAGCCGTTTTCCTTTTCTATGTTCCCAAAACGGCAGGTACTTAGGGACGCTCGTAGATACTAAGAGTACGTGCATATGGACTGGAAGCTGTCTAGCCTTCTTTACATTATGCATTTCCTTTCTTATGATACTTATGCTTTGGATATTGCTTAGTCCTTTCCTTTATTATACTATGTTTGTGTGTGATGAGCTTTACTTTTGGACTACCGATGTTTGATTCCGGTATTTTCCTTTTTATGGTCAAGTAATGTTTAGACATTTTTCCTTGTATGCTTTGATGACACGCCATAATTACTGTGATATTTCCATTTCCAAAATGGGGTGTTACAATTATGGTATCAGAGCCAAGGTTTCGACCTGTAGGCTCTGAAATATGACCTGTGATTAGTGGGTAGTCACTACGGTCTTCCTAGAACTGACAGTTGTTTTCTTGCATTCATCATTTTTAAGCATACATATACATGTCATTGTTGCAGGGTTTTTGACTAAGTAATGGTTGGTACATGACTGGCCCTATTTAGTCGCATGTGATTTATCGAAACTTTTAGATTTGGGACCGACCCATAGGCGTCCCCTCGCTATGTCCTTTGTTTTGGGTGAACTGACCAGAGGCGTTCACTCTCGAGCATACAAAATTTTTCATAAAACTGCATCATGCATTCATACACAAAATTTTCTTGCATAAAATTTTTCTCGTGAAATTTTAGTATAATTTTTTTTTCATGTATATATAAATATTTTATGTTTTGATCTGTTTAATCATACGTTTTATGTCATACTGTCAGATGGCAAACGCAAACAATATCTGGGAAATATTTGCAGTTGCTGATGCAGAGATGCAAGACGCTCTTCTTCATAACGACGGTTATCCTCCCCCGCCTAACATATTTCCCATAGAAGGAAGGAATCGGCTCATGAGGGAATACTATAGCCTCAGACAGCGACCTAACGAAGACAGCAATGACTTCATACAGCGTTTCCTTCGATATGCTGGTGTCCTGAGAACAGCTGCGGGTACCACTGAAGAACAAGCAATACATTTTCGTTGGGCTCTTAATCCAAGGATTGCAAATAACTTATCAGGTGCTCCGTTGGATACGGTAGCACAAGTAGCCGATGCAGCACGTAGACTGGAGATGCTGCAAGAGGGAGATGAGTTCGGGGAAGATGAAAGACCCAACAAGAGGTAAACCTTCGTATTCAAGCGGTGACCAATCCGTATACTTTCCATATGTCAATTATTCATCTCTTTAACTGTATCTTCCAGGCAGAAAACTGGGGACCGGTCTCAGCTGGCTACTCAGCAGCAGCCTCATCAGCCCAAGGGAAACGGTCAGACTAACGACCGTTCTGCTACGGATAGGCGTGGCGGTAATGACAATTACCGTAACAACGCTGGGCACTCCAACAGCAGCAGGTCCTAATACTTACGAAATTCCTTATGTTTTATGTTATAACTCATATCCTGACACTTTAGCAAACTTCTACCAGGAACAATGGAAACGGTAGGGACCAGAACCAGAGAGGTTCGCAACCTAGTCGTCCAGCTATCACTGGTATTCAATCTTACGATTATCCGCTTCGTCCTTTGTACCCAACTATCATGTCTTATGTAAAATGTTTTTATCAGGTCCTCAGCCAGCCACAGCACCTGCTGGAGGATACACTCATCCTCTTTGCTCTACTTGCCACCGTAGGCACCCAGGACCATGTCGCCGTAATACGGATGCGTGCTTCAAGTGTGGTCTTCCTGGCCATATTATGAAGGATTGCCGTAAGGGCGAGATGGAGGGTACATCGGGACATGCTAATACCAAGCCGCCTCCTACTGCCGGGCGTATCTACACGACATCTCGAGACCAGGCCAACAAGTCTACAGGTACCATCACTGGAATCTTGTATATGTATGGTTAAGCTGCATGTGTTCTTTTCGATACGGGTGCTACTCACTCGGTTATTTCTACTGCTTATGCTAAGAACATTAGGATGCCTCCCTTGCCTTTAGAAAATAGGCTTACTATTTCCACGCCTTTGAGGGACTCTGTATTAATCACCCATGTATACAAGAGTCTTCCCTTAGAATTTGATGATAAGGTTCGACCTGTCGACGCACTTCCGCTGGACATGAATGACTTCGACATGATTTTGGGCATGGATTGGCTATCCAAGTATCATGCTACCATAGACTGCCAATCATATCGAGTTATCTTCGGTGATGTCAATGCACCAGAGTACATGCATAATGGGTTCATACCCGGACGGTCTGTACAAGTCATATCCACCCTGCAAGCGCGTGCACTACTGTCACATGGCTGCGAGGGTTATCTAGCTACGGTTCACGACATTGATGCTGAATCTCCATCGATTCAGGATCAACCAATAGTGTCGGAATTCCAAGACGTGTTTCCAGCAAAACTTCCGGGCATACCACCTGCACGAGAAGTGGAATTCAGTATCGAGTTGGTTCCAGGAGCTGAACCAATCTCCAAGGCTCCTTATCGCATGGCTCCCATAGAGCTGAAGGATCAACTGCAAGAACTTCTTGAACGAGGTTTCATTCGACCGAGCGCATCTCTATGGGGCGCACCGGTTTTGTTTGTTAAGAAGAAGGACGGCAGTATGCGTCTTTGCATAGACTATCGCGAGCTCAACAAGATTACCATTCGGAATAGGTATCCACTGCCACGCATCGACGATCTGTTTGACCAACTCCAATGGGCCAAACACTTCTCCAAGATCGATCATAGATCAGGCTATCATCAGCTACGGGTCAAGGAGCAGGATATTGCTAAGACTGCCTTTCGTACCCGTTATGGCCACTACGAGTTTGTAGTTATGCCATTTGGCCTGACAAATGCTCCAGCAGTGTTCATGGATTTGATGAACAGAATCTTCCATGAATTTTTGGACAAGTTCGTCATTGTTTTCATCGACGACATCCTGATTTTCTCAAAATCCAAGGAGGAACATGAAGACCATCTTCGTACAGTACTATAGATTCTTCGCCAGAAGCAGCTGTATGCTAAATTCTCGAAGTGTGAGTTCTGGTTAGACAAGGTGGCATTCTTAGGTCACATTGTATCAGCAGAAGGAATCACTATGGATCCAACGAAGGTTGAGGCCATCACTAAGTGGCCAAGGCCGACATCAGCGACGGAAGTCCGAAGTTTCTTAGGCTTAGCTGGCTATTACCGTAGGTTCTTGGAGAACTTTTCCCGCCTAGCACTACCATTGACCAAACTGATGCGGAAAGGGGAGAAATTCGTATCGAGAGAAGAGCTTTGAAGACCTGAAGCAGAAGCTAGTATATGCACCTATTCTTACTCTACCATCTGGTACGGGTGGATTTCAAATCTACAGCGATGCATCGGGGAAGGGACTTGGCTGTGTTCTCATGCAACATGGGAAAGTGATCGCGTACGCTTCACGGCAGCTTAAGCCTTATGAAGAAAATTACCCCACGCACGATCTGGAACTTGCTGCGGTCGTGTTTGCATTGAAGATATGGAGGCACTACTTATATGGAGAATCATGTGACATTTTCACAGACCACAAGAGCTTGAAGTATATCTTCACTCAGCGTGAATTAAACATGAGGCAGAGGAGATGGTTAGATCTGTTGAAAGATTATGACATTAATCTACAGTATCATCCCGGAAAGGCAAATGTAGTAGCAGATGCCCTTAGCAGGATGTCCGGAATGATCAACGGCATTAGAATCGAAGAGGAAATCATAAGAGACTTGGAGCGACTAGACATCGAGTACATGGTACGTGGACAGCACGGTTACTGGGCTAATCTTAGAGTAGAACCCGAATTACTATCTAAGATCAAGGAAGCTCAGAAGGATGACGGAGAAATCTGGGCGATAGTGCAAAATTTGGAGAAGCAGACAGAATTCAGAGTAGATGTAGATGGTATCGTATGGCAGGGCACTAGACTTTGTGTTCCTGATGACCAAGAACTCCGGGAAGCTTTGTTAGCTGAAGCTCATAGCTCCCCATTCTCTATACATCCTGGTTCGACTAAGATGTACCATGACATCAAACAGTACTTTTGGTGGAATGGTATGAAACAGGATGTGGCCACTTACGTCTCCAAATGTCTTACCTGCCAGCAGGTTAAGATCGAGCATCAGCAATCTGGCGGTCTCCTTCAACCGTTAGATATTCCAGAGTGGAAGTGTGACAAAATCACCATGGATTTTGTTACCGGTCTTCCGCCTACCAAAAGGAAGCACGATGCAATTTGGGTTATCGTTGATCGACTTACCAAATCAGCTCATTTCTTACCGATCCGCAAGGAAGATCCGGTAAGTAAACTCGCAGATACATACAGACGAGAGATCATGAGACTCCACGGTGCACCACCCAGCATCGTCTCAGACAAAGATCCTCGATTCACTTCGCGCTTTTGGAAAAGTCTGCAGAAAGCTTGGGGTACACAACTTAAGCTTAGCACGGCTTTTCATCCTCAAACGGACGGACAGTCGGAGCGAACCATTCAGACATTGGAGGATATGTTGAGGTCATGTGCGTTGGAATGGACGGGTGATTGGGACGACTACATCTGTTTGGTGGAGTTTGCATACAACAACAGCTGGCACGCAAGCATCAAGTGTGCTCCATTTGAGATGTTGTATGGCAGAAAGTGTCGCGCCCCAATCTGCTGGGATCAGGTTGGCGAGCGAACACTCGAAGGACCGGAAATCATAGAGATGACCAATGAAAAGATCGCAGTATCTAAGCAGAAAATTCAGGAAGCACGGTCACGTCAGAAGAGTTACGCCGATAAGCATCGTAGGGATATACACTTTAATGTAGGAGATCACGTCTTCCTTAAGGTTTCGTCGGCACGTGGTGTTAGACGCTTCGGGATTAAAGGGAAGCTCAGTCCTCGTTTCATCGGACCGTTTGATATCATTGAACGAGTCGGTGAAGTATCTTACCGATTGGCGTTACCTCGCAGCTTTCGCATGTGCACAACGTGTTTCATGTGTCCTTACTCAGAGGGTACCAGTATCATCCCCTTCACATGGTTCAGTATCCACTGGAACAGATACGTGAAGATCTTACAATTATAGAAGAACCCGAACGAGTTCTTGACAGACAAGAACGCGTCATGAGAAAGAAGACGATTCCATTCGTCAAAATTCTATGGAGGGATCATACCGAGCGGGAAGCCACTTGGGAAACAGAGGAGTCTATACGGGCTTCTTACCCTCATTTCATATTTTGAATTCGGGTATGTTCTTCTTTTCCAGTTTACTTTATCTATAATTCGGGGACGAATTATTCTTTTTAGGGGGGGAGAGTTGTAAAACCCGCATGCTTTTACCATGCATAGTACCCTTAGGATCGTACGTACTAGATTAAAACCTTCCTAATATAGCATGGTTACGATTACGTGTTAGGAGTTTACGTATTACGTACGTGTTAGAACACGATAAGTATTTACTACGCACGATCACGTAATAATTATTTAACGATAATTAATCACGAACATGCGATCATGAAATCATGACGTAATTAAAACACGAACTATTATTAATTACGTATATATATATATTTATTACGAGCGTAATTAAATATATTAGATCACGGTATTTACGTAACGAGAACATTTAAAACACGAACATAAATAATCACAAACGTGTAACTAAATAACGAGACATGGAAAAAGGTACGGGTACCCCAAGTGGGGTCCCTACCCGCGGCCAACAAGGACAAATGGGCCAAGCCCATTTGTCAAATTTACTAAAGGGGGTTATTTACTTTTACACTACACAAATAAACTTTACAGAAGATTTTAAGAAAACCTAAAACCTCCTTCTCTTTGTCTCTTTGTGTCGCCACCCTACAAACACCATACAAGGTGATTTTGATCTTGGATCTCAGAATTCTAGTGATTGATCGTGTTTGTTCTTCGTCCTCTTGATCCACGAATTCGGTAAATCCTTTTTAAACCTTTTCTTTTGATTTAATCTTTTTATAAATTATGAACATGTAATGTTTTTACAAAAACATAATAATTAAGCATAGATCTAACATGTTTTGGTGTTAAATAAAATCAAAAGGTTGTTTTTAAGGGGTGTTTGTTTGGCCGCAGGCTGCAACCGAACCCGAATGGGTTTCGGCTTGCCAAGCCGACCACCACCAAGACCATATGGTCTTGGTTGGTGCGTGTGGGTCCCACGGCAGCAAGGGAAATACGGGGTACCCCGAGTTGGTTCGGGGTACGGTGTCGATTTCATGTCCGGTTCATGTTTTAGTCTAGATCCGGTTCATGGTGTATGTTAGTTTTTTTTTTATGTTTATGATCTTAGGTTAAAATTAAATTAATAAAATGATGTGATTAATTTAATAACATGACTTAGGTTATCTAATTATTAATGATCATCAAATTATTTTAACCTAAGTATTTATATATTTAAGACTTATAATTAATTAATTATTTTAAAACCATGGATATAATTAATTAATTAACATGACTTAGGTTATATTATTAATATATAATAATACATATTTTAACCTAAGTATTTAACTTATTTAATTAAAAACATGTTATACTTAATTAAATATTATAACCTATAGTTTAATTTAATTACATGAAATAATTATTAAACTATACATTATATCATATGACTAATCATGAAAAACACTTAGGCTTATATACTTAGCTTATTTAACCAGCTTATTTCTAATTATGGAAACTTTCTATTTTTAGAAACTTAATTAAATAAGGCAGCTAATCTATTTATGGAAACCAGCTATTTTTAGAAACTTATTTATTTTAGGCAGCTAATCTAATTGTGGAAACTTATTTAATTAAGGCAGCTAATCTATTTATGGAAACTTTCTATTTTTAGAAACTTATCTATTTTAAGCAGTAAATCTATTTTTGGAAACTTTCTATTTTTGGAAACTTTCTATTTTTGGTAACTTTCTATTTTTGGAAACTTTCTATTTTTGGAAACTTTCTATTTTTGGAAACTTTCTATTTTTGGAAACTTTCTATTTTAGGAAACCGTCTATTTTTGGAAAGTTACTTATTATTACACAGTAAGTATAATAACACATGAAATACCAGAAATACTTAATCAGATTAAACAGAATATAAGATTTAACACAGTTTAAGGCTTTAAAACAGTAAAACATGGTAAGAACACATGAAATAAGCTAAGACATGACATAAAACCAGCTATGTATTTAGTAAGCAGATAATTATTCATGTACGTATTTATGTAGCACTATTGATTCGGAAGTAGGATCCCTCGCAGTTCGTCTTTCTCGTTCACTGGACATAAGGTACTGATGTAGAGTTTTCACTACCCTTTAGGAAAAGAGCAATAAAATAGTGGTAGTATTAAGTGTCGGTTTAGGAAAACCGAGCACTAATGACCCAAATAAAGTCCAAGTTCATTTCCCAAGGAGGCACGTGTGTTGTGTAATGAATGATTGATTATGTTTTTGATTATTAATGAGAAGAAAAGAAGAGAAAATGACGAAGACGAAAAAAATAGAAAAATAAGGCTAAAACACTATTAGAAAGTTACGACGTAGAACGTGAAAAAGTGCAAAATTTAAAATTTTAATCTAAAAATTCCTAAAAATTACTAAAAATCCCAAATAATATTCTAAGAGTTTACAAAAAATCAAAACTTGCCAAAACCTTTTAATTAATTTAATAATGACTTTTTAATGCTAATTAAAGCCCTAAAAATCACTTTTAAATATTCAAAAGCCCTAAACAAGGTTTAATAGTTTGTAAACCTCAAAAATGACCTAATTAAACTAAAAACTATTTTTAAAAATTTTAAAACCAAATTAAACTATTTTTAAACTCTTAAAAACTATTAAAATCTATTAAATCTTAAATTAATTCTAAAAATTAAATGAAAACCCTAAAAATTAATTGGAAAGTGACAAAAGTCCTAATTAATGATAAAGAACCTAGGAAAAATGAAAAAGAAATAAAAATAAAACTTTTTATTTTTATGAATAAAATAATAATAAAATAATCCAAAAAATTAAAAGTTCTTAAATAAATTCTAAAAAATTCTCAAAAATCCTAAATATTCTAACTAAGAAGAAAGTGTAAATTAAAGCTCCTAAAACCTTTTAATTAATTTTATATTAATTTTCAAAGTTTAATAAAAAACCTAAAATCAAATAAAATTAAAAATTAAAGTTTTTGAAAACTTTTTTATATGTAAACCTCAAAAATACAAATAAAAACCTAAAAACTATTTTTTTGTATTTTTTTACTACTGTTTAATATTTTTAAAAGACTTTCTAAATTTAAAACTAGAAATAATCCTAATAATTAATTAAATAAAAGGAAAAATAATATTTTTGAACAGAAAAATCTAAAAACCTATTATAATCCTAGGAAACATGAAAAGAGGCCAAAAAGCTTAATAAATAAGCTGAAAATGACTTAAAAGCTCACGGCTTATTTTAGATAAGCCAAAACACAAACACCTTATATATTAGACTTTGTAAACTCTTACCAGTCAAAGACCCTAGGGCAGATGGTTAGAGCGTATGTGTGTGAGAGGAGTGGCGCAGGTTCGAGTCCTGGCCACGTCCTTTTTCGCAACTTATATATTTTTTTTTTTAAATTTTAAAAACTCAAACAGTGACACTAACAGACTATAAAAACAAAATCACAATCCAATAATGGCCAAGATTAAGCCAAAATGAAGGCAATTTGTGCCCAGTTCTTGTTGGTTAACTGATGAACAAGTGTGTTTTCACACTTGAGCACTTTGGTGCCAAGAGGACTTGGCTGGTGACTTTTTTTTTGGTGATGTATTATGGACAAAAGGGCACCCCTTCACTCTTTCTGAGTGAAGGGAGTCACAACAAGTAGGAATCAACAACAATTAGCACATGAATCACAAAATCAAAGCACACAAAAGCCTAAACAAGTTGCTGTGGTCATTTGACTAGGACTGGTGGTATTTTGACAGATTACAAGCACACAAATCAGTTTCAAAAGCCAATACTTAGCATTCACACTTCACCAATCAACATGCAATCAAACTCAACTTCTATTTTACTCTAATTCTCAACAGATTTACACAATCATTAACCAAAATCTCATCAAAATGAGTAAACTAGACCCTAAGCAGATTTTATGCTTTGTTTTCACTTTTTTATGCAACAACTTTACTTCAATCTTGATCCAATCCAAACTAGTATTAACAAGCAACCTATCTCAATCCCTTTTTACCTAACTAACACCTTAATCAAGCAAAATCAAAGATCAAGACTCTGCTAAAACACGTTTCCAAACACCCTTTTAAAAATTGTTTTCAACTTTTTGCAAACAGAAACCTTTCAAAACACTCTCAAATTGATTCTAACAACATCTATCATGCATAACATCATATAAGAACACAAATCCAACACTTTAAACAACAAATATCAAACAATCAAACAAGATCATTCAACCACCACTTTTTCTGAAATTTCACAAAGGTAAAAGAGATTTACCTTAGAACCCTTACATCCAAGGGTCCTTGTGGATGAATATCCACCTCCCTACCAACTCGGGTTGGTGCAGTACTTAATCAACAAATCTTCCAACCTGAAAAAGAAAAATCAAAAAGAAAAACACAATATATCCAATAATCTGTTTTCACTTTTTCTTTTCTTAAAAACTTTCTCAAACCTTCAAACCTTCTAACATGTTTTAAAAACAACTTAAAACTCTCAGAAAATCAAAATCTATGGTCCACTTTCACTTCCCACAATTTCTTGAATTTTCTAAAAAATCTTAACTTTTTTCAAAACCTGAATTACTCAAAACTATCACAGATTAAATGTGGAACTCAGCCTTTGCAAACAACTTACACCAACTTTTTAACAAGTATAAAAGGAATTAAATTGCACTTTAAACAAATACCAAACTTTATAAAATTTTAAAAAAAGGATTACACAAGTTTTTGCAAAAAACTGGAACAAGAGATATGAGACACAGGCGTCTCATATTTATACAACCTCATGGAACATACTAGAATGCAAATAAAATAATACAAGTCCGAAAACCCTAATGCTGGAAAATGCCTTGTATGCCCTTTGACGAATTTGGTCAAAAACTGGTTCCATGTGACTTGACAGCTGCAATCTTTCATCTTGGACGTTAAAATAGTCTTGGGGACAAAGGAGTTGCTTACAATCGTTCAATTGGTCGGGGTTTTGATTTTGGTGCGAAAAGGACTTGGCAGGGGAGGTACGGGGTGGGGTCCACAAAGCATGTGGGAGTGTTTTGTTGGGTGGGAAAGGATGAGGGGAAGGTGAATTTGTGATCTGCAGTTAATTAGTGCATAACCCTTTGTTTTGAGATTTAATCAACCTGGGTGGGGATTAGGGTTCGTGGGGATTAAGGATGGTTTAGATCTGTTTTGGGTTTAAAAACAATTTAAAAAATTGTTATGGGAGGGAAAATGGGATTAGTGGGGTTTTGACCGGTTTGACTTTGGTTATTAAATAAAAACCGGTTTGGTTAATTGGTATAGGGTCGGGTAGGGTAGGGTATTGGGTTGGTGGGTGGGTAGGGCTGATGTGTCAGGGTCTGGTTGGTTGTGGGAGTTTGGTGGTTGGGCAGAAATAGTCCCCAAGCTTTTCACTTTCTTTCAAGTTGTATTAAATGTCCAACAGCGCTTGTTTTCTCTTTGTCAACTTTTGACAACTTGTCAAAAGTGGCACAAACTCTTCCAAAAGTTTTTCCAAGGGTATTAAATGCATATTCTTGATTTCCAAGGGTTGAACTTGTAACATCTTCAATCCTAAAGGATCAAACTTGTACATTTGATATTTTGAGGGTCAAATGTGACAAGTTCTTCAAAGATGAGGGGCCATTTTTGCCAATCTTCAATTCTTCAAGGGTTTTTTGCAAATTTCCAAACTTGGGCCCGGTTCATTGTGCGACTTCGTTTCCCGTGTTCGTTTTTGATTGATTCTTGTGTTCTTTTGCCAATTCCTCAATATCCGTACCTAAAAATACACAAGTAACAAACACGAGCATATATTTGGTCCATTTTATGATATTTTATGCATTTTAAGGCCGTTTTGGACGATGAGACCATGTATAAATGCAGTCTCATCACTCCCCCATACTAAACCATTGCCGTGCCCTCACGCAATGCTAGAATAAAGTATCAAAGCATCTCCAAAATTTAATTTTATTCACTTTTATTCAAATGATAAACTAGCTACACTACACTATTACTACTACTTGCGTTTTAGACATAATGTATGATTTTCATCGCAAAATGGGACGTTTAGGTTCATAGAATAAGAACACGTGAATGCTATGTTAGAAATAATTTCGTCGTCCTCGATTTTCACCTTAATTCCATGCTAAGCGTGCAACGAGATCATTGTCATTATAAGTTAGTAATGCTAACACTACTCATATGCCCTAATCACGTACTTATTCTCCCATTATTCCTAAGTTGTATCTCTTATATTTTATTATGTCTTAATGATCACGAGGATACATTGGTTGACTTATGCGATAATAGAGATTTAGGTCTAAAAATAGAGTCCTAACGGTGTAACTAAGACCATCAAATCAATAACCCCTCCTAATAGACAACGATGTCAAAAAATTAAGTTGACAAGAAGAATCGATAAACACGGTTTTATAACGGTTTTGAACTTGAGACTTATTACCAAGACTTTTATACGCCCCCTAACGGAAGGACCTTATTATCTTTGGTTTACCTCCATCTTTTATTCAACTTCGCCATGAAGCTTTTATTATGACTTCGGTCTTGCCTTGCCTTTTATTATCCGCCTCATCGGTGGTTTTATTAGCCAAAGACGTATATCCTCACGCTAAAGCGAATTTTGGATCTTTAAAGCTTCGAAGATTAAGGCTTGATTCACTTTCAATTTTGCATAGATTTTAGGCCTTGTGGGGCTTCAAATTGTTTGCTAGATTTAGGTGAGCACTTGAAATCTTATTATTGGGTGAAGCTTTCGATTATTAGGGTGCCAATACTTCAAAACCGTGACGCTGGCGATACCTTAATGTCTTCCCAATTTAATTACACGGAAGCTACTAGAAAAGACTAGAAACCCAACAATCCTAACTAAACCGCTAAGTCAATATTTATTAAGCAAAAAATATTTACAAGCGAAGGGAGAATAAGCAAACAACGAGAACACATGAGTTTTTGAAAGAATACGAGTACTCTACGTTTAGCATAGTAACTTATAATTAACTCTATCATTTCTCGTCCTCATTTAAGAGACTTAGCCTAATGTGTAGTTAAGGAATCAAAGCTAAGTGCTCAACACGCACGGTCGAGTCAAAAATTACTCTTATTATCGCCATCGGAAAATCTACATTCGTGTCTTCAAACACTTATGAAAAACTAGAAAAATTTTAAAATTTGGCCATTTTTAGCCTTATTTTGCAACAAAATGATAAACAAAACGATAAACTTTGGAAAGCGTGAAGGTTTGGCAAGGCAAGTATCTATTCACGCCCCCCCATACTAAAGTTAAACATTGTCCTCAATGTTTCGAGTCTAGGGGTGCAAACACCCCCATACTAGAGACGTAGTCGAATGCCTAATCTAGCATGGAAAGGGTGTAACCAATAAATTAATAGCCGTTTATGAAGTGTGCTATAAACCTAAGGTTAGAACATAAAAGGATATCATATGTGGATATTGGGAAAGGCCTCCAAAGCAAACGATCGAGTGCTCCCATGAAACGAACACGAGAGGCTCCAATCGTGAAGATGATGATCTAAAAGACACAATTCACAAACAACCACGGAACAAAGGTTGGAAGGGCACAAATCCCCTCACGTTACACTAATTAGAAAGCAATAATATGTACATGGATAAGCATGGGTCTCCCCCACGAGGCACCTTGTTTTTGATAACCGAGTCAAAAGCTCGACTCGAATCCCCATAAATGTGATCATTTAGGGATAATCATGGTTTGGTCAATTTTTGGTGGGGCTTACATGATAAACAAGGCCCAAAAGTACGTGGAGTACTTTAAAAATCCGATAAACGTATACCGGGGTCAAAGATAGCGTCCTCGTTTTCGGATGAAAGACGAGTCAACACAACTCCAACACAAATCCCAATGGGATAGAAGAAAATAGGAGAGAAGAAATAGAAGGGTGGGACAATGGGTAAGTCAAAACATTGAGCTACTCGAGGTAGACTCGCACCAATCAAATGAAAAGATTTTCCATTTATTGCATCGGTGGAAGACCGAGATTTCCCTATATAAGCAATTCCAGGATCAAATATCTCGTCCTCGGTGGAGAAAGGGGAGGGAACATAAGGGGCTTCCCCCACACTAGGTCCACACAAAGCATCGTCAAAAGGAGAAGACGAGCTTGTAGTACTCAAGACACGCGGTGATGACGGAGTTAGAATTGTAGAAAAATCTTTTAAATTAGATTCAAAATCTTTTCCTTTTTCATCTTTAGCACTCTCCTTGTGAAAACCCGATTTGATTATGTCAAAAATATTTGGTGTATCTAAAACAATGTTAGTCACACTAAAAATTCTCACATTTTGAAAACGTTTTGGTTTAGGTGGTGGCAAGTTTTCAAATCTTTTGTCAACAAAGAAAACCTCCCCATCGGGATCAACGTATTCATCATCCGAAGAATCACTCGAGATTGGAATCGTAGGCTTAACACTCTTAACCTCCATCGGCGGAGGGGTCGGAACTTCATTTTTATCAACTCCTAAAACTCTATTTGAAATCTTTTGACAAATTTTTTTGATGGGATTGACATTGTACAAAGATGTGATCGAATAAACATGGGAAAGAGTGGAGTTTTGGGTTGCATTAATGACGAGTTCTTCCTCATTGAAACGAAGAGTGATTTTTCTTGCATGCACAACGATAAGTGCTCTCGAGGTATCCAAAAAAGATCGACCTAAAATTAACGGAACTTTAGGATCGATGGGAATATCAACAACTATGAAGTCCACGGGATAATAGAATTTCCCAACTTTCACAAAGACGTCCTCGGCAACTCCACAAGCTAGAATCGTAGAATGATCGGCCATTTCGATTGACATTCTTGAAGGAGTGAGATTTGGAAGATTGAGCGATTTAAAAATCTCGAGAGGCATCAAATTAATACTAGCACCAAGATCGGCCAAGGCGTAGCATTCTTCCATGTCTTGGATAGCACATGGGATTAAAAATTTTCCAGGATCACCGACTTTTTGAGGTATGCGGCTTAGAAAAACCGAAGAACAACTAGACGATTTTTGCAATTTTTCTTTGTTATTCAACATACTTTTGAAGTTCGCGGCAAATCGAGGCATCATGACTAAGGCGTCGGCAAAACTTATATTAAAATGCAAGTCACGAAACATTTTCATAAAAAGTTCAAATTGATAATTATTTCGTTCTTGTGCCTTTTCCTTGTCTCGTCTTGAAGGGTAGGGTAAAGGTGGTGTGGGTTGGGGCAAATTAGGCATAGGCATCGGCCTTGGAATCTCGGGTTCCATAATGGGTATTGGTTCAACCGTAGGTGTGGTTTGAGCGGTACTTCGTGGGCTTGCAATGTGCTCCTTTTCAACCACAACCTCGGGTTCTTTCTCTTTTTCCTTCTCCATAGAAGTACTTGGACGAGAAATGGGTTCTTTGAAAGTTTTACCACTACGAGTAGTAATAACCTTCAATTCTCCTTTCGGGTTCACGATGGTATCACTAGGAAGACCACCCGAAGAAGAGGGCTTACACATGATAGCTTCAAACATCATAGCCATACGGTCTTCAAACTTAGATTGCCTAGCATCCGCTTTCAACAACTCTTGCTTAATCTCATGTTGTCCTTGCTCCATTTTTTGTTGATTTTGTTGGAGTCGTGTGACATTTCCTTCCATTTTATTAGCATGAGTTTTAAGTTCATTAGCAAGTTCATTTTTAAGCTCGTTTTTCAACTCGGACCTTAAGCTAATCATCTCACGTTGCATGTTATCAAACTTAGCATCATTAGCCTTAGCATAATCTAAAAATTCTCCTTGCAAATTTTTAGTGTGAGCATTTTGAAAACCTTGAGTAGGAGTTTGAAAATCACGGTTTTGGTTTTGGTTTGAAATTTGCCCATTTCCACTTTGGTAATTACCTTTGTTATAATTCCTTTGATTTCCTTGGTAATTTCCACCTTGATTGTTGTTTCGATAGTTATTAGCATTTTGATTTTGTGGAGCTTGATTTGAACGTGAACCTTGACCGATTTGGTTATAAGTTCCCGTGGCTACAAAAGCATTCGAAGTGTTACCATCCGCGGTAATGCACTCGGAAAAATCATGAGCTCCACCACATGAAATACAACTCTTAGCAACCGCTTTAACCGAAGCGGTGTTTGAAGCTTCTTGAGCTTTCCAATGAGACATAAGAGTCGAAAACCTATCGAAAAACCGATTCTCCTCATTTGCTTCATCTTGCAAGGCATTAATGGAACGAGATGATGACGAGCCCAAATTGGCAACACTCGGTGTGTTACGAGGGCTATAGACCTTAGACCTATTTTCTATGATTTTCAAAGCCTCATTGGTCGTTTTGCACAAAAAATTACCACCTGCGGCGGCATTCAAATAATCACGTTCATGTTCATTAAGCCCATTATAAAAAGTGTCAATTTGATGCAATTCGGAAAAATCATGGTGTGGACATTCATGTAGCATTTCTTTAAATCTTTCCCAAGCCATTGAAAAACTTTCATTTGGTCTTTGTGTAAAACGTGAAATCTCGTTTTTCAAATGTGTTGTCTTAGATGGTGGAAAAAATTGATTCACAAATTTAGACACGAGATCGGCCCATGTCAAAATCGAATTCGGCGGTTCTTTCTCAAGCCATATCTTGGCGGGTCCATCTAATGAGTAAGGAAACAACATCATCTTAATGGCATCGTGTGGTACATCCTTAAACTTGCTTGTCGCGGTAAGACGATTAAATTGCCTAATGTGATAATGTGGGTTGTCTTTTTCGTGACCGCGAAACTTGTTTGCTTGAAGCATAGACATTAAACCCGTTTTGATCTCAAAGTTCTCCGCAAGGATGGCGGGAATCACAATGGCCTCTCCAAAACCCTCGGTGGGTGCTTGAAGCAACTCCATCATAGTACGATTAGCCATGATAGCTTCTTGTTCTACAATAGGTTCCTCACTTGGAGACTCCTCACTAGATTGAGTGAGTGATTTGTTTCTTCGTTTACGAGCACGTCTAGCTTTAGAGCGAGTTTGCATAAACGTCACGTACAACGAGAAGGCGAGCAAAGAAGATTCTTTTTGGTATTTTGTGTTTTTTCAATTTTTTTGTGGTTTTTGATTGTATTAACCTTTTTTGGAATTGGTGAATATATTAAGTAGACAACAAGTCCACAAATCTCCTCACTAATCAAATCTCTTGATTAAAAAGGCCTCAAGGAATGAAAACGATCACGTGGAGTGAACGTCTTCGATGACTTTAGAACGATGGTGGAACACCAAATCGTTCAAGAGGGTTTAATCAAATGAAACCAAGAAAATATATATGATATGTAGTAATACTTTTGGGCGGCAAAACCCTCGATTCACTCTCAAAATCAAATACGCACAAGCAAGCGGAGGAAACGAGGCGGCGCGAAGCACTTAAGAGCCTTTTTCCTTTAGGTTGTGAAATACAACCGCCTTATACCCACCTTATAGTTTGTATTATCAAGATTAAGCTTCACGAAAGTATTTATCTATTTTGCCTTTTTCTTTGGTTTGAGATTCGAATACAATGATCGAGTGATGAAATCCCGAATCAAGGTTGTGATTGCTCACGTATTTGGAGTACTTGTGTATTTATTGTTCTACGTATACAATATAGTAATAGTATTCACACAAAAACCGAAAAACGATAATACGTATTAATAGAGTGCTATTAATACAATTATATTTATGGCTAATATAGAAAAACAACAATGGTCAATCAAAACACAACACACCTCCCCGGCAGCGGCGCCAAAATTGATGTAGAGTTTTCACTACCCTTTAGGAAAAGAGCAATAAAATAGTGGTAGTATTAAGTGTCGGTTTAGGAAAACCGAGCACTAATGACCCAAATAAAGTCCAAGTTCGTTTCCCAAGGAGGCACGTGTGTTGTGTAATGAATGATTGATTATGTTTTTGATTATTAATGAGAAGAAAAGAAGAGAAAATGACGAAGACGAAAAAAAATAGAAAAATAAGGCTAAAACACTATTAGAAAGTTACGACGTAGAACGTGAAAAAGTGCAAAATTTAAAATTTTAATCTAAAAATTCCTAAAAATTACTAAAAATCCCAAATAATATTCTAAGAGTTTACAAAAAATCAAAACTTGCCAAAACCTTTTAATTAATTTAATAATGACTTTTTAATGCTAATTAAAGCCCTAAAAATCACTTTTAAATATTAAAAATCCCTAAACAAGGTTTAATAGTTTGTAAACCTCAAAAATGACCTAATTAAACTAAAAACTATTTTTAAAAATTTTAAAACCAAATTAAACTATTTTTAAACTCTTAAAAACTATTAAAATCTATTAAATCTTAAATTAATTCTAAAAATTAAATGAAAACCCTAAAAATTAATTGGAAAGTGACAAAAGTCCTAATTAATGATAAAGAACCTAGGAAAAATGAAAAAGAAATAAAAATAAAACTTTTTATTTTTATGAATAAAATAATAATAAAATAATCCAAAAAATTAAAAGTTCTTAAATAAATTCTAAAAAATTCTCAAAAATCCTAAATATTCTAACTAAGAAGAAAATGTAAATTAAAGCTCCTAAAACCTTTTAATTAATTTTATATTAATTTTCAAAGTTTAATAAAAAACCTAAAATCAAATAAAATTAAAAATTAAAGTTTTTGAAAACTTTTTTATATGTAAACCTCAAAAATACAAATAAAAACCTAAAAACTATTTTTTTGTATTTTTTTACTACTGTTTAATATTTTTAAAAGACTTTCTAAATTTAAAACTAGAAATAATCCTAATAATTAATTAAATAAAAGGAAAAATAATATTTTTGAACAGAAAAATCTAAAAACCTATTATAATCCTAGGAAACATGAAAAGAGGCCAAAAAGCTTAATAAATAAGCTGAAAATGACTTAAAAGCTCACGGCTTATTTTAGATAAGCCAAAACACAAACACCTTATATATTAGACTTTGTAAACTCTTACCAGTCAAAGACCCTAGGGCAGATGGTTAGAGCGTATGTGTGTGAGAGGAGTGGCGCAGGTTCGAGTCCTGGCCACGTCCTTTTTGGCAACTTATATTTTTTTTTTTTTTAAATTTTAAAAACTCAAACAGTGACACTAACAGACTATAAAAACAAAATCACAATCCAATAATGGCCAAGATTAAGCCAAAATGAAGGCAATTTGTGCCCAGTTCTTGTTGGTTAACTGATGAACAAGTGTGTTTTCACACTTGAGCACTTTGGTGCCAAGAGGACTTGGCTGGTGACTTTTTTTTTTTGGTGATGTATTATGGACAAAAGGGCACCCCTTCACTCTTTCTGAGTGAAGGGAGTCACAACAAGTAGGAATCAACAACAATTAGCACATGAATCACAAAATCAAAGCACACAAAAGCCTAAACAAGTTGCTGTGGTCATTTGACTAGGACTGGTGGTATTTTGACAGATTACAAGCACACAAATCAGTTTCAAAAGCCAATACTTAGCATTCACACTTCACCAATCAACATGCAATCAAACTCAACTTCTATTTTACTCTAATTCTCAACAGATTTACACAATCATTAACCAAAATCTCATCAAAATGAGTAAACTAGACCCTAAGCAGATTTTATGCTTTGTTTTCACTTTTTTATGCAACAACTTTACTTCAATCTTGATCCAATCCAAACTAGTATTAACAAGCAACCTATCTCAATCCCTTTTTACCTAACTAACACCTTAATCAAGCAAAATCAAAGATCAAGACTCTGCTAAAACACGTTTCCAAACACCCTTTTAAAAATTGTTTTCAACTTTTTGCAAACAGAAACCTTTCAAAACACTCTCAAATTGATTCTAACAACATCTATCATGCATAACATCATATAAGAACACAAATCCAACACTTTAAACAACAAATATCAAACAATCAAACAAGATCATTCAACCACCACTTTTTCTGAAATTTCACAAAGGTAAAAGAGATTTACCTTAGAACCCTTACATCCAAGGGTCCTTGTGGATGAATATCCACCTCCCTACCAACTCGGGTTGGTGCAGTACTTAATCAACAAATCTTCCAACCTGAAAAAGAAAAATCAAAAAGAAAAACACAATATATCCAATAATCTGTTTTCACTTTTTCTTTTCTTAAAAACTTTCTCAAACCTTCAAACCTTCTAACATGTTTTAAAAACAACTTAAAACTCTCAGAAAATCAAAATCTATGGTCCACTTTCACTTCCCACAATTTCTTGAATTTTCTAAAAAATCTTAACTTTTTTCAAAACCTGAATTACTCAAAACTATCACAGATTAAATGTGGAACTCAGCCTTTGCAAACAACTTACACCAACTTTTTAACAAGTATAAAAGGAATTAAATTGCACTTTAAACAAATACCAAACTTTATAAAATTTTAAAAAAAGGATTACACAAGTTTTTGCAAAAAACTGGAACAAGAGATATGAGACACATGCGTCTCATATTTATACAACCTCATGGAACATACTAGAATGCAAATAAAATAATACAAGTCCTAAAACCCTAATGCTGGAAAATGCCTTGTATGCCCTTTGACGAATTTGGTCAAAAACTGGTTCCATGTGACTTGACAGCTGCAATCTCTCATCTTGGACGTTAAAATAGTCTTGGGGACAAAGGAGTTGCTTACAATCGTTCAATTGGTCGGGGTTTTGATTTTGGTGCGAAAAGGACTTGGCAGGGGAGGTACGGGGTGGGGTCCACAAAGCATGTGGGAGTGTTTTGTTGGGTGGGAAAGGATGAGGGGAAGGTGAATTTGTGATCTGCAGTTAATTAGTGCATAACCCTTTGTTTTGAGATTTAATCAACCTGGGTGGGGATTAGGGTTCGTGGGGATTAAGGATGGTTTAGATCTGTTTTGGGTTTAAAAACAATTTAAAAAATTGTTATGGGAGGGAAAATGGGATTAGTGGGGTTTTGACCGGTTTGACTTGGGTTATTAAATAAAAACCGGTTTGGTTAATTGGTATAGGGTCGGGTAGGGTAGGGTATTGGGTTGGTGGGTGGGTAGGGCTGATGTGTCAGGGTCTGGTTGGTTGTGGAAGTTTGGTGGTTGGGCAGAAATAGTCCCCAAGCTTTTCACTTTCTTTCAAGTTGTATTAAATGTCCAACAGCGCTTGTTTTCTCTTTGTCAACTTTTGACAACTTGTAAAAAGTGGCACAAACTCTTCCAAAAGTTTTTCCAAGGGTATTAAATGCATATTCTTGATTCCCAAGGGTTGAACTTGTAACATCTTCAATCATAAAGGATCAAACTTGTACATTTGATATTTTGAGGGTCAAATGTGACAAGTTCTTCAAAGATGAGGGGCCATTTTTGCCAATCTTCAATTCTTCAAGGGTTTTTTGCAAATTTCCAAACTTGGGCCCGGTTCATTGTGCGACTTCGTTTCCCGTGTTCGTTTTTGATTGATTCTTGTGTTCTTTTGCCAATTCCTCAATATCCGTACCTAAAAATACACAAGTAACAAACACGAGCATATATTTGGTCCATTTTATGATATTTTATGCATTTTAAGGCCGTTTTGGACGATGAGACCATGTATAAATGCAGTCTCATCAGGTACGGATTCCCGTCCTTTCAGTATGGACATTCTTTCCTTATTAGGATTTCCCCGTATGCAGCCAACTGTTTTCCCGTAGTATAAGTTATGAGTTTGATTGCTTATGTTTAATTAAGATTACCTATAGCCATATACATGCATGACCAGTTTCACCTAGTTATGGAGGTACCATAACCATAACATTAGAGGCACTGATGTTATGACTTCACTACGGCGGAGTGATTGCTCGTGGCATCCCTTCAGCTTTTGGCCATTTATTTATATTTATCATGTGGGGCGTATGGGTGCATCCTAGTTACATGTTTTTATTCAGGATTACATGGTGAATGTGGTGTGTGCCTTCCATCCTTCACAAGGACCTGATCCCTCCTACCCAAAAACCAGTATATAAAATTAGAGGCAGCCCCTCTAATTTGCATGATGAGGTCACCCCTCCAATTATTCATGCACGGTGGATTTTCATGACCTATATTGGCTAATGGTAAAATATGACAAACAGTTTTTATAAGATAAACATAAGACTTTCAAACTATAAAACCAGTTTTATTAAGACTTAACCAGGTTACTCGGGACTTAGTTTTCTTCCGCTGTTATTATGTTATATGCTTATTCTATTCATGCTTTATTGTACATCCGTGCACTGAGCGTATTTGCTCAGCCATTTTCCTTTTCTATGTTCCCAAAACGGCAGGTACTCAGGGACGCTGTAGACACTAAGAGTACGTGCATATGGACTGGAAGCTGTCTAGCCTTCTTTACATTATGCCTTTCCTTTCTTATGATACTTATGCTTTGGACATTGCTTAGTCCTTTCCTTTATTATACTATGTTTGTTGTGATGATCTTTACTTTTGGACTACCGATGTTTGATTCCGGTATTTTCCTTTTTATGGTCAAGTAATGTTTAGACATTTTTCCTTGTATGCTTTGATGACACGCCATAATTACTGTGATATTTCCATTTCCAAAATAGAGTGTTACAATTATCAACGTGAGTTCATAGCCTCGCACTCTTTTAAATGTTTTATAAAATGATTTGTAAACCCGCGAGGGAGATAACATGCTAGTTTTTGATAAAAATAGAACACAAGTAGTCCCGATGGTATGCTTAATGATATGGACCCGAATGATGCTATGACCCAAAAAACGAGATGAAAAGGATTATTAGTAGTTAGGTTATGTCACTTAAAGTCCAGTTAGCATGAATTGTGAACTACCAGGATTTGGTAGACGCTTATGCATATGATATTACTATTTGCGGAGGATCACCCAAGTTCGCGCCTTGACGGTTGATCCCCGTCGTACCACATTGATTGGTAAGCGAATTTATGTATGAGAAGATTTACATAGCGTGATTTTTGTGACGACGCGCTAACTTAGATGGGCAAATTGTTTGTCGGGTTCGCGGCCCGTTGTTTGTGATAGTAAGGTAACAATGTCATGCGGCTAATAATAATCCAACACAATCCAAAAATGATGCAAATAACGATAATAATGTTACCTATGATGGTACTATTGAGGCTACGGTCTCATGGATGGTTTAAGATGTATGCTTTGCTTTATATATTGCCTGACTAGCAATACGAGGACTTACTTCTGTTATTATACTTGTGTTCTGATTTCAACGATTGTTTTATATAACGATTTTATTAAACTCTATGAATTCACTCGGCATTCGCTAATATGATTTTTGCATGTTTTTATCTCAGGTGCTTGAAGGTAATTCGGATGGAGATCGACTCTGATGGCCCACATAATATTAAAATTGTTCATTCGATCTATGGTTTGTAAACTTAATGACCTGTATAATTTGGGACCTGTTGTACACTTGACACTTTTATTTCAAATGAATGTATGTTAAACCTTGTATAACCATTTTTATGTGTTGTCTATGATTGGATTTATTGTGCTATCTCATAACACTCTAAAGACTTTCCGCTTTAGCGATATGAAATTTGAGAGTGTTACACATGAGGTCTAGGATCAAAATATCTAAACCTATGGCTAGTATTAAGTCACGGCTTGTTTTGATAAGATTAAGTATGTGTCTTTGACAAGTAGGTGCATCACCTACATGTAAAATATCTCCTAAATATCTACTAGTGCTGGTCCAATGTTTAAATTTAGGAGGGAAATGGTTTTCAATCATTTTTGGAGGGAAAAACCAAAACCGGGTCCTAAATTAGGGCTTGTAACTTATGGTTTGTGTTTTTGATGATTAGGGACTTGGGAAAGTGATTAGTAAATAACTAGGGCTTAATTAGGGTTTAGAAATTCTACTTAAGAGATTTGGGTCCTTGGTTTGAAGTTTAACAAAGGTTTGATGTGAAAATTGGAAGAAAACTTATGTAGATTAGGTTTTCTATTGATCTAGGGTTAAATCTTAGTAAATGTGATTATCCTTCAATTATCTACTGATGTAAACTTAATTTAGGACTTAGACATTGTGTTTTAAGTGTCCAATGAGTTCCCACACTTGGTTTAATAGCTTAGTTTAGGTAAACATGTCTAAAGAGTGAAAATACCCACTTGACCTAATTTACAAGCCATGAATTAAAATCTTGTACCTTTTGCATTAGGGTACTTGTAAATTGTCTTAGTATAATCTTATAACCTTAATGAAGTCCTACAAATATTTATAGAATTGTCCAAAAAGAACTAGGTAGTGATTCCATGTGGATTTCTTAATATTAGGGTTTTAGGTCATTAATCCTAATAACTTTTTATCTTGAGTAATTAGTGTTTGTACCTAAACACTTATTCTAGGGCTTATATAGTATTTTTATGACTTCTAGGGATTCTACATTTTTAGTTTAAGGGTTTGTATAGGTTGATCATATTCTAAGGATAATTATGGGAGCTTAAGATCCTATGCTTTGATAACTTGTACTTTATGCTTTACCAACTTTTAACTTGACTTGAAATAAATGTATAATCACAATATGATGCATAGTTGAGTTTTATAATTTATGGCAAAATATTAGACTCTAATTAAATGTATAATGGATTTTATATGTTAATCTTGGTTACTAGGTCTTAACTTGTAATTAGCCTTAGATTAGTGAGTATTAGCATTTTGGGATCAATTAACTTTACTTTATTTGATAGATTGTAATTAGTACATTGTTTTTGATACTTTTACATGGATTCTATGTAGTTACATTGCTTGAAATATTGTTTATCAAGAGTTTCTAGGTGATGATCTAGACTATTATGTACAATTACTTATACTTAGCTTTGTATGGTTTGTTCTTGCCATTCTTAGGTATTATTATGTCTTCAAAGTATAGTTTGCAACTCGTTTATAATCCTTAATGACTTATTCATATGTGTTCTCCACTCATAGTTTATGATTCTTGAGTTCACAACTCATTTATAGGGATTCTAGGGTTCCTAAGGGAATTTAGGGATCATGGTTACATTTGAGATGTTCTTATTGATATTGAACTTATTAGATCACTTTTATATTGTAGACTTGATAAATACATTGTATTGGCAACATATAGGAATATGTTGTAATGGCAGTTTAGGTTGTGAGAAGCAGTTCATCTTACCAAGTAAGGTATAAAAATCAAAAATTTCTAGCCAAATTTTCATATTGAGACAGTCATAGCTTATAGCACATAAGTGAAATTTGAGGATTGTCACAAAAATGTTTCAAGAGAAAAATGTGTCTAACTTAGCATGAGCTATTGGAACATTTTATGTAGTGTCGAGTACACAATTTTTGATATATTCTTAATAATCATTGAAAAATTCTTGAAAAAATTGTACTCGGACACTACATGTTCATGAACACATAAAAGATTGTTGTTGAAGAATGTGCTCACGAAATCAACGTTTTTTCATGTGAATAATACAAAATAATAAATACACACAATGTGTTGGATACATAAAAATTTCATGTCATAATATATCCAACAAGATTAAAACTTTGATTTCGGAAAGCTCTCCCTAAAAAATTGTTCCAATTGAATTATCATTACGAGGATGTGATCCATACTTCACTTTTTGAGGATAGGAGTTGTTAAACACACAATTTCTTAAAGATTTTGAATAATCATTAAAAAATATTGAAAAATTATGTTCAACGCTTTTTGAAATCCATTTTTTTTGTGATATGGTATTTCTAAAGCATAAACTTAAGTTCATAGACTTTGAATGCCTTAACGAATCCACTTAAGTGTAAGAATATTTCTCTTCTTATGTTGAGGGTAAGCGCACTAAATTGTACACTCCCCCATGAATATAGATCGGGGTTGCAATCTGAAAGTGATTACAAGCCATTATGTTGAGCTCAAAACTTTGAATGTTTTGAGACAAGCTCATCCTGTGATAGATTGCTCTACCCATTGTTAAAATTGTCCAAAAGAGACATTTTCCTTAAAAATAGAAATGACATGTTTTGAAAAATATTTACAACTTTCATTCGAGCTTTATGTACACACCCGTGTTGTTATTGAGCGACATTTCTAGGCACGTCCATATTATCGATACTGAAAGACACGTTAAGAAGAATATTTTTGGATTTTCAAACGTTTTTAATTTTGTATTTTGTTTTTATATGTTTTATATTTTTGTATTTTACTTTTTCAATGATATTTACATGTCGATGTTGATCGATATATCTAGCAGGCTTCTTTGCCAGAATATCCAGGTCTGCCGGAGTCAAACGTCTCATACCAATTTGCCTAACAAGATACTCAAAACTCTCTTTTGAAAGAGCTTTTGTAAACAAGTCAGCTAATTGGTAATCTGTTCCAACAAAGCAATGACGGAACTTGAACATTATTTTGGAAGGGCCGAACTATTTTAGATACAACCAAATAAAAAAGTGGACAATAACTATAAGATGAAATTAGTAATACTTACACTCCCCGTCACAAAATTTAGGGGGGGGGGGGGTCGGGGCCCTCCCCGGTCCTTATGAAGGTCCGTCCTTGCAACAAAGTAAAATTCAACGATACCACATTCAACTTGTTCATCTACGAAGTGATATCTGACGTCAATGTGCATCGTGCGAGAATGCTGAATCGGATTGCAGGAGATGGCTATAGCCGACTTTGAGTCACAGTACATAGGTACTTTATCAAAGTGGAAGCCATAATCCATGAGGTTGTGTTCTCGTCCAAAGGACATGAGCACAACACACATATAAAGACACATACTCCACTTCAGCTGATGTTAAAGACGTACAATCCTGCTTCTTAGAATACCATCCCACGAGCTTATCTTGTCCTAGAAATTGTGCACCACCAGAAGTACTTTTACGAGTATCAAGACACCCTGCGTGATCAGAATCTGAATATGCCATTAGAAAGAAACCTTTTTCCTTTGCATACCAGAGTCCCAAGTGAATGGTATTCTTGAGGTACCAAAAGATCCGTTTAACCTCCTTGAGGTGATTTTCAGTGGGTCTGGCTTGATATCATGCACAATAGCATGTTTCATGTGCAATATCTGGTCTGCTTGTTGTCAAGTACATGAGGGACCCAATCATAGAACGATTTTTCGTTTGATCTATTGGTAACCTTCCAAGTCACATGAGGTCATACCATGCTTTTTGATTATCTCTTGACAATACTTAGCTTGGTTAATAAATATACCACTTGGGGATTGATGAACTTGATTTCCTAGAAAGAATTTTAGTTCGCACATCATTGACATTTCAAATTTGTTGTGCATCAATTTTTCAAACTATTTTGAAAGTTTTGGGTTTGTAGACCCAAGAATAAAGTCATCAACGTAAATCTGCACAAGCAAAATGTCATCCCCATATTTATATATGAACAAAGTTAGATCAATGGAACCTTTTGAGAAACCTTTGGATACCAGAAATTTTGAGAGCTCATCGTACCACGTCCTTGGATCTTGCTTTAGTCCATATAGTGCCTTGTGGAGACGATACACCTTGTTAGGATAGTGTGGATTAATGAATCCTTCCGGCTGTGTGACGTAGACTTCTTCTTTTAAAGGACCGTTAAGAAATGTCGTCTTCACGTCCATTTGATAAACGATGAATCCCTTATGTGCAACATAAGCAAGGAAAATCCTTACCACTTCCAAACGAGCCACTGGTGCAAATGATTCTTCAAAATCAATTCCCTCTTTCTGGCCATATCCCTTAGCCACAAGCCTAGATTTGTTCTTGATGATTGTTAATACAAGAGATTTTGTATATAAAAAGATTCGTTATTCCAGTCTTTTCGAATTGATTACTAGTTATTAGTGCGACTCAGTCGTTCTTGGTGGAAAATAAAATGGTTTGATTATCTATTTTAAACTATAAGCAAAAATGAAAATGTCGTTGTGTAAAAATTAAAGCTTTAAAAGGTTAACTAAAAATTACAAGTTAAAAATAAATGATTAAAAACTCAAATGATTAAAGACTTAAAAGTGAATTTAAAACTTAAAACTTTGTAAAAATAAAAACTTAAACTCGTCGGAATACCCTTGATCGGAATCCCATCGGAATGCTTCAGTCGGAATACGGTCGGAATAAACTTGTCGTAATAATCCGTCGGAATGTATCAAATGAAATTCTATCGTGATAACTACTGGAGTATCGGAATAATGTACAGTAAACTCTATCGGAATCACTATATCGGAAACAATTCTATCGGAATACAAGAAAAAGAAAACGATCAGAATACTGGTAACCCAAAGCTATCAGAATATCAAAATAATCACCTCCGTCGGAATCCCAATCGGAATAACCGTCAGAATCCAAAACCCTTTCCCGATACACAGTATCAGAATACTCGTCGGAATGAGAAACCCCAATCCGATGGAACTATCGGAATAACTCGTCGGAAAAGGGTTTACCTTTTCCGATAGAGTATAAATCGTAATAAGCAACGTATAAGCACTCTATTAACAAGCACAATCCGAAATTTATCTAAATTTATAATGAAAAGAACTAATAAGCACGAATAAAAACTTTCAAGACTCTAAATAAGCAAATTTTCAAATCAAACTTTAAAAAGACGAAACCTTTAAGAAAACTCTAAAGCAACTAAGCTAAATACAAAATAAGCCAATAAGCATGATAAGCTCAAAGCTCAAGTTGTATAAAAACTTAGATATGAATAAAAAGATAAACTTTTTAATCACATAAACATCAAGATGAAACAAAATAAACGATTATCACGAATCAAAGATAAACAAAATCAAGAAAGGTAGAAGAAGATTAAATGATGAAAAGCTTAAACTTGAACTTGTAGATTAATGATTCCAAAATACAAGATTAAATCAAAGCTTGAACATGAAAGAAAAGAAAAGATGAAATTCTAGTGAGAGAAAGTTAAGCACTTTCTCTCTCTAAAAATTAAAACTACAAAAGAAAATTAAACTAGCTAACCCCCTCCTAATGACATATTAGGAGGGTATATATAGGAGGTGGGGAGGTGCATGTGTTGCTTCTTTTTCCTTTCTTCTCGTCTCAACTTGATTTAAATTCTTTATCTTTCTCGACGTCGTCTCGGGATTTGTCGATATAAATTGAACTAGTCTTATAATTTTCTTCTATAATTAGATTTGGTTCTTCGACTTCATTAAACTTCCGTCTTTAGACTTTTTCTTCGATAAATCTTCAGAATAGGCCTTGGACTTTCGTTCTTTTTGTACTCTTGATCTTTTGACTTTGTCTTTTCTTGTTTTCTTCGATAAAAGCCCGTGATAGCCCGTGTTTTCTTCCTTTTTCATTTTTTTATCCTGAAACACAATAAAAACACAAACCACGCATAATTCCGACTTTTATGACATAAAATACACGTTTTGGTCTTGTTATTATTTGAAATAAGTGGTAAAAGGAGAAGTGTTTTCACACTTATTAAATCTCCTACACTTGACCATTGCAATGCCCTCATGCAATGCATTAATTTCAAAGCACAGTTTACATTTCTCATCATAAATAACCCACCTTGGCCTTTATTAAATACTAAACTTTAAGGAAATTAAAAAGATAGAAATATGTACAAAATAAGTAAAGAAATCAAAGACTTGCATTGGGGTTTTGGCTGTATGAATGTTCATCATCCTCAAGTTTCACGTTCCCCGTACCAAGCTTAAAAACGAGATCATTGTTATTATAAGTTAGCAAACTAACACGAACTCATGTGGCCCAATTATTTACTTAGACCCCCTTATTCCTAGGTGTATCTCTTATATTTTAATTGTGTCTTGAATGATCACGAGGATGCATTGTTTGACTTATTTTGATAGTTATTTAGGCCGAAAATAAAGTGGGAGGATTTAATCAATAGTTAGCTAAAGGACAAAATCTTTTAAAACTGCTTCTCGGGACCTCTTAATGTTCATATCTTGGCATAACTCGCTTCACGATTTGAGACCTTTCTCGGACCGATATTTGGAAGAGACTTCATACTTCGAATCTTGAGAGACGTTCTTGAAATTATGGTCTTCTCTTCATAATAGGAATTTCTTCACTTGAAGTTTTTGAGAGATTCTTCATACTTGGACCACGACTTCTTCATTTTTCTCCAATTTTTATTTTTGACTTTGATATACAACGATCCGCCTCCTTTTAGGACTTGGATCTATTTATCCTCATACCTTGCTAGGGTCTTTTCGGATAGACTTCTCCATGATCTTTAGGGGAGTATTTTCTTTTCGTCGTGTGTCTCGATCCTTTATATTGATTTTTGATAAATGATTCTTCACATCACTTGGGATCTTTAGCAACAAAATGTAGCCCTCATGCCTTGTTAGGGCCTTTTCGGACTCGCCAATATTCGCATCCCGCTTCAATAAGTTATGCCTTGGATATGAACTCTAATTAATACCGAGCAACTTGTAAACGATCTTGTGCTAGAAGCTAAGTAACTTTTCAAATCGTACAACCTTATTTATTGCAAATATATTTATTAGCAAGCGATGGGAGAAAAAGCTCATAATTAACGCACATAAATTCATGAAAGAATACCAAACTTATAATTGACTCTATCATCTCTCGTTCTCCATAATTTAAAATCTCAAGGAATGAGACTTATGGATGCTTAGCCAATTAAATCAATGTTTTGGGTTTTCAAGTCATCTATAGGATCTTGCAACTTCTTAGACTTTTTCAAGTTTAGAATTCGCATTTTAAAGTTCCCTTGATAAACGACTTTCTAGGATCAATTATAGGAACTTGCGAAAAGTTCTTGTTCTTATCCCGTGAGAGTTAAGACTTTCGCGTTTTAAAGTTCCCTATATAAAAGCCTAGCAAAAGTTGAGTTAAACACGTTAAGGATACTAGCTAGAGTAAACTTGAATAAGTAAACTCGGGTTGAGTCAAAAGATTCATGACTTTGAAAAATTAAAACCACTTTATTCAAAATTTATTCTATCAAAGAAAGTAAATAACGATAGCAAAGGAAAACACTACTATACAACTAGGCCAAAATAGATTAAAAATTTTGAAAAATGTCGAAAAATCAAATTTTTCGGTTAAAATGAGGACAAATTAATAGAAAAGCCCACTTAACTTCGATAGAAGTCCCCCCTACACTTGATATAAACATTGTTCTCAATATTTAGGCATGTGGGAGTAAACTCCCCTACACTTAGGACATTGTGCACGTTGTTTAAATCTTGCTAAGGAAAGAACAACTATAGTGATTTCAGTGTGAACATATAAGATATGAAATATTGAATCACGACATTTTAGGATAGAACCAGGGAGACGGGTACACGGGATCACGGTTCGTCAAATGTCATCAAAAGTGGATCTTTGAAGCATTAATCCCTGCACATCATAAGAAACAAGACAACAAACACATACGGGGCTCCCCCTACACTTATTATGAAAACGGGTAAAGAATAGATCAACAGGTTGCCTCCCGAGAAGCGCTTGTTTTTTATAACCAAGTCACAAGCCTGACTCGACCCAGAACTAATTCAAGGGAAACATGGTGAGGGATGGAATTTCTCATGAGAGATGTCCTCACCAAAGTACAGCTTCACACATTGGCCATTCACTTTAAAATTCGGCCCATTTGGTTGAGAAAGTTCAATGCCGTAAGGGAAGACTTTTGAGACGGTGAATGGACCAGACCAACGACTCTTCAGCTTGCCCGAGAAGATCTTCAACCGAGAGTTAAAGAGTAAAACTTGATCACCAACATGAAACTCTCGGTTCTTAATCCTAGAATCATGAATGAGCTTGGTCTTCTCCTTCTAGATCAATGAATTTTCATAAGCTTCATTCCTCAGTTCATTTAGCTCGTTGAGTTGAATCTTCTGAAGATCACTGACTTTGTAGATATCAAAATTGGCCCACTTCAAGGGCCAGTACGCCTTATGTTCCAACTCAATAGGGAGGTGGCATGCCTTCCCGTACACAAGACGATATGGAGTGCAACCTATTGGTGTCTTGTATGCGGTACGGAAAGCCCACAAAGCATCATCTAACTTATCGTCCCACGAGGCACGATGCTCTCCCACAGTTCGCTATAAAATTCGCTTCAATCCATGGTTACAAATATCGGCTAGACCATTTGTTTGGGGATGATAAGCGGTGTAAAGATGGTGATTGACACCGTACTTAGCCATGACTCTAGCAAATTTATCATTGCAAAAATGAGTCCCGCGGTCACTGATGATAGCACGAGGATACACCGAATCGAGCAAAAAGCTGCTTCAGAAAGTTCACAACCACCCTCACATCGTTCGTAGGGACAGCCTTAGCTTCAACCCATTTAGATACGTAGTCAACGGCTACGAGGATGTACTTGTTCCCTCTGGATGATGGAAACGGCTCCATAAAGTCGATACCCTATACGTCAAAGATTTCACATTCTTGTATGAAATTTTGAGGCATCTCATCTTTATGTGTGATCTTTCCTTGTCTTTGGCAAGCATCACAATGCTTAACCATTTCGTGTGCATCACGATAAATGGTAGCCTAATAAAATCTAGAGTCGAAAACTTTCTTCGCGGTGTAATTGAGACCAAAGTGACCACCGGTGGGTCCTTTATGGCAAGCCTCTAGGATTAATAAAGCTACCGGCCCATCAACACACCGACGAATGACAAGATCCGCACATTGTTTGAAAAGGTAAGGGTCGTCCCAAAAATAATGTTCAATGTCTTTAAAGAACTTTTTCTTTTGTTGGGACGTTAACCCTACCTTGAGAATTCCACCCGCTAAGTAGTTTGCAATATCCGCAAACCACGGGGTGTCATCAAGATTGGAATTGATAGACATTAAGGCTTCAAGGGGAATAGAGTCATTGATCTCTTGATTCGGATGATCCCCTTGATAAGGATCCTCAAGTCTACTTAGATGATCCGCAGCTAGGTTTTCGGCTACCTTCTTGTCACGAATTTCAATTTTAAATTCTTGAAGGAGCAAAACCCAACGAAGAAGTCTTGGCTTAGAATCTTGCATTGTTAACAAGTACTTCAACGCGGAATGGTCGGTATAGACAATGGTGGTGGAAAGAACAAGATAGGGCGGAACTTTTCAAAAGCATACACTACAGCTAAAAGCTCTTTTTCGGTAGTGGTATAATGCAATTGAGCCCCCATCATTGTCTTACTAGCATAATAGATTGGTTGGAAGTGTTTGTTCACTCTTTGTCCTAAAACCGCTCCAATATCAAAGTCGCTAGCATCACACATCAATTCAAAAGGTAACTCCCAATTAGGGGTAACCAAGACAGGTTCCTTAGTTAGTTTATTCTTAAGAAGATTGAACGATTCAATACACTCTTTAGAAAAGATAAAAGGAGTATCTTTTTCTAAGAGGTGGGTCATTGGGCGAGCGATCTTAGAAAAATCCTGAATGAAACGACGATGGAAGCCCGCATGACCAAGGAAACTTCTCACACCCTTCACGGTTGAAGGTGGAGGTAATTTGGCTATGACATCAACTTTAGGACGGTCCACTTCAAGACCGGCTTTTGAGATTTTATGTCCAAGCACAATGCTTTTTTACCATGAAATGGCATTTTTCCCAGTTTAGAACAAGGCGAGTGTCTTTACACCGCTTAAGCATGCGTTCTAAATTGGCAAGGCAAGAGGAGAAGGAGTCCCCAAAGACCGAGAAATCATCCATGAAGACTTCCATGGTTTTCTCAACCATGTCATGGAAGATAGCCAACATGCACCTTTGGAAAGTCCCGGGAGCATTGCATAAGCCAAAAGGCATTCTTTTATAAGAAAATGTGCCATAGGGACAAGTGAATTTTGTTTTCTCTTGATCTTGGGGATCAATGGGTATTTGAAAATAACCCGAGAAACCATCTAAAAAGCAGTAATATTCATTACCCGCTAGATGTTCAAGCATTTGGTCCATAAGAGGAAGGGGAAAATGATCCTTTCTCGTAGCATCATTGAGTGTGCGATAGTCTATACAAACTCTCCACCCTGTAACAAGACGAGTAGGAATCAACTCGTTGTTTTCATTGGGCACAACGGTGATTTCGCCTTTCTTAGGCACACAATGGACCAGACTAACCCATGGTGAATCCGAGATAGGGTAGATCATTCCCGCATCAAGAAGTTTGATAACCTCTTTTTTGATAACGTCATGGATCTTGGGATTCACCCTTCTTAGGTTTTGATTAGTAGGTTTAAAGTCGTCCTCCATGAGAATTTTATGTGTGCAAAAGTGAGAATCAATTCCACGAATATCGGAGATTTTCCAAGCAATTGCTTTCTTATGATTCTTCAGCACGTCGATAAGTAGAGATTTTTCTTCTTCTTTCAAGTCCTTTACGATGATGACGGGTAACTTCTTATTGTCTTCAAGGAATACGTATTCGAGATGAGACGGTAGATCCTTAAGCTCTAGATCCGGAGGATTTTCGATGGAAGTCGTAGTCAAATTCGGATCATCGATAGAGATTTCCTTAGGAGATGGTGGAGAAATATGGTCCTCATTGAGAATTTTCTCAATGGTACGAATGTCTTCATCTCAATTGGAGGGAGAATCGTCATATTATAAGTCCACATTCCCCAAAGTTGTTTCAAATTCTTTCAAAAGGTAATCACTTTCTCCAAATGGAGTTAATGATGGAGCAATAGAGGCAACGGTCTCAACAATGGGTAAAAAAGAAGAACCACTTTTGCAAGCGTCTTTGAAATGCTCTTCACAAGCCTCATCAAGAACATCAATGAAATTAACGCTCTCGTTTTCATAAGGTTGCTTAGAAAGCTTACCCATGTTGAAGACGATTTTGTCGTCACCAACTCTCATGATTAATTCGCCCGTGGCTACATCAATGAGGGTGCGACCGGTCCTCAAGAATGGACGTCCAACGATTAATGGAACACGGGGATCTGTTGGAAACTCACTTTATGTGACGACATTTAAGAATTCCCGTTAGTTATCATAGTCACGCACTATTAGACTAGACTAGGCTCTTTGTAAAGTGCGTGACTATATATACCCCTCCTTAGCTTCCAAGGAGGGGTGTTGATTGTTATTTTATTCATTGAGGAATACACACATTTTACTCTCAACCTCTCTTTCTCTCTCTCTCTAAGCCAACAATGGCTTCCACCACCACTTACCACCACATTAGACCACCGGATCCGATTTAGCTTTTCAACATTTGGTATCAGAGCCACGGTTCCATCCTTGGATCGTGATTATATTTTCGATTTTGGTGGTCTAATCTATTTCTTGTGTCTCGTTACACTTATTTCTGTCCATTTAGTCAAAAAATTTTGTCACGTCATGCCATTGTTTTGTCTAAACAGTTGGTTATCATATCATTATTTTTTTTGTCCAATCGTCCAAGTCACACGTTTTGGATATTTTCATCCTTATGAGTCACGGTTTCAATATCTTTTTCACTGTCACATGTTTCTCGGTCCAAATCTATATCACTGGTCAAAATATCATATCATGGTCAATTTGGGTCCCTATCTAATATTTTCACTGGTCAAAGTTGGAAATGCGTACTTATCTGTTTTTTAACAGCATGTGTATGGATTTTTTTTCTGGTAATTTTTATGAACATGATGGTGAAAAACTAAGATTTGCCAGAAAATCAGTCCCGGATTTTCAGGAAAAAAGGACCCCTTTTGGATTTATCTTCACGGTACAATCGCATGGATTGCGATGGAATGGTATTTGACACATTCCGATGGGTTGGCCATACCCATTGCGATGGGACTCATTCCGATGAGTCACATTGCGATGGGTGGCTGACCTGTCGCAATGGCCTTGACACGACGTCATGCTGACCGATTACTCGCAACATTGCGATGGATGTTTAGTATTGCGATGGGTCACGGTTTGTGATTGCGATGAAACTGTTTAAAGATTGCGATACAAAGACTTGACCACTTAACTTGTTTAACACATGACCCGAGACCAAAAACGTAACTAGACCAAACCGACCCATCTCAACCGAGTCAACTCGGTCATTACCGAGTTGACTCAGGCCACTCACTGAGTTTGACTCTAATGCCATCCTTATACCGCCTCAACTCCAAAACTAAACCTATCCCATCGACACTTAATCCCATCATCTAGACTCGCTTTAAAAACAGAAAAACTGATCTCAGATTTTAAAAGTTTCGTGTTGTTGCATGTACTGATCTATTAAAGATCTTATCACGAAAATAAGTCATCATCACAGATCCTTGTTTGGTTTTTAACCAATGTTAATATACGAAATTAAAATAAGATTTATAACAAGCTTGTTATAATCTTTATTTTTTTTCGATTAAATCAACTAAACCGGACCTACCTGAGATCGTAATAGATCTTGAAGCTTCATTTGGTTGACTGATTCGTGGGTTTTATTATCTACGGGTGTGATGAGGGAGTAGCAGTTTTGATTGTGGAGATGATCTTGTGATGGGGACGAAGGAAACGAGGGGTGGCGGATGTATCTAGTTTTGGGAGAAGATGCAGTTAGGTGAGAGAGATAAGGGGGCGGATCTTCCTAAGTTATGTGATTAGGTTCGAAAGGTGTGAGTTTATTTAGGGTTGGGATGTTATATCCACAGTTAATGGACCGGGTTTCAACAATGGGGGCTAATCTCCCTTTATTTGGTTATATTCTCATATTGGGCTAAATCATGTGAATTGGGTGGTTTGGACCGGTTGACAAAATGTGATGGATTCACATTTTCTTAAATTCAATGTTTTAAACCGTGTGTTTTAATAACACATACACACAAAATTTTTTAAAATTTTTTTTTTAAATAAATTTGTTGTGTATTACGTTTTAATTCATTGTGACATCGGGTCGGGACAAAAAGTGTCGAGACATTGTTAAGGAGTATAGATGCTCAAACAAACAAATTCCTTTTTTGAATTTCTAGTTTTTTTGTCGCATTTGGGGTTCTTTAATTTTTTCTTGACACCGATTGGGTGACGAGAAATGTGACGCGACAAATTGAAGTGACAAATATGACACGAATTTATTTTGACGAGACAAAGAAAGAATGGGCGATTTTTTAGTGGCTTCAGATTTTGTTTGATCGGGTATTAATTACGTGACGTTGAAGACGGATTTTACGAAGGCGTGTATTTATTTTATCTTTGACTAGATAACTTGCTCGTGCTTAATCCTAGAATGAAGACTTGGTTATCTGGTTTCCGGGTTCGGGGTGGATGGTTGATGACTCGGATAACTATCACTTAAAGGGGTTACATTGTTGTACTCAGTGTCACGCGCTTAGTCGACGTGGATAATTTCAAGAGGTGTTGTGCTTATAGACTTCTTCAGTGATGCATTGAGTACTTAGAGATTTCTCCACCGTTCTTCATTCAACAATAGTGCAAGCTTAAGTCACAAGATCGAAGGACTTTTATTCAGCTTCACGTTTGATGTATCTGGTTCATTCTTTCAGTGGTCACTTCAAATTGCTTTTACGTGGTATGGTAAAGGTGGACATGGAGAGTTTATGAGAAGAGATTTTCGATCAACAGCTGATTCTTACAAAATATATAATTCAGCTTATTTATTATTCTCACGAGATTTCAGGTTCATGTGCGTACAATTTATTGATGGTTCCGAGTTTCGAAACCATCAAGGGGGAAGAAGCAGACACATTGAACGCACAACGAGTACACGTGATGAACTTCATACCTTCTTTTGATTTGAAGATATTCCGGGATGACATTTATCATAGCCGCAGAGAAAATCAGTGTTTTAACTCGTGTCGTTATCAATCAATCTCTAAACGGTACACTACTGATTCGAGGTTTAATTGTTTGATTGTTGCAATTAAACATCATCATTATCCTATATGCATTCCCGGGACTTAATTGACTCTGGTGCATCTCCGGAAGAAGACGTGTGCATTTCCGGGACTTGATTGACTCTGGTGTTACGATGTCAACTTCATGAATGGGATAAAGTGTCCACTTCAGTATTTGAGCTTCATAATTGGGATTGATTTACCTTCTTCAACTATGTGGGGGAAGAAGTGTCTTGATTCTTTCTGGTATGCATAACTTGAACTCTCAGGGGGAAGAAAAATTCAGAAGAATTATTCAAGCGTGAGATGAAAAGTTGTTGATCTACTTGGGGGAAGCTATTTAAAATGCTTCTACATCAAGTTTACGTGGCATGAATTAGGGGGAAGCTAATTCAGAAGCTTCTCCTTAACCAGAAGTGTATGGGTTACTTAGCTCGTGCCGTTACAGTATTTCTACTACAAGTCACTTTAAAGATGAGTCGTTTTGAAGACGAAGGCCTCAGAAGACTTCATCAGCATTGGATGCTTCATGAAAGCTCTTGTTCTTAATTATTTTGTACTTGATAGGTAGAATATTGTAAGGAATTCTACACGTCGTCCCATGGGGGAAGATTGTTGGAAACTCACTTTATGTGACGACATTTAAGAATTCCCGTTAGTTATCATAGTCACGCACTATTAGACTAGACTAGGCTCTTTGTAAAGTGCGTGACTATATATACCCCTCCTTAGCTTCCAAGGAGGGGTGTTGATTGTTATTTTATTCATTGAGGAATACACACATTTTACTCTCAACCTCTCTTTCTCTCTCTCTCTAAGCCAACAATGGCTTCCACCACCACTTACCACCACATTAGACCACCGGATCCGATTTAGCTTTTCAAGATTATCCACCTCGTGGTCGACAACAACGAAATCGGCGGGGAAAGTGAATTTGTGAACTCCAACAAAAACATCCTCGGCTATCCCCACCGGATAAGCAACCGATCGGTTAGATAATTCCAATGTCATATGAGTGGGGACTAGCTCGGGTAAAGATAATTGCTTCCACACGGACAATGGCATAAGATTGATACTCGCACCGAGATCCGCCAAAGCCATACAATTCTCTACACCCAGAAAATTAAAAGGAATAAGGAATCGACCGGGATCTCCTAACTTAACTAGAAGGTTTCTCAAAAGAACGGCAGAACAATTCTCATTTAAATGGGTATTGACGATGTCGAGCAATTTTTCCTTATCACTTAAAAGATCCTTAAACATCTCAGCATATTTAGGCATGTGGGCAAGAGCCTCAACAAAGGAGATGTTGAAATTCAGTTGTTTAAACATTTTAAGAAAGTTAGAAACCTGAATATCATCCTTGTTCTTCAACTTCTCTTTCCTCAACCTTGAGGGATAAGTTATATTGGGTTGAGATTAGGGCTTTGGAATGGAATTCTCACTCACATCCTTGGGTGGTGGAGGGGTGGATGTGGAAGGTGGAGGAACCGGTTTTGGAACCACAGGTGTGGTATAAACTTGAGGTATCGGTGGGACATACGATGTAGACGAAGGCATAACGGGTGGTATATCACAAGTAGAAGGAATCTCGGGTCCTTGGTTAGTTGGGGAAGAAGAAGGTTCAACGATGGTCTTACCGCTCCTAGTAGTGATGGCATTAACTTTGGCCCTAGGATTCGTCACGGTGTTAGAAAGGAGAGTACCTTGGGGTGGGCCTTCGGGATTAATGGCTTGATACATTTGCATAAATTTCTTATCACTCGATTCTTGCATAGCATACATGATTTTCTCATGTTCACTCAACTTATCAGTCAACTTTTGAAGAACCAATTCCATTGAAGGTGTATTCGTGTTTTGCCCTTGATTTTGAAAACCTTGTTTTGGATATTGTTGTTGATAAGCGTTGTTATTATTAAAACCTTGGTTAAAGTTGTTATTTTGAAACCCTTGGTTTTGCCCATTAAAATCCCCTTGATTTTGACTATGAAAATTCCCTTGATTTGAGTTATAATTCCTTTGATTATTAGAAGAACCCCTTTGGTTGTTACTTCTTTGGCCTTGGTTCCTTGGTGGGTATTGTGTGTTGTTCAATTGAGGTGGTGGTGGTCTATTATGGGATTGAAAACCGGGTGGTAAAAGGAAGTTGTTCGAATGATAACTGAGCAAATTGCGGTCACCTTAAGGACGTGCTTGATAGCCTCCCATAGAAAAGTTACCGTTAGCGGCATACAAATTTTCCGGATTGTCATGAGTAGAAGTACAATCGGTGTATGAATGAGAATCCCCGCAAATCTCACAAGACGTTGCGACAGCTTTAGCTTGTTGAAATTGGTTAGTAGCTAAAAGTTGCATATTTTTGCTCATTTCGACTATTTGCGCGGGTCATCTCGGTCATATCAGGGTTTGAAGAAGTATAAGTAACATTGACTCTCGGGTTTGATCTTGAGGATGCGGATAAATCCCAATTTTTGTGGTGAGTGGTCATGTTCTCTATAAGCTTTCTACACTCCTCAGGTCTTCTCTTCATGAATGTACCACCGACGGCAGCATTAATCGTATCACGATCACGAAAAGTTAAACCATTGTAGAAGGTATCAATCAAAGTAACGGGGAGCATGTTATGGTTCGGACAACGGTCGATCAAGACATTATAACGTTCCCAAGCATCGAAAAGCGACTCCTCAGGTTCTTGAGTGAATCCACTGATTTGGTTGTGAAGACTAGTGACCATGGATGGTGGAAAGTTGCGCGACAAAAATTTTTGAGTCATGTCATTCCATGTATGAATTGAGTTTTTGGGAAGACGATCAAACCACTTTTCGGCATGGTGGGATAAAGTGTATGGAAAGAGGTGAATGCGAAGAAAATCCATGGAAGCACCGGGCAGTTTCATGCTTTGAGTGACGGTGATGACTTTGTCGAGGTGTTTGTTGGCATCATCATCCGGTAATCCGTGAAAGGAACAAGCGTTTTGAACTTGCTGGATCATGTGATGCTTCAACGAAAGCTCAGGAGCTGTGATTTGCATCGGTAAAATAGGTCCTCCGCGTCCGTTCATGGTTGGTTGACAAAGCTCCTCCATTGTTCGTAAGTCGGGTGGGGGAACATTGTTGTTGTTGTTAATGTTATTCAAATTGGGGTGAGGTGGTTTGTTATTATTGTTATGCACACCAGCCATATCTAAATCTTCACGAGTCTCGGGCTCAGAATAAGATGAAGATCTAGTACGCATACACCTGAAAAAGAAAAAGATACCAAAGAAACAGAGAATATATATGTAATTTGTAAAAAATAATTTTTTTGGTGCAAAACTTTGGAAAAGAAATGCTTTTTATGATTTTTTAATGTTTTTGTATTTTTTTTTAATTTTAATTTTTATGAATTCTTGATGAGATGGCATTTATACATGATCTCATCGTTCTTTTCGGGCTTTAAATGCATAAAAATGTCATAAATTACCATATATATGCTTGTATTTATTTACTTGTTTGTTTTAGGTATGGATATCGTGAAAAAGACAAAAGATCACAAGAAACAAGGAAAACGGACACGAGAAACGAAGCCGTACAAAGAATCGGGCCCTAGTTCATGATTTATCCAAGATTAACCCTTGAAGACTTGAAGATGTACAAGAATGATCCTCAAATTGTGAAGAAATGACACTTAAAACCCTTGTATATTCATAATTACAAGTTTGGTCCCTTAAGTTTGTCAAAATTACAAAATGGTCCTTCAACTTTGAAGAAATGCCAAGTTTAGTCCTTTAACTATTCTAAATTGTCAAATATGGTTCCTCATGAAGTCAAAGATACTATGAAGACCTTTGAAGATCAAGAATGTCCAAAATCAGTCCCTCAAATATTCAAACATGGCAAAAATTACCCTTGAAACACTTTTGCCAAAGTTTTGGGGAAAAAGTGTGAAAATCAGAACTTGAATAACAAAGGAAATGAGTTTTGGTGGCTGAAAAACGTGTTTTACTAGTTTTGCCAAAGAACAAGGACCAAAGATGGGCAATGAAACATTCAAACAAGGAAAATGAGCCAAACACTTTCCACTTCCACAAAAAACAGATCAAAATTGTTACTATTCACCTTTCACCACCAGTTACCATTCCACTTAAACCAAAGGGTAAATCCCAATTACCCATACCCACGTGTGATTCACACATGCAGAAACCCATCCCACACACAAAACCCTCACCTCCACTCACCAAAGGGCCCTACCCATTCACACGTCAACCAATCAACATCCAACTTAGCCTACAAGGAATGCCATGTGTCAAAATCAACAGCCCACACTCCTTGCTTGGTTACAAAGCTAAAATGAACATCCCTGATGCATTTGGAAAGCTCACCAACATCAAACGGCATCAAGCACTCAAGGGCATTCCTGGAAAGTCATAGCTAGGGTTTTTAGCATTCTAGAATCATCTGTTTTGCCTATAAAAAGGAGACCTCAACTTGTGAGAGTCCCTTTGTTCCAGTTTTACCTTTTAAACATTGTAATTCCTTTTTGAAATTTATAAAAGTTGTTATTTTGAGAAAATTGTAATTCCTTTTTATGTTTTTGAAAGTTGGTGTTGTTTAAGGGTAATTCTGAGTTCCATTTGATGTTATAAGTGTGCTTGAATCATTTGGTTCAAAGACTTTTATGTTTGGTAAGGTTTTCAAGTTTGAAAAAAGCTTGAAAAGAGGTTTCTGATTTTGCTATTTTTATTGTACTAATCCTTAACCAAAAGCTATAAGCTCTTACAAGCTTGTTGACACCATGCTTGTGAAGGGATTAGGGCCTTTGGTTGGGCTGTTTTTTCATTGTGTTGAAGAAATCAAGCCCTTGGGTTTCTGCTTTGAAACATCAACCAAGGCAGTCATCCATATTTCTTGTTGAAGTACCTTGGTCTTGTTCTAGTTGTTGAACAAGGTCCAAGGAGCATTGCTAGTCCCCTTAGGATGTTGTGGAGGACAGGTAAAAGCTCTTGTTTAAGTTTCCCTTAAAAATCACATGATCTTGTCTGTTTTATGATTTGGTATGTGATTTGGTGATTTTGTGTTTGTGCTTTGTGTTTTATGGTTGCAATATGTTAGTTGTCACCTAGGGTAGCTATTTGATCTATAAAATTAGTAGGTTGTTTTAAGGATTAAGAATTTTGTTTGAAAAGTGCTTTATAAAGGATTGTTTGGGATTACTGGTTCATAAGGCCTTGTGGCCTTGTGCCCTTGGTTCTTAGGGTTTGGGAAGTCTAAACAAGTCATAATATACAAGTTTTAGTCATTGGTTAAGTTTCTGAAAGTTTGGGAAAAGGATTTCAAGTTTTGATAAAATCTGATAAAAAGTGTTTTGGAATTGGTCAAACACATCAGATCCAATAACTTCTTTGTTAGTTGGATCTAAGGTCTGAAATCAGGTTTGGGAATAGTTTGGGTGATAAGCTATCTATTGGTTATCTGTTTGTTGAATTTTGTAGCTTATTGAGTGTGCTATAGCTTATCAAAGTTGGCTGAAGTGGTCATTTGCATCAGCAAAGTGACCACCTCACTTGGTGCTTGCATTTGTATTTCTAGTGTAAGGCTTGTTGTTTTGTCCAAAATTGTGCTTGTCAGCATTTGATTTACTCTTGTCAGCGTTTGACTATTGGTCAAACTTGGTCAAATAGCTTATTGAATCTGTTTTGCTTATTGGTACATGCAACAACTTGGTTTTTGTAATAGAACTCATTTTTCTCAGCTTAATAACAAGTCTGGAAGGATACAAGTCTTTTGGTTAAGCTTTTGCTAGAAAACTAGCTTATTTGGTTTTGTCAGCCAGCTTATTGGTTCTTACAGCTTATTCTACTTGGCCTTTTGTATTTTCTTGATTGATTATTCTTAGTTAAGCTATTTGTGAGCTTTTGCAACAAACTAGAGCTTCTGAAACAGCCTAGAACTCTATCCCGACTATTTTGTCGTTTTATGGAACTGTTCTTGGCTTATTTCTGGCTTATTGAGTGTGCTTTTTCAAAATTTCTTTTTACAGATCTCTTTAGTATCCCAAAAGAAGGTTGTGTGTTTAAGCAGAGCTTATGGCATTGGCTTATTGCTTAATGGGCTTATTGGCCCAATAAGAATAAGCTGTGTGTTCATTAAGCTGTGATAAGCTCATTTTCAGCTTTTGGGCCTTCATAGTTTTGTGTTTAGAATTGAATTTTGAGTCAGATAGGGCTTTTCCATGTCATTTGGGCTTATTTTGACTTTTTGGGCTAAAAAGCCCATTAAGGTTGATTGATTTTGCTTTTGGCCCATTTGAGGGGCCAATAGGGGTATTCTGGTAATTTCACTTTCATTTTCTGTTTATTTAGGTTAAAACAAACTAGTTTGTAAGTTTTTAGAATTTTTTATAATTTTTGGATTTTTAATATTATTTTAATATTATTTTATTATTATTTTTCAAATTTCACATTTTTGCATTTTTTATATTTTTCTTAGCTTAAATACATTAAAATAGGAATTTTGCAACTCTTAGATTAATTTTATCATCTTTAGATTAATTTTATAATTATTTTAAGTTTTAATAGTTTTTAAATCATTTTAAATAGGTTTTCTTAGTTTAAAAATTTATAAAAATAGTTTTTAATCTTTTTAGGTCATTTTAGAGGTTTACCAATTGAAAAGTATTTATTTGGGCTTTTTGATAATTAATTTGCTTTTTAGGGCTTTAATTAGCATTTAAAAATTCATATTTAATTAATTAAAGGTTTGAAAAAGTTTTGATCATTGGTAAACTCTTAGTTTATTTATTTTGATTTTTGGTGAATTTTTGGTAATTTTTAGAATTAATTTTTATTTTTGTACTTTTTACGGTTTTACGTTTAGTCATCGTAGTAATTAATTTCACGTCTTCGTCATTCTCTTTTCTCATCCCCTTCTATCCAGTATTAATCTCAAATCTTGCTACATTTTAGTCACACACATATACCTCCTTGGGAAACGAACTTGGAACTTCATTAGGGTCATTTGTACACGGTTTTCCTAAACCGTCGTATTTAATACTTTCCCTACTTTACGCTCATTGTTTTCCTAAACAAGAGTGGTAATACACTACAATAATTTTGGCTCCACTGCCGGGGAGGTGTGTCGTGATTAATTTGTCTTGTTGTTTTTAATATTAACCATAAATAGTATTTGTATTAGTAGAAATCTACTAATACGTATTATCGGTTTTTTGGTTTTTCTTGTGAAATTATTATTACTATATTGTATTAAGTATCACAATCAATTCACAATATCTCCAAAAGTGTGAAAACATAACCTTAATTGGGATTTGATCTCCTAATTAATGTATTCGAATCTCAAACAAAAAGAAAAAGGCAAAAATAGATAAATACTTTCGTGAAGCTCGATTTTGAAAAATACAAACTATAAGGTGGGTATAAGGCGGGTATTATAAAATATACCATAAGGAAAAAGTCTCTTAAGTGCTTCGTGCCGCCTCGTTTCCCCGCTTGCTTGTGAGTATTTTGAGATTGAAGGCTAATCGAGGGTTTTGCCGCCCAAAGTATTTTTACGTATAATATATTTGCTTGGTTTTCTTTGTGATTAAACCCTCTTGAACAATTTGGTTTTCACCAAAGTTCTAAATTCATTCGAAGACGTTCACTCCACGTGATCGTTTTCATTCTTTTGAGGCTTCTTTAATCAAGAGTTTGATTCGAGGAGAGATTTGGTAGATTGTTGTCTACGAAGATACACCAAAATCCAAAAAAATTAAAAACAATCAAGAACACAAAAAAATTGAAAATTCACAAAACACCCAAAAAGAATCTTCTTTGCTCACCTCCCATTCTTCGTGAAGTTTATGATCACTCGTAATCAAGCAAAATGAGCTCGTAAACGTCTTCAAAAGCAAGAAAATCAAGAGACGTCGATTGAAGAACAAACTCCAATTGTTGAACATATTGTAGAACAAGAAGTCGTCATGGCTAATCGTACTATGATGGAGTTGCTACAAACACCCACCGAGGGTTTTGGAGAGGCCATTGTGATTCCCGCTATCCTTGGTGAGAATTTCGAGATTAAGACGGGTTTAATGTCGATGTTGCAAGCAAATAAGTTTAGAGGTCATGAGAAAGACAACCCGCATTACCACATAAGGAATTGTAATCGTCTCACCGCAACTAGCAAGTTTAAGGATGTTACACATGACGCCATTAAGATGATGTTGTTTCCATACTCATTAGATGGACCCGCTAAAATTTGGCTTGAGAAAGAACCGCCAAATTCAATTTTGACATGGGGTGATCTCGTTTCTAAGTTTGTGAACAAATTTTTTCCACCATCTAAAACAACACATTTGGAAAATGAGATTTCAAGATTTGTGCAACGAAATAATGAAAGTTTTTAAATGGCATGGGAACGATTTAAAGAAATGTTACATGAATGTCCACACCATGTTTTTTCGGAATTACATCAAGTTGATACTTTTTATAATGGGCTTAATGATCATGAACGAGATTACTTGAATACCGCCGCGGGTGGTAATTTTTTGTGCAAACCGACCAATGAAGCTTTAAAGATTATCGAGAATAGATCTAAGGTTTATAGCCCTCGTAATACACCGAGTGTTGCCAATATGGGTTCGTCATCGTCGTCATCGTCTCGTAGCATTAATGCCTTACATGATGAAGCTAATGAGGAAAATCGGTTTTTCGATAGGTTTTCAAATCTTATGACTCATTGGAAAGCACAAGAGGCTTTGAATTCCGCTTCGGTTAAAGCGGTTGAAAAGAGTTGTTTGTCCTGTGGTGGAGCTCATGATCTTTCCGAGTGCATTACCGCCGGTGGTAACACTTCGAGTGCTTACGTAGCAACGGGAACTTACAACCAAAACGGCCAAGGTTCCCGCCCAAATCAAAATGCTAATAACTATCGAAACAACAATCAAGGTGGTAATTACCAAGGCAATTCACATAACTACAACAAAGGGAATTATCAAAGTGTGAATGGACAAGTTACTAATCAAAACCAAAACCGTGATTTTTCAAAATACTACACAAGGTTTTAAATATGCTCACACTAAAAATATTCAAGGAGAATTTTTGGATTATGCTAAGGCAAATGATGCTAAGTTTGATAACATGCAACGTGAGATGATTAGCTTAAGATCCGAGTTAAAAAACGAGCTTAAAAACGAACTTACTAATGAACTTAAAACTCATGCTAATAAAATGGAGGGAAATGTTCAACGTCTTTAACAAAATCAACAAAAGATGGAACAAGGACAACATGAGATTAAGCAAGAATTGTTAAAAGCGGATTTAAGGCAATCAAAATTTGAAGACCGAATGGCAAAAAGGTTTAAAGCAATCATGTGTAAACCCTCTTCCTCGGGTGGTCTTCCTAGTGATACCATTGCAAACCCGAAGGGAGAAATGAAGGTTATTACTACACGAAGTGGTAAAACTTTCAAGGAACCAATCTCTCGTCCAAGTACTTCTACGGAAATGGAAATTGAGAAAGAGCCCGAGGTGATGGTCGAAAAGGAGCATATTACAATCCCACAAAGTACCGCTCATGCCACACCTACGGTTGAACCAATACCAATCATGGAACCCAAGATTCCAAGGCTGTTTCCTAATGTCCAACCCACACCAACCTTACCTTACCCTTCGAGACGAAACAAAGAGAAATTGCAAGAACGTAACAAACAACGAATCGAGATTTTTATAAAAATGTTTCAACAAGTGCATTTTGATGTGAGTTTAGCCGACGCGTTGTTATATATGCCTCGTTTCGCTTCCACTTTTAAAAGTATGATGAGCGATAAGGAAAAGCTTTCAAAGCTTGCTAATTGTTCTTCGGTTTATCTTAACCGCATACCGGAAAAAGTTGATGATCCCGGAAAGTTTCTCATTCCTTGTGACATACAAGATATGAAAGAATGCCTCGCCTTGGCCGATCTTGGTGCGAGCATTAATTTGATTCCATTTTCCATATGGAAATCACTATCGCTTCCGGCTCTTACTCCTTCGAACATGTCTATCGAGATGGCCGATCATTCTACGATTTTAGCATGTGGAGTAGCCGAAGATGTTTTCGTGAAAGTGGGGAAGTTCTACTATCCCGTTGATTTTATAGTAGTTGACATCCCCGCGGATCCTCAAGTTCCTCTAATTTTAGGTCTTCCATTTTTAGACACCTCGAGATCGCTAATCGACGTTCATGCAAGAACTATCACTTTGAGATTCAACGAAGAGGAACTTGTTATAAACGCTACTCAAAACTCAAAACCTTCTCATGTTTATGCAATCGCTACCATCAATCACATCGACTTAGTTGATGTGGTTTGCGATGAGTTTTCACAAGAAGTGTTAGGTTTTTCCGATAGCTCGTCAAGTGGCAATCCCACTATTTTGGATCCGATTCTTGCTAATTCTACACCAAATCTCACTCCATTCCAAGGAGGCGATTTTACTTCAAATGAAATCAACAATGAAGATGAGGTGTTTATTAGAGATGATACTTCTATTCCACCATTTCTTCCGCCGATGGAAGTTATGAGTGTTGAACCAAAATCTTCAATCGAGGAACCACCCATCCTTGAATTGAAAGACCTTCCATCTCACCTTGAATATGCATTCTTGGAAGGTGATGACAAGTTGTCGGTTATTATTGCAAGAGGTCTTGCTAATGATGAAAAAACCGAGCTCTTGAAAGTTCTTAAAGCTCATAAAGGGGCAATTGCGTGGAAAATTTCCGACATTAAGGGTATTGACCCAAAATTTTGTACTCACAAGATTTTAATGGAGGAGGACTACAAACCCGCAATTCAAAGTCAAAGAAGGGTAAACCCCAAAATTCACGATGTCATAAAAAAGGAAGTTTTGAAACTCCTTGAAGCGGGAATGATTTATCCTATCTCTGATAGCCCATGGGTGAGCCCAATCAATTGTGTCCCTAAAAAGGGAGGAATGACCGTTGTACCTAATGAAAACAACGAGTTAATTCCCACTCGTGTTGTGACCGGTTGGAGGGTGTGTATTTACTACCGAAAGTTAAATGACGCCACTCGTAAAGACCACTTTCCTTTGCCCTTCATGGATCAAATGTTGGAGCGACTTACGGGAAATGAATTCTATTGCTTTTTAGATGGTTTTCTGGTTACTTTCAAATCCCTATCGACCCTCGTGATCAAGAAAAGACTACGTTTACGTGTTCTTATGGAACATTTGCTTATCGTAGGATGCCTTTCGGACTTTGTAATGCACCGGGTACGTTTCAACGGTGTATGATGGCTATTTTTCACGATATGATCGAGAAGTCGATGGAAGTGTTTATGGATGACGTTTCGGTGTTTGGCAATTTGTTCACGTCGTGTTTATCTAATCTCGAGCAAATGTTAAAACGTTGTGAAGAAACAAATCTTGTGCTTAATTGGGAAAATGTCATTTCATGTGTAAACAAGGAATCGTCTTAGGACATAAGGTCTCGAAACCGGGGATTAAGGTCGATAAAGCTAAGGTAGACGTCATCACCAAGTTACCTCATCCCAAAACCGTTAAGGGGGAGTTAGGAGTTTCCTAGGCCACGCGGGCTTTTATCGTCGTTTCATCAAAGACTTTTCGAAAATCTCTCGACCTATGACACACCTTCTCGAGAAGGATGCTCCTTTTAATTTCAATGAGGATTGTGTTAGAGCTTTCAAAACTCTTAAAAGGAAACTTACCGAAGCTCCCATTCTTGTTGCTCCTAATTGGGAATTACCCTCTGAAATCATGTGCGATGCAAGTGATTATGCTATAGGGGCCGTCTTAGGGCAACGTTATGAAAAGCATTTCCGTCCTATCCATTATGCTAGTAAGACGATGACCGAGGCTCAATTAGAGTACACCACAACGGAAAAGGAATTCCTTGTCGTGGTCTATGCTTTTGAGAAATTCCGACCTTATCTCATCTTAACTAAAAGCATCGTGTATACCGACCATTCAGCTATCAAGTATCTCTTAGCTAAGCAAGATGCTAAGCCGAGATTGCATCGTTGGATGCTCCTCCTCCAAGAATTTTATGTCACTGTGCTTGACAAAAAAGGAGCCGAGAATCTAGCGGCCGATCATCTCTCTCGTCTAGAAGATCCTCACAAAGATGTTTTCGAGAACAAGGAAATCACCGAAACATTTCCTCTCGAGACTCTCGGTGTAGTGAATTCTAAAGACACCACCCCATGGTTTGCCGACATTTCAAATTACCATGCGGGAAATTTCATAATCAAGGGTATGACGACACAACAAAAGCGAAAATTCTTTCGTGACGTCAAGTTCTATTTTGGGACGACCCTTATCTCTTTCGGGTTTGTGCGGATCAACTCGTTCGACGTTGTGTTTTTGGTGCCGAAGCTTCTAATATCCTTAGAGCTTGTCACGAGGGACCCACGGGTGGTCACCATGGTGCTAATCTCACGGCTAAGAAAGTTTTCGATGCCGGCTTCTTTTGGACTTCTATCTATCGTGATGCACACGCACTTGTGAAATCGTGTGATTCGTGCCAACGTCAAGGAAAATCGTCTCAACGTGATGAAATGCCGCAAAACATAATTCAAGTGTGTGATATTTTCGACATTTGGGGCATAGACTTTATGGGGCCGTTCCCATCGTCTCATGGTAACAAGTATATCCTCGTCGCGGTGGACTACCTTTCTAAGTGGGTGGAAGCTAAGGCTTTACCTACTAATGATGCTCGTGTGGTAGTGAAGTTTTTGAAACAACTATTCTCTCGGTTCGGAACCCCTTGTGCTATTATAAGCGATCGTGGAACCCATTTTTGTAATGACCAATTCGGAAAGGTCTTAAAGAAATATGGAGTTACTCATCGTCTTTCTACGCCTTATCACCCGCAAACAAGTGGGCAAGTCGAGGTTTCGAACCGATCTTTGAAGAGGATTTTAGAGAGGTCGATTGGAGAAAACCGTGCTTCATGGTCCGACAAACTCGATGACGCTTTATGGGCCTTTAGGACCGCTTATAAGACACCTATCGATTGTACTCCTTATAAGTTAGTCTATGGGAAGAATTGTCATTTGCCCATTGAATTGGAGCACGAGGCATATTGGGCCCTTAAGCATGCAAACTTTGACTTAAAGACCGCGGGAGATCACCGGAAAATACAATTGAATGAATTGGATGAACTAAGAGATAATGCTTATGAAAATTCATTGATTTTCAAAGAAAAGACTAAAAAGTTTCATGATGCAAAGATTAAAAACCGGGTTTTTACCGTTGGTGATCAAGTGTTACTTTTTAACTCTAGACTTAAGATATTTTCCGGGAAATTGAAATCTCGTTGGTCGGGTCCTTTCACCGTTACACAAGTGTTTCCTTATGGGACCATCGAGCTAGCTCAAGATGATGGTCCTAACTTCAAGGTGAATGGACATAGGCTTAAGCACTACTTTGGTGGGGAAATTCCTTCAATGGTTGACCTCGACCAAAATCACCTTCCCCAATGATAATTACCATTGAGGGGATCGAGTCGAGATCATGACTCGGTAATAAAAAACGAGGTGCCTCGTGGGGGAGATCCCATGCTTATCCTTTTATGCTTTCTAATAACTAATGAGAGGGGATTTGTGCCCTTCCAACTCGTGGTCTCGTGGTTGTTTGTGATTATGTTATCTAGATCATCATCATCTATGATTGAAGATTCTCGTGTTTGTTTACGTGAGCCTCCATCATTTGCTTGAAGACGTTTTTTCACGAATCCATGAAATATCCTTTATTGTTCTAACAATTATCTTTTAGCATAATTCATAAACGGCTTTAGGTATATTGTTGATCACCCTTTCAATGCTAGATCCTAAGCATTCGATCCTTCGTCTCTAGTATGGGGGTGCTCCACCTTTAGACTTGAAACATTGAGGACAATGTTTACTTTTAGTATGGGGGTTAATAGATACTCGCTTTGCTACGCCCTCACGCTTTCCAACTTTCAATGTTTTGTTTTTGCTAATAAGGCTAAAAATGGCCGAATTTTAAAAAAATTTCTTAGTTTTCATAAGTGTTTTTAAGACACGAATGTATATTTTCCAATGGGTAGAATAAGAGCTAATTTTTGACTTGATGGGCATTTGGAGCCATTTACATTCCTTAACCCGCTCAATTCAAGTTTTGCTAGACTTTTATATAGGGAACTTTAAAACGCGAAAGTCTTAGCTTATACGGGTTAAGAACAAGAACTTTTCGCAAGTTCCTATAATTGATCCTAGAAAGTCACTTATCAAGGGAACTATAAAATGCATTCTCTAAACTTGAAAAAGTCCAAGAAAGTGCAAGATCCTATAGGTGGCTTGAAAACCCAAAACTTTGATTTGATATAGTCTTAATGAAAGCTAATCCAAATTTGGATTAATTTTGACTTGCATGGCTAAGTATTCACGAGTCTCTTTAATTAGAGGTCTTTATATAGTGAAGAACGAGAAATGATAGAGTTAGACAAGTGATCATGCTAAACGTAGAACATGAAAATGTTCTTTCAAAAACTCATATGTTTTTAATTGTGGCTTTTTCTACCCATAAGATCAATGCATTAGGAATAAAAATAATTGCAATAAGTAAGGTCGTACGATTTGAAAGGTTACTTAGCTTCTAGCGCAAGATCGTTTAAAAGTTGCTCGGGGTTGAATAGAGTTCATAGCCAAGGCATAACTTACTGAAGCGAAACGGGAAGATTGGTGAAGATCCAAAAAGGCCCTAACAAGGCATGAGGAGCTCTATTTTCTTAAAGATCCAAGATGATGTGAAGTATCATTATTCCTAAATCAATATGAAGGATCGAGACACACGACGAAAGCAATTACTCACCAAAAGATCATGGAGAAAGTCTATCCAAAAAGACCCTTACAAGGTATGAGGATAAATATATCCAAGTCCAAAAAGGAGGCAGATCGTTGTATATCAAAGTCCAAAATAAAGATTGAAGAAAAATGATGAAGTTGTGGTCCAAATATGAAGAATCTCTCAAAAACGTCAAGTGAAGAAATTCCAAATATATGAAGAGAAGACCATAATTTCAAGAACGTCTTCCCAAGATTTGAAGTATGAAGTACATGCCAAATATCGGTCCGAGAAAGGTCTCAAATCGTGAAACGAGTTATGCCAAGATATGAACTTAAGGAGATACACAAGAAGCCGTTTTAAAAGATTTTGTCCTTCGGCTAACTATCGATTAAATCGTGCTACATTGCTTTCGGACTAATAAATACTTAAATAAGTCAATATGAATCACTTGTGATCCATGACAAATAGTTAAAAAATGCTAGTAACCCATTTCCTTTTATTATAACTAGGATTGCGGGGAGAAAAAGTATTACACAATTTGGACGTATGAGTAGTGTTAGCATTGTGACTTGTATCAATAATGATCTTGTTTTTGCACTTAGCATGGAATGTATGACAATCAAGGATGACAAAATTTACTCTAAGGGACATTTACTTGTTTCTATTCATTGACCCTAAAAGTCACATTCGTGATGAAAATCATACATTATGTCTTTACACATCTTCGTAGTATTGGTGCAAGTCTTTTACTTTTCAATAAAGGGTAATAAAATTGAATTTTGGTGATGCTTATATACTTTATTCTAGCATTGCGTGAGGGCACGGTAATGGCTTAGTATGGGGGAGTGATGAGATGGCATTTATACATGATCTCATCGTTCTTTTCGGGCTTTAAATGCATAAAAATGTCATAAATTACCATATATATGCTTGTATTTGTTTACATGTGTGTTTTAGGTATGGATATCGTGAAAAAGACAAAAGATCAGAAGAAACAAGGAAAAACGGACACGAGAAACGAAGCCGTACAAAGAACGGGGCCCTAGTTCATGATTTATCCAAGATTAACCCTTGAAGACTTGAAGATGTACAAGAATGATCCTCAAATTGTGAAGAAATGACACTTAAAACCCTTGTATATTCATAATTACAAGTTTGGTCCCTTAAGTTTGTCAAAATTACAAAATGGTCCTTCAACTTTGAAGAAATTGCAAGTTTAGTCCCTCAACTATTCTAAATTGTCAAATATGGTCCCTCATGAAGTCAAATATACTATGAAGACCTTTGAAGATCAAGAATGTCCAAAATCAGTCCCTCAAATATTCAAACATGGCAAAAATTACCCTTGAAACACTTTTGCCAAAGTTTTGGGGCAAAAGTGTGAAAATCAGAACTTGAATAACAAAGGAAATGAGTTTTGATGGCTGAAAAACGTGTTTTACTAGTTTTGCCAAAGAACAAGGACCAAAGATGGGCAATGTAACATTTAAACAAGGAAAATGCGCCAAACACTTTCCACTTCCACAAAAAACGGATCAAAAGTGTTACTATTCACCTTTCACCACCAGTTACCATTCCACTTAAACCAAAGGGTAAATCCCAATTACCCATACCCACGTGTGATTCACACATGCAGAAACCCATCCCACACACAAAACCCTCACCTCCACTCACCAAAGGGCCCCACCCATTCACACGTCAACCAATCAACATCCAACTTAGCCTACAAGGAATGTCAGGTGTCAAAATCAATAGCCCACACTCCTTGCTTGGTTAAAAAGCTAAAATGAACATCCTTGATGCATTTGGACAGCTCACCAACATCAAACGGCATCAAGCACTCAAGGGCATTCCTGGAAATTCATAGCTAGGGTTTTTAGCATTCTAGAATCAGCTGTTTTGCCTATAAAAAGGAGACCTCAACTTGTGAGAGTCCCTTTGTTCCAGTTTTACCTTTTAAACATTGTAATTTCTTTTTGAAATTTATAAAAGTTGGTATTTTGAGAAAATTGTAATTCCTTTTTATGTTTTTGAAAGTTGGTGTTGTTTAAGGGTAATTATGAGTTCCATTTGATGTTATAAGTGTGCTTAAATCATTTGGTTCAAGGACGTTTATGTTTGGTAAGGTTTTCAAGTTTGAAAAAAACTTGAAAAGAGGTTTCTGATTTTGCTATTTTTATTGTACTAATCCTTAACCAAAAGCTATAAGCTCTTACAAGCTTGTTGACACCAAGCTTGTGAAGGGATTAGGGCCTTTGGTTGGGCTGTTTGTTCATTGTGTTGAAGAAATCAAGCCCTTGAGTTTCTTCTTTGAAACATCAACCAAGGCAGTCATCCATCTTTCTTGTTGAAGTACCTTGGTCTTGTTCTAGTTGTTGAACAAGGTCCAAGGAGCATTGCTGGTCCTCCTACGATGTTGTGGAGGACAGGTAAAAGCTCTTGTTTAAGTTTCCCTTAAAAATCACATGATCTTGTCTGTTTTATGATTTGGTATGTGATTTGGTGATTTTTAGTTTGTGCTTTGTGTTTTATGGTTGCAATGTGTTAGTTGTCACCTAGGGTAGCTATTTGATCTATAAAATCAGTAGGTTGTTTGAAGGATTAAGAATTTTGTTTGAAAAGTGCTTTATAAAGGATTGTTTAGGATTACTGGTTCATAGGGCCTTGTCGCCTTGTGCCCTTGGTTCTTAGGGTTTGGGAAGTCTAAACAAGTCATAATATACAAGTTTTAGTCATTGGTTAAGTTTCTGAAAGTTTGGGAAAAGGATTTCAAATTTTGCAAAAATCTGATAAAAAGTGTTTTGGAATTGGTCAAACACATAAGATCCAATAACTTCTTTGTTAGTTGGATCTAAGGTCTGAAATCAGGTTTGGGAATAGTTTGGGTGATAAGCTATCTATTGGTTATCTGTTTATTGAATTTGGTGGCTTATTGAGTGTGCTATAGCTTATCAAAGTTGGTTGAAGTGGTCATTTGCATCAGCAAAGTGACCACCTCACTTGGTGCTTGCATTTGTATTTCTAGTGTAAGGGTTGTTGTTTTGTTGCTTGGATCCTTTTTATGTGCTGCTTGTGAGGATATTTGGCTATTTGGATTGCTTTGTTGATAGCTTATAAGCTTACAGGCTTATTAGCTTATTTATGCCAATACTAGTCAAGTCTGCCCAACTGGTAGACCTTGATTCACAAGGTTTGTACTCAATCCTTGACCAGCAGGTTGAAAACAAAGTTTTAACACTTCTTTAAGTCTGTCAACGTCCAAAATTGTGCTTGTCAGCATTTGATTTACTCTTGTCAGCGTTTGACTATTGGTCAAACTTGGTCAAATAGCTTATTGAATCTGTTTTGCTTATTGGTACATGCAACAACTTGGTTTTTGTAATAGAACTCATTTTTCTCAGCTTAATAACAAGTATGGAAGGTTACAAGTCTTTTGGTTAAGCTTTTGCTAGAAAACTAGCTTATTTGGCTTTTTCAGCCAGCTTATTGGTTCTTACAGCTTATTCTACTTGGCTTTTTGTGATTTTCTTGATTGATTATTCTTAGTTAAGCTATTTGTGAGATTTTGCAACAAACTAGAGCTTCTGAAACAGCCTAGAACTCTATCCCGACTATTTTGTCGTTTTGTGGAATTGTTCTTGGCTTATTTCTGGCTTATTGAGTGTGCTTTTTCAAAATTTCTTTTTACAGATCTCTTTAGTATCCCAAAAGAAGGTTGTGTGTTTAAGTAGAGCTTATGGCATTGGCTTATTGCTTAATGGGCTTATTGGCCCAATAAGAATAAGTTGTGTGTTCATTAAGCTGTGATAAGCTCAGTTGCAGCTTTTGGGCCTTCGGAGTTTTGTGTTTAGAATTGAATTTTGAGTCACATAGGGCTTTTCCAAGTCATTTGGGCTTATTTTGACTTTTTGGGCTAAAAAGCCCATTAAGGTTGACGGATTTTGCTTTTGGCCCATTTGAGGGCCCAATAGGGGTATTTTGGTAATTGCACTTTCATTTTCTGTTTATTTAGGTTAAAACAAACTAGTTTGCAAGTTTTTAGAATTTTTTATAATTTTTGGATTTTTAATATTATTTTAATATTATTTTATTATTATTTTTCAAATTTCATATTTTTGCACTTTTTATATTTTTCATAGCTTAAATGCATTAAAATATGAATTTTGCAACTCTTAGATTAATTTTATCATCTTTAGATTAATTTTTATAATTATTTTAAGTTTTAATAGTTTTTAAATCATTTTAAATAGTTTTTCTTAGTTTAAAAATTTATAAAAATAGTTTTTAATCTTTTTAGGTCATTTTAGAGGTTTACAAATTGAAAAATCTTTATTTGGGATTTTTGATAATTAATTTGATTTTTAGGGTTTTAATTAGCATTTAAAAATTCATATTTAATTAATTAAAAGGTTTGAAAAAGTTTTGATCATTGGTAAACTCTTAGTTTATTTATTTTGACTTTTGGTGAATTTTTGGTAATTTTTATAATTAATTTTTATTTTTGTACTTTTTACGGTTTTACGTTTAGTCATCGTAGTAATTAATTTCACGTCTTCGTCATTCTCTTTTCTCATCCCCTTCTATCCAATAATAATCTCAAATCTTGCTACATTTTAGTCACACACATATACCTCCTTGGGAAACGAACTTGGAACTTCATTAGGGTCATTTGTACAGGGTTTTCCTAAACCGTCGTATTTAATACTTTCCCTACTTTACGCTCTTTGTTTTCCTAAACAAGAGTGGTAATACACTACAATCAATTATTGAAAAATTTTTAGTAAGAAAAATAACGTTCACGAGTGAACGGATCCTAAAATCCAACGCGTCTCTCACTAAAAACCATTAATCTTAACGAAAAGAGCCGTCAGCGGCGCCATTTAATACAAGAGATTTTGTATATAAAAAGATTCGTTATTCTAGTCTTTTCGAATTGATTACTAGTTATTAGTGCGACTCAGTCGTTCTTGGTAGAAAATAAAATGGTTTGATTATCTATTTTAAAGTATAAGCAAAAATGAAAATGTCGTTGTGTAAAAATTAAAGCTTTAAAAGGTTATCTAAAAATTTCAAGTTAAAAATAAATGGTTAAAAACTCAAATGATTAAAGACTTAAAAGTGAATTTAAAACTTAAAACTTTGTAAAAATAAAAACTTAAACTCGTCGGAATACCCTTGATCGGAATCCCATCGGAATGCTTCAGTCGGAATACGGTCGGAATAAACTTGTCGGAATAATCCGTCGGAATGTATCAAATGAAATTCTATCGGAATAACTACTGGAGTATCTGAATAATTTACAGTAAACTCTATCGGAATCACTATATCAGAAACAATTCTATCGGAATACAAGAAAAAGAAAACGATCGGAATACTGGTAACCCAAAGCTATCGGAATATCAAAATAATCACCTCCGTCGAAATCCCAATCGGAATAACCGTCGGAATCCAAAACCCTTTTCTGATACACAGTATCGAAATACTCGTCGGAATGAGAAACCCCAGTCCGATGGAACTGTCGGAATAACTCGTCAAAAAGGGGTTTACCTTTTCCGATATAAATCGTAATAAGCAGCTTATAAGCACTCTATTAACAAGCACAATCCGAAACTTATCTAACTATATAATGAAAAGAACTAATAAACACGAATAAAAACTTTCAAGAATCTAAATAAGCAACTTTTCAAATCAAACTTTAAAAAGACAAAACCTTTAAGAAACCTTTAAAGCAACTAAGCTAAATACAAAATAAGCCAATAAGCATGATAAGCTCAAAGCTCAAGTTGTATAAAAACTTAGATATGAATAAAAAGATAAACTTTTTAATCACATAAACATCAAGATGAAACAAAATCAACGATTATCACGAATCAAAGATAAACAAAATCAAGAAAGGTAGAAGAAGATTAAATGATGAAAAGCTTAAACTTGAACTTGTAGATTAATGATTCCAAAATACAAGATTAAATCAAAGCTTGAACATGAAAGAAAATAAAAGATGAAATTCTAGTGAGAGAAAGTTAAGCACTTTCTCTCTCTAAAAATTAAAACTACAAAAGAAAATTAAACTAGCTAACCCCCTCCTAATGACATATTAGGAGGGTATATACAGGAGTTGGGGAGGTGCATGTGTTGCTTCCTTTTTCTTTCTTCTCGTCTCGACTTGATTTAAATTCTTTGTCTTTCTCGACGTCGTCTCGGGATTTGTCGATATAAATGGAACTCGTCTTATAATTTTCTTCTATAATTAGATTTGGTTCTTCGACTTCATTAAACTTCCGTCTTTAGACTTTTTCTTCGATAAATCTTCAGAATAGGCCTTGGACTTTCGTTCTTTTTGCACTCTTGATCTTTTGACTTTGTCTTTTCTCGTTTTCTTCAATAAAAGCCCGTGATAGCCCGTGTTTTCTTACTTTTTCATATTTTTATCCTGAAACACAATAAAAACACAAACCACGCATAATTCCAACTTTTACGACATAAAATACACGTTTTGGTCTTGTTATTATTAGAAATAAGTGGTAAAAGGATAAGTGTTTTCACACTTATTAATCGTGTTTTCTTCATCCATTTTATTTTTCCAGATCCATCGAAGATTTAAAGGTTTTACATCGTACGGTCTGTCAACAAGTTCCCAAACCTTAAGTCTTTCAAAATTTTGAAGTTCAAGATGCATCGATTCAATCCAAGCATGATCACCCATGGCTTCTTTGATGTTTTTCAGTTCAGCTTTACTCACGGCGAGTGCGAACATAGAAACATCGCAATCGGTTTCTAGTTGTCGTCTTGTACGAACGGCTGTGAAGGGTTTCCAATTACTTGAACCAAAGGATGATCTCGGGTCCAATGATGTGTTGAAGGATGTCGTTGGTAGAACGTATGCATATTTGACAGATCTACATGGCAAGTAGAAGACTCTCCAATTTCGTGTACCGGTGTACCGAATGGGTTGTGAAAATCATCTTTGTCGGGTAATGCGTTGACTGCTTGATTTATGTTCTCTGAAGCAATGATAATAGTTGTGGATGTTGTAGGATCGGTTGTTGATGTAATATTATGAGGAGGTGAATCTACAACAACCCCTGTTGAATTAGATGAAGTTGTATCCTTTTGATGATGATGATCAGTATCATCATTCTTATCATGAGTGACAGCGGAAGATTTCGATACAAAATGTTTTTATCTGTTGAAATATTCATCAAACACTTGTTCATATAACATTTCCAACTCTTCAATTATCGTGTCCACTGTCATATCTGCTCTTGGAATGTTTTCTTGAACCAATGTTGAACTTGAAGGTTCATTGTTGTAGGATATTGTAAATCTTGCTTATGTTTAGAGAGAGAAAGAGATAGAAAGTTGGTAGATTTCACACACACTTCTAGAGAGAGAAAGTGAGAAACTTTGTGAAAATATGAATGAAACCACACCCTCTCCATCTAAGGAGAGGGTTTATATACCCAAGCCTTGTGATGGGCTTGGGCTTACATATTGGGCCGTCCATACATTCCATGGACTGGGCCTTTCCATGTTTACTTAATGTAAAATAACTAAACTACAAGCTACTACTTAATATATTGTCGGATGACCGAATATTCCTAAATACGTAAAACGTATTTCCAACAATCTCCCCCTAAGGGAGGTCACCCCAAACAAGGGTGTTACCCAAGTTACAATAATAAAATAAACCTAGCATACTATGCTTGTCTTGAGCTCGTAGTCTTCGTCTTTCTTTTATTTTTCTTTTCTGGTGAACATGTTGATGTGATCTTTGATATCAATCTTTAGCATTAATCTGTTGCCTTGATCTTGTGCATCCATCACTTGTGATATCCGCCTCCTCGTGACTTCATGTCCCACATACTTATACCTTCGTAATTCTTGAAAGCTTCAGAGTTCGATACAGCGGAAGACTTGACTTTTAGGCTTTCTATAATTAAATGAAATATTAAGTGCATAAAGTATAAGCATGCAGGGACGACTTCTTCTCGGATTCCGCAACGCCACCGTCTTCAAATGCTGCAACATAAGTAGACACGAACGAAATGGCTTTGAACATTTTATTCTAATTCGTTAGCATTTTACCTCCGGTCGGTGAAGACCGTTAGACGATATAAAATATCGTACTTGTGGCAGGTAGATTTAATTAAAAATCTCCTTGAAAAGTTTTCGCGGGTAAACCCGTTCTCTTTACTCGACCGTCCAAAGCTGACTGCGAACGTAAAGAGTGAATCATTTAGATAAAATTATCCGCCTGATTGAAGCCGTCAATTCCGATTCCTGGAACAAGTTTGATTCATTAAAGAATCGCACCATCGTTTCTTTCCAGTTGTCACGAGCTTGATTCATATAGAATCTTCCAAGTTACCTACCAAGTACTGTTTGAGGTTAACACTAGAAGGATTTCCACTCATCACTGTGAACACTAAGGTATCACTCTGAGTGTTCTAGCAAGATCACTAAGATATTGTGTAGATGCCTGGAACGTGTTTAAATTCAGTTAAGAATTAAACCACTGTTGCTTTCCAGTTATCACAAGCTTGATTCATAAAGAATCGCACAAGTCACCTACCATGAGCTTTTTGATATTCGCTCAAGAAGGATTTCCATCTTCATTGTAAATACTTTCGTATTACTCGGATGTTCAGGCAAGATCATGAAGATTTTGCTTAGGACTCTTAAGATCTTTCTTAATTTTCACAGTGTGTGAGGAAGCAAGGAAATATGAAAGTGTGTCCTAGTGAGATATTTGATAATTTCAAATGGCTCTAGACTCGATCGGGCATTTTGGATTTAGTGATCGGAGGCTGGAGAGGAGTGCCACCTTTTCAATACCAATTTATTCGGAGTGAATAAATCAATAGATAACGCGTTGTCTCCGTGTGATTAAAACAAATACCTTTTGAGAGATATCTGAGTTTGCTGGGATGGGTTGTGCATTGCATCACTAGGTCCATGATGTCTGTCTTCAATATCGAGAATCATTAAAATGATCTTAATAGCATATGTGTTGACCCGGTTTCTGCCTAAGGTTGTAAGGAGGGCTTCTTTCTTTACACCCTTTATCTTTACAATTCTTTTTCTTTCTTCAACCCCTTCAATGCTTACCAATACGTCATTACTAGCACCTTGTTGTGATTGTTCCAGTGCTAATTTAAGTACTTGGTTGGCATTCAGCTACTTTCACAATCTTCCCCATCTTTCCTAAGGACTACTATTTCTAGCTATGGAATGTCCTTAGGAATATTCCTCTGGTTTTGGATGAATCATTGAACTTAACCTATCCTATCATCCTTATGTCATCACAATCTCCATTTTGATATAGCAAATCCATTTTTCTCCCCCTTAACATATGCCATGATATTCGAAAACATTTCGCACATGTCAGGATGAGCCATCACGTTAGTCAAACCATTTGTGATAATTTCCCATATTAAATCACATTTTCTCCCCCATATTAAAAATATTAACTCAAACGATATTTTTGATATCAATTGATTTAATGAAGTTTTAACAAAGTTTTGGGAAGAAAAATGCAAGTCCTTTTAATCTTCATAAGACCAATTTGTGAGATATGATACCGATTTGTAACATGATCACATATTCACCATATAAGAATGAAATTGACAAGGTTGGACCTGATTGATGAGAACATCATATGATAAGATCAAATGGTTCTTGTCGGCGAATGTTGGTCGCCTCGTCACGTCTGAAGTCATCTCTTGACACCACATGTACGATTGGTATTGTTGTCTTGACACCAAATTAGTGAACTTGGCACTTTCGGCATCGAAGATTCTGAATGCTTGATAATTGCTCCCCTCAATTGTTGACCCGTGTTCTATTGAAAGAGTTGTAGTCGCCGTTTGAGTATTCGCATCGTCGAGTATGTAGATACCAATTGTAGATTGCTATGGTTGTAGAGATGATAGATTCACAAAAACAAGATTTCTCTTGTTTTAACAAATAAATGCACTGATGCGTACATTGATTCGTGTTAGACCAAGTTATAAAGTAAACTTGATCCCTTACATGGTTATAAAGTAAACCATGCCCGAGAAAATTAATTCCCGTTGAGAGCCGAAGCTTTCATAAGAAATACTTGACTTTAATGTGAAAACCGGGTTGCAGTCAGAAATAACTACAAGCCATATAGGCATGTTTTATGAAATATTTACAACTTTTGTAGGAACTCTATTTATGGTGCCTTTCAATATTAATCGACATTTCTAAGACCGTAAATATTGTCGTACCAAAAGACATGCCTTTGAAAAATAAAGTAAAAATATTTTTGGATTTTTCTGAATTTTTCAATTTTTGTGGTTTTTATATGGTTTTATATTTTTGTATTTTGCTTTTGTGAATAAAAATATAAACAATATATACAGATGATCACCAAGGATACGGAGAATAGTTTACCACCACTATTCTTTCGCTTCATCTGCCATTTCCTTAAGAGTCTCGGGCGAGAATGTTCTCAAACCTAGCTTGTCGGCCAAAAATTCCATTCGAGCGCGATCTAAAGCCTTCGTGAAAATATCAGCCAATTGATACTCAGATCGGACAAAGTAGAGCTCGATTACTCCATTTTCCACTTGCTCCTTGATGAAGTGGTAGCGAATGTCAATATGCTTCGACTGGGAGAATTGAACATTGTTGCAGCATAAGGAAATTGCACTCTTGTTGTCACAGTACATCGGAATTTTGTTGAAACCTAGACCATAGTCGGTTAATTGTGATCTCATCCAAAGAATTTGAGCACAGCAACCAGACATAGCTATGTATTCTGCTTCCGTTCTTGAAATTCCAGCGCTTTTCTGCCTTTTCGATGCCCAACTGATTAGTCGGTCTCCTAGTAGTTGCAAAGTTCCACTCGTGCTACGCCTTGTATCTTGACAACCCGCGTGATCCGCATCTGCATATGCCATAAGTGCAATCGAAGAGTCCTTCGAATACCAAAGTCCCCGATATATGGTTCCTTTAAGATACCGAAAGATCCGTTTAACAGTAGCTAAGTGTAACTCAGTAGGTCTAGTTTGATACTGAGCACACATACATATAGCAAACTGAAGATCAGGTCGACTGGCTGTGATATACAGAAGGGTGACGATCATTCCACGATAAAGTGTTGGATCAACGGGAACTCCATGTGGATCTGCATCAAGCTTAGTTCATTCCACCATTGGAGTATCCACGGGGTCACAAGATTCCATCTTATATTTCTTAAGAGATTCAAGGGCATACTTGGATTGATTGATAAAGATGACTCTAGGACTCTGAGATATCTGAAGTCCTAAGAAGAATGATACCTTTCCCATCATTGACATCTTAAACTTGGAAGACATGAGTGTCCCAAACTCATCCGATAAGGTTTGGGTCGAGGCAGCAAATATAATATTATCAACATATATTTGTACCATAATCATATCTTTACCTCGTTTCTGAATGAACAGCGTGGGATCCACCTTGCCTTTAGCGAAGCCTTGCGTAATGAGGAATTGTGACAAAAGATCATAACATGCGCGTGGAGCTTGCTTCAACCCATAGAGAGCCTTCTTAAGCTTGTACACATGATTAGGATATTTAGGATTCACAAAACCATCCGGCTGTTGAACATAGACATCTTCCTTGATTTCACCATTAAGAAATGTCGTCTTCACATCCATCTGATAGTCGATCATATTCATGTGGGCTGCTTAAGCAAGGAATAGTCTAATAGCTTCCAAACGGGCAACAGGTGCAAAGGATTCCATAAAGTCGATTCCCAATAATTGCTTGTATCCACGAGCTACTAGTCGAGCTTTGTTCCTCAATATTCCGCCTAACTCGTCGAGTTTCACCTTGTAAACCCATTTCAAAGTGAGTAACTGCACTTGATCCAGGCATGGGACAAGTTCCCATACATCAAGACGTATAAATTCATTAAGTTCTTCTTGCATAGCTTCTATCTAACAAGATTGGGTGAATGCTTGTTGCCACGTCTTAGGTTCAACTTCACTGAGAAAAGCATCAAAATGACAAAACATTGCACTTTCTTATAACTGACTTCGTGTGGGTATCGAACGATTAGGGTCACCAATAATAAAATCTATAAGATGATCCTTTTTCCACTTGCTGTCATGTTCACGAATCCGTGGATTGGAGTGGACCGTAGTAGGATCTTCCTCTGAGGTGGACGACCCGGCTTGATTATAGTCGGGAATAGGTACACCAAAGAATGAAAGTTCACGCATTTGAGCGAATTCGAAATCGTGATCATCATCGTCCTCTTCATCATCAATAGGCATGACATGGGTAGTTGATTCGGGTGTTGGTTGAGAATTACTCGTTGATGGTATATCTTAACCAATTGTAGGTGCAGACGTATCTGATTGTGCTTCAGTTGTTGGAGCTACAACTTCGGTAACCGGAGCTATTACCTCAGGTTCTGGAGCAACAATACTTGGAGGAGTAAAAAATTCATCAAAGAATGGTTGAAACAACGTATCCCATTCATTCCTAGAAAGTGGTGTAAATGATGATGAAGTAGGGTTATTTGGGACAAGACCAGAACTAATGTTACCGGGTCCCATTTCATGAAGTGTGGGTTCAGAGCTGCTTTGCTCAGAATCCATCGCCGACAGCTCATCCAAATCAACATTCATAGTTTCGAGGATCTTACGAGAATTACGGTTGTACATTCGGTATGCCTTCTTTGTGGGTGCATAACCAATGAAAATACCAATATCAGCCTTTGGTTCAAGTTTTCCCAAATTGTCACCATCATTATTTGGATAGCAAAGAGAACCAAATACATGAAGATATGATAAATCTGGTACTTTTCCATGTAGAAGCTCATAAGGTGTTTTATCATGACGTTTTCAAATTAGTGACCGGTTTTGGCTGAAAACTGATGTAGATACTGCTTCTGCCCATAAAAACAATGGAGCCTTTGCTTAAATTAACGTCGTTCGAGCAGCTTCCATAAGTGTGCGATTTCGCCTTTCAACGACACCGTTTTTTTGTGGAGTGCGTGCAACGAATGATTCATGAGATATGCCAACTTCTTCATAATAATCACGCAAGATTTGATTCACAAATTCGGTTCCATTATCTGTACGAATGCGTCGGACAGTAGTGTTGAGACGCACTTGAATCATCTTGAGAAATCCGATGATGAATTTAGGTGCCTCATTTTTTGTTGTAAGAAATTTCACCCATGTAAACCGAGAGTAATTATCGACAATGACGAGGATGTACTTTTTGCCACTAAGACTTTCAACACGCATTGGCCCACAAAGATCCATATGCAACGAATAAAGTTTCTCTTGGTTGGTCTCATTAGTCTTGGGTTTGTATGATTTCTTAGTGCTTTTCCCCATTGTATACGCGGAACATAAATGATCCTTGAGAAATGTAAGTTTAGGAAGACCACAAACAAGTTCGTTTTTCGCCAAGTGATTAATAGTGTCAAAGTTAAGATGAGATAACCGTCGATGCCATAACCATGATTTAGTCTTTGATGCTTTGGAGAGAAGACAAACGGGAGAAGCGGCCATCCTATCTTGTAGAGACAAAGTGTACAAATTATTCCCTCGATTACCTTTCAATAAATCAACCCATTCCAAATTACGAATGAAGCAGGTATGCTCTCGAAAAGCAACTTCTAGGTTTGCATCACAAAATTGTCCCACAGAAAATAAGTTGTGACCGAGACCTTCCACATAATACACTCTTGAAATTATAACATTCCCAATATGATATTTACCATAACCCATTATCTTTGCAATATGATAATTTCCAAATCGAACTGTACCAAGAAACTTGCTGACGAAATTTCTGAGCTGAGAGCGATCTCCGGTCATATGTTTAGAGCAACCAAAGTCCAAATACAGAGAACAATTTGGACCACCTGTTTTCAACAACAACAGTATACAATGCATTGGAAACTATTGGTTATGGAGTGTTAGCAGATACAGATATAATATTATCAGAATTGCTAACATTTGTGTGACCCTTAGATTTCCTGCGTTTTCTAATGTGAGTTTTACCACTAAAAGGTTTTATTGTTCCAACTTTCTGAGGTTTTGGATTATTAGCGGGCACTACAGTCGGAGTAGACCTATTTAAAGGGCACTTGGTTCCTATAGTAGTGTCGGTGTTCCTAGTTAAAGGACACGCTTGTATTTTGGTAGCCTTGGTACTCCTAGTTAAAGGGCACGCTTTCTTCGCTTTAGTGGGAGTGATGCTAGTTAAAGGGCACGCATTTACTACTATAGTGAAAGATCTACTAGTGGGGCGCCACATCCAACCAACTTGGGTTAACACTTTCCCAGTCGGTTTCCATTCTAACCCATTTTTCTGGGCATTCATCTCATTCACATGGTCAATAAGGCAAGAATCATGACGACTAAGAAACATACATTCATTGCAATTCCAACATTTAAAATAAGAATTCATAGTAGGCTTAGAACGCTGCACAACCACAGAGCCTTTAAGTTTAGCTACATGATTCTTTTTATTCAAAACAGAATTAACATTCCTAGGATGGGCTTCTACTTTATTCTTCACTTGACTACTAGATGGGGGCAAGATCCTATCATTCTTCTTGTTTCTTTTAAGCTTCGATCTTTGAGCCTTAGTAGTGGTGCTTACTTCTGTAGAAGGCAACACGGGAATATTAGAAGCTAGTTTTGATTTTGCCTTATCTTTAGTGACCAATGTTTGAGATGTTTTAGTCATAGGGCCCTTGTTAAGTGGTGTGACGGCAATGAGGTTCTTTTTTATTGCACTAGAGGACGATGCTGAGACAGTGGCTGCGTTATCCACAACATTCTTACCTTTTAGGGTACGAAGTGTTCCCTTTAACTCAGTCAAAGCCAGATTTTTATTACAAATTTGTTCCCTCAAATCAAATATTTCCACCGACTTTCGATTCAATCGTTCAATCAATGATTGATTCTGTGTAGTGGTATTAGCACATGCGGGCTTTACTGAATCGAAGAGTTGTGTATTTTTCTGTTTTAAGTTATCAACTTTAGACAAAATCTTGGAAACTCGATTATCTAGATCAAGTTTAGTATTCTCAGCGGCCTCAAGTACGTTCACACAGTTAAGTTCCTTAGATTTCTCTATGTCTATCGGCAAAGATTTAGCAACCTTGTCACTTGGCTAACGCTGTTTTGATTGTAAATCCAATCGAAAATTCTTTTGAAAATTTGCATCATCTATATTAACACCTTCGAAAGACGTTTCAAAAAGATCTTGAATAAATTGTTGTTTACATTCATGCGAAATACAATGTTTTTGAATCTCATCAAAATATTTTGAAAGCGAAGAATACGAATCTTGAAGCTTTAAATATTCAGCATCAGATTTATGACAAGTACTATGTACCATATTATCCATAGATTCAACATTATGCAGAATAGAATCATTATCAACACTTTTATTCACACAGACAGAGACAATATCATGCGAAATCACTTGCTTCAGAAGCTGATCATTTTGACGTGAAATTCGTTCAGTTTCAATTAAACTGTTTTCATAAGCATCATCCATTTCATTGAAAACACGTTTAACTTCATCTATTTCCAAAACCAAATCTTGATCAATATTGCTAAAACAAGCTTTAATATTGTTTACAAACGGAACAATTTCGTCTAGAAACGCAGCTCTAGTGTGCTCAAAATTCCATTCACCTTCCGTTATGGACGAAGCCGTCGTACGTTCCTTAATGACCTTGTCAAAATCGGCAAAGTGTTGGTGCAACGCATTTAAGCTGTCTGACACCTTACTTGTCGGTGAAATTAACTTAGTTAAATCCTTTTTGACAAGTGTAGGAGACGTACTAGGAAAGTTTTCATTTGACAAACTTTGGGGCACAAAAACTGATAATTGAGCTAATTTCGTTTGTAATCGAATACGTGTCTTTTTATTAAATTGATCTTTATTATGCTGAACATAATCAAGCTTATGGAATTTTGAAAGCATTTTAGAATGAGTTTCTTCCGCAAGTGATTGTGTCTCCTCAGTACTACGAACATAAGGTGCTTCTTTCGATTTGCCAATTTTGCACATCATAAAGAAAAGGAATATATTCCTGAGCTTCTTTTGCATAACCGGGATTAGGTGTTAAATATTGAAGACGCTTAAGTTCGAGTTCTTTAAACAATTTAGTTAAAAGATGAACCTTTTCTGTGGAAGCATATTGTTTTAAAAGTTGTTGTTCCTTGAATTTAAGAAGTTTGGTAGGATTAATTTCTGATTCAAACTTTTAGACTCGAGAGTTTCGAACTCTGTTTTAAGTTTCTAAAAATCATTTACAACCGATGTACCATCCCATTTTGATAATGGAATGTCACGCGTAATTATGGCGTGTCATAAAAGCATACAAGGAAAAATGTTTAAACATTACATGACCATAAAAGGAAAATACCGGAATCAAACATCGGTAGTCCAAAAGTAAAGCTCATCACACACAAACATAAGTATAGTAAAGGAAAGGACTAAACAATGTCCATAGCAAATGTATCAAAGGAAAGATAATGCATAAAGTAAAGAAAGGCTAGAAAGCTTCCAGTTCATATGCACGTACGCTTAAAGTCTATGAGCGTACGTCCCTGAGTACCTGCCGTATTGGGAACATAGAAAAGGAAAACGTCTGAGCAATACGCTCAGTGCACGGATGTACAATAAAGCATGAATAGGATAAGCATGTAACATATAACAGCGGAAGAAACTAAGTCCCGAGTAACCTGGTTAAGTCTTGATAAAACTGGTTTTATAGTTTGAAAAGCCTTATGTTTATCTTGTAAAAATTGTTTAACATATTTTACCATTAGCCAATATAGGTCATGAAAATCCACCGTGCATGAATACTTGGAGGGGTGACCTCATCATGCAAATTAGAGGGGCTGCCTCTAATTTAATATTCTGGTTTGGGTAGGAGGGATCAGCTCCGTGTGAAGGATTCAAGGCACACACCACATTCACCATGAAATCCTGACTGACACATGTAACTAGGATGCACCCATACGCCCCACATGATAAATATAAATAAATGGCCAAAAGCTGAAGGGACGCCACGAGCAATCACTCCGCCGTGGTGAAGTCATAACATCAGTGCCTCTAATGTTATGGTTTTGGTACCTCCATAACTAGGTGAAACTGGTCATGCATGTATATGGCTATAGGTATTCTAAATTAAACATAAGCAAATCAAACATATAAACTTATACTACGTGAAAACATTTGGCTGCATACGGGGAATCCTAATAAGGAAAGAATGTCCATACTGAAAGGACGGAAATCCGTACCTTATGTCTAGTGAACGAAGAAGACGAACTGAGAGGAATCCTACTACTCCGTATCACTAATGCTACATAAATACATACATGAATAAGTATCTGCTTACTAAATACGTAACTGGTTTTATGTCATGTCTTAGCTTATTTTATATGTTCATATCATGTTTTACTGTTTTAAGCCTTAAACTGTGTTTATCTCATATTCTGTTTACTCTGATTAAGTATTTATGGTATTTCATGTATTATTATACTTATTGTGTAATAATAAGTAACTTTCCAAAAATAGCAGGTTTCTTAAAATTGAAATTTTCTAAAAATAGAAAGTTACCAAAAAAGAAAGTTCCCAAAAATAGAAAGTTTCCAAAAATAGAAAGTTTCCAAAAATAGAATTACTGCTTAAAATAGATAAGTTTCTAAAAATAGAAAGTTTCCATAAATAGATCAACTGCCTTAATTAAATAAGTTTCCATAAATAGATTAGCTGCCTGAATTAAATAAGTTTCTAAAAATAGAAAGTTTCCATAAATAGATTAGCTGCCTTATTTAAATAAGTTTCTAAAAATAGAAAGTTTCCATAATTAGATATAAGCTGGTTAAATAAGCTAAGTATATAAGCCTAAGTGTTTTCATGATTATTTTCTAAGTCATAATGATATAATGTATAGTTTATCAATTATTTCATGTAATTAAAATAAACTATAGGTTAAAATATTTAATTAAAGTATATCATGTTTTTAACTAAATAAAGTTAAATACTTAGGTTAAAACATGTATTATTATTTATTAATAATATAACCTAAGTCATGTTAATTAATTAATTATAACCATGGTTTTTAAATAATTAATTAATTATAAGTCTAAAAATATAAAATACTTAGGTTAATAATTTCATGATTTTAATAATTAATATAACCTAAGTCATGTTTATTAAATTAATCATGTCATATTTATTATTTAATTTTAACATATGATTATACAAAAAATAATCTTAACATAAACCGTGAACCGGACATGAAATCGACACCATACCCCGAACCACTTCGGGGTTCCCCTTGTCTTGCTGCTGCCGTGGGACCCACGCCACCCAACCGGGACCATATGGTCTCGGTGGTGGTCGAGTAGCCAAACCGAGCCCCCCTTGGGGTTCGGTTTAGGCGCCGGCCAAAACAAACACCCCTAAAACACCCTTTTTGATTTCTCCAAAAACCATTTTCATGTTAGATCTATGTTTTTAATTAGGTTTTAAAAACATCTTGTTCTTAATTAATTATTAGATCAAATCAAAAACAAAAAGGGTAAAAACATATACCGAATGCGTGGATCTAACGAGGATGAACAAACACGAACACTTGCACAAAAACCAAGATCAAAATCAAACAATCACCCCCTTGGTGTGTTTAATATGCGGCGGCCAAAAACAAAGAAAAGAGGAGAAAGAGGAACTTTTTAGGTTTTTGTTAAATCTTCTGTAAAGTGAAAAATGACTAGTGATATTTTACCATAACCCCTCTTAGTAATTTTGAGATGGGCTTGGCCCATCTCTTTATGGTTGACGCGGGTAGGGGGCCCCACATGGGGTACCCGTACCGTTTTCCGTGTCTCGATGTTTAATTGTTCGTTCATGTTTATTTGTGTTCGCGTTTAATGTGTTCTCGTTAAATAATTACCGTGACCTAATATATTTATTTACGCTCGTAATAAATATATACGTAATTAATAATATTTCGTTATTTAATTACGTTCATGATTTCATGATCGCATGCTCGTGATTAATTATTGTCAAATAATTATAGCCTGCTCGTGCGTAGTAAATACTTATCGTGTTCTAACACGTACGTAATACGTAAAATCCTAACACGTAATCGTAATCATACTATAAAAGGAAAGTTTTAATCTAGTACGTACGATCTTAAGGGTACTATTCATGGTAAAAGCATGCGGGTCTTACAACTCTTCCCCCTAAAAAGAATAATTCGTCCCCGAATTATAGATAAAGTAAACTGGAAAAGAAGAACATACCCGAATTCAAAATATGAAATGAGGGTAAGAAGCCCGGATAGACTCCTCTGTTTCCCAAGTGGCTTCCCGCTCGGTATGATCCCTCCATAGGATTTTGACGAATGAAATCGTCTTCCTTCTCATGACTCGTTCTTGTCTCTCAAGAACTCGTTCGGGTTCTTCTATAGAAGTGAGATCTTCACGTATCTGTTCCAGTGGATACTGAACCATGTGAAGGGGATGATACTGGTACCCTCTGAGTAAGGACACATGAAACACATTGGGCACATGCGAAAGCTGCGGAGGTAACGCCAACTGGTAAGATACTTCACCGACTCGTTCAATGATATCATACGGTCCGATGAAACGAGGACTGAGCTTCCCTTTAATCCCGAAGCGTCTAACACCACGTGCCGGTGAAACCTTAAGGAAGACGTGATCTCCTACGTTAAAATGTATGGCCCTACGATGCTTATCGACGTAACTCTTCTAACGTGACCGTGCTTCATGAAGTTTCTGCTTAGCTACTGCGATCTTTTCATTGGTCATCTCTATGATTTCTGGTCCTTCAAGTGTTCGCTCGCCAACCTGATCCCAGCAGATTGGGGCGCGACACTTCCTGCCATACAACATCTCGAAAGGAGCACACTTGATACTTGCGTGTAAACTGTTGTTGTATGCAAACTCCACCAAACAGATGTAATCGTCCCAATCACCCTTCCATTCCAACGCACATGACCTCAACATGTCTTCCAATGTCTGAATCGTTCATTTCGACTGTTCGTCCGTTTGAGGATGAAAAGCCGTGCTAAGATTAAGTTGTGTACCCCAAGCTTTCTACAGACTCTTCCAAAATCGCGAGGTGAAACGAGGATCTCTGGCTGAGACGATGCTGGATGGTGCACCGTGGAGTCTCATGATCTCTCTTCTGTACGTATCGACGAGTTTACTTACCGGATCTTCCTTGCGGATCGGTAAGAAATGAGCTGATTTGGTAAGTAGATCTACGATAACCCAAATTGCATCATGCTTCCTCTTGGTAGGCGGAAGACCAGTAACAAAATCCATCGTGATTTTGTCCCACTTCCACTCTGGAATATCTAACGGTTGAAGGAGACCGCCAGATCGCTGATGCTCGATCTTAACCTGCTGGCAGGTAAGACATTTGGAGACGTAAGTGGCCACATCCTGTTTCATACCACTCCACCAAAAGTAATTCTTGATGTCATGGTACATCTTAGTCGAACCAGGATGTATAGAGAATGGGGAGCTATGAGCTTCAGCTAACAAGGCTTCCCGAAGTTCTTGGTATCAGGAACACAAAATCTCGTGCCCTGCCATACGATACCATCTGCATCTACTCTGAATTCCGTCTGTTTCTCCAAATTCTGTACTATCGCCCAAATTTCTCCATCATCTTTCTGAGCTTCCTTGATCTTAGAGAGTAACTCGGGTTCTACTCTAAGATTAGCCCAGTAACCGTGTTGTCCACGTACCATGATCTCGATGTCTAGTCGCTCTAAGTCTCTTTTGATTTTCTCCTCAATTTTAATGCCGTTGATCATTCTGGACTTCCTACTAAGAGCATCTGCTACTACATTTGCCTTTCCGGGATGATACTGTAGATTAATGTCATAATCCTTCAACAGCTCTAACCATCTCCTCTGCCTCATGTTCAATTCACGTTGAGTGAAGATATACTTCAAGCTCTTGTGGTCCGTGAAAATGTCACATGATTCTCCATATAAGTAGTGCCTCCATATCTTTAATGCAAACACGACTGCAGCAAGTTCCAAGTCATGTGTGGGGTAATTTTCTTCATAAGGCTTAAGCTGTCATGAAGCGTACGCGATCACTTTCCCATGTTACATGAGAACACAGCCAAGTCCCTTCCCCGATGCATCGCTGTAGATTTGAAATCCACCCGTACCAGATGGGAGAGTAAGAATAGGTGCAGATACTAGCTTATGCTTCAGGTCTTCAAATCTCTTCTCTCGTTCTTCAGTCCAGACGAATTTCTCCCCTTTCCGCATCAGTTTGGTCAATGGTAGTGCTAAGCGGGAAAAGTTCTCCATGAACTGCGGACTTCCGTCGCTGATGTCGGCCTTGGCCACTTAGTAATGGCCTCAACCTTCGCTGGGTCCATAGTAATTCTTTCTGCTGATACAATGTGACCTAAGAATACCACCTTGTCTAACCAGAACTCACACTTGGAGAATTTAGCATACAGTTGCTTCTGGCGAAGAATCTGTAGTACTGTACGAAGATGGTCTTCGTGTTCCTCCTTGGACTTTGAGAAAATCAGGATGTCATCGATGAAGACAATGACGAACTTGTCCAGAAATTCATGGAAGATTCTGTTCATCAAATACATGAACACTGCTGGAGCATTTGTCAGGCCAAATAGCATAACTACAAACTCGTAGTGGCCATAGCGGGTACAAAAGGCAGTCTTAGCGATGTCCTGCTCCTTGACCCGTAGCTGATGATAGCTTGACCTAAGATCAATCTTGGAGAAGTGTTTGGCCCCTTGGAGTTGGTCAAACAGATCGTCTATACGTGGTAGTGGATACCTATTCCGGATAGTAATCTTGTTGAGCTCGCGATAGTCTATGCAAAGACGCATACTGTTGTCCTTCTTCTTAACAAACAAGACCGGGGCGCCCCATGGAGATGCGCTCGGTCGAATGAAACCTCGTTCAAGAAGTTCTTGCAGTTGGTCCTTCAGCTCCTTCAGCTCTATGGGAGCCATACGATAAGGAGCCTTGGAGATTGGTTCAGCTCTTGGAATAAGCTCGATACTGAATTCTACTTCTCGTGCAGGTGGTATGCCCGGAAGTTCTGCTAGAAATACATCTTGGAATTCCGAAACTATAGGTTGATCCTGAATTGATGGGGATTCAGCATCCATGTCGTGAACCGTAGCTAGATAACCCTCGCAGCCATGTGACAGTAGTGCACGCGCTTGCAGGGTAGATATGATTTGTACAGACCGTTCGGGTACGAACCCGTTATGAATGTACTTTGGTGCATTAACATCACCGAAGATAACTCGATATGAATGGCAGTCTATGGTAGCATGATGCTTGGATAACCAATCCATACCCAAAATCATGTCGAAGTCATTCATGTCCAGCGGAAGTGCGTCGACAGGTCGAACCTTATCGTCAAATTCTAGGGGAAGACTCTTGTATACATGGGTGATTAATACAGAGTCCCTCAAAGGCGTGGAAATAGTAAGCCTATTTTCTAGTGGCATGGGGAGCATCCTAATGTTCTTAGCATAAGCAGTAGAAATAACCGAGTGAGTAGCACCCGTATCGAAAAGAACACATGCAGCTTGACCATACATATACAAGATTCCAGTGATGAAACCTGTAGACTTGTTGGCCTAGTCTCGAGATGTCGTGTAGACACGCCCGGTGGTAGGAGGCGGCTTGGAATCAGCATGTCCTGATGTACCCTCCATATCGCCCTTACGGGAATCCTTCATGATATGGCCAGGAAGACCACACTTGAAGCATGCGTCAGTGTTACGGCGACATGGCCCTGGGTGCCTACGGTGGCAAGTAGAGCAAAGAGGATGAGTAAATCCTCCAACAAGTGCTCTGGCTGGCTGGGAACCTGATAAAACATTTTACATAAGACATGATAATAGGGTACAAAGGACAATGCGGATAATCGTAAGATTGAATACCAGTGATAGCTGGACGGCTAGGCTGTGAACCTCTCTGGTTCTGGTCCCTACCGTATCCATGGTTCCTGGTAGAAGTTTTGATAAAGTGTCAGAATATGAGTTATAACATGAAATCATAAGTAAATGCGTAAGTATTAGGACCTGCTTCTGTTGGAGTGTCCAGCGTTGTTACGGTAATTATCATTACCGCCACGCCTATCCGTAGCAGAATGGTCGTTAGTTTAACCGTTTCCCTTGGGCTGATGAGGCTGCTGCTGAGTAGCCGGCTGAGACCGGTCCCCAGTTTTCTGCCTGGAAGATACATTTAAAGAGATGAATAATTGACATATATGGAAAGAATACAGATTTATCCCCGCTTGAATACGAATTTTTACCTCTTTTCGGGTCTCTCAGCTTCCCCGAACTCATCTCTCTCCTGCAGCATTTCCAGCTTACATGCTGCATCGGCCACTTGTGCTACAGTGTTGAACGTAGCACACACCAGATTGTTTGCGACCGATGTGCGAAGAGCCCACCTAAAGTGGTGTGCCTGCTCTTCAGGAGTACTTGCTGTTGCACCAAGGAAACCAGCTAAGCGAAGAAAGCGATGCATAAACTCGTTGCTATTCTCCCCAGCTCTCTGTCGGATCCCATGGTACTCTCTCTTGAGCTTGTCTTGCTCAGCCTTGGGATAGAACTGCTCCATCACCCTGTCCTTGAACTGAGCCCAAGTCAAACCAGCAACCCACTCGTCACCACCCTCAGACTACATCAATGCTAACCACCAATTTAGCACATCGCCTTCGAACCGATAGCATGCCAACCTCGCCTTGTATGCGGGGTCACAACCCATAGCATTGAAAATCTTCTTGATGTGAGCCAACCAGCTTTCAGCATCACTGGGGCTATCTGTCTTCTCAAAAGCTCGAGGACGGAGCTTGTTGAATCTCTCCAGCCATACTGCTAATGTCACTGGAGGAGGAAGAGGAGGTGCCTGATTATGCTGCTGATTGTTGGCAGCTTGAACTTCAGCCCTGATGTCGTTCCTCAGTTGAGGAAGCAAAGCTTGCATTGCAGCTTGGATTGCAGCATTGAGCTGTTCTTGTTCGCGTGTGAGAACCATCTGACAGTATAACATAAAACATATGATTAAACAAATCAAAACATAAAATATATATACATGAAAAAAAAACTTATACCAAAATTTCAAGAGAAAAATTTTAGGCAAGAAAATTTTGTGTATGAATGCATGATGCAGTTTTATGAAAACTTTTGTATGCTCGAGAGTGAACGCCTATGGTCAGTTCACCCAAAACAAAAGACATGGCGAGGGGACGCCTATGGGTTGGTCCCAAATTTAAAAGTTTCGATAAAACACATGCGACTAAATAGGGCCAGTCCTGTACCAACCATTACTTAGTCATAAATCTGCAACAATGACATATATATGTATGCATAAAAATGATGAATGCATGAAAACAACTGTCAGTTCTAGGAAGACCGTAGTGACTACCCACTAATCACAGGTCATATTTTGAGAGCCTACAAGTCGAAGCCTTGGCTCTGAAACCACAATTTTAACTACCCATTTTGATAATGGAATGTCACGCGTAATTATGGCGTGTCATCAAAGCATACAAGGAAAAATGTCTAAACATTACATGACAATAAAAGGAAAATACCGGAATCAAACATCAGTAGTCCAAAAGTAAAGCTCATCACACGCAAACATAAGTATAGTAAAGGAAAGGACTAAACAATGTCCATAGCAAATGTATCAAAGGAAAGATAATGCATAAAGTAAGGAAAGGCTAGAAAGCTTCCAGTCCATATGCACGTACGCTTAAAGTCTACCAGTGTCCCTGAGTACCTGCCGTTTTATGAACATAGAAAAGGAAAACGGCTGAGCAATACGCCCAGTGCACGGATGTACAATAAAGCATGAATAGGATAAGCATATAACATATAACAGCAGAAGAAACTAAGTCCCGAGTAACCTGGTTAAGTCTTGATAAAACTGGTTTTATAGTTTGAAAAGCCTTATGTTTATCTTGTAAAAACTGTTTAACATATTTTACCATTAGCCAATATAGGTCATGAAAATCCACCGTGCATGAATACTTGGAGGGGTGACCTCATCATGCAAATTAGAGGGGCTGCCTCTAATTTAATATTCTGGTTTGGGTAGGAGGGATCAGCTCCGTGTGAAGGATGCAAGGCACACACCACATTCACCATGAAATCCTGACTGAAACGTGTAACTAGGATGCACCCATACGCCCCACACGATAAATATAAATAAATGGCCAAAAGCTGAAGGGACGCCACGAGCAATCACTCCGCCGTTGTGAAGTCATAACATCAGTGCCTCTAATGTTATGGTTATGGTACCTCCATAACTAGGTGAAACTTGTCATGCATGTATATGGCTATAGGTATTCTAAATTAAACATAAGCAAATCAAACATATAAACTTATACTACGGGGAAACATTTGGCTGCATACGGGGAATCCTAATAAGGAAAGAATGTCTATACTGAAAGGACGGGAATCCGTACCTTATGTCCAGTGAACGAAGAAGATGAACTAAGAGGAATCCTACTTCCGTATCATTAATGCTACATAAATACATACATGAATAAGTATCTGCTTACTAAATACGTAACTGGTTTTATGTCATGTCTTAGCTTATTTTATATGTTCATATCATGTTTTACTGATTTAAGCCTTAAACTGTGTTTATCTCATATTCTGTTTACTTTGATTAAGTATTTCTGGTATTTCATGTATTATTATACTTACTGTGTAATAATAAGTAACTTTCCAAAAATAGCAGGTTTCCTAAAATAGAAAGTTTCCAAAAATAGAAAGTTACCAAAAATAGAAAGTTCCCCAAAATAGAAAGTTTCCAAAAATAGAAAGTTCAAAAAATAGAATCACTGCTTAAAATAGATAAGTTTCTAAAAATAGAAAGTTTCCATAAATAGATCAGCTGCCTTAATTAAATAAGTTTCCATAAATAGATTAGCTGCCTGAATTAAATAAGTTTCTAAAAATAGAAAGTTTCCATAAATAGATTAGCTGCCTTATTTAAATAAGTTTCTAAAAATAGAAAGTTTCCATAATTAGATATAAGCTGGTTAAATAAGCTAAGTATATAAGCCTAAGTGTTTTCATGATTATTTTCTAAGTCATAATGATATAATGTATAGTTTATTAATTATTTCATGTAATTAAAATAAACTATAGGTTAAAATATTTAATTAAAGTATATCATGTTTTTAATTAAATAAAGTTAAATACTTAGGTTAAAACATGTATTATTATTTATTAATAATATAACCTAAGTCATGTTAATTAATTAATTATAACCATGGTTTTTAAATAATTAATTAATTATAAGTCTAAAAATATAAAATACTTAGGTTAATAATTTCATGATTTTAATAATTAATATAACCTAAGTCATGTTAAATTAATCATGTCATATTTATTAATTTAATTTTAACATATGATTATACAAAAAATAATCTTAACATAAACCGTGAACCGGATCTCGACTAAAAACCATGAACCTGACATGAAATCGACACCATACCCTGAACCACTTCGGGGTTCCCCTTGTCTTGTTGCTGCCGTGGGACCCACACCACCCAACCGGGACCATATGGTCTCAGTGGTGGTCGAGTTGCCAAACCGAGACCCCCTTGGGGTTCGGTTTAGGCTCCGACCAAAACAAACACCCTTTTTGATTTCTCCAAAAACCATTTTCATGTTAGATCTATGTTTTTAATTAGGTTTTAAAAACATCTTGTTCTTAATTAATTATTAGATCAAATCAAAAAGAAAAAGGGTAAAAACATATATCGAATGCGTGGATCTAACGAGGATGAACAAACACGAACACTTGCACCAAAACCAAAATCAAAATCAAACAATCACCCCCTTGGTGTGTTTAATATGCGGCGGCCAAAAACAAAGAAAAGAGGAGAAAGAGAAACTTTTTAGGGTTTTGTAAAATCTTCTGTAAAGTGAAAAATGACTAGTGATATTTTACGATAACCCCTCTTAGTAATTTTGAGATGGGCTTGGCCCATCTCTTTATGGTTGCCGCGGGTAGGGGGCCCCACATGGGGTACCCGTACCGTTTTCCGTGTCTCGATGTTTAATTGTTCCTTCATGTTTATTTGTGTTCGCGTTTAATGTGTTCTCGTTAAATAATTACCGTGACCTAATATATTTATTTACGCTCGTAATAAATATATATACGTAATTAATAATAGTTCGTGATTTAATGACGTTCATGATTTCATGATCGCATGCTCGTGATTAATTATTGTCAAATAATTATTGCGTGCTCATGCGTAGTAAATACTTATCGTGTTCTAACACGTACGTAATACGTAAAATCCTAACACGTAATCGTAATCATACTATAAAAGGAAAGTTTTAACCTAGTACGTACGATCTTAAGGGTACTATTCATGGTAAAAGCATGTGGGTTTTACAACCGACTCTTTGTCTTTTAATTCATTTGAAAGATCAGCTTTTAATGATTCTATTTCTTTTAAGTGTTCAATCTTTTCAAAACGAAATTGGTCAAATTTAGAATAAGTTATTTTCTCTGCTTGTGGGACCATTTCAAAAGTTTTGACCTTTTCCTTATACAGCGCAAGCTCAGCGGTTAGGTTGGCATTCATATCTATGGTTTGTCGAACAGCCACATTCATGTTATCAATAATATGTTTAGGCACCATTACCAAATCACGTTGATCATAAGATTCCATACCCGTCGTAGCATTTGGTTGAGGTTCACTCAAATGTGTTGGATTGGATACCGCATCATTTGATTTACTAGTTCCCGAATGCTGTTCGAGGTTGTCATTTTCATGCTTAACATGATGTGGATTATCATGAACATTACTAGATGTGATTGTTACCTCACCGATGACATCAGAACCGTAGTGAGAGAGATTAGCAACGAGTACAGCTTGGGCTGAGTGAATGTCATCACAATCCGAATCATATGCATCAAGATCATCTGCTTGATATGCTGCATTTGAAGTAGAGACGACTGCAATGCCTTCATTATCTGCTGCACCTGGGTCTGCAAGAAATGATAACTCCTTTGAATCCAAGATCTTTCCTTTAGATTGAGTATCGACCAAATACATCTTCTCACGAAACCATGTTGCATCCCTTCTCCTTTTCGGTTGAGTGCATTCCCTAGCCATATGACCTTGTCCTCTGCAATTGTAGCAAGTCACAACCTTTTGAGGACCAATAGGGCTTCCATTTCCAGTAGCATGAGAAGTCATGGCTTGAGCGTTCACGGTCCTTGTAGGAAGTCCATATGAATTTTGCCTACCCTGAATGGATTGCACTGTTACTTGACCATCTTGAATAGTGGCTTGTTGTCGAGGATTTGAAGAGGTGCGAAGCTGATTGTTTGTTGGTGGAAATCCTCTAGTTGCAACAAGTTTTGACAAGTAGGCAGTGAGATGGTTTAGAACATCTGTTGGCGTATCATTTAGAGTAAAGACCGGTGCTTCAATTGGTGGAACTTCATTGGAGTAGAGGGCTTGTGCTTGTGGTGCTTTAATTGGAAAATATCCTTTCTGAGGAGTATAGCCAATTGGAGAAATGATAGCTTGTGATGGAGATGCATGATGTGTTGGTTGTTGTGGAAAAGACTGTTGATGAACAGTTTGTTGAAATGCTTGATGTGGCATCATTAGTGGTTGATAAGATGGTTGTTGTGGTTGCTGATAGGTGTATTGTTATGGCTGCTGCAAGTATGATGGTAGTTGATAAGTGTAAGCCATGTTTTGTTGGGGGGTCATTTGTTGAGAAGCATACATGGCAAGTGGATCAAGAATTTGTGGTGTTGACAACTGAGCCTCGATCATGTGGCATTCATGTTGTTGAAGAAAAGCTTGAAGTTGATCCACGTTTGTTTGATGCGAATCCTTAGCCAATTTAACAGCCGTCACGTACTTGTTCCATTCAGAAGGGAGAGTGTTCAAATACTTTGTGTTTAATTGAAACGTAGGAATTGCCAGGCCATAGATGTTGAGCTTATTCATCAAAAGAGTGAATCTCAAATAGTAATCATTGAGAGTCTCCCCGGGAACATAGGCAAACTTATCAAAAGTATCATAAAGCTTACACTCTCGTTCTTGTTTAGTTAACGAGGTTCCTTGCATTAGAACACGAATTCTATCCCATAACTCTTTGGCAACTTTATGTTTGCTGACGAGTTTGTAGACATCTGGAGGAAGGGCTTGGAGAATGATGTTTGTAGCATACTTATCACATTTGTCTTGAATCTTCATATCTCTGGTCAATTCACCCGTTGTACGAGGATGAGTAACTGCACCTTCCGTCACAGTACCATATACCAATTGTCCATTGAGCACTGATGCCCAAATGAGATGTCCATTTTCTTTGTTCAACATATAAACTTCCATTCGGGAAGCCCAATCCTCATACATAGTCTTCACCAACATTAGTGGACGATTATCCGTACCCGAGAGAATGGACTTATTCGTAAGAGATGTGTACTTCATTTCGATAAGTTAAGATTTACAAATGTTGATCGAACAATGAGAGAAAGTAAATGTGTTTGTTGTTGTGTGTCGAAGTCGAGAAATAATGTTAAAATCCCCTAATAATTGTTCTCGATAAACCAAAAATTCCAAGATAAAATTACACACGATAAAACTTTTCAAAAACACGTTTTTGAAAATCTTGGAATACTTGTCACTTTATCGGAATGCAATCACAATGTTCAAATCGCAACTGTGGATCGCAATGTTCAGATCGCAACTTTGGATCGCAAATTTAGATCGCAACTTCAGATCGCAACTTCAGATCGCAACTTCAGATCGCAACTTCAGTTCGCAACTTCAGATCGTATATTCAGATCGCAACTTCAGATCGCAACTTCAGATCACAACTTCAGATCACAAGTTTTGATCGCAATACGTGATCGTAACGTTAGATCGCAATAAGCAGATCGCAAGTTTAGATCGCAATATGTGATCATAACTTTAGATCGTAATAAGCAGATCGCAAGTTCAGATCGCAATATGTGATCGTAACCTTAGATCGCAATGTTGGATCGTAAGTTTAGATCGCAATAAGCTATCTGAATATTCGATCGCAATGTAGAAACCCTAGGGTTTTTTCGATCACAATATTCGGATCGGAATGTACAACCTTTCAAACGTTACGATGGAGTCGATCGCAATATGGAAACAAAAGTACCACTTTTCTCGGATAGTACACAACAAATTCGAGATTTTTAGCTAACAAATGAATCAAACACCCAAAAATTTTGTGTTTTTAACCAAAGTAACAATACCAAATCACTACTACAAGTATGTAGATGATGTATATCAAGATTAAACCATAAAAACACACAAAAAAAAATTGTCCGAATGTTTTTGGATCAAAATGGGCGTTTGAATCAAGAACGCAAACACATAAACCAAACAATCATCCCATGGCTCTTGATACCATTTGTAGGATATTATAAATCTTGCTTATGTTTAGAGAGAGAAAGAGATAGAATGTTGGTAGATTTCACACACACTTCTAGAGAGAGAAAGTGAGAAACTATGTGAAAATATGAATGAAACCACACCCTCTCCATCTAAGGAGAGGGTTTATATACCCAAGCCTTGTGATGGGCTTGGGCTTACATATTGGGCCGTCCATACATTCCATGGACTAGGCCTTTCCATGTTTACTTAATGTAAAATAACTAAACTACGAGCTACTACTTAATATATTGTCGGAGTGACCAAATCTTCCTAAATATGTAAAACGTATTTCCAACAATTGCTATAGTCATGAGTTTCGAGTTCCGTGCGGTTGTGCATAGAAGTCTTTTGTCGTAGTGGATCGGGACTTAAACTGTTTTGTTAAAGTGCCATTTCTTGCAATTCATCGAATCCGATGTGAATAGTCTTGACTATCAATTTTGCTTTGTTGTTGTAAACTCTATATCCCTTTGACTGAGATGCATATCTCACTAAAATGCATGCATCACCTTTCTCTTTCATCTTATCTAGATTTTCATCGTCTCGGATTATGTAACACGTACATCCAAAAACATGAAGGTGTTTGAGTGAATGATTTCGATCATGAATTATGTGATATGGTGTCTTTTCGTGTCTGGGAATAATTAAGAAACGGTTTTGTGTGTAGCATGCGGTTGACATGGCTTCGACCCAAAATAATAGTGGTAGTTTTGAAGCGAATAACAATGTTCGATCAACGTCAACCAAAGTACGGTTTCGTTTTTCAACAACGCCGTTTTGTTCGGGTGTTCGAGTAATAGATGTTTCATGTTCAATCCCTTCGTCTTCAAAATATTTCTTCAGGGTTGAGTTCAAAAATTCAGTTCCTTTGTCGGTACGAACTACTCTTACTTGAGCTTAAATACCACGTTGTATATGCTTTAAGAATTTGATGAGAACTTCATGTGTTTCATCCTTGGACCTCAAGAAGTGAGTCCACATGTACCTTGAGTAGTCATAAAAAATTACCAAAATGTATTTCTTCCCACTGATACTTTGAACACGCATAGGACCACACAAATCCATATGAAAAGATCTTACCGTCTTTTAGAGCTTGGTGTAGTCTTGGTCTTAAAGCTACTATTCTTAGCTTTACAAATCTCACAAGAAGAACAAAGATGATTTTTGATGAATTTCAAGTTTGGAAGGCCTCTCGCAATATCTTTCTTGGAAAGCAAGTTGATGGTATCAAAATTGAGAGAGAAAGACGTTGATGCGACAACCATGCGTGTGTCGATGAAGCTTTAGCCATGAAGCAAATTGGAGTTGTGGAAGTTGATTCTTGAAGAGAAATTGTGTTGAGATCTGTACCCCGTGTACCGGTGAGTAAATCATTCCCATCATAATCTCGAGCAAAACATGTCTTCTTTCTAAAAGCAGCCTCCAAATCCGCATCACAGAGTTGACCAACCGAGAAAACATTGTGATTAAGCCCTTTGACGTAGTATACCCTTTTGATCGTGATATTGCCTTGAAACAAATCTCCATATCCTAGGATCGGTGGAAATTGATCATTTCCGAATCGGACTGTACCCAGGAACTTCTCAATGATGTTAATTAGAAGCTTGAGATTCCCCGTCATGTGCTTGGTGCACCCGGAGTCCAGTATGAATATAATTATCTATATGACATGCAGAAGATTTAGAACATGATGGAGCATTTACAATATTGGATTCCATGTTATTTGTGATTGAATCATTAGTGTCTATAGTTTCAACACTAAAAGGAATGCTAACGCTCGTAGTCACATTTTATGTTCTAACCTAAGGCATCCACTTATATCCTGGAGGACATTGATTAGAAAACCACCATTTCCAAGACTTGCTAGTAGACTCATATAGTTCCCTAATTCTTATTCTAGGGTTCTCAGTAGTGGAGTCTGAGGCAATATTTTTTTAGGGGGGTTGCAATAGAATGGTTCATTTTACTTTTGGGTTTACTAGCACTAATAGGCACCACAATTTGCTTCTTAGTTCTAGTGTCTTTGCCATTTACCTTATTCAAAGCACACTTAGACTGATTAGCATTAACAATACATTTTCCACATTTCACACAAACAAACTTAACATTCAAAGCATTCAATGCAGTCAACTCATTCATATCGTCATTACATGTGATTATAAACGTTTTATTCTTATAAACATTAAAAGTCCTAGGGTGATCTTCTACTTTATTCATCTTCCATTGACTCTTGTTTTGCCAAACCTTATCATTCATTTGAGTGCTCTTAAGCTGAGGCCGGCTAACATTAGCAGTGGGGACTACTCATGTAGTAAGAGACACATGTCTATTAGTGTTTCTAGAAGTCTGAGGCGATTAACTATCTTTGTTGTGTGTGGGTTTAGTGACCAATCTATACATCCCTAGTTTAATCACATTTGTGTTCTTAATGCTTTGTGCTCGAATATCCATTTTGGGAAAAATTTATGGTAACATATCCTTCCCATCCATCTTGGGAGCAAACCCAGATTTTGCAAATGAAGAATTTGAGAAAGCAGATGGTTTTCCCAAGACAAATGGTTTAGTCACTTTGTATGCATTGGGTTGTCTAACAACGGGTTTCACAACTTTAGGTTCCACAATCTTCCCACCCATCTTAGTAATGAGTTTTTTCAACTCAACAATCGCTATGTCCTTTTCTTGTAACTAAACTTTCAATCCTTAATTTCCATACTCTTTTCATTCATTTCGCGAAATGATTCTGAAAGTTTTACTTGCAAGTTATTATCTTTTGGAAATATGCTGATTTTGTTTTGCAAAGCAAGTTCAAGAGAGTGACAATGTTTTTGAAAGAAATCACATCGGTGTTGAATTGACGTAAACTCTTTTTGATTAACATTTTTCGAAATCTCAGTTCCAAGACGTTCACACTCTTTGACCTTATCAAGATATTTGCATGCAACATCAGAATATTGATCTATATCAGCACACAAGATGTAACAACAACACACATAATATCTTTGGAGAGACATTCTTGTAAGAGTAGATCATATGCTTTTGAAATCTCGTCTCTTTCAGGTTGAAACTTGTCAATTTCTTTTTCAAGAGATTCCACATATTTCAAATCGTCAAACACTTCTTGCTTAATTAATTTTTCAAATTCCAAAGCATTTTTCTTCATTTTTTCCGCAAGCGGAATTAAAACAGTTTTCACAAGCACAGTTATATCGTGAGGAATTTCCTTTTTGCCTTTATTTTGTTCACGTCGTTCCCAATCCTCATCCACAATTATTTTAAAATTTTCAATGTTTTGTTGAAGAATACTAAGCGCTTGCTTACTCTTGCTTATAGAAGCTTGATACGAAAAGTACCCAATATATCTTGAAACGTTAGTTTTCTTAGTGGAAAAAGCTTTTCTCCATTGTATTCTTCTTTGTTAACATTCGAAAAACAATTACTCACGAGACTTCTGTGTTTGCGCTTTGAAAATTTCATAAAGACTATTTTACTAAGCATAATTATATGGTTTGACAAACTCTTTATTTACTGGTGATCTACTATCCTCTTCAAAAATGAGTGACTCATCACTACCAGGCCTAACAACAAGACAATCATGATCGGTCCATTGGGACTCATCAAGATATAAGTGCTGGTTCTCAGATTGAGCTTGGTCGAGGTACTTAGGACTTGCAAAACTAGATTTACCCTTAAAAAACAAACGAGATGCCAACATTATCATGGTTTGAATAGATTGATTAGTTTTATAAACAATGTTTTTCAAAAAATCAACTTGTTCTTCAAGTTCCACGACTTTGTCAATATGTTTAGCTTGTTTAGTTTTGAAATCCTTTTTCAAGTTTTCAACCTCTTCCTTTTTCTCATTAACAAGTTTAGTTTTATCCTCTTGAAGATAACCAATCATTTGAGTTAGCTCATTCACTTTATTGGTAGCAAGATACGTTTTGTGACGTTCATTACTTAAAAAGGTGTAATAATTACGTTTCTCTTGATTAAGTAACTTAAGAGTCGCATTGTAGTTATTTTCAAAAACTTCTCAATATCTTTGTCTCTCTGAAGAAGCTCAACTCTAAAATTAGCTAAAAGCTCACTAGATTTGATAAGTGCAGCTTTGCTTTCTTCAAAGTTTTGAGTGAGTGTTGCGTTTGCCTTCTTTAATTGCTTTTGACTCTTTCTAGTTTCTTTGACATCGTTTTGTAAAGTAGCAATTAAATTAGCAAGCGCAACACGCTCTTCATCATCATACTAATTTATATGTTGATCATCCTCAGACTTATTATTGCACGTGTTTGATGAATCGGGTGTGGTATTGCTATCAACCTTTTTCCATCATACATGTGTCAGTAATGGTTGTTGGTAGATCACTATGCTCATGTGTATCACCAAACACATTATATTCCTAATCAGTTTGTACCTTATCAATTGGCTAAGTATCAAAGATATGACCATTGTCATCTTCAGTGACTTTGAGGACCTCTTCAATGTTTGCCATGTATGAGTAATGTGCTTCGAGTTCTTGGACGGAAAGTTCATCATCAGTGTCATCAAGCATTGCTCCTTCCTTAGCCGACAATTTGATCCCTGCATCCATCTTCTTGCATTGCAACATCTTCTCCTTATGGTATGCATAATCCTTTACCCGTTTTGGCTGCCTGCATTCCTTTGCCATATGCCCATAGCCATTGCAATTAAAACACAGAAACCCACTTTGTTGAACCACTTGAGTACCAACCATTTCCCTATTCCCAACAACAGTAGCAACCCTCTAATTATTATACGTGGCAGTTTGTCTATTATACCGTGCAGAACCCTCAACATGCGTTGGATTGCGTCGATCATACCTTGAAGGACTCTCACCACACCTACGTGTATCATACCGTGGAGGGCTCTCAACATATCTTTTGTGTTTGTTAAATGAAGTTATGAGTTTGTTGTTGGTGGGTTTGTAAATCTTCTTGTAAGACTTCATTATGAAAGCAATTTGTTGCTTCATTTCCCTATCCTTTTGAGCTTGTTCTTCCTCACTATCTTCCTCGGATAAGTGCTTAGATGGTGGTGATGGTGCTCTAGCAGGATCTTTACCTCTTGATCTTGTGGGAGCAGATGACTTGGATGCAGTGGAATATCTTGGTGATGATGATTGAGTAGAGTAAGACTTTAGAGCACGAGATCGATGATCTGAGTAATGTTGAGTGGTAGACACCAAAACAAGTGGATTAGCAACTTTTGCTACCCTTTTAGCACATAGTTCGTTTGCCTCATTCTGAAATTGTTTCAAAATGTCAAAGAGCTTGTGATATGAGACCTCGTCTAACTTTTGTTGTTGTTTTACGAAAGTGACAAATCGTGTCCACTCAGGTTGAAGTTGCTGTATAATTTGAACATTGACTTCCATAGTAGAAACTTCCAATTTGTTTCTCGTCATATTGTTCATCATTTTATAGAATCTGGAGTAGTAAGATTCAATCAATTCCCTATCCAATGACGTAAACTTACTAGATGTCCAAAAGAGGTTCGTTTTCACATCTTGCTGATTGAGTGATTCTCCTTGTTGCAAGCGTTCAATAGTCGTCCACATTTCTTTAGTAGTATGACACGCATCAACCATTGAGTAGATATCATATCCAATCCCAGTTAGAATCATATAGATTGCTTCTTTCTCTGCATCAATCCATTCCCGGTTCTCACTTGTAGTATTCTAATACATTTCAGTACGAATTTGCTCTTAGACATGTGGCGAAGTGAGAGTATGCGGACCCTCAAATATGCAAAGTTTTAGAGCCTCGCCATTAGGTCTTGTATCAAAATATCTAAGAAAACGTGATTTCCATTGAGCATATCGACCAGGCATAACATTGGTGGTCTTTCTTTGTTGCCTGCCACCATGATGTTGTTATTAGTCACATGATATTCCGCAGTAGAATCCATCTCGATGATTTCTGAAATAATGAAGTGATTTTGGATCTTAAGTAGATGAGTTGTGATTAGGTTGTGGTTAAAATTTAGAAAATTCTGATTTTTTTCTCAGTTCGGTATAATTTTATACCAAAAAATTTATGAATTGCCAAAATTTGAGATTGAAGTAGAAATAGCCTAAAACTAGTATGGAAAAAATTTGAACTAAGGTGACCTAAAAATTTTAACTCTTTTTTTTGGAAAATTATGCGACGGAACTAGTCTAAATATTGTCTAAGTCTAAAAATTTATCGAACTAAAATTTGGCACTAAACATTCTCGGCATACACATTCTTGGTATACACATTCTCGACATACACATTCTCGGCACTACAAATTCTCGGCATACACATTCTCGGCATACACATTCTCGCCATACACATTCTCGGCACTACAAATTCTCGGCATTACAAATTCTCGGCACTACAAATTCTCGGCACTACAAGTTCTTGGCACTACAAGTTCTCGGCTTTTTGGCACTTCAAGTTCTCGGCTTTTCGGCATGAAACTCGGCACTGCCTAGAATATTTTCGGCATATTAGGGTTTAAATATGCCGAATTTTTTCAATTTTTTCAACTTCAAAAAGATCATGTTTTTTATCAAATCTAACGAAACGGCTTGTACTTCCAAGTAATATATCAACCAAGTAACCATAAAAATCAAAACTTTTTGAATTTTGAGCCGAAATTTTAAATCAAGAAAATAGTACAAAAAGTAGTTTTTGATCCAAAAATGATAAAAAGATGATGATTTTGAGTAAAAAACAAAAATTTCTTGTACTTCTAGTTTATTAAGATGTTAATAAACAAGAAAGTAGCAAGATTTTATAAATGCAAGCTTAAAAAAATTCGTGAGATTATATCAAGCAATAAAAACCCACGAAAATCAAAATAAAGCCACAAACCAATCACCAATCTATCCCGTGGCGAATGATACCAATTGTTGTACCCAAATATATATCACTTCACCATGATAGATCTAGAAAATAGATAGAAAATAGATTAAAAAAAGAGAAAGAAAAAAGATCAAGTTTAGAGAGAGAAGTGTGTGAAATAAGAAATATTATATTAATAAAATGAACAACCAACCCTCTCGTAACATGCTAGGAGAGGTATATATAGCCGAGCTTACATGTAGCATAATGGGCTATATTGTTTGATGGGTTGGGCTTGAATAAATCCTTAGTACCTTGAAAGAGGCATTTTAAGCTAACCATCAAGCCCGTATAGTTCGACTATCCTATTACATATTACAACGTTCTAATAAACGTGATATGAGTGAAATATCATATCAATTATAACAAATCAAACCCTAAAACACAAAGAAAAATACCAAGTTTTATGTGAAAAAGCAGTATTATGGGGTATTCTTTGTTGTTTGTGATTTTGTAGGTAAAATGATACGATTTGGTGCAAACACAGATTTCAAGGCATTATTATCAAGAAAAAGACAAAAAGAAGGACTCATTGTGACAAGTCTCCAAAGATCAAGGACCTTTCATGATAATCTGTCAAAGAAAAGGACTCAAAGTGGCAAGTCAACAAAGTCTAAGAGCTTATGAGGAAAGTCAACCAAATTCAAAGGGTCAAAGTTGTTCAAATTTCAAGTCAAAGGGCTGAATATATCAAGTTTATGAGGTTTCCATGCTGAAACAATAAACTACCAAAGTTGAGGGGTGAAAACTGCCAAATGGGAAACCTTAAATCTAGCTTAATCCGAGTGACATGTATATCAACCAATCAGAAACGAGTATTACTAAGCCACGGATTGCCAGATAACACTCTCATTTATGAAGAAAGAGAAGAATCTCCACAGTGCACCCACTAGCTGAATTAACCAATGATATTTCACTCTTTTGATAACAATCCGTGTGCTCATCTCCCACGCAATACCATCACGCCACGTGGACAACTCATCACCAGGTCGTGGATTTTCATAGAGGCCATATCAAAGAAATCTTCCAACATGAAAAGTGCTCCCAAAGGGAAGACGAACTCATTCCAACTACTTAATTGAGATAAAATCAAGAGAAGCAAAGTCCCCTAATTTTGATCAAGAACAGCTTTCCAAAAATTGACACGTGGAGATAGCTGATTGGAGAAGACACATCACCTACCTTCAACACTCATCATTTCTGTTCTATAAATACCCTAGATGATAGCTCATTTGTGTAATGTAGTTAGTGTGTAATATTCACACACACATTAGCTTAAACTTGTTCTTTCCCTCATTTTCTTAGTCTAACAGCTTAGAGTGATTGACAATTACTCTCAAGCTTGTTAGTTAGGCAGTTGTAACCAATTCTTCCATTAATAACAAACTTTCATTTCACAATATCACTCAATTCTCTTCTATACCTTACTGCATTTACTGTTCTTACCTTCATCCTTATGATTCTGTTATTCATTTTGAATAACTGAATCGGTTGTGAGATTTGGAAGCTTATTCAGTGATCAGGAGCATTTGTTGTTTAGTCTTTCATTCAGAGTATCCAGAAGTAGCAGATTTGAAGTTTCATGATCAGACATTGTAGATAATGGATAATGGTGATTGATTGGTTAGAAGTTGTGTAGATTGGTGATAAGGTGTTGAATAAGCTCACAAGAGAGTTCAACACTCTCTTCTCCATCAAAGGAGGCTCCCTAGCTAAAAAGTGCAAAATTATTTTTACTTTTCCTCTAAAAAGTCAATTGGATGCTCATTTCTTAGATAACTAGTGTAGGCTTGCTGATATTGCCTGCTATATGCTTCATTTAATCTTGCTGATATACTTTGATAGTTTGTAGCTTAATTCTGTTATTTTTACTTTGCTTATAATTCTGTTTCATCCATTAAGTGGTGTTTGGATTATCTGCTATCTTTTGATTCAGTAAGTGGAAGTGAGTAATACTTGTTTGTGTACACTCATTAAGTAGTCTAATACATTTGTGCAAAGTTTGGAAGTCAAACATTTAGTCAAAGAGGCAAATGAAATTAAAATACTTTGGGTCAGTTTCTAAAGCTTAAACAGCCTAGTTTCAAACTAGCACCATTTGCTCAATTCTTGGAGTTAGGACTTGTTTCTTGGTTCATTGGAAAACTTAACATCCAGGCTTTAAGGATTAGTAAATCTCATAAGTTGTAGTCCAGTGTAGCATTAGCAGTGAATCCTTAAAAGTCTCTGTGATAATAACTTATATCTGCCAAGTCTTATTTTCATTTCTCATTGAATCTATTCATAAACATAGCCATTTTCTTTCACCAAACTGTTAGAAAAGTGGTTAGAACAAGATTTCGACTTGGTCAAACTTTGGTCAACGCAAGTCAAACTTGGTCAACATAAGCCAATTTGAGCTTATTCCGTTTCCTGGCTTATTTAGTGGATGAAAATTGGATTTTCTTGGACAGGTGTCAATATTTTGGGCTTATGAATGTTTCTTGTGAAAATCAGACCAACTGCTTATCTAGAAAAGCTTATCTCTTAAAAGTGGCTTATTGAAAATAGCTTATTTGAGATTTAGCAAGTTTCAGCTTAATTCCTTAACATTGGCGAGTTAAAATTGAATTCTGAATCTAATGAAACTGGTTTGAGCTTATTTGGTTCACTAGAACTTGAGATACAGCTTAAAACTCAATAAGCCCGTTTTTCACTTTTAATCTTTTGTTAATTGCTGATTAGTCCCTAATATTTGTGTTTTTTAGTTCATTTATTTCTAGGTATCTTCATGAATTGAGTGATCGACTAAAATCTATTCAACTAATTGTTTTTGGTTGTAAAAGTATTATTTTGGATATCTAGGTCTAATTAGTAAAAGCAATTAAAAATCTAAAAATATTATCTTTACGTAACCGTACTAAGCTACAACAACTTGCAATTATCACAAATAAAGCATAAGGTACAAGTAAATCAAGCAAGTAACAAAATCAACAAATTTAACAAGAATATGTAACCAACTAACTAACTAACAATTTTAACAAATTAACAAACTTGTCCAACAAGAAAAATGTAACAAATTTTCTAACAAAATTTTTAACTAAATTTTTATAAAAGTCTAACTAACTTTTTTTTATAAAATTCTAACTAATTTTTACCAACTATTTTTTATAAAAGTAAAACTTGACAACTTTATCAAAGCCTAAATTTTGTGAAAGTGTAAATGTAAATTCTATAAAAATCTAACCAAAATCTTTTAGCAATTCAATATTTTGTATCTCAACGATTTTTACCAAAGCTCTGTTTTATTTCATTATCTAATCCAACTAATCCCATTTGGCCCAATTCCAACTAACTGGTCCACTTGACTCTACTTAACAGATTAGACTAACTTTATTTTGCAAATTTCCTCTATCAACTTATCAAGGATTGAACTACAGACTATTACTAAAGCAAATTGTCATGCAGACATGTAAATTTTACAAGCAATTTTTAGACTCTAAATTTTAAATCTTCACAGACTTCTATAAGCTGAAATTGGATTTGATTATTACTTCTAATCTTCTAATTACTTAATCAAACTATACTTATACTTCTAAATTCCACAGCCAAAAACTAGTTGAAAACAATTTTAACAACCTACAAGTGTAAATCTAATAACAGTAATTCTACTAGTACTCAGTCAAATCAAATAAGCAGAGGTTACAAGTTCTTATAACAAGTGTCATATACTCGCAAGCAATCAGGAAAGCGTACACTAAAGTATAATTGGATATTATGTCTAATATTTGCAGAAAGCTAGAACGAGCTTAACCATAGGTTATTGAAGAATCCGTTGACGAAGTAACGCAGCGCGCTGAGCTGGCTAAAAACAATCACCAAAATCGAAACTCGAACTCAACTACACGTTCGTTGATGTCATCAAAACAGGGCAAACACTTCTACGTTGAACCACCATCCATCATTCGATGATTTCAGCTACTGGAGTCTAACAACTTTACTTAACCACAAACATAATTTATAAACAGTTGTGACTGGTAACGACTCAATCAAGGCTCTCGGTTGATCAGTGACAGGACTAAGGCTGCTACAAGTAGAGAACTCAATTCTAGCTATTTTCGATTCGTTCTTCGGATTCAACAGTTGCAAATGAACTCGAACTTTAACTAATCATCTACAAATCATCAATGGCAACACAAATCATCCATGGCAGATTCATAACAGAATCACAGGGATCATCATATGAACAACAATAGGCAGAAATTATAAGGATTTGAAGAGTAATGAACAAGATTGAGAAAGTGTAATGGATTTTTTATTAAGCTTAATGATAGAAGGGGTACAAAATGGTTACAAAGTTTGTTGTGAATCCTAACAAACTGATTAACTAAGGGACAAAGTAATGTTTGTTTTACTGTGTGTGAAAACACACAGTTTAAATGAGAGGAAATAATTTTCTACAAACTACCGTGTGTGAAAAAAATGAAACAGGATGCATATATATATAACCCAGTTGTTGAGGAGGGTGTTGGTCCTTTGTAATTAGTACTATACTTAAGTATACTAAGTATAGTCCTGTGCAATAAACTTAATACAAGTAAGTAAATAACACAAAGGTTTTCAACGTTTAACTCTTAGCTTTATTAAAGAATTATACCCTATTGTATACGAAGCTACAATAGGTATTTAATAGACAATTTGTGGTTTTGTATCTCCTCACTAACAAGCTAGTCAAATCCTAACGATTGCTAAGCTTGACGATTCTATCAACAAGAGTTTAGAACTCAAGTGTGTGATCGTGTTTGGAGGAGAGAAAACTTTGTTTGTGAATGTCTAAAGCATTAAGTGCACAAAACTTGTTTTCTCTCCTTTTACAAGCATCCTATTTATAGAAGGAAAGTTGGGTAGAAGACAATAATTACCCATGTGCAATTCTTGTCTTAATGGTACAGTGTAGTATCTTGTCTTACCCTATTCTAAGTAGTAAGACGTAAGTCCTTTACACTTGTCAGTACCCCATCTATCCCAAAAGGGTAAGTCACACTAATTTTGTGATGTACTTCATCTTGTCACAATTCAACTTATCATGCCTTTACTTCAGTCTTGGAGAATGCTTGTTTTCTTTAGGGAGATCGTATGGGGTTCAGTGAGTCTATTGCCACAACTCACTGAACCCATCGCCTTCTTCTTCGTTATAGAAGTCATTCATTGAGCTTCGCCTCTCTGAATGCTCGAGTCTTTCTTTTAGACCCAGTCTAGGAACTCGAAGGCAACTCAGTGAGTGACTGTTCACTCAGTGACTTCGTTATGTTCAAGGTTAATACTTCACTTAGGCTGATTGTTATTCAAATCCATCAGGGAGGTCATTAGGTACTGAATTGACCTAACAATCTCCCCCTATTTGGATATAAATTTGTGTAGAATCTTGATAAACTATGAATCTATGAAGTGGGTTGATGTTTTCTAGAGAGAGAAACTAGAGAGAGAAAGTGAGAGAGAACTATGTGATATTTTATTAAGTGAAACTAGAAAGTGAACAACAACCAACCCCTTTCCAAGGAGGAAAGGGGTATTTATACTTCCAAGCCACTAATGGACTTGGGCCGGCCCATGACAAGCCCATGGGCCGGTTCTTACTTAACTAAATAAGCATTTGTTAACTACGAGCTATTACAACATAAATAATATTGTGGAGTGACCGATACTTCTAATATACGTTAAAACGTATTTCTAACAATCCCCCCCTAAGGGAGGTCACTCCATGTTACAAAGTTCTAAACCTAGCATACTATACTAAGTCTTCGTTCTTTAGCTCGTAGTCTTTTCTTCTTTTTCTTTTTGTTGTGAATATGTTTATTGATCTTTTAGGCTTTGGCTTGAGAGCATTGTTCTTTTGGCCTTTCACGTGCGATCTTTGCCTTCTTGTGACTTTTGCCTCCTCGTGACTCCATGTTCCACACACTTATGTCTTTTTGTTGAATTCTCGAAAGCTTCAGAGTTTGGTACAGCGGAAGACTTCATTTTGTACTTTCTTGAATTTTGCTGAACTTTGATGCAGAAAAACATAAGCATGTGGAAACGACTTCATCAGGTACACCGCAACGCCACCGTCTTCAACTGGTACACAGCAACGCCACCGTCTTCAACAGGTACACAGCAACGCCACCGTCTTTAACAGGTACACAGCAACGACACGAATAAAATGGCTTTGAACATTTCATTCTAATTCGGTAGCATTTTACCTCCGGTCGATGAAGACCGTTGGACGATATTAGATATCGTACCCGTGACGGATAGTTTCAATTAAGTAACTTCCTGACAGGATTTCGCGGGTAAACCCGTTCTCTTTATTCGACCGTCAAAAGCTGACTGCGAACATAAAGAGTGAATCACTTGGGTAAATTATCCTTGTGATTTGAAGCCGTCAATTCATGAAACCTGGAACAAGTGAATTTCAATTAAGATTTTCACCATCGTTGCTTTCCAGTTGTCACGAGCTCAATTCATAAAGAATCTTGCACGTCACCTACCAAGTGCTGTTTGATGTTAACACTAGAAGGATTTCCACTCGTCACTGTGATCAATAAAGAGTCACTCTGAGTGTTCTGGCAAGATCATATGATAATGCGTAGAGGCCTGGAACGAGTTTAAGTTCAATTAAGAATTAAACCACTGTTTCTTTCCAGTTTTTCACAAGATTGGTTCTAAAAGAACCGCACGTGTAACCTACCATGAGCTTGTTTGATGTTGGCTCAAGCAGGATTTCCATCTTCATTGTAATACTTGCGTATTACTCGGATGTTCTGGCAATATTACAGGAATACTACGTAGGACTCATGAAAATCTCTTACTTTTCACAGTGTGTGAGAAAGCAAGGAATAAATGGAAAGTGTCCTAATGAGACTTTTGATGATCTCTTGGCTCTAGACTCGATTGTGCGTTTTGATTTAGTGAGCGATGGCTGGAGAGGAGTGCCACCTTTTCAATACCAGTCTATTCGGAGTGAATAAACCAATAGATAACGTGTTGATCTCCGTGTGATTAAAACAAATACCTTTTGAGAGATATTTGAGTTAGCTGGGAAGGGTTGTACATTGCATCACTGGGTCCATGACGTCATTCTTCAATATCGAGAATCATTAACAAAAATGATCTCAATAGCATATGTATTGACCCGGTTTCTGCCTAAAAGTTGTAAGGAGGGCTTCTTTCTTTACACCTTTTATCTTTACAATTCTTTTTCATTCTTCAACCCCTTCAGTACTTACCAATACATCATCACTAGCACCTTGTTGTGATTGTTCCAGTGCTAGCATCAGTAATTAGTCGGTACTCAGCTACGTTCACATTCTTTCTCCATCTTTCCTAGGACTTCTAATTCTATCTAGGGAATTGTCCTTGGGAAGATTCCATCGGCTCTGATGAATCATTGGACTAAACCTATTCCTACCACCCTTTTGTCACCACATTCGTCGTGAATTAAGCGTGTTTTGGGAAAGTATAGCCACCATAAAAAATCATTGAAAATCACCTAAAGTACTTGTGATATTGTCATCAAAATTTTTGTACCTTTGGTGTTTTGTTCATCAAAAGCGCTCCCCCTTAATACGTGCTTTACACATATTAAGTTGGATAATCATTAAGTCTTTTTCATCTTTTAGCCAAGTATCATTTAAATCTCCTTAATCCCATTTTCTCCCCTTATCCAAAATGTTAACCATTAATATTTGGGATATTGAATGGATTAACCGGTCTTTGGGTAAAAATGAAATCGATGTTTGGCCATAGAACATGTTAATGCTCCCCCTTAAGTTAATAAGGGATAGTTGTAGTGCTTTAGTATGATATATTTTGAAAGATTTAGAATCTCGTGAGAAATTCTTGAAAAATTATCATACCTTAACACTACATCAAGCCGTACAAGCACAATATTCACAAATATACATATTCACAATTGAAAACCAATATAAAGTGGACCTGAAATGTACGACCCATTAGATGGATCGTTGCAGTAGCTTGTGGTGTACTAAATATGGTCTACCACCAACGAATCTTTCCAAGCTCCTCATCAATCTACGTTCACGGAGCTTTTGATCAATCTTCTTGATCACATACTTCGCCATTTGCCGATAACCCTGATGCCAATCCTCTGTCATCTCTGGTAAAGTCCCACCCGAATTAAGATGCTCCAACTTTCCTCTGACGTATAGGAGAGTCCCATCACTATACTTATAAAGCTGACCCACCCTCATAAACTTCATTAACCCTCGACTGTTCAAGTAGAAAATGTCGCAATTCGGGACAGAAATGCCGGTATAGGGACATCTATCTACATGTTGAGGTAACACTTGATTCACTGGACGGGTTAGGTTAAGCTTCCTTTGGTAGCTTTCGACTCCCAACTGAAGATCTTCAACTCGTTTCTTGATAACAACGCTTCGTGTGAACATACGAAGTGCTGTATTCAAGGCAATGAGGTCTTCACGAGGAATATGTGTGAGTTGATCATGGGTCTTCAGAAGCAATATGTCTTCGATATCCTCAAGGCGAATGATAGAAAAATCTCCCTGCTGGATTTTGTATTCTCTGTCATCCTCCCTTTTCAGACGAATCTCCGTCACATGATAATAGCCATTCTTGGCTTCAGTTTTCAGCCCTAAGATGCTGGAGATGCGGATATCGGATCTAATGTTACTTCCTGAATTGACTAGCCAGCAGCCCCTGTACGCCCTTCGAACTCGTTCGTCCCAGTGTGATGCACCTATGACAGCATACATATCATAATTACGATTTACCTTTGGGACCCAGAGTCGGTTTACCTTTTCCTCGATAAAGGGTATTGTCCCCCAGTTGGCAGCTTTCAGCAAGGTCAGGGAGGTTGCGTACTTTGATGACCCCTTCAGAAGATACTCAAGATCATTGGTAACGAAGAAGTCGAGAGCAATCTGATTATCTTGAGAAGGATCAAGTGGAGGTGGAGCTCTTTCTGATTCATGGAGGCCTGGCCTTTGAACGGTGTTAAGAGCTTTCAGGACCTCGTCAGCATAGTACTCGAACTCCATTCGGGTTAACCTGGTTTTGGCGCGAATTCTCTTATCTTTCAGCGCTCTCTTCACCAAAGACGGAGTAACCGAAGTCTTATACTCATGAGCCAGAAATGCACATAAGTCAATCGGACTGCGGATACGGAGATACAAAACATCTCTGTCAGCGTCTGTGATTGGATCATATTGCGCCGCTGCCGTGATCCAAGCCTGTGGTGGTGCAGTCTCGTCAATCTCCAACGTGTCTGCCCAGACCCGTGTGCTTGATTCAGGAACAGTAGATTGTGGTTCTTGTTGTAGAGGAGTGGAAACGTGAACATCTGCTGGTTCTGATTCAGGCATCTCAGCGGTGTCATGAACGGGCGAGTGTTGTGCAGCTTCAGGTTCAGTTACCGACTCTGCAATCACAGGAGCAACAACAACAGAACTAACAGGGTTAGTGGTAACAGGTATAGATACAGCGATAGATGTACCAGGAATCGATGACGCTGTAGTAGCATTCACATCGTGGCGCCACTTGGATCGTCTGGATTCCGTGGAAGTAGATTTTTCCTTTGCTGCTGCATCTTTCTTAGACTTGGTTCCAGACTTAGCAGGTTTCTTTGAGCTGGCAACCTTATCCCCCTTTTCAGGCTGTTTACCCCCATCATCATCCTCATCGTTATCCTCGTTGCTCCCCTTAGCACTCTCCTCATCACCATCACCACCATCATTACCATCATCATCATCATCATCCTCATCATCATCATCATCCTCATCATCATCACCACCATCATCATCTTCTCCTTCTTCTTCTTCTCCTTCTTCTTCTTCTTCTTCTTCCTCTTCTTCTTCACCAGTACCCTCTTCTTCTTCACTTTCTTCCCTTTCTTCCTCAGGCAGAATGTGGTAGGGTACCACACTTCCAAACATCTTGAACAACCGATCATCCTCCATGATAGCGTCATTCAGGGATTTATAGAGTGTCCGTTGAATCTTAGATTTATCAAACGATCCAAGTTCCCTCATACGAGCTTTGAGGATCTTCTTTAGCTCAAAATCTGTCAAGTCATAGGCAATTTTGTAGGCGGATTCAGAAAGATTGGATGACTTGATCATCAAGTTATCAGCAGCGAGTGTCTTCAACTCATCACGCAGTTTAGGCATAATGGATTCAACGGATTCTTTCACTCTCTCCTCAATAGAAGCTTCGAGAGTTTCTTTCTGCTCCTTGTAGTTATCCTTAATAGCTCGAAGTCTCGTAAGTCGTGCTTCATACCTATCAACTTCAGCCTTCTTAACCTGAGCTAGTTCTTTTGCATGAGCTTTTCGTGTCAATTCCATCTCTGCAGCGAACTTAGCAAGCATCTCTTCTTGGGCTTTTCTAGATGCTTCTTCACTTTGAACTCGTCTATGTAGCTCTTGGCGAAGTTCATCCATCTCTCTTTTGTGATTATCCGTATGTTTATCCAACATTTCGGCCATTACCAATGCAGCCATTGTAGACGTTGCAGAGCTGCTCTGGGTTGATTGAAGAGGCTCGGTTGTGACCACAGTACTGAGAATGGGATTTATTGGAGGTGGAAGGAATGGTGTTGAAACCGGTCGGGTTGGTAAAGGTTGTATTGGTGGAGGTTGATTTGCTAAAGGTTGAGTAGACACCATGATTGTAGGAGCACCGGACTCCTTTTCAACACTTGCTGAAACAGGGATTGATGTCTCCTTCGAAGTAGAATACCTTTCAGGTGATCCAAACTCAAAAACATCCTCTGGCTCCTCGTACTCTTCTTCAATGTTTACCCGTGCACCCGAACCACTACCTTCCGTGTCTTTCTTACTCTTTTCAATAGCTATCTTCATCATTTTTCTCTCCGCCTTGTCAAGAGTAGGATCGACATCAACATCCTCTTCGTCGTGTAGAACTAACTCATCAGCCAAACCCTTTCCCTTCTTAGCGACGGTCTTTGTCTTTTTGGCTTTGGGTTCAGGTAAAGCTGTTTGCTTGCGTTTACCTTTTCTCTTAACCGTGGTAGATGATTCTTCACCTGCTTGAATGCTTGCTCGTTGATTCTCAATTTCTTGTAGCAAGTTCTTGTAATCAGCAGATGCGAGAATCTCATCTGTCAGCAGATGACTGGGAATGGGACCAGGAATAACCATATTCGAATGAGTCTCCTTCCTTAAGTCTACCAAATCATCATCATCCATCGTGTGATGACGACTACCTGCACGCTTGGCAATGGAAGCATCGTTCTCCATAAAGTAATGTATAATCAGCTTAATGAACCTAGGGTACTGGTAACTTTTAACCTTACCCTTCGTGTTTGTGAAGAGTTGAAAAGTAAACTCTTCCCACAGCAATGATGCATAGTCAATACCCATACCTCTGTATACCCCATAAAACAGCTTGATGATCGGTGGACGAACAGCATCAAATCCAGTTGTTTTAGGTGTGAGACATCGGCTTAGAATCCCAAAAATAGCTTTCCATGGTTGACCAACTTTGGCAGTAGTAAAATCAGACACGGTTCGTATGTCAGGACATCCCATGGCAGTGAACATTTCCATTATCTGATCCTTAGTCGGGTTGGCTGAGAATGATAGGCCTTTGAGTGACGGCCGAAATCCAAAGATCTTCCTGAAGTCTGACACATTAAGCGTCTGCTGCTTGTTGTCCAAGGAAAATGTGATTTTGTTCGACGTCCTCTCCTTGGTAGCCCAGAACTCGTAAAGGTAGTCATAGGGCACTGAAGCACTTCGCCTTAGCGCATGCTTGAGTTTAGAGTTATCAAGTATGGCTGAACCTACCTTAAATCCGTTATGGGTAGAATGAGATACCTCCTTCAAACGGAAGTTGTTTGGAAGAAACTTTAGAGTCTTGGCTTCGGCAATGGCGGTGGCTCTGGCGTCTTGTATTTGTTGTACTGTAGGGTTAGTCATCGTCTCTGCTTAAGATAAAACACAAAGGTTGAAACATACAAGTATGAATATCATTATGATTTTAAACCTAGGCATTGAACATATGACCTAATCCCTTAAGCTTGTAAACCACTCACACATCTTCTATAGAATAAGCATATAATACAGCATAAACTTCTATCCGGAATAAACATGTCTACGCTGAATAAACATTCTATGCGGAATAATTATCCTATGCGGAATAAACGTTCTATTCGGAAAGATCAATCTATGCGGAATAAAATTTCTATTCGGAAAGATTACTCTATGCGGAATAAAATTCCTATTCGGAAAGATTTCTCTATGCGGAATAAAATTCTTATTCGGAAAGTTTAGGCCTATGCGGAATAAAAGTTCTATTCGGAAAGGTTTCTCTATGCGGAATAAAATTCTTATTCGGAAAGTTAGGCCTATGCGGAATAAAAGTTATATTTGGAAAGATCATCCTATTCGGAATAATGCTCCTATGCGGAATGTTCATTCTATTCGGAATAATCCTCCTATACGGAATACAACTTCTATTCGGAAAGTTCATCTTATGCGGAAAAAAATGCCTTATTCGGAAAGATCATCCTATTCGGAAAGTTTAAACAGTTATGATATTTCTAATTAGGCACTAATTCGTTGGATTCAAGTGTTCTAAAGGCCATATCAGTTCAATTTGTGCTATTCCGAATCAATCCCAGGCAAAACCCCCAATTAATTAAACCCTAATTTAAGCAGTAACTTAATTCGATTGATTTCAATTAAAAGGAGTTAATTAAATTGAATTGCATGAATGATAAGCCTTTTTAATACCTTTTTGAAGATATGGATCTAGAAGATTGAATGATTGAAATTGTTTGTGTGTTCGTGTGTTTGTTAATGGCGGGCAAAGGAAAAAAACAAGCAGAAAGGGGAAAGAAAAGAAGAGACGGGGGTGGGTGAGTTTTGACTAGGTCAATCTTTCACATGTTTGACATATTGTCAATTTTAACCCCTCAACTTTTCTTCTTTGTTCAATTAAAATTCTTTTGTTTTCCAAGTTTTAATTCTTGTCAATTTTGCACCCTATCTTATGTTAAATTCCCGAGCCTTAGTGATTAACCTATCTTAACACACGCACAAATCTATTCATGACAAACTTATAAGCAACAACAAGACAAATGCCAAAGCAATCCAACCATTAACCATTGAGCTTTTTGAGTTTCCTTGAAAACTTTTGAAGTTCTTTTTGATGTGAAAGATGATGTAACATTTTCTCCCCCTTAAACGATGACCCGTTTTCAATTTAAAGAGCTGTAGTCATTGTTTAACGAGGCACATGATGATGAAAAACATTTTCCAATTTGATGTTTTGAAAAGATCGATTCGCTGGTGGCGACAAGATTTCTCTTATCTTGACAAAATAATGCACTGAGACGTACACTAATTTGTGTTAGATCAAGTTGTAAAGTAAACTTGATCCCTTTGCATGATTTGGCTTGTAAATCATGCCCGAGAAAATTAATTCCCGTTGTGAGCCAACGTTTTCCAAGGAAATACGTGACTTTAATACGAAAACCGGGTTGCAGTCAGAAATAACTACAAGCCATAATGGGCATGTTTTAAAAATGTACAACTTTTATACGGACTCTATTTATAGCACCGTGTCAATATTGATCGACATTTCTAAGGCCGTAAATATTACCGTACTAAAAGACATGCCCGATTGAAAAAACGAAAAATATTTTTGGTTTTTCTTGATTTTATAATTTTTATGGTTTTTCTAGGTTTTATATTTTTTATGGATTTTCTTGGTTTTATATTTTGTATTTTTCTTTTTGTGGTTTTATATATGTACGATAATATACATGATCACGAACAAAGGATACTCTGAATAGTTTACCACCACTATTCAGCTGATTCTTCTGCCAACTCTTTGAGAGTCGCTGGAGTGAATGATTTCATGCCAAGCTTGTCGATCAAAAACTCGATTCGTCCTCGATCTAAGGCTTTGGTGAACATATGTGCCAGCTGATACTCAATAGTGACAAAATACAGCTCGATCACTCCGTTCTCCACCTGCTCTTTAATGAAATGGTAGCGAATGTCTATGTGCTTGGCCCGGGAGTGTTGAACATAGTTGCAGCAAAGGGCAATGGCGCTCTTGTTGTCACAATACATCGGGATTTTGTTAAATCCCAAACCGTAGTCAGTTAATTGTGATATCATCCAAAGGACTTGAGCACAACAACCGGACATGGCGATGTATTCAGCCTCCGTGCTAGAAATTGCAGCGCTTTTCTGCCTTTTTGAAGACCAACTGATCAATCTATCTCCAAGGAGTTGCACAGATCCAGAAGTGCTACGCCTCGTGTCTTGACATTCAGCATGATCGGCATCTGCGTATGATATTAAAGCAATAGAGGAATCTTTCGGATACCATAGACCACGATGAAGTGTTCCTTTTAGATACTGAAAGATCCTTTTAACAACATGTAGGTTCTTTTCGGTAGGCCGAGCCTGATACCGGGCACACATGCATACGGCAAATTGCAAATCAGGCCTGCTAGCAGTCAGATAGAGAAGGGTGCCGATCATCCCACGGTAAAGTTTTGGATCGACAATAATCCCATTCCTATCTTCATCTAACTTGGATTTCTCCACCATTGGAGTGTCCACGGGGTCACAATTAACAAAGTTATATTTCTTTAAAGATTCTAGAGCATATTTGGATTGATTAATAAAGATGCCTCTGGGATTCTGAGAAATTTGTAATCCTAAGAAAAATGAAATTTTTCCCATCATTGACATCTGAAAGCGTGTGGACATTATCTTCTCAAAGCGATTTGACAATTCTATGTTAGTGGCAGCAAATATTATATGATCAACATAAATTTGTACCAGAATCATGTCGTTGTCCTCCTTGAGAGTGAATAGATTGGGGTCCACCTTGCCTTTGGAGAAGCCTTCCGAGATGAGATATGTTGAAAGGAGATCATACCACGCATGTGGAGCTTGTTTCAACCCATAAAGAGCCTTCTTAAGCTTGTACACATGATTAGGAAACTCCGTGCTAACGAACCCATCCGGCTGACTAACATAGACTTCTTCCCTTAGTTCACCGTTCAAAAATGTCGTCTTCACATCCATTTGATAGACGATCATGTTCATATGAGTAGCATACACAAGGAATAGTCTAATAGCCTCCAATCTCGCAACAGGAGCAAAAGATTCTTCAAAGTCTATACCCAAGGCTTGTTTATATCCTCTAGCGACCAATCTAGCCTTATTCTTCAATACGACACCTATCTCATCAAGTTTAACCTTATAAACCCACAACAAAGTAAGGATGTTAACCTTGTCAGGGAGAGGAACTAATTCCCATACTTCAAGTCTTTGGAATTCATTTAGTTCCTCCTGCATGGCTTCAATCCAAGATGATTGAGTCATAGCCTGCTGCCAATTTTTAGGTTCAACTTCAGAGAGAAATGCATCAAAGTAGCAATAGAGTGCACCCTCTTGTAATTGATGGCGTGTAGAGACTGGTCGATCTAGATCTCCAATGACATTCCTAATAGGGTGATCTTTTGTCCATTTGGTGCTATGATTTTCAATCCTAGGTGGTCTGGAGTGAACAATTGAAGGAGCTTCTTCTGAGGTAGACGCGGCTGAAGGGTTTTCTGGTATCGCTACACCAAACAAAGGAAGCTCTTGTAGGTGAGCATATTCTAAATCGTGATCAATAGAATCCTCTTCAACATCATTAGGCACAAGCAGGGGTGACGATTCAGGTGTAGTTTGAGAATTACTTGGTGAAGGTGCATCCGGTTCAATGTTAATTGAAGATGCATTGGATAAAGCTTCATTTGCAGGAGCAATAACTTCAGGGATTCGAGCTATCACTACAGGTGCTGAAACTTCATCATTTGGGGGATCAAAGAATTCATCAAACAACGATTGAAACAGTTTATCCCACTCGGGCCTTGTAGGTGGTAAAAATGATGTAGAAGTAGGATTATTGGGAACTAATCCGGAACTAATAGCACCGGTTCCCATCTCGTGAAGCGCGGGTTCAGAGCTGCGTTGCTCAGAAGCCATCGCTGTCAGCTCATCGAAATCTGCGTCCATAGTTTCTACAATCTTACCAAGACGACGGTTGTAAATTCGGTATGCTTTCTTGGAGGGTGAGTAACCAATGAAAATACCTATATCGGCTTTTGGTTGAAGTTTGCCCAAGTTCTGACTATTAATGTTTGGATAACAAAGAGCACCAAACACATGAAAGAATGAAACATCGGGTTTACGATCATGTAAAAGCTCGTAAGGTGTTTTTCCATGGCGTTTCCGAATGATAGAACGGTTTTGGGTGAAACATGCAGTAGATATAGCTTCTGCCCACAAGAACAATGGAGCGTTCGCATAAATTAGCATAGTCCTAGCAGCTTCCATAAGCGTACGATTCCGTCTTTCAACGACACCGTTTTGTTGTGGAGTACGTGCAGCGGATGTTTCATGTGAGATACCAACTCCTTCATAGTAATCACGAAGAGTCTGGTTGACGAACTCTGTTCCATTGTCTGCACGAATACGGCGGACAGTAGTATTCAAACGTACCTGAATGAATTTCAGAAAAGTGATGATATCCTTCGGTGCTTCATCCTTTGTACGTAGAAATCTAACCCATGTAAACCTGGAGAAATCATCCACAATAACCAGAATGAATTTCTTACCGCTCACACTTTCAGTTCTCATTGGCCCACAAAGATCCATATGCAAAAGATGAAGTTTTTCTTGATTGGTGTCTTCAGCTTTGGGCTTGTATGATTTCTTGGTACTTTTCCCCCTTGAATACGCGGAACATAAATGATCCTTGTGAAATTTGAGCTTTGGAAGACCACGAACTAATTCGTTTTTAGCCAGATGATTAATAGCATCAAAGTTAAGATGAGATAATCTGCGATGCCATAACCATGACTTGGTCTTAGATGCTTTAGAGAGAAGACATACTGGAGAGGCGGCCATCATGTCTTGTAAGGACAAGGTATAAAGATTTACACCACGAGATCCCTTCAACAAATATTTTCCTTCCAAGTTGCGGATGAAACAAGTGTGTTGTCGAAAAGCAACCTCTAGGTTGGAATCACAAAACTGTCCTACTGAGAATAAATTATGACCAAGACCTTCTACATAGTATACCCTTGAAATCGTAACGTTTCCAATCTGATATTCACCATACCCCATTATCTTTGCAATATGATCATTCCCGAATTTAACCGTTCCAAGAAACTTGCTGACGAAATTTCGGAGCATCGAGCGATCTCCGGTCATATGCTTTGAACAACCGGAGTCCAAATACCAGAGGATGATTTGGACCACCTGAAAATATCACCACACGAAGACAATGTAGAGGTATCGGAATCTGAGTGTTCCTTGTTATTAGCAGGTACAGATTTAATAATCTTAGATTTGCTAACTTTAGGTTTCTTAGATTTCCTAGCCTTCTTCTTCCTAGTTGGTGGTGTAGATTCTAGTTGGCTTAAATCCTGTGGTATTTCTTCACTGATAGGTACTATAGTGGGGGCTGACCTAATTAAAGGGCGCTGTTTCCATACTTGAGTGCGAGTGTTCCTAACTAAAGGACGCTCAGACCTAACCTCAATGGATGCATTCCTAGTTAAAGGGCACATTGTTCCATCTAATGTAAAGGTCCTACCAGTGGGACGCCATTGCCATCCAACTTGGGCACGAGTTCTACCAGTTGGCTTCCATTCAAGATTATTCCTAATGGCATTCATTTCATTCACATGATCAATAAGACACAAATCATGACGTTGGGAAAACATACATTCATTACAATTTCAACATTTTAAATCAGAATTCACAAATGGTTTAGGCTTCTGCACAGGCGCAGAGCTTTTAGTCTTAACATGATTCTTTTTATTTAAAACTGAACTAACATTCCTATGGTGAGCTTCTACTTTCTTCTTTTTGGCACTACTAGTGGAGGGCTTGATCTTATCTTTCTTGAGTGGCGATCCTTTAGCCTTAGTAGTCTCTTTTAATCCTGTAGAAGGCAAAGTGGGAACATTAGCAACAGATTTTAAAGGTGCCTTACTTGATTGTGCCAATGACGGTTTTGCTCCTGGAGTCTTATTAAATGGAGTTACAGCAATGGGTCGATTAGTGAGTAGTGCAAAACCTGGTTTACCTATGTATTGCAAGTAGGCTAAGCAATATTGAACACGCTTAATATATTCATGGGCTGAATAATAGTAGCTACTTGAGGGATCTAAGGCATAAAGATCGTCTAAAATATCCCTAACAAGATCTACATGCTTAATTTCGTTCCTCATATAATCATCGTAGGTAACCGGGTTTTTCTTATGGAGCGGGTTCTTATAAAGCACTACTGACTTGGTTGTTGGAGCACTAGTGGTCGGTGCAGAGTCGGTAGCTAAGTTATCAACAACTTCTTGTCGGGTGAGAAGAAGTGTCTCCTTTAACTCGGCCAAAACCATGTTTTTGTCAATGAGCAGGATGTTTAAGTCAGAGATTTCCTCACACTTTTGGTTCAGTTGTTCAATATAAGATTGTTGTTGTGCCGCATTAAAAGCGAAGCGTTCTTCTAGTGAACCATAAAGAGCGGATAGTCCCTGTCTTGTCCGATCCATCTCCCCTAGAACAGACGAAAGTCTAATTTCTAAGACCTGGTTTTTAGACTCTGCAGCCTCTAGTTCTAATTTTAGTGTTTCATTTGATGACACATCTCTCTTCAATCTCATAATCTCTTCCTCTAATGCCTTAACAATTGCAATCATCTTGTCACTCATCTCAACACCGTTTTCACAATTATTTGTTATCAAAAGATCCTCATTTTGAGTTTGTTGTTTTAATTCTAAAGATATACAATGTTGTTCTAGTTGATTAAAGCGTTTTGACAGTAAATTGTAAGAATCTTGTAGCTTTAAAAACTCAGCGTTAGATTCGTGACAAGAATGATTATCTACCTCATTTACAGTATCAACAAGATTTACAGAGAGATCACAAACATCATCACATATATTCACAGCATCACAATTAATCATAGCGGATGTAAGCTCATTCGAATAATTAACATTTACAGTAGTAAGCACATCACACGAGATTACTTCGGACAAGAATCGGTCATATTCGGATAAAATCTTTTCCTTTTCAATTAGTTGTAGTTCGTAAGCGGTGTCCATTTCATAAAACACTTTTTGAACTTCTCCAATTTCAAACTCAAGATTTTCCTTAAGAGATGCAAAACTTCCTTTTAGACTTTCGACAAATGGATTGATCTCATTTTTAAACACCTCGTTCATGTGTTCGAAAGCCCATTCTCCGGCGTTTAGGCCATTTGAAGTCGTACATTCCAAAATGACCTTGTCAAAATTAGTAAAGTATTGATTAATCTCTTGCAAGTTTAACCATACAGTGCTAACAGGTGGAAGATCCTTTGGAATTTCCTTAGGACCTTCCATGTTGACAAGTGTAGGGAATGTACTAGGGTTTTCTTCATCTAACATGTAGGTTGGTGCTGTGATGAGATCTTTGTCCATATGGAAGCGAATTCTAAAATCCGTTTTTGCAAGCTCCTTATTCATTTTAAAATAATCACACTCGGGATATTTTGTAGAATTGTATGACCGATCCTCATCAACTAGATCCTTACTTGTTCGATCATCGAAAATAACAATCGGGTCTAAGACCAATCCTAATTGGGTTGCATTATAAAGTCTTGGACTATGTCGTAAAGCTTGTTTTGCATACCTTGGGTTAGGGGGAAGGCCTTTTTGACGTGATAAGTTAAATTCTCTAAACAAAGCATCAAATAAGTGCACTAGTTGAGAAGCAGCGTATTGTCTTAAAAGCAAGTAATCTAGACTTCTAATCTTATTAGCAGCATTAATCTCCATTTCATTCTTCTTAGACTCGAGTAACTCAAAATCCGTTTGAAGTTTTTGAAAACTAGTGACCACTAACTCCTTTTCTTTAAGTTCATTAGAAAGATTTGCTCTTAAGTTTTCAATTTCTTGCAAATGACCCATTTGTTTGTTTCGAAAGTGATCATATTCGGGATTTGTTAGAACACTAGACGAAGGCACTAATTCCAAGGTTTGAACTTTCTCATTGCTTAAGGTAAGCTCATCAGACAAATTCTTATTCTTAGCTAGGGTTTCTAAGAGTGCAGCATTCATTTGGCTAAGTAATGTAGCAGGAACCATGACCAAATCTTGTTGAGCAGGAGTAGGCGTATGCGAAATGGCTCCCGGTTGTGATTCACTCAAAGTCTAGGGACTCACGTTGATATTACTATCATTGATTGTCTCCTCATTTGAAAGACTCACCACCGAAGACTCATTCGAATCAGCACTCTCTTGCACAACTTGATGTGATTGAATACTAGCATCAGTGGTATTATCGGTGGTATTAACAAGTACCTCAGATCTCTTTTCTGGCCCTAAGCTGGAGATAGTTGCCATAAGAGCAGCCTTTGCAGATTGAAAGTCATCACAGTCTGAGTCATACGCATCAAGATCATCGGCTTGGTAAGCTGCATTCTGTGTAGTGACAACGTCTTGTTCAGCAATCCCTGGATCAGCAAGAAATGCAAGCTCCTCTTCATCAAGTTCCCTTCCTTGTGCCTGAGCATTCACCAGATAGATCTTCTCTGCAAACCATTATCCATCCCTTCTCCTCTTGGGTTTCTTGCAATCCCTGGACATGTGTCCTTCTTCCTTGCAGTTGTAGCATGTAATCATTCTCAACTTGCTTGTGGAATTAGCTCGTGGAGGATTGTTGACCATTGGAGCAGGATTGACCGTGCGAGCATTGGTGGTTAATGTAGTAGGTCTCCCCTGATAAGGCTGAAGGGGTTGAACCATTACCCTACCATTCTCAATAGTAGCTTGTTGGCGAGAATTGGATGAATTCCTCAACTGATTGTTAGTTGGAGCTGATCCTCTAAATCCTCTTTTGCTTAATGTCCTTGTGAGATAAGCAGACATAGTGGTTAACACTTCAACTGGGTCAGCTCCTTGTTTGAATACAGGAATGGGGACTTCCTCATCATCACAATACATTGCTTGGTCTTGTTGAGATGCATAATCACCAGAAGGAATACTCATGTGATCAGAATAGCTTGATGGATATGCTGCATTCTCTTGATAAGAAGAATATGAAGGCTGAGCATAAGGTGCAATGCTTGCTGGGTGAGGTTGTGAGCCATATTGTGATGAAGGTGCATTAAACCGATATTGTTGCTGATGTGAGGTGGGTGGTTGCGGTAATATCGAGTATTGGGGGAAGGTTGGTGTCATGTAAGGTGATGGATGATAGGCTTGATGTCCCAAGATATAAGGAGTGTTGTTGTGAGACAAGCTTGGTTGATTTGCCATCAAAGCTAATGAATCAGGGTACATACCTCGAGGCGAACGGTGCATGATCACATGTTTCTCATGCTGCTGAAGAAAAGCATATAGTTGATCCAAATTGCACTTATGCAAATCCCTGGTTAACTTAACATCGGTAATGTACTCACCCCATTCAGCTTGAGGTAAAGTATTCAAGAATTTGGTGTTAACCTGGAATGGAGCAATCACAAGATTGTATACATTCAGATCATTCATGAGTGTGGTGAATCTGAAGTAATAATCGTGAAGCGTTTCCCCTGGGCTGTACGTGAGTCTATCAAACAGATCATACAACTGACATTCCCTTTCCTGTTTGGTGAGAGACGTACCTTGTAGCAACACCTTTAGACGTTCCCATAAATCCTTTGCCACCGTATACTGACTTACCATTCGATAGATGTCATGTGGAAGAGCTTGGAGAATGGTTTGAAGATCCTTTTCGTCTGCATCGGCAACAAGTTGTTGAGCTGGTGTAAGTTCTTAAAACTCCCTTGGTCGAGTCACATTGTTAACCACGATGGTACCATAGTCAAGTGGACCATTTAAAATTGACTTGACCATAAGACTCCCATATACCGGTTTCCCCTTAAGGTATGACATCATCCGGCCTTGCCATGCTTCAAAAACTTCTTTGATGAGCATTGGAGGACGATTATCCGTACCCGTAATGACGGAAATATCCGTAAGTGATGTCATCTGAGGCATTACTGAATTCGGATTCATTTTGTTCACTTCAAAGAAACAAAGATTATCGGTTGATCGAGCAGTGAAGAAAGGTTGAGAATTTGTGTTGTGTTGTTGAAATTAAGATTAAATCCACTAAAGATCGTCGAAAAAACTCGGAAAAAATACCCCTTGAACTCGCTTATCCGGAATAACCCTAACTCGGAATAAATCCTATTCGGAATAATCCCTATTCGGAATAACCCTATGCTAGAAAAACCCTTATGTGGAATAACCCTATACTGAATATACTCTATTCGGAATGTTCCTGCTATTCGGAAAGATGGCTATTCGGAATGTTGGCTATTCGGAAAGATTGCTATTCGGAAAAGTGGCTATTCGGAAAGATGGACTATTCGGAATGTCTTACTATTCGGAATATTTTGGCTATTCGGAAAACTTTGCTATTCGGAAAGATTCTTCTATTCGGAAAACCCTGCTATTCGGAAAACTCTCCTATTCGGAATGTCTATTCGGAATAATCTGGGAATATTACGTTCGAGACTTTGAATAGAGCTTTAAATCCGATTTTTTGATCAAAAACCACAAAAAGTTTAATGATTTTTACCAAAATAAGCTAAACCCAATCCTTATCAATTAATCCCAATAACAAAAACACCAAAAACAACAAGATTCAAGATTGATTTTTTCTAAAGATCACTAATTGATTCAATAACTAAAAAGGCAACACAATCCTTACCTTTAATCACCCCATAGCTCTGATACCAAATGTAGAATCTTGATAAACTATGAATCTATGAAGTGGGTTGATGTTTTCTAGAGAGAGAAACTAGAGAGAGAAAGTGAGAGAGAACTATGTGATATTTTATTAAGTGAAACTAGAAAGTGAACAACAACCAACCCCTTTCCAAGGAGGAAAGGGGTATTTATACTTCCAAGCCACTAATGGACTTGGGCCGGCCCATGACAAGCCCATGGGCCGGTTCTTACTTAACTAAATAAGCATTTGTTAACTACGAGCTATTACAACATAAATAATATTGTGGAGTGACCGATACTTCTAATATACGTTAAAACGTATTTCTAAAAATTTTCCTAAGTGAACTTGTTATAAGTGAGCAAAGAGGCTTCTTCTTATTACAAACTATTCTACTGATGCAAAGACTTAATATAACAAAGTACTTCATTTTCATTCATCATTACATAAGACTAAATAGTCTAATACAAGAAACATAAATTAAACAAAAGATTACAGTTATTCAGGAATCCATTGCTTCCCTCTTCACCCTTGATGACTTTAACACCTTTTCTTTGTCAGGCCTCCTAGCAATTATCTCCCTAAGCTTCTCAGCAAATCTTTTATTCTCATCAGTCTGAACTTGTCCAACCATCACAAGCTCAACTCTTTTTCTCTTTCTTCCCTGAGTTTTGGTAGGATCATGTTCAGTTAAAGGAAGATCTTCAGTGATTCCTAATTGTTCCTTCATCTGATTCAACCTCTCATATCTCTTACTGAGAGAGTTGAGTATCTCAGGGACACATTTGTTTGTTTTGGTCCTGAAGACCCTTCCCATTTCGTCCCACTCACTGAGATCGAAATCACCAAATGAGATTTTCTTCATAACTTCAAAATTCCTCTTATCATTGTTTCTGTAGACAGATAATGAGACAGGTGTGGTATGAGGAATGACCTGAAGGTTAGTGATTGGTTCAGGCTTTCTTCTTTGGGTGACTACTTTGGTGTATTGGTCATATAGTTTCTTAAGTTGGCTGGTTCTTTGTTGTTGATTCAAGACCATTTCATCCTGAATGGCCTTGAGTTCTTCCTCCTGCTTTTGGATGAACTCCTCTCCCCCTTTCTTGCTCAGCAAGGCCTTAGGGTTACCACCCACTTCTTTTACAAACTCAGTGGATACCCTCAAGATCGCATCCTTTGTTGCTTCATTAGCCTTAGCCGACTCCATTCTATCTAAGTACACTTAGATTTGATCAGGTGTCATTTTATACATTATTCCATTAATCTCATATTGTACCAAGACAATGGCATCAGGATCAGGCCTTCTTTCTCTTGAAGCTTTTACAAGTTTCTTTGGTGGAGGTGTTATGTAACACTCTCATTTTTCGTATCGGTACAGCGGAAGGGTCTTTCAGAGTGTTACGGGATAGCACAATAACTCCAATCATAGACAACACATAAAAATGGTTGTTCAAGGTTTAACATACATTCATTCGATAAAAAGTTTAAAAGCGTACAACAGGTCCCAAATTATACAGGTCATTAAGTTTACAAAACATAGATCGAATGAACATTTTTAATATTATGTGGGCCATCAGAGTCGATCTCCATCCGGATTACCTTCAAGCACCTGAGATAAAAACATGCAAAAATTATATCAGCGAATGCCGAGTGAATTCATAGAGTTTAATGAAGACCGTTATATAAAACAATCATTTAAAATCAGAACACAAGTATAATATCGGAAGTAAGTCCTCATATTGCTAGTCATGCAATATATAAATCAAGCATACATCTTAAACCGTCCATGAGACCGTAGTCTCTATATTACCATGATAGGTAATATATTCATCGTTAATAGCATCGTTATCGTTTTGTATTTAGGTTTTATAGGTTGTAGGATTATTATTAGCCGCATGACATTGTTACCTTACTATGAAAACAGCGGCCGCGAACCCGACAAAAAATTTGCCCATCTAAGTTAGCGTGTCGTCACAAAAATCACGCTATGGAATCTTCTCATACATAAATTCACTTACCAATCAATGTGGTACGACGGGGATCAACCGTCAAGGCGCGAACTGGGGTGATCGTCCCCAAATAGTACTATCAAATGCATAAGCGTCTACCAAATCCCGGTAGTTCACAATTCATGCTAATGGGACTTTAAGTGACATAACCTAACTACTAATAATCCTTTTAGTCTCGTTTATAGGGTCATAGCATCATTCGGGTCCATATCATTAAGCATACAATCGGGACTACTTGTGTTCTATTTTTATAAAATCTAGCATGTTATCTCCCTCGCGGGTTTACAAATCATTTTATAAAACATTTAAATGAGTGCGAGGCTATGAACTCACGTTGTTAATGAAAGGCAGATTATCGGCTACGGGCGTGCTTCGGTCACGGAAACCTATATAAATAATAATCGGTCTTAGACTTTGTCCAATGACTTTTATCAAAATAACAATATACATATGATGATTTTTGTACATATGATGATGATCAAGTGGGTTTATACATCCTTGTTTACTCATTTTAGTGTTTACGTTTTGGTAACATTTTACTAGTTTGCTAGTCTTAACTATTTATCTATTTTAAGTCCAATAAGACTATTATAATTTCTTTAACTTGTTTTAATCCCTTTTATACCTATATTATCAGTATATATACTTTCCATGTTGGGCCCAAATGGGTTAAGCCCAATAAGTTCTTTTTACAAGTATTTATCTTATTTAGTCCAATTATTAGTCCAATATGTTTAGTTAGCTCGTTAATGTCCGTATTTCTTATAGTTCGGGTTTTATCGGTTTTTACTTGTATTAGTTACTTATACATCAGTATATGACTTTTATAAACTTTACATTAGACGGGTTTGATCGTCTAAGTTTTATTTGGCGAAAAATGTTAATTTTACGGTAATAGCCGAAAAAGTCGTAAAAATCAAGTTTATAGTTTTTATTACTTATAAATATTATTCCACTGCCATTTATATAATTTTTCCATTTAATTAACCTTTTATATATTTATATAAATAAGTTTTATAAGTTAGTGGGTTTTTATTTTACATTTTATACAATAAAATGTGAGTGCTTATATAATAATAATAAACATTAATTCTTAAAATCTGATTTTTATCTTCATGTTCACCATTTTTACCATATCTAGAGTTCTATAATGAATTAGAAGCTCATTTTGGGTGACATGTTCTTCATATTATGTTCTACATTTAACTTAGTTATAGCTACTGCTCATTTTAAGTTCATCTTGCCTTAACAGTCCCTACAAAACTGCTTATTCAGATTAGAACACCTAACTTGTTTTGATCATATCTCACTCATTATATTGATTCCATTGCATGACCAACTCTCACATGTGTATAAAATCTTGTACTTACTGTAAATGGATCATACCATGCAATTTTATCAGTTCAAGTTTTAGTTATATACTGTTTTTATACAGCCAACTAAATAATCAAGATTTTAGCCTCATTTCTTATAGTTACTAATCTTTTTAAGCATATCTATCAACACTTGATCCCCACACAACATTTTTATCATCATATATACATCATATACATATACAAAATGAAAGAAAATACATTTGTTCTTTACAAAATATCAAGAGAAAAATGGAGAGGATGATCTTCTTTACCAACCAAGTGTATTTCTTGTTTTTGGAAGACAAGAACTTGATGAATACAACAAGTAACTCCAAGACCATAAAACACCAAGAACATAAGTTGGGAAATCAGCCCTAGGACACAAGCAAATCACCTCCAATGTTGTTAATATGGCCACCAAATGATCAAGGCTTCAAGATAACTCCATGATAGAGCTAGTAAACATGTATTTCATGGCTAGCAAAGATCAAAAGGGTTGTTTGTTGCTTCAAAGTGGACGGCAAAGGGGAGGGTTTTGAGAGGATTTGAGAGAGTTTGCATGTAAGGAAATGGTGGAATGAAGTTAGTTGCTAGTTTTGAGTTAGTGGAAGTGGAAGTAAGCTTAAGGTGTAAGCTATGCTTACACTTGTAAGCATTGAGCTAACATGATGCCACATCTAAGATGTAGTGTCATGTGTGTGCCGTCCAACATAGGTAGTGGGGTGGGACAATGTATTTTGTCCCATCTCACTAGTTTACGGGTATTCCTCGATTCTAGTTTTCTCGATTTGCGTGCCCTCGGGTCGTTTTACGAAAAACGTTTTTATAAATTATGAATCAACGTCACAAAACGAATCCAATAAAAATTGTCTCATCAAAAAAGGAGTTCAAAAACGTAAATACGTAATCCTAAGGTTTCCGGGTTAGTCGTAAAAGACGCTAAATTATGCACGTAAGCCCAAATTTAAATCCGTAAATTATGAGTTCGTCAACCAACACAAAAATAAGTTTCAAAATATTATACGAGAAAATATTTCACTACCTGAAAATGTTAGATTGTCACAACTTTTCCTCCTAAAAGGGATCAACGTCCTCGTGATCCATTTCATTTGGATGTCCGTTTCTTATTGAAATCGAAGAGGTGCGGATATTTCTTCCACATTTCATCCTCTCGTTCCCAAGTATACTCCGGTCCATGCTTTGAATTCCATCGGATCTTGACAATAGGTATCCGACTTTGTTTCAGTTGCTTTACCTCACGGTCCATAACTTCTACGGGCTCTTCGATAAAATGCAACTTCCCATCTATTCGAACCTTACCTAACGGAATTTTCTCATCACTCACTGCTAGACATTTCTTCAGATTAGATACATGGAATGTGTTGTGAACACCATGAAGTTCTGGGGGTACCTCTAGTTTGTAAGCCACCGGACCTAGTCTAGATAAAATCTTAAAGGGTCCAATATAACGGGGATTCAATTTCCCTCGTTTTCTAAATCTTATAACGCCTTTCCATGGCGATACCTTCAACATTACTCGGTCACCCACTTTAAACTCCATTGGCTTCCGCCGCACATCCGCGTAACTTTTCTGTCTACTACGGGCAGTCAACAACCTATTCTTAATCTGAACTATCATTTCCGTAGTCTCCCGCATCAATTCCGGTCCCGTGAGCTGGGTATCCCCAACTTCACTCCAACATACAGGAGATCTACACTTCCTACCATACAAAGCTTCAAACGGTGCAGCCTTAATACTAGAATGGTAGCTATTGTTATATAAAAACTCTGCTAACGGCAAATGTTTATCCCAATTCTTACCAATGTCTAACACACAAGCTCTCAACATACCTTCTAGTGTTTATATCGTCCTTTTACTCTGCCCATCAGTCTGGGGGTGATAAGTAGTGCTCATGTCGAGATTCGTTCCCAAAGATCTTTGGAGAGATTTCCAAAAATTCGATGCGAATCTAGGATCTTGATCTGAAATGATCGATACAGGTACTCCATGTTTGCATACAACATTATCAAGGTATATACGAGTCAGCTTCTCCAGTGAGAACTGCTCTTTAACCGGAATGAAGTGTGCTGATTTGGTCAGTCTGTCGACAATGACCCAAATTGAATTGTTTCCAGATGATGTTCTAGGAAGCTTGGTGATAAAGTCCATCGTAATTCGCTCCCACTTCCATTCAGGAATCTTTGGTTGTTGAAGTAGTCCTGATGGCTTTTGGTGTTCAGCTTTAACTCTAGCACAAGTCAAGCATTGAAGAACATACATAGCTATGTCAGCTTTCATATTCGGACACCAGTACAACTTCTTCAAATCATGGTACATCTTATCAGATCCCGGATGAATGGAATACTTAGATTTATGGGATTCTAACATAATCAAGTCTCTTAAGCCTCCAAACTTAGGTATCCACATACGAACTCTTAAGCATTTCACTCCATCAGCTCTAACCTCTAAAGGATCTCCTTCTCCTCGGAACCCTTAATTAATAAAATTCTCCTTCTTACAAGCTTCTATTTGCGCATTTCTAATTTGCTCAGGAAAATTATTGTGCACAGTCAAGACTAGAGAACGCACCCTGATAGGCTCTCTATCTTTCCTACTTAACGCATCGGCAACAACATTGGCTTTTCCTGGGTGATATTTTATATCACAGTCATAATCACTTAACAACTCTATCCATCTTCGTTGCCTCATGTTCAATTCCTTCTGGTCGAGAATATACTGTAGGCTTTTGTGATCGGTGAATACCGTACACTTGGTGCCATACAGATAATGTCTCCACAACCTAAGAGCAAAGACTACAGCTCCTAACTCAAGATCATGAGTAGTATAATTCTCCTCATTCTTCCTTAATTGCCTAGAAGCATAAGCTATCACTTTCTCTCGCTGCATCAAAACAGCTCCATAGCCTCTAAGAGATGCATCACAATATACTACAAAATCTTCACTCCCGTCGGGTAATGATAAGATTGGCGCACTACATAATTTTTGCTTCAATGTCTGAAATGCTCCATCTTCATCACTTCCCCAAACGAAAGGTTTATTCTTCTGGGTAAGCTTAGTCAAGGGTTTAGCTATCAAAGAAAATTCCTTAATGAATCGCCTATAATAGCCAGCCAATCCCAAGAACTGTCGCACTTCCGTTGGCGTTGTCGGTGCAGACCAATTCTTAATAGCTTCAACCTTTGCAGGATCAACATGAATTCCATCTTTTTTAATCACATGACCAAGAAATTGCACAGAATCTAACCAGAAATCACATTTCGAAAACTTAGCATACAACCTTTCATCCTTAAACAATTCCAAAACAATCCTCAAATGTTCTCTATGTTCATCTTCATTCTTAGAATAGATTAGAATATCGTCAATAAACACAATCACAAATTTATCCAAGTAGGGCTTGCACACTCGATTCATTAAATCCATGAAAACCGCAGGTGCGTTAGTTAACCTAAATGGCATTACTTGAAATTCATAGTGTCCATAACGAGTTCTAAATGCAGTTATAGGAATATCTTCTTCACGGACGCGAAATTGGTGATATCCTGACCGCAAATCTATCTTAGAATACACACTAGATCCTTGCAGTTGATCAAACAAATCATCAATCCTAGGTAAAGGATATCGATTTTTAATTGTCAACTTGTTCAGTTCCCTATAATCAATGCACATACGGAAAGATCCATCCTTCTTCTTAACGAACAAGACTGGAGCTCCCCAAGGCGACGAGCTCGGTCGAATAAAGCCTTTATCAGACAACTCCTTAAGTTGCTCAGATAACTCCTTTAATTCAGAAGGGGCTAATCGGTAAGGCGCACGTGCCACCGGTGCAGCACCAGGAATTAAATCGATTCGAAACTCTACTTGCCTTATCGGTGGAAGTCCGGGTAAATCTTTAGGAAATACCTCAGGAAATTCACATATAATAGGTACATCTTCCAATCGTTTCTCCCTAGACTCATTCCCGGTCACTTGAGCTAAGAATAACTCACAACCGTTCCTGATGTACTTTTGGACTTTAATACATGAAACGATCTTCAAACGGGATTCACCTCGACTACCATCAATTACTAACGTCCTATTCCTAAGAGGAATCTTAACTTTCTTCTCTCCACATAAAATAGTAGCATTATTCAACGACAACCAATCCATACCTATAATAATATCAAAACTACAGAATTCTATCAACATCAAATCAATCGGAAAGGAATGGTTTAAGAGATTTAGAGAGCATCCTTCTAATAGCTTATTAGTTTTCACTAATTTACCATCAGCCAATTCCACCTCGTAACTGGTACTTATCTCAACAGGTTCAATGTCAATAAGGGCACTAAATTTAGTGGATACAAAGCTCCTATCAGCACTCGAATCAAATAAAGCAACAACATAATGATTGTTGAGTAAAAACGTACCGGTAACGACATTCGGATCCTCTTTCTTTACCTCAATTGTTCCAAGTTGATAGATACCACCCTGGGGGTTTCTTCCAGGTACAATCGCTTTCAACTTGGGGCATTCCGATTTTCTATGACCTTCCTCATTACAGTTGAAGCAAATGGTTCCCTTCTTACACCTTTCAACCTTGTGTCCAAGCTTTCCACAATTTCGGCACTTCCAGCAGTCGCCAGCATGCCTCTTGTTGCCACACTTAGGACATCTATCATCGTTGCGCGGTGCATTGTTGGTAAGAGCATTTGCATTCCCCTTTCTCTGGTTCTGACGGCGATTGAAATTCTTCCTATTATCACCTCTATCTACACGATCACCGTCTCCTTTTCTTTTCTCACCAACACGAGCTTCATCTTCCCTATCCTGAATTATCTGTCCAATGAGTTGGTAAGCCATTCGAACATCATCATCAATGGTCAGTGGTTTCGATGATGTCACGTCCCCCCGGATATTCCTGGTCAACCCTTTAACATATTGCTCAATTCGGATCTCTTCGGGTTCAACCAATCGAGGACATAGCAAGGCCAACTCATGGAATCGGTTCGTGTAACTATCAATGTCCACACCTTTCATTCTCAGATGAATCAACTCTTGTTCTAACCTAATGATCACACTACGAGGACAAAACTCCAAATCATCCACTTCTTAATTTCAGCACAAGGAGTAGCATTAGCAGCATCAAGACCCATGAAAGCAATTCTCCCGTTCCACCAAGTCAACGCACGACCTTTAAGAGTAGCCATAGCAAAAGTCACCTTATCTTCCTCCCTACACTTACTAATCCGAAACACCGACTCAATCTTCTCAATCCACTAGCTTAATCCTACAGCACCTTCAGTTCCATTAAAAGGTAGAGGTTCACACTTCATGAACGTCACATAAGTACAGCCACCAACTTCAGGTACATTAGTTCCAAGTCCTCCTACATTTCCTCCAGCATTAGCATTCACATTATTAGCATTCACATTCACATTAGTACCGCCAATTCCACTACCGCCAGCTCCACTACCGCCAGCTCCACTACCGCCAGCTCCACTACCACCAGCTCCACTACCGCCAGCTCCACTACCGCCAGCTTCATTTCTAGCATTTGCCATAAATTCAGTCATAGATGTGGTAACTTGCTCCGTAATAATCCTACGTACATCATCCTCAGTCACAGCCTTCTTGGGCGGCATAGTTCTATAATTTAACAATTTCAAAGTATTAAGCATTCACCCAACAAAGGATTCATATAATATGGATTGAATTCATAATCAAGATACAAATAAGGCACAATATGGAATTCAAGACAAGATACATATTTCATTCTATTTTAAACAAAAGTATTGTCTTAGTACCTCCCATATCAAAGTTCTAGCACTATATACACTCAAAATTTGTGCCAAGTCTACTACTAACAAGTCGGTTCAGTCAAAGCTACAAAAGCACAAAAGATACAAAGGTCACTACTAAACACAGACTGGTCTACTGAGAACCGCCAGATGGTCCATCATCCATCGTCTTCTGAATCTTCGTCGGACGATCACTAGACACATCTTCAGCTGGGCGCTTACGGATTACTCCTCTTTCAACCATGTCAGCATAAAATCTACTATTCCATCCCACAGATATATTCAACTCCTTCTCAGCTTTCTCACGCATCGCACGAGCTACACTCAACTGAATCTCCATAGAATTCACCTTTCTCTTCATTTCAGCAAACTCACCACTTTCCAACACCGATAACCTCCTAAAAGCCTCATTCAAACCACGCTCTACATCAGTCAAATCCAAACTAAGAAATTCCCGCTCTTTCTCGCCAACCTTAGTCTTCGACTCCAAATAAGCAACCTGAGTCTGAACAACACCTAATCCAACCTCTGTCATACAACTCTTAACACGGGAAGCATCTAGCTCACGTCTCAAGGCCCATGGTGCAAGACCATCAATATGAGTAGCCTCTCGAGCACTAGACGACTCTCCTATCTCACGTCTACGAGTAGCAATACCATTAGTACCGTCAGGTGCATCATCATCCTCATCCTCCTCTGATTCAGAATCAGATTCAGACGATTCAGACATTTCATCCCTAGGTAACTCAACCTCAGAATCAGACAAATAAACTGGTGGGGGCAAAGGCTCGCCCTCTGGAACATCATAAGGATAAATAAGCTCAGCTTCCTCATCATCATCGACCTCAACATCTATACCTACATCCTCCTCGACATCCTCGTCGTCAATCTCATCATCTAAATTATCTAACCCAATCTCATCATCATTCTCAATATCAACATTCTCAATCTCATTCTCTACCATATCAACCTGAGGGGCAATCTGATCTCCTAGTCCTAACTCGGGCTCGGGATCCTCAAATGGTTCCTCCTCATCATCCATATCATAATCTACTAAGTCTAAATAAGGATCATCATCTACATTAGGTTCGGAAATAGCATGGTTTTCTACAAGAATATTAGGGTCAGCCATGACAATCTGCATTTATATATATTTATCTCGTATTAGGATAACATACTAGTTAAACAATTACATAATGAAATCACGGTATATACATATATATAAATTAAATTATATATATCAAAATATATATCTTCTCAATAGGGCTTGTTGGTAACGTCGGAGATCTCTGGCACCGTTATAGTCAAAAGATTTTTCAAATATTTTCTCAAATGTTCATTGTCAAAAGATTTTGAAAAGTTTTGTTCAAAACCTTGGTTTTTAAAATCTTTTGTTCTCTATAACGAGAGCTCTGGTACCAAACTGTAACACTCTCATTTTTCGTATCGGTACAGCGGAAGGGTCTTTCAGAGTGTTACGGGATAGCACAATAACTCCAATCATAGACAACACATAAAAATGGTTGTTCAAGGTTTAACATACATTCATTCGATAAAAAGTTTAAAAGCGTACAACAGGTCCCAAATTATACAGGTCATTAAGTTTACAAAACATAGATCGAATTAACATTTTTAATATTATGTGGGCCATCAGAGTCGATCTCCATCCGGATTACCTTCAAGCACCTGAGATAAAAACATGCAAAAATCATATCAGCGAATGCCGAGTGAATTCATAGAGTTTAATGAAAACCGTTATATAAAACAATCGTTTAAAATCAGAACACAAGTATAATATCGGAAGTAAGTCCTCATATTGCTAGTCAGGCAATATATAAATCAAGCATACATCTTAAACCGTCCATGAGACCGTAGTCTCTATATTACCATGATAGGTAATATATTCATCGTTAATAGCGTCGTTGTCGTTTTGTATTTAGGTTTTATAGGTTGTAGGATTATTATTAGCCGCATGACATTGTTACCTTACTATGAAAACAGCGGGCCGCGAACCCGACAAACAATTTGCCCATCTAAGTTAGGGTGTCGTCACAAAAATCACGCTATGGAATCTTCTCATACATAAATTCGCTTACCAATCAATGTGGTACGACGGGGATCAACCGTCAAGGCGCGAACTGGGGTGATCGTCCCCAAATAGTACTATCAAATGCATAAGCGTCTACCAAATCCCGGTAGTTCACAATTCATGCTAATGGGACTTTAAGTGACATAACCTAACTACTAATAATCCTTTTAGTCTCGTTTATAGGGTCATAGCATCATTCGGGTCCATATCATTAAGCATACAATCGGGACTACTTGTGTTCTATTTTTATAAAATCTAGCATGTTATCTCCCTCGCGGGTTTACAAATCATTTTATAAAACATTTAAAAGAGTGCGAGGCTATGAACTCACGTTGTTAATGAAAGGCAGATTATCGGCTACGGGCGTGCTTCGGTCACGGAAACCTATATAAATAATAATCGGTCTTAGACTTTGTCCAATGACTTTTATCAAAATAACAATATACATATGATTATTTTTGTACATATGATGATGATCAAGTGGGTTTATACATCCTTGTTTACTCATTTTAGTGTTTACGTTTTGGTAACGTTTTACTAGTTTGCTAGTCTTAACTATTTATCTATTTTAAGTCCAATAAGACTATTATAAGTTCTTTAACTTGTTTTAATCCCTTTTATACCTATATTATCAGTATATATACTTTCCATGTTGGGCCCAAATGGGATAAGCCCAATAAGTTCTTTTTACAAGTATTTATCTTATTTAGTCCAATTATTAGTCCAATATGTTTAGTTAGCTCGTTAATGTCCGTATTTCGTATAGTTCGGGTTTTATCGGTTTTTACTTGTATTAGTTACTTATACATCAGTATATGACTTTTATAAACTTTACATTAGACGGGTTTGATCGTCTAACTTTTATTTGGCGAAAAACGTTAATTTTACGGTAATAGCCGAAAAAGTCGTAAAAATCAAGTTTGTAGTTTTTATTACTTATAAATATTATTCCACTACCATTTATATAATTTGTCCATTTAATTAACCTTTTATATATTTATATAAATAAGTTTTATAAGTTAGTGAGTTTTTATTTTACATTTTATACAATAAAATGTGAGTGCTTATATAATAATAATAAACATTAATTCTTAAAATCTGATTTTTATCTTCATGTTCACCATTTTTACCATATCTAGAGTTCTATAATGAACTAGAAGCTCATTTTTGGGTGACATGTTCTTCATATTATGTGCTAAATTTAACTTAGTTATAGCTACTGCTCATTTTAAGTTCATCTTGCCTTAACAGTCCCTACAAAACTGCTTATTCAGATTAGAACACCTAACTTGTTTTGATCATATCTCACTCATTATATTAATTCCATTGCATGGCCAAATCTCACATGTGTATAACATCTTGTACTTACTGTAAATGGATCATACCATGCAATTTTATCAGTTCAAGTTTTAGTTATATACTGTTTTTATACATCCAACTAAATAATCAAGATTTTAGCCTCATTTCTTATAGTTACTAATCTTTTTAAGCATATCTATCAACACTTGATCCCCACACAACATTTTTATCATCATATATACATCATATACATATACAAAATGAAACAAAATACATTTGTTCTTTACAAAATAACAAGAGAAAAATGGAGAGGATGATCTTCTTTACCAACCAAGTGTATTTCTTGTTTTTGGAAGACAAGAACTTGATGAATACAACAAGTAACTCCAAGACCATCAAACACCAAGAACATAAGTTGGGAAATAAGCCCTAGGACACAAGCAAATCACCTCCAATGTTGTTAATATGGTCACCAAATGATCAAGGCTTCAAGATAACTCCATGATAGAGCTAGTAAACATGTATTTCGTGGCTAGAAAAGATCAAAAGGGTTGTTTGTTGCTTCAAAGTGGACGGCAAAGGGGAGGGTTTTGAGAGGATTTGAGAGAGTTTGCATGTAAGGAAATGGTGGAATGAAGTTAGTTGCTAGTTTTGAGTTAGTGGAAGTGGAAGTAAGCTTAAGGTGTAAGCTATGCTTACACTTGTAAGCATTGAGCTAACATGATGCCACATCTAAGATGTGGTGTCATGTGTGTGCCGTCCAACATAGCTAGTGGGGTGGGACAATGTATTTTGTCCCATCTCACTAGTTTACGGGTATTCCTCGATTCTAGTTTTATCGATTTGCGTGCCCTCGGGTCGTTTTACGAAAAACGTTTTTATAAATTATGAATCAACGTCACAAAACGAATCCAATAAAAATTGTCTCATCAAAAACGGAGTTCAAAAACGTAAATACGTAATCCTAAGGTTTCCGGGTTAGTCGTAAAAGACGCTAAATTATGCACGTAAGCCCAAATTTAAATTCATAAATTGTGAGTTCGTCAACCAACACAAAAATAAGTTTTAAAATATTATACGAGAAAATATTTCACTACCTGAAAATGTTAGACTGTCACATGTTAGGGTTTCATCAGCGATACTTTGCCCCTATCTAACTTAGATACTGAGGGCTAAGGGTTGGGAGTAATTGAGTTTAAGGGTTGGGGTTGTGCTAGTTCTTCCTGCTCCCCCTCAGTGTGATAAGGAGGTTCAGTCCAAGTTAACATCATTGGTGGCACATTCTCCCCCTCAAAAGTTGAAGGATCAGCCTGACTAATCCCAGCTTTTGCCCTATGTGAGGGTCCTGAGGTGGTGGAGGATCCCTTGAAAGCCTGAAACATCTCAGTCACCATTTCCTTCATGGACTGAGTGTCAGCTTTGATAGTTTGAACATCCAACTGAATTAGGGATTGAGTGTTTTCTATAGTGGTGATCCTTGTCCTAAGTCTAGGAATACCAACTTCTTTCAGGGATTTGGAGATGTCAGAGAGATTGGAGGCATTAGCCATGTAACCTTGTGTATCCCTTGACAATCTGAACTCTGCTTCAGCATCCATATGAACATACTCATAGATGGCATCACATTTCCCTTTCACCACATCCAAGTCAGACCTGAGATAGTCTAACCTAGTAAAAACCTCAATGAGCCTGTCCACCTTCAGTAACTCAACTAATTGACTAACTCTGGAATTGGACTCGGTGGTACTAGTGATCAGTCCATCCAGAGTTGTCTTCAAGGACACATTTGCTTTGACAGTAGGAAGAGAATGGTTGAGGAAGTTGATGAGCTTCTTCTCTTGATTTTCATGACTATTGTTAACAGAGCTGATGAATTCTATTTGGTTGTCTACCTGAATTCTCATCTTCTCCTCAGCTAGGTCAAACTTATCACCAAATGTCCGGAACTCATCAAGGAGTTCATCTGCCTTTGAAGCCAAGTCTTCATGAACCTGAGTGACCTCAGCTTTCAAGGTTGTGGAAGCATGAGTTAATACATCCTTGAGAGTTGCTTTCAAAACTTTCTCATCCAGAACCACAGTCTGAGTCCCCAACGAAGAGGTGTCAAGTTTTGCCTCTTGGGAGGGCTTTTTCGGTACCTCAGGGGAGGGCTCTTTTTGTTCGGATGCCTTAGGGCAGGGCTTTTGTTGTGCCTCAGGGGAGGGTTGTATGTCCGCGAACAATGGTGGGGACTGTGGCTTTTGGTATAATTGAGGAGGGGCCTGAGTGTCAAGTTCATCCCCAGCCTCAATCATATCATCGTCGTTACTGAAACCTTGGAGTAACTCGTCAGGCTTCTCGAGTAAACTTACAAAATCTCCAAAGTTCAGTGAACCCTTGGGTTTGTCTAGCTCCCCTTCAAAAGAAGGTTTGCCTTGGTTATCGTCACTCCCTGCCCCAAATCCCGAGGCTTGGGATTTAGCCAACTGATACTCAGGGGCAGTTTGTGATTGATCAGTTGTGGAGGTAAGATCCCTATCAGCGGGGTGTTTTACCCGTGGGCGTCCCTCTGAGTCTTTGGGATCAAAGGTGGTTCCCTCAGGCAAAGACTTTTGTTTTAGTGTGCCTTCATCAGGATTTGTGGAGGTGAGATTCCTATCAGCGTGGTGTTCTAACCGTGGGCGTCCCTCTGAGTCTAAGGAATCAAGTTTTGGGTCCTTATGCAAAGACTTTTGAGCTAGTGTGTCTTCATTGGAATTGGTGGAAGTGATAGGCCTATCAGCGAGGTGTGTTACCCGTGGGCGTCTCTCTGAGTCTTTGGCCTTAGTTTTCACCTCAGGCAAAGGTTGTGATTTACGAATGCCCTCATTGGTCTGAGTGGAAGGCAGTCCCGTAGGAGAAGGTTGTTTGTTTCCTTCTCCATCAAGAGGACCAGTAGGTTGGCCCGTCGACCCTGACTGTGATGTATCAGGGCCTCCTAAAAGCTCTTTCCCTTGGGGTATTTGAAGCTTGGTCTAAACAAGGGTAGTCTTTTTAGCCTTGGCCTTTTTGGGTTGTGGCTCAGAAGCGTCAGGGCCCTGTGCCTTTGTTGGTTTGGTCTTTGGCACAGTCTGAGTCTTCTTGTTCCCCTTCTTTGGTAAGAAGGGAATGGGAGACACGGATGATTCACGACTGATCACCTTAGTCATGTGAGCCGTCAATGCAATGGGGTTAACTTCAGATGGGTTCTTTAAAAAGTTTGTGGGACTCAGGATGGGAGTAGAAAAAACATTGAATTTTTCCTGAGTGTAAAGGAAACCTAGTAACCGTTCTAAGGCGCATGATATGAATCTTGGGTAAGAAACATACTTTTGCCTAGACTCCTTCAGGAGTCTGGTTACGAGATCATTATAAACGATCTCTCCTATGTCAATCTTTAGTCCATTAATAAGACTGTAGATTAGCATCTGCTGAGTAGAAATAACTTGCTCAGTAGATGAATAGTTCCCACCGATCACCTGAATCACAAAAGTGACCAGGATCCTCCAAGCCATGGGGAAAGCAGTTTTGATCAATGGGGTTTTAGTCATAAGTAACTCCGGGACCCTGATTTCTTTTAGTCCTTTTTTAACTGACTCCATGTCAGGATGTGTAACATACTTTCCATTGTTATAATTAAGTCCACTGGTTTGACAAAATGTTTCGAAGTCTAAAATCAATGGTGTCTTCCCATTGTTTACAATGAACATGATGACACAGTTCTTATGTCACTTGATCTCAGACCCTTGAGATCCTTCAGGCCATTGGGTAGGGGTTACAACCACAGCCGTATACCAAAATTCCCTGAGATATTCATGGTAGAAGACTGAGGGGGTTTTTGTAAAAGCATCAGCCCAATCACAGTTTTTCAAGAATTTGCAAATTGGTTTGTAGGCTGATACACTACTAGGGTAATTGAAATTTCCCTCATAGTTGTTTCCTGCAAAATGGACACCCTCATTGGTGAGATGTTTAACCTGAGGGGCATATTTGATAGCTTTGGACATTGCCATTAGAGATAGCTTTTAAAGATTTGAAAAAGGACAATGGTAATTTCTGGAAATCAAATCAAGACTTGTTTCTTGTTATAATACAACAAGATTCACCAAGTGACCTAATGCGAACTTTTGCCATATAAAAAGGATCAATACTTATAAACAATAGGTAACTTTGATTGTTTGTGCTATATAACAATAAAACAAGTGATAAGTGTGATTGCCTTTTTACAAGAAACCTTTTCTGGAAACCCGTTTGAACACACACAAATTTTCTTTGAGAGAAAATTTTGGCAGAGTAAATTTGCAAGTTCTTTGTGTGTGTGTTTGTTTTGATTGAGGGGTATTTACAGGCTCGGATGTGAAATAGAGTTTTATTTGTTATAATTTCTTTTCACACCCGCATTAAATGAAAGCGTACAAGTGGTCCCCTAATACAAGAGATTTTACTAGTTGAAAGTTCGTTTCTCGGTGTCTAATCGAATTGATTTCCGGTTAAATGTGCGAGATTAGTTGTTCTTGGTGAAGCAAATATTTTTGGTTTTGGTAAAAATAAATGTGCAAGACTTTAAAATAAAGGACGGGAAATTAAAACTAAAATTGGTTGAAACGTAAAACGGTGCAATATTTAAAACTTGAAACTAAATGACGAGAAATTAAATGACGTAAAAGTAAACTTAGCGAAAAGTAAATTGACAATAAAATAAAAATGCGGAACGAAATTAAAATAGACTAAAAATGAAACAAGAAAAATCAACACTTTAGCAAAATACTAAAACAAAACAAGCATGATCGGAATGCATAAAGAAATACTAATCGGAATGTCTAAAAGAGCCAGATCGGAATATATTCCGATAGGCTGATCGGAATGTAGACATTCCACCCATCGGAATATGGCCCCAATCGGAATAATGAAGAAAAGGTGTAATCGGAATATAGACAAAAACAAGCTAATCGGAATAACATAAATTGTCCCATCGGAATATCATTAAAGCCCCTCAATCGGAATAATAACAATATGCATACAATCGGAATAACCTAAAACTTGAAGCCAATCGGAATAGCTAAACCCTTTTCCGATTTGCCAATCGGAAAAAGGGTGTGCCGGTCGGAAAGTACGATCGGAAAGGGGTTTTCCCTTTCCGATTTGGTTCTTTGATCCGAAATATAAGCTAGATCAAAAAGCTATGGAAATAAGCTTCTAACCAAAACTAGAACGAATGAAAACTGAAACGAAATCAATAAGCACAAATAACGACTTTTCCAAACTAAAAATAAACAACTTTGAAATTAAAACATAAAAAGATTAACTTTTTAGGCACGAAAACATGAATGAACAACACGGATCATATGTAAATCGCACCAAAAGTAAATTCGAATCAAGAAAGGAAGATGAGAGATTAAGACAAGAAAAGTAAAGATTAAAGATTAAAGAACAAATGATGAAAACTTACTTGAAAATTAAATAATTGAAAGTGCATAACATTTAATTAAAGTGAAAGAAATGAAATGACAAGAAATGAAAATGGTGGAAGAGTGGTTTGTCAAGCCACCAACAACTTGAAAAATGAAGACTAATGGCCTATTTATAGTGGTGATTAGGGAGGGGCTTAGGAAGCTTCCTCCCTCTTTCCTCTTTTCCTTAATTGCGTCATTAGGTCCCTCCTTTCTTTAATCTTCTTAAATCTTGGACTTAAATGATTTTGTCTTCGGGATTTCTTTGAACTCGTCTTGTATTTTCTTCATAAATAAGACTCGAGTTCTTCGGCTCTTTAGTGAACTTTCGTCCTTTGACTTTTTCTTCGATAAATCTTTAGAATTGGTCTTTGGACTTCCGTTCTTTTTCCACTCTTGATCTTTCGACTTCATCTTTCGTCTTTTTCTTCGATAAAAAGCCCTTGAATGCCGTGTTTTCTCCACTTTTCACCTTTTCGTCCTAAATTACAACAAAAACACAAACCACGCATAATTCCGACATAAATGACATAAAATACACGTTTTGGCTCGGTTATTATTGTAATTAAGTGGTAAAAAGGATGGGTGTTTTCACACCTATCAAATCCCCTACATTTAACCATTGCAATGTCCTCATGCAATGCATTAGTTACAAAGCAAGATTACATTTTCCATCATAATGAATCCACGTTGGCCTTTATTAAAGAGATAGAAAATTATAAACATTCAAAGTAAAGAAATCAAAAACATACCTTGGGTTTTGGAAATGTCGTGAATGATCATCATCCTCAAGTTTTCACTTTCTCCAAACCAAGCTTAAAAACGAGATCATTGTTATTATAAGTTAGTAAACTAACACGAACTCATGTGGGCCAATTATTCACTTAGACTCCCTTATTCCTAGGGGTATCTCTTATATTTTATTGTTGTCTTGAATGATCACGAGGATGCATTTTTGACTTATTTCGATAGTTATTTAGTCTGAAAATAAAGTGAACGATTTAATCAATAGTTAGCTAAAGGACCAAATCTTTTAAAACTGCTTCTCGGGACCTCATAAAGTTCATATCTTGGCATAACTCGCTTCGCGATTTGAGACCTTTCTCGGACCGATATTTGGCAGCGACTTCATACTTCAAATCTTGAGAGACGTTCATGAAATAATGGTCTTCTCTTCATAATTGGAATTTCTTCACTTGGAATTTTGAGAGATTCTTCATATTTGGACCACGACTTCCTCATTTTTCTCCAATCTTTATTTTGGACTTTGATATACAACGATCCGCCTCCTTTTATGACTTGGATCTATTAATCCTCATACTTTGTTAGGGTCTTTTCGGATACACTTCTCCATGACTTTTGGGGAGTTTTTGCTTTTCGTCGTGTGTCTCGATCCTTCATATTGATTTTCGATAAATGATTCTTCACATCTCTTTTGGATCTTTAGCAACAAAATATAGCCCTCATGCCTTGTTAGGGCCTTTTCGGACTCGCCAATCTTCGCATCCCGCTTCAATAAGTTATGCCTTGACTATGAACTCTAATCCATACCGAGCAACTTTTAAACGATCCGGGGCTAGAAGCTAAGTAACTTTTCAAATCGTACAACCTTACTTATTAGCAGATAAATTTATTAGCAAGCGATGGGAGAATAGGCTTATAATTAACTCACATAAATTCACGAAAGAATGCCGAACTTATAATTGGCTCTATCATCTCTCGTTCTCCAGAGTTTAAAATCTCAAGTAATGAGACTCGTGGATGCTTAGCCTATTAAATCAAAGTTTTGGGTTTTCGAGTCGCCTATAGGATCTTGCAAATTCTTAGACTTTTTCAAGTTTAGAAATCGCATTTTAAAGTTCCCTTGATAAACGACTCTCTAGGATCAATTATAGGAACTTGCGAAAAGTTCTTGTTCTTAACCCGTGAGAGTTAAGACTTTCGCGTTTTATAGCTCCCTATATAAAAGCCTAGCAAAACTTGACTTAAACACGTTAAGGATACTAGCTAGAGTAAACTCGGATTGAGTCAAAAGATTCACAACGTTTGAAAATTAAAACCACTTATTAAACATTTATTCTAATAAGGAAAGAAAATAACTATACAAAAGTAAAAACTAATAGGCCAAAATAGATCAAAAATTTTGAAAAATTTCGAAAAATCAAATTTTCCGGTTAAAATGAGGACAAATACAAGGAAAAGACCACTTAACTTCGATAGAAGTCCCCCCTACACTTAAGATGAACATTGTCCTCAATGTTTAAGCATGTGGGAGTAAACTCCCCTACACTTAGGACATTGTGCACGTTGTTTAAATCTCGCTAAGGAAAAGACAACTAAAGAGATTCCTATTTTAATATTGAGAAATATAAAATAGTGAATCGAAAAGAGTTTAGGATAGAACCGGGAAGAAGGGAACACGGAATCACGGTTCGTCAAAAGTCATCAAGAGTGTGTCTTTGAAGCTCTAATCCCTGCACATGATAAGAAAGAGAACAAAAAACACCACGGGGCTCCCCCTACACTTATGGTGAAAATAGATAGATAATTGGGTTGCCTCCCAAAAAGCGCTTGTTTTTGTTAACCGAGTCACGAGCCTGACTCGTCCCCGAATTATATAGTCCATGGGGAAACCTCGAATGTGATACCGTGATCAAAGACCTTGTCCTCGTTCCCGGTTGACATCAACAAAGGAGAGGCGGGGGGATAAGTCTTGAATGGGAGAAAGGTCCTTTCAACATACGAGAAGTATGTGAATTCAAGATCCACGGGAGGTGGGGTGGGTAAAGTAAGCACATTGTCCTCCCCCAAAGACAATAGATGTTGAGCAAGCGGCAAAGCCGTATGGTTATCAATCATAGCATAATCAATGTCACCTCCCGGGTCAAAGCACTCATCCTCCGTAATAGTGGCTAAAGGGGAGGATGAAAGGTGCTCGGGAGGGGGAGTTGGGACAATATCTTCCTACAGCAAATTATCAAAAATAATGTCCCCCTCCAAATCAGAATCATCAATACCTGGAGGGATGGAGTGGATATCAATTTCTTCCAGCAATGGGTCATTATCTTCAACGGGAGGGATAGATGGAGGTAAAGACTTGAAAAGAGAAGGAGAAGTCAACTCTTCGATTTGAGCAATAAGAAGATGAACTTTCCGTAATCTATCACGAAGAAGCACGTCTTCCACCTCATCCACAAGATCAAGTTCATCGATGAACTTCTCGTAAACCAGAGAGAATAAATCGTCATCGTCTGCATCTCCCGGTGGAGATTGAGAAATTTCAAAAGTGAAAGTCTCATAGCAGAGAGGAGAATCGTCATCACTAGGATCGACCTCTTCCGTAAGAGAAACGTCGTCCTCAGGCTCCATAGCAGGTAAGTCACAAACCTCATCATCCAATACTTTGTCGAGACCAACATCACTAAGCTCATTCAACGAATCTAGATCCTTAGATGCAGTAGGAACATCGACAGTAGGAGCAGCAACTTCAGAAGATTGGTTGAAAGTGTAGACATAATCGTCGTCATCATCATCATAATAGATGGGACGAGTCCAGTTAGGAGTGACGTAGTCGGCTAACTCTTCCTTGATAACCTCCACATCTTTAAGAAGCTCATGCAGCAACTTTTGTTGTTCATCGCCCCGAGTATGTTCAATTTCACCAATTCTATCCCACGCTTTAATTAAACATTTTGGTGTAGAAAAGAAGGGAAAACGACTAAATTGGCTCAAAAAGGTGTCGGTGGTTTTTAAGGTTTCGTCCACATCAAGCAACGGTTGCCTTTCCTGATGTAAGTTAGCTCGGAGTTGAGCTAGACTTTCTAGAATGCCATTCAAAGAAGTGAGTTGTTGATCAAGACTAGTTTGCTGAGAGGATTGATGATTGAGGGTGTGATGTGGGGGCTCAAAGTGTTGAAAACCTGAATTATAGCATGGTTGTGGCTCATAGTAGTTCATCGGTTGAGAAGAATTAGAAACCGGGTTTGGTTCATAATAATCCATTGGTGAAGAAAACTGAGGACACGGATTTTGCTCATAATAATTCGTTGGTTGACAATAATAGGTATCATGAGGACCCCCATAGTTGTTGCAGAACGGTTGAGGAGAAAGACTGGGTGCGTCTTGTGGATAGCTATTATCATAGTCATAATTGTACCCCGGTTCTTGCCCGTGATCATACGGGTATGGAACCGGGCACGAAATATGCCAATGAGAATTGCTTCCACAATAGCTGCACGTGGGAACAGTAGGTGGGTTTAAAAAGGACGAATTAGTCGAGTTGCACAAAGGACAAAATCCGGATTGTGTGTAGTCGATATCGTTTCCGCACCGCTCACATGTACACCATTGACAAGAGTTGTTCCCAGATAATTGTTTCCCACACCGGACGCAATGGACATAAAAATCCATAAAGAAAGATAGATTAGCAAGAAGAATATTTTTGGTGCAAAACTTAGAAAAAGAAATGCTTTTTATGATTTTTCAAATGTTTTTGGATTTTTTGAAGATGTTTGGACACGAAAAATAACGTTCACAAGTGAACGGATGCCAAAAGCCGACGCTTCTCTCACAAAAAACTTTCGATCCTCACGAAAAGAGCCGGCAACGGCTCCATTTAATACAAGAGATTTTACTAGTTGAAAGTTCGTTTCTCGGTGTCTAATCGAATTGATTTCCGGTTAAATGTGCGAGATTAGTTGTTCTTGGTGAAGCAAATATTTTTGGTTTTGGTAAAAATAAATGTGCAAGACTTTAAAATAAAGGACGGGAAATTAAAACTAAAATTGGTTGAAACGTAAAACGGTGCAATATTTAAAACTTGAAACTAAATGACGAGAAATTAAATGACGTAAAAGTGAACTTAGCGAAAAGTTAATTGACAATAAAATAAAAATGCGGAACGAAATTAAAATAGACTAAGAATGAAACAAGAAAAATCAACACTTTAGCAAAATACTAAAACAAAACAAGCATGATCGGAATGCATAAAGAAATACTAATCGGAATGTCTAAAAGAGCCAGATCGGAATATATTCCGATAGGCTGATCGGAATGTAGACATTCCACCCATCGGAATATGGCCCCAATCGGAATAATGAAGAAAAGGTGTAATCGGAATATAGACAAAAACAAGCTAATCGGAATAACATAAATTGTCCCATCGGAATATCATTAAAGCCCCTCAATCGGAATAATAACAATATGCATACAATCGGAATAACCTAAAACTTGAAGCCAATCGGAATAGCTAAACCCTTTTCCGATTTGCCAATCGGAAAAAGGGTGTGACGGTCGGAAAGTACGATCGGAAATGGGTTTTCCCTTTCCGATTTGGTTCTTTGATCCGAAATATAAGCTAGATCAAAAAGCTATGGAAATAAGCTTCTAACCAAAACTAGAACGAATGAAAACTGAAACGAAATCAATAAGCACAAATAACGACTTTTCCAAACTAAAAATAAACAACTTTGAAATTAAAACATAAAAAGATTAACTTTTTAGGCACGAAAACATGAATGAACAACACGGATCATATGTAAATCGCACCAAAAGTAAATTCGAATCAAGAAAGGAAGATGAGAGATTAAGACAAGAAAAGTAAAGATTAAAGATTAAAGAACAAATGATGAAAACTTACTTGAAAATTAAATAATTAAAAGTGCATAACATTTAATTAAAGTGAAAGAAATGAAATGACAAGAAATGAAAATGGTGGAAGAGTGGTTTGTCAAGCCACCAACAACTTGAAAAATGAAGACTAATGGCCTATTTATAGTGGTGATTAGGGAGGGGCTTAGGAAGCTTCCTCCCTCTTTCCTCTTTTCCTTAATTGCGTCATTAGGTCCCTCCTTTCTTTAATCTTCTTAAATCTTGGACTTAAATGATTTTGTCTTCGGGATTTCTTTGAACTCGTCTTGTATTTTCTTCATAAATAAGACTCGAGTTCTTCGGCTCTTTAGTGAACTTTCGTCCTTTGACTTTTTCTTCGATAAATCTTTAAAATTGGTCTTTGGACTTCCGTTCTTTTTCCACTCTTGATCTTTCGACTTCATCTTTCGTCTTTTTCTTCGATAAAAAGCCCTTGAATGCCGTGTTTTCTCCACTTTTCACCTTTTCGTCCTAAATTACAACAAAAACACAAACCACGCATAATTCTGACATAAATGACATAAAATACACGTTTTGGCTCGGTTATTATTGTAATTAAGTGGTAAAAAGGATGGGTGTTTTCACACCTATCATCCCCCTATTTTCTTGGCAACTGTTCCATTACTGCAAAGATAACGCTTTTTGCAGAGATGACGTGAGGTCACGTGCATTTGAAAGAACATTTTTACAACGGATTTTGCTAGAAAAAGGCTAAGCATTTAATGCTTAGTGGGATACTTGACATGAGTGACCCCTTGACTGGTTTATGACAATTTATTGAAGGAATATATGTTCCTTATTTAATATTGTGACTCACCAACCTAGGACATTAAGTAACTAAATCCTTAGACCATTTAGTTACATCAATTAATGTAGCTCAGTGTCAAAGGGAAAACAATAAGAGATATTTACTCAGAGAGAGGATCAAGAATATACATTATACTGAATCCATTGTCATCAGGGACCCTGATTAATCAATATTCAGCATACCAAGTTCAGCTTTCAGTCTAGTGAACATTGGTTCATCCAAAGGTTTGGTAAATATATCAGCTAGCTGATATTTAGTGGGGATGAAATGTAATTCAGTATCTCCTTTTAAGATATGGTCCCTGAGGAAATGGTATCTTATGTCTATGTGTTTAGTCCTTGAATGTAGGACTGGATTATTTTAAATGGCAATTGCGCTGGTGTTGTCACAAAAGATAGGGACTACTTTGTATTCTACATTATAGTCCCTGAGTTGACTTTTCATCCAAAGGATGTTTGCACAACACCCAGCAGCTGCCACGTATTCAGCCACAGCAGAGGACATTGCGACTGACTGATGTTTCTTTGCACTCCAACACACTAGCTTGCCACCTAGGAATGGACATGCACCTGAGGTACTTTTTCTATCCATGTTGCAGCCAGCATAGTCTGAGTCTGAGTATCCTTTAAGATCGAAGCCTGAGGAATGAGGATACCATAGACCTAGTGAGGGAGTACCCTTCAGGTACCTGAAGATTCGTTTAACAACAGTAAGATGTGATTCTTTGGGATTGGCCTGATATCTTGAACATAAGATTGTTGAGAACTAAATATCAGGCCTAGTTGCAGTTAGGTACATAAATGATCTAATCATTCCCCTGAATAAGGTTTGATTGACTGATTTACCAGTAAGATCAGGACCTAAGTTGTTGGGGGAACCATGGGAGTCTTTACTGAAGCACACTCAGAGAAATCATATTTCTTAAGTATTTCTCTAGTGTATTTTTCTTGATGGACTGAGATCCCTTTGTCCCCCAGTTTGATTTGTAGTCCAAGAAAATATGTTAATTCACCTATCATACTCATTTCAAATTTGTTTGTCATAAGTTGTTCAAACTTTCTACAAAGATTATAGTTAGTAGATCCGAATATGATGTCATCAACATATATCTGAACTAGTAGAACATCCTCGTTGGTTCTGAAGATAAACAAGGTGTTGTCTATCTTCCCCCTGACAAATTTGTTCATTATCAAGAATGTAGAGAGAGTTTCATACCATGCCCTTGGTGCTTGTTTCAGTCCATAAAGGGCTTTGTCAAGTTTACAAACATGGTTTGGGAACTTAGAACTCTCAAAACAAGGAGACTGAGCAACATAAACTTCTTCAGTGATCTTTCCATTCATGAAGGAACTGTTTACATCCATTTGGAAAACTTTGAAGTTCATGTAAGTATCATAGGCAAGGAAGATCCTGATGGCTTCCATTCTTGCTACAGGGGCAAATGTTTCCTCATAGTCGATCCCCTCAAGTTGACCACACCCCTGAACAACCAGCCTAGCTTTGTTTTTAATGACAATTCCATCTTCATCAGTCTTGTTTTTAAATACCCATTTTGTACCAAGAGTTGATTTCCCTTTGGGGAGAGGAACTAGTCTCCACACTTTGTTCCTGAGGAATTGGTTGAGCTCTTCTTGCATGGCCTCAACCCACCCTGGATGTGTCAGGGCCTCTGAAACCTTCTTTGGTTCAATTTCAGAGAGAAAGTCTGCAAACAGACATTCATGGGCTGAGGCAGCAGAGAGTTTAGCAGCCTGACTGCGTGTGAGCATCCCCTCAGATACATCACCAATTATATTTACAAGCTCTATATGTTGTTGTCTTGACCATCTGTCCTGAGGACTTGGATTAGAGCTTGTCGATAGTTGATGATTATCAGGGACTAGAGATTCAGTACATTGTACTGGGACATCACCTCCTACTGAAGGATTTTCAGTAATAGGGGGATCGATATTTTCATCACTTGTCCCTTCAGTGTTCTCATAGATAGGTGAATCATTTGATTCTTCAGCTTGAGAGGTGATAACTTCAGGGACATGTTGAGGTGTGATTAAATTATCAATTGACCTATTGTGAGGTGATATATGGAAGGATATATCAGCATCAGTTTGATACTGCTTTGAGGGACAATGTTCATACTCATCAGGAGGATATCTTGATGAGTCATTGATCCCAATCTCTTCCATTGATTGATTCGTGAAGTTAATGACATCCATACTTTCATCAAAGGTGACATGAAATGACTCCTCAACTTGTTGTCTCCTTGTGTTAAAGACCCTTAAGGATTTGGAGACAAAAGAGTATCCAAGAAAGTATCCATCATCAGCTTTGGCATCAAATTTACCAAGATGGTCCTTTTGATTGTGAATGAACACAGGACATCCAAACACATGAAAGTAGTTGATATATGGAATCCTTTCCCTGAATATTTCATAAGGAGTCTTATCATGTCTTTTGACAATAATACATTTGTTCTGAGTATAGCAAGCTATTTTTACAGCCTCAGTCTAGAAGTGTTTTGAAAGTTTGGATCCATTGAGCATGGTTCGAGCAGCTTCAATGAGAGTTCTATTCTTTCTTTCAGCCACACAATTTTGTTCAGGTGTGTAAGGAGAAGAGAAGTTCTGAGAAATTCCTTTCTCATCATGATTGTAGTAAATTACAACTCTTGTTTAGGAAAACAAAGAGCGTAAAGTAGGGAAAGTATTAAATACGACGGTTTAGGAAAATCGTGTACAAATGACCCTAATGAAGTTCGTTTCCTAAGGAGGTATATGTGCGTGACTAAGATGTAACAAGATTTGAGATTAATATTGGATAGAAGGGGATGAGAAAAGCAAATGACGAAGACGTGAAATTAATTACTACTACGACTAAACGTAAAACCGTAAAAAAGTACAAAAATAAAAATTAATTCTAAAAATTCCCAAAAATTTACCAAAAATCAAAATAAATAAACTAAGAGTTTACCAATGATCAAAACTTTTTCAAACCTTTTAATTAATTAAATATTAATTTTTAAATGCTAATTAAAGCCCTAAAAATCAAATTAATTATCAAAAAGCCCAAATAAAGATTTTTCAATTGGTAAACCTCTAAAATGACCTAAAAAGATTAAAAACTATTTTTTATAAATTTTTAAACTAAGAAAAACTATTTAAAATGATTTAAAAACTATTAAAACTTAAAATAATTATAAAAATTAATCTAATGATGATAAAATTATTCTAAGAGTTGAAAAAAATCCTATTTTAATGTATTTAAGCTAAGAAAAATATAAAAAGTGCAAAAAGGTGAAATTTGAAATTTAATAATAAAATAACATTAAAATAATATTAAAAATCTCAAAATTATAAAAAATTCTAAAAACTCGCAAACTAGTTTATTTTAACCTAAATAATCAGAAAATGAAAGTGAAATTACCTAATGGGCCCCCAAGTGTGCTAAAACCAAAAACAGTCAACACTAATGAGCTTTTTAGCCCAAAAAGTCAAACTAGGCCCAAATGACCTAAAAAAGCCCTATCTGACTCAAAATTTAATTCTAAGCACAAAAGTCTGAAGGCCCAAAAGCTGAATATGAGCTTATCACAGCTTAAATAACAAACAGCTTATTCTTATTGGGCCAATAAGCCCATTAAGCAATAAGCCAATGCCATAAGCTCTGCTTAAACACACAACCTTCTTTTGAGATGCCTAAGAGATCTGTAAAAAGAAATTTTGAAAAAAACTCACTCAATAAGCCAGAAATAAGCAAAATAGAAATCCACTAAACGACAAAATAGTCGGGTTAGAGTTCTATGGCGTTTCAGAAGCTCTGGTCTATTGCAAAAGCTCACAAATAGCTTAACTAAGAATAATCAATCAAGAAAATCACAAAAAGCCAAGTAGAATTGTAAGAACCAATAAGCTGGCTGAAAAAGCCAAATAAGCTAGTTTTCTAGCAAAAGCTTAACCAAAAGACTTGTAACCTTCCAAACTTGTTATTAAGTTGAGAAAAATGAGTTCTATTACAAAATCCAAGTTGTTGCATGTACTAATAAGCAGTTCTCAAAAATAAGCCAATTTGTTCTTATTTGACCAAAAGTCAAAGTACTCCAAAGTTCACCAAATGATCAGGGATGGTATATGGGGCTTGTTATATGCAATTGTTGTGAAGGACTCAAGGAGGAGGCCTTGTGAATCAAGAGGTCAGTTGACCTTTTGATGGCAGATTTTGGCAATAAGGGCTTAATAAGCCAGTTAGCTTATAAGCCAGATATAAAGCACACCAAATAGCAAAATCCACTCACAAGCAGCACATAAACAAGTTCCAAGCAGCAAAATCACAAGGCATACACTAGGATAACAAATGCAAGCACAAAATGAGGTGGTCACTTTGCTGATGCAAATGACCACTTCATCCAACTTTGATAAGCTATATCACACTCAATAAGCCACCAAATTCAACAACCAGATAATCAATAGATAGCTTATCACCTAAACTATTCCCAAACCTGATTTCAGACCTTGGATCCAACAAACAAAGAAGTTATTGGATCTGATGTGTTTGACCAATTCCAAAACACCTTTTATCAGATTTTTGCCAAACTTGAAATCCCTTTTCCAAACATTCAAAAACTTAACCAATGACTGAAACTTGTTTAATATGACTTGTTTAGACTTCCCAAACCCTAAGAACCAAGGGCACAAGGCCACAAGGCCTTATGAACCAGTAATCCCAAACAATCCTTTAATAAGCACTTTTCAAAAGAAATTCTAAATCCTTCAAACAACCTACTGATTTTAATGATCAAATAGCTACACTAGGTGACAACTAATAGATACCAACCATAAAACACAAAGCACAAACACAAAATCACCAAATCACATAGCAAAACATAAAACAGACCATAACATGTGATTTTTAGAGGAATCTTAACAAGAACTTATACATGTCCTCCACAACATCCTAGGAGGACCAGCAATGCTCCTTGGACCTTGTTCAACAACTAGAAAAAGACCAAGGTACTTCAACAAGAAAGATGGATGACTACCTTGGTTGATGTTTCAAAGCAGAAACTCAAGGGCTTGATTTCTTCAACACAATGAACAAACAGCCCAACCAAAGGCTCCAATCCCTTCACAAGCTTGGTGTCAACAAGCTTGTAAGAGTTTATAGCTTTTGGTTAAGGATTAGTACAACAAAAATAGCAAAATCAGAAACCACTTTTCAAGCTTTTTTTTCAAACTTGAAAACCTTACCAAACATAAACGTCCTTGAACCACAAGATTCAAGCACACTTATAACATATAATGGAACTCAGAATTACCCTTAAACAACACCAACTTTCAAAAACATAAAAAGGAATTACAATTTTCTCAAAATACCAACTTTTATAAAATTTAAAAAGGGATTACAATGTTTAAAAGGTAAAACTGGAACAAGGCTCTCTCACAAGTTGAGGAGTCCTTATATAGGCCACAAAGGCTGAGATTACAATGAGAAAACGCTAGCTATGAAGTCCCTAAAATTCCCTTGAATCTTCAAGATGCATTTGTTGTTTGAGCTGTCCAAATTCATCCTGGCTGTTCATTTTAGCTTTGTAACCAAGCAAGGAGTGTGGGCTGTTGATTTTGATACCTGGCATTCCTTGGAGGCTAAGTTGTGATGTGATGGGTGGATGTATGAAATGGTGGGACCCTTTGGTGAGTGGAGGTGAGGGTTTTGTGTGTGGGATGGGTTTCTGCATGTGTGAATCACACGTGGGTGTGGGTAATTGGGATTTACCCTTTGGTTTAAGTGAGATAGTAACTGGTGGTGAAAGGTGAACAGTAACACCTTTTGATCCGTTTTTGTAGGAGTGGAAAGTGTTTGGCGCATTTCTTTGTTTGAATGTTTCAAATGCCCATCTTTGGCCCTTGTGTTTTGGTGAAATGGATAAATCATGTTTTTCAACCACCAAAATGTATTCCCTTTGTATTTAAAGTTCTGAATTACACACTTTTGCCCCAAAACTTTAGCAAAAGTGTTTCAAGGGTTGTTTTTGCTATTTTTGCATATTTGAAGGACTGATTTTGGACTTTCTTGATCTTCAAAGGACTTCATAGTATCTTTGACTTCATGAGGGACCATAATTGACAAGTTAGAATTGATGAGGGACTAATCTTGCCAATTCTTCAAAGTTGAAGGACCATTTTGTAAATTTGACAAACTTAAGGGACCAAATTTGTAATTATCAATATACAAGGGTTTTAAGTATCATTTCTTCATATTTTGAGGATCAATTCTGTACATCTTCAAGTCTTCAAGGTTTAATCTTGGATAAATCATGAACTAGGGCCCGGTTCTTTGTACGGCTTCGTTTCTCGTGTCCGTTTTTCCTTGTTTCTTGTGATCTTTTGTCTTTTTTCACGATATCCATACCTAAAAGACACAAGTAAAGAAATACAAGCATATATATAGTATTTTATAACATTTTAATGCATTTAAAGCCCGAAAAGAACGATGAGATGATGTATAAATGCCATCTCATCACTCCCCCATACTAAGCCATTGTCGTGCCCTAACGCAATGCTAGAATAAAGTATCTAAGCATCACCAATATTCAATTTTATTAACCTTTATTGAAAAGTAAAAGACTTGCAACAATACTACGAAGATGTGTAAAGACATAAGGCATGATCTTCATCACGAATGTGACTTTTAGGGTCAAAGAATAGAAACAAGTAAATGTCCCTTAGAGTAAATTTCATCATCCTTGATTGTCATACATTCCGTGCTAAGTGCAAAAACGAGATCATTGTTGGTACAAGTCACAATGCTAACACTACTCATACGTCCAAATTGTGTAATACTTTTTCTCCCCGCAATCCTAGTTATTATAAAAGGGAATGGGTTACTAGCATTTTTTAACTACTTGTCATGGATCACAAGTGATTCATATTGACTTATTTGAGTATTTATTAGTCCGAAAGCAAAGTAGCACGATTTAATTGATAGTTAGCCAAAGGACAAAATCTTTTAAAACGGCTTCTCGTGTATCTCCTTAAGTTCATATCTTGGCATAACTCGTTTCACGATTTGAAACCTTTCTCGGACCGATATTTGGTATGTACTTCATACTTCAAATCTTTGGAAGACGTTCTTGAATTATAGTCTTCTCTTCATATTTTGGAATTTCTTTACTTGACGTTTTTGAAGAGATTCTTTATACTTGGACCACGACTTCATCATTTTTCTTCAATATTTATTTTGGACTTTGATATACAATGATCCGCCTCCTTTTCGGACTTGGATATATTTATCTTCATACCTTGTTAGGGTCTTTTTGAATAGACTTTCTCCATGATCTTTAGGGGAGTAATTGCTTTTCGTCGTGTGTCTCGATCCTTCATATTGATTTTGGAATAATGATACTTCACATCATCTTGGATCTTTAGCAAAAATAGATCTCCTCATGCCTTGTTAGGGCCTTTTTGGATCTTCACCAATCTTCGCGTCCCGCTTCAATAAGTTATGCCTTGGCTATGAACTCTATTCAACCCCGAGCAACTTTTAAACGATCTTGCGCTAGAAGCTAAGTAACCTTTCAAATCGTACGACCTTACTTATTGCAATTATTTTTATTCCTAATGCATTGATCTTATGGGAAGAAAAAGCCACAATTAAAAACATATGAGTTTTTGAAAGAACATTTTCATGTTCTACGTTTAGCACGATCACTTGTCTAACTCTATCACTTCTCGTTCTTCACTATATAAAGACCTCTAATTAAAGAGACTCGTGAATACTTAGCCATGCAAGTCAAAATTAAGCCAAATTTGGATTAGATTTCATTAAGACTATATCAAATCAAAGTTTTGGGTTTTCAAGCCACTTATAGGATCTTGCACTTTCTTGGACTTTTTCAAGTTTAGAGAATGCATTTTATAGTTCCTTTGATAAGTGACTTTCTAGGATCAATTATAGGAACTTGCGAAAAGTTCTTGTTCTTAACCCGAATGAGCTAAGACTTTCGCGTTTTAAAGTTCCCTATATAAATGTCTAGCAAAACTTGAATTGAGCGGGTTAAAGAATGTAAAGGGCTCCAAATGCCCATCAAGTCAAAAATTAGCTCTTATTCTACCCATCGGAAAATATACATTCGTGTCTTAAAAAAACTTATTAAAACTAAGAAAAATTTTAACATTTGGCCATTTTTAGCCTTATTAGCAACAAAACAAAACAAAACATTGAAAGTTGGAAAGTGTGAGGGCGTAGCAAAGCAAGTATCTATTCACCCCCATACTAACAGTAAACATTGTCCTCAATGTTTCGAGTCTAAAGGTGGAGCACCCTCATACTAGAGACGAAGAGTCGAATGCTTAGGATCTAGCATGGAAAGGGTGATCAACAATATATCTAAATCCATTTATTAATTATGCTAAAAGATAATTGTTAGAACAATAAAGGATATGTCATGGATTCGTGAAACATTTCTTCAAGCAAACGATGAAGGCTCACGTAAACGAACACGAGAGTCTTCAATCGTAGATGATGATGATCTAGATAACACAATCACAAACAACCACGAGACAACGAGTTGGAAGGGCACAAATCCCCTCTCATTATTTATTAGAAAGCATAAAAGGATAAGCATGGGATCTCCCCCACGAGGCACACCGTTTTTTATTACTGAGTCATGAGCTCGACTCGATCCCCTTAAAATGTGAACATTTAGGGAAAATCATGGTATGGTCAATTTTTGATGGGGCTTACATGATAAACAAGGCCCAAAAAGCAACCGGTATTAAGGACTAAGTCCTTTAATGATGCAAAGTACCGGGATCAAAGATGGCGTCTTCGTTTTCATTGGTAAATAATTCAACGCCACTTCAACACGTGCCATAAACTCAAAGAGTTTGAAGAAAAGAGATGAGAAGTAGAAGGTGGGACAATTGGTAAGACAAACTTTTGAGCTACTCGAGGTAGACTCGCACCAAGCAAATAGATATAGTTTCCATTTATTGCATCGGTGGAAGACCGAGATTTCCCTTTATAATAGATTCCGGGATCGAATATCTCGTCCTCGGTGGGCAAGGATGAGGGAACATAAGGGGCTTCCCCCATACTAAAACCATAGAAAGCATCGTAAAAAGGAGTAGATGAGCTTGTAGCACTCAAAACACGTGGTGATGACGGAGTTAGATTTGTAGAAAAATCTTTTAAATCACATTTAAAATCTTTTCCTTTTTTACCTTTTAAACTCAGCTTATGAAAACCCTTTTTGATTATGTCAAAAATATTTGGTGTTTCTAAGATGATGTTAGTCACACTAAAAATATCACATTTGAAAACCATTTTGGTTTTGGTGGTGGTAAGTTCTCAAAACGTTTATCGACAAAGAAAACCTCCCCATCGGGGTCTACATATTCGTCATCCGAAAGATCTTCCATAGAAACTGACAACTTATCAAAACTTTTCAAGAATGAATGTTCGAGGTGAGGCGAAGTATTTTTCGATTCAAGTATTGACGTTTTCTTCTTTGTAGGCTTTACGTTCATAACCTCCACCGGCGGAGGAAATGGTAAATTGTTTTTGGCGACATTTCCTAAAACTCTTGGTGAAAATTCTTTGCAAACGACATTGGTTAAATCACCATGGTTTAAAGTAGCAATAGAATAGACATGAGAAAGCTTAGAGTTTTGTGTTGCATTAATGACAACTTCTTCCTCATTGAAACGAAGGGTGATTTTTCGAGCATGAACATCAATAAGTGCTCTTGATGTATCCAAAATGAACGACCCAAAATGAGAGGAACTTTTCGATCGATAGGAACGTCTACAACGATAAAGTCAACGGGATAGTAAAACTTTCCGACTTTAACGAAAACGTCCTCGGCTACTCCACATGCTAAAATCGTAGAATTGTCGGCCATCTCGATAGACATTGTAGGATATGCAAATCTTGCTTATGTTTTAGAGAGAGAAAGAGATAGAAAGATGGTGGATTACACACAATTCTAGAGAGAGAAAACAAAGAGAAGTATGTGAAAAAATGAATAACCACACACCCTCTCCATCTAAGGAGAGGGTTTATATACCCAAGCCTTGTAATGGGCTTGAGCTTACATGTTTGGGCCGACCTACACATGTTGTAGGCTAGGCTTGGGCTTGTTTGTTAAATAACGGTGTCTAGACTACGAGTTACTACTTAGTATATTGTCGGAGTGACCGAATCTTCCTAAATACGTAAAAACGTATTTCCAACAATCTCCCTTAAGGGAGGTCACTCCAAACAAGGGCGTTACCCGAGTTACAATAATGAAATAAACCTAGCATAATATGCTTCTCTTGAGCTCGTAGTCTTCGTCTTTCTTTTTCTTTTCTGGTGAACATGCTGATGTGATCTTTGATATCAATCTTGAGAATTAATCTCTTGCCTTGATCTCGTGCATCCATCACTTGTGATCTTCGCCTCTTCGCGACCTCATGTCCCACATACTTATACCTTCGAAATTCTTGAAAGCTTCAGAGTTCGATACAGCGGAAGACTTAACTTTTAGGCTTTCTTGAATTAGATGAGGTATTAAGTGCATAAAGTATAAGCATGCGGGGACGACTTCTTCTTGGATCCCGCAACGCCGCCGTCTTCAAATGCCGCAACATAAGTAGACACGAACGAAATGGCTTTGAACATTTCATTCTAATTCGGTAGCATTTTACCTCCGGTCGGTGAAGACCGTTGGACGATATAAAATATCGTACTTGTGGCAGGTAGATTTAATTAAAAGTCTCCTTGACAAGATTTCGCGGGTAAACCCGTTCTCTTTACTCGACCGTCCAAAGCTGACTGTGAACGTAAAGACTGAATCATTTGGATAAAATTATCCGCATGATTGAAGCCGTCAATTCTGATTCCTGGAACAAGTTTGATTCATTAAAGAATCGCACCATCGTTGCTTTCTAGTTGTCACAAGCTTGATTCATATTGAATCTTGCAAGTTACCTACCAAGTGTTGTTTGAGGTTAACACTAGAAGGATTTCCACTCATCACTGTGTACACTAAGGTATCACTCTGAGTGTTCTGGCAAGATCACTAAGATATTGCGTAGATGCCTGGAACGTGTTTAAATTCAGTTAAGAATTAAACCACTGTTGCTTTCCAGTTATCACAATCTTGATTCATAAAGAATCGCACAAGTCACCTACCATGAGCTTTTTGATATTTGCTCAAAAAGGATTTCCATATTCATTGTAAATACTTTCGTATTACTCGGATGTTCAGGCAAGATCATGAAGATTTTGCGTAGGACTCTTAAGATCTTTCTTACTTTTCACAGTGTGTGAGGAAGCAAGGAAATATGAAAGTGTGTCCTAGTGAGATATTTGATAATCTCAAACGGCTCTAGACTCGATCGTGCATTTTGGATTTAGTGATCGGAGGCTGGAGAGGAGTGCCACCTTTTCAATACCAATTTATTCGGAGTAAATAAATCAATAGATAACGCGTTGTCTCCGTGTGATTAAAACAAATACCTTTTGAGAGATATCTGAGTTAGCTGGGATAGGTTGTGCATTGCATCACTGGGTCCATGATGTCTGTCTTTAATATCGAGAATCATTAAAATGATCTCAATAGCATATGTGTTGACCCGGTTTCTGCCTAAAGTTGTAAGGAGGGCTTCTTTCTTTACACCCTTTATCTTTACAATTCTTTTCCATTCTTCAACCCCTTTAATGCTTACCAATACGTCATAACTAGCACCTTGTTGTGATTGTTCTAGTGCTAACTTAAGTACTTGGTCGGCATTCAGCTACGTTCACCATCTTTCTCCATCTTTCCTAAGGAGTACTATTTCTAGCTATGGAATGTCCTTGGAAAGATTCCACTGGTTCTGCAAGAATCATAGGACTTAACATATCCTACCATCCTTATGTCACCACAATCCTCATCGTCGTGAAATAAATAGGTTTTGGGTAAGTATAAATCACCATGAAATCCATTTTGCTCCCCCTTAACATATGCCATGATATTCGAAAACATTTCGCACATGTCGGGATGAGCCAGCACATTGAGTCAAACCATTTGTGATAATATCCCATATTAAATCACATTTTCTCCCCCATATTAAAAATATTAACCCAATCGATGTTTTTAATATCAATTGATTTAATGAAGTTTTAACAAAGGTTTTGGGAAGAAAAATGCAAGTCCGTTTTATCTTCATGATACCAAATGTATGAGATATGATACTGATTTGTAACATGATCACATATTCACCATATTAGAAAAGAATTGACAAAGTTGGACCTGATAGATGAGAACATCATATGATAAGATCAAATGGTTCTTGTCAGCATATGTTGGTCGCCTCGTCACATCTGAAGTCATCTATTGACACCACGTATACGATTGGTATTGTTGTCTTGACACCAACTTGTGAACTTGGCACTTTCGGCATCGAAGATTCTGAATGCTTGACAATTGCTCCCCCTCAATTGTTGACCCGTGTTCTATTGAAAGAGCTGTAGTCGTCGATTGAGTAGTCGCATCGTCGAGTATGTAGATACCAATTGTAGATTGCTATGGTTGTAGAGATGATAGCTTCATAAAAACAAGACTTCTCTTGTTTTAACAAATAAATGCACTGATACGTACATTGATTTGTGTTAGACCAAGTTATAAAGTAAACTTGATCCCTTACAAGCTTTTAAAGTAAACCTTGCCCGAGAAAATTAATTCCCGTTGTGAGCCAAAGCTTTCATAAGAAATACTTGACCTTAATGTGAAAACCGGGTTGCAGTCAGAAATAACTACAAGCCATTAGGGCATGTTTTATGAAATATTTACAACTTTTGTACGAACTCTATTTATGGCGCCGTGTCAATATTAATCGACATTTCTAATGCCGTAAATATTATCGTACCAAAAGACATGCCTTTGAAAAATAAAGTAAAAATATTTTTGGATTTTTCTGAATTTTTCAATTTTTATGGTTTTTATATGGTTTTATATTTTTGTATTTTGCTTTTGTGGATAAAAATATAAACAATATATACAAATGATCACCAAGGATACGGAGAATAGTTTACCATCACTATTCTTTCGCTTCATCTGCCAGTTCCTTTAGAGTCTCAGGCGAGAAAGTTCTCATTCCTAGCTTGTCGGCCAAAAATTCCATTCGAGCGCAATCTAAAGCCTTCGTGAAAATATCCGCCAAATGATACTCAGGTCGGACAAAGTAAAGCTCGATCACTCCATTTTCCACTTGCTCCTTGATGAAATGGTAGCGAATGTCAATATGCTTCGACCGGGAGAATTGAACATTGTTGCAGCATAAGGCAATTGCACTCTTGTTGTCACAGTAGACCATAGTCGGTTAATTGCGATCTCATCCAAAGAATTTGAGCACAGCAACCGGACATAGCTATGTATTCTGCTTCCGTACTTGAAATTGCAGCGCTTTTCTGCCTTTTCGATGCCCAACTGATTAATCGATCTCCTAGTAGTTGCAAAGTTCCACTCGTGCTACGCCTTGTATCTTGACAACCCGCGTGATCCGCATCTGCATATGCCATAAGTGCAATCGAAGAGTCCTTCGAATACCAAAGTCCCCGATTAATGGTTTCTTTAAGATATCGAAAGATCCGTTTCACAGTGGCTAAGTGTAACTCAGTAGGCCTAGTTTTATACCGAGCACACATGCAGATAGCAAACTGAAGATCAGGTGGAATAGCTGTGACATACAGAAGAGTACCGATCATTCCACGATAAAGTGTCGGATCAACGGCAACTTCATGTGGATCTGCATCAAGCTTAGTTCGTTCCACCATTGGAGTATCCACGGGATCACAAGATTCCATCTTATATTTCTTAAGCGATTCAAGTGCATACTTGGATTGATTGATAAAGATGCCTCTGGGACTCTGAGATATCTAAAGACCTAAGAAGAATGATACCTTGCCCATCATTGACATCTTAAACTTGGAAGACATGAGTGTCCCATATTCGTCGGATAAAGTTTGGGTCGAGGCTGCAAATATAATATCATCAACATATATTTGTACCATAATCATATCTTTACCTCGTTTCTGAATGAACAGCGTGGGATCCACTTTGCCTTTAGCGAAGCCTTGCGTAACGAGGAATTGTGATAATAGATCATACCATGCGCGTGGAGCTTGCTTCAACCCATAGAGAGCCTTCTTAAGCTTGTACACATGATTAGGATATTTAGGATTCACAAAACCATCCGGTTGTTGAACATAGACCTCTTCCTTGATTTCACCATTAAGAAATGCCGTCTTCACATCCATCTGATAGACGATCATATTCATATGGGCTGCATAAGCGAGGAATAGTCGAATAGCTTCCAAACGGGCAACAGGCGCAAAGGATTCCATAAAGTAAATTCCCAATAATTGCTTGTATCCACGAGCTACTAGTCTAGCTTTGTTCTTCAATATTCGGCCTAAATCGTCGAGTTTCACCTTGTAAACCCATTTCAAAGTGAGTAACTGCACTTGATCCGGGCATGGGACAAGTTCCCATACTTCAAGACGTATAAATTCATTAAGTTCTTCTTGCATAGCTTCTATCCAACAGGATTGAGTAAAATCTTGTTGCCATGTCTTAGGTTCAACCTCAGTGAGAAAAGCATCAAAGTGACAAAACATTGCACTTTCTTGTAACTGACTTCGTGTGGATATCAGACGATTATGGTCACCAATAATAGAATCTATAGGATGATCCTTTGTCCACTTGCTGCCATGTTCACGAATCCGTGGATTGGAGTAAACCGTAGAAGGAGCTTCCTCTAAGCTGGACGACCCGACTTGATTAGGGTCGGGAATTGGTACACCAAAGAATGGAAGTTAACGCATTTGAGCGAATTCTAAATCGTGATCATCATCATCCTCTTCATCATCAATAGGCATGACATGGGTAGTTGGTTCAGGTGTTGGTTGAGAATTACTCGTTGATGGTATATCTTGATCAATTGTAGGTACAGACGTATCTGATTGTGCTTCGGTTGCAGGAGTGACAACTTCGGTTACCGGAGCTATTACCTCAGGTTCTGGAGCAACAATACTTGGAGGAGTAAAGAATTCATCAAAGAACGGTTGAAACAACGTATCCCATTCAGTCCTAGAAGGTGGTGTAAATGATGATGAAGTAGGGTTGTTTTGGACAAGACCAGAACTAATGTTATTGGGTCCCATTTCATGAAGTGTGGGTTCAGAGCTGCTTTGCTCAGAAGCCATTGCTGTCAGCTCATCAAAATCAACATTCATAGTTTCAAGGATCTTGCAAGAATTACGGTTGTAGATTCGGTATGCCTTCTTTGCGGGTGCGAAACTAATGAAAATACCAATATCAGCCTTTGGTTTAAGTTTTCCCAAATTGTCATCATCATTATTTGGATGGCAAAGAGAACCAAATACATGAAGATATGATAAATCTGGTACTTTTCCATGGAGAAGCTCATAAGGTGTTTTACCATGGCGTTTACGAATTAGTGACCGGTTTTGGGTGTACAATGCTGTAGATACTGCTTCTGCCCATAAAAACAATGGAGCCTTTGCGTAAATTAACATCGTTCGAGCAGCTTCCATAAGTGTGCGATTTCGCCTTTCAACGACACCGTTTTGTTGTGGAGTGCGAGCAACGGATGTTTCATGAGAAATGCCAACTTCTTCATAATAATCACGCAAAATTTGATTCACAAATTCGGTTCCATTATCTGTACGAATGCGTCGGACAGTAGTGTTGAGACGCACTTGAATCATCTTGAGAAATCCGATGATGAATTTAGGTGCCTCATTTTTTGTTTTAATAAATTTCACCCATGTAAACCGAGAGTAATCACCGACAATGACGAGGATGTACTTTTTACCACTAAGACTTTCAACACGCATTGGCCCATAAATATCCATATGCAACAGATAAAGTTTCTCTTGGTTGGTGTCTTCAGTCTTGGGTTTGTAAGACTTCTTAGTGCTTTTCCCCATTGTACACGCGGAACACAAATGATCCTTGTGAAATGATAGTTTAGGAAGACCACGAACAAGTTCGTTTTTCGCCAAATGGTTAATAGCGTCAAAGTTAAGATGAGATAACTGTCGATGCCATAACCATGACTTAGTCTTTGATGCTTTGGAGAGAAGACATACGGGAGAAGCGGCCATCATGTCTTGTAGAGACAAAGTATACAAATTATTCCCTCGAGTACCTTTCAATAAATCAACCCCTTCCAAATTACGAATGAAGCAGGTATGCTCTCGAAAAGCAACTTCTAGGTTTGCATCACAAAATTGCCCACAGAAAATAAGTTGTGACCAAGACCTTCCACGTAATACACTCTTGAAATTATAACATTCCCAATATGATATTCACCGTAACCCATTATCTTTGCAATATGATCATTTCCAAATCGAACCGTACCAAGAAACTTTCTGACGAAATTTCTGAGCTGAGAGCGATCTCCGGTCATATGCTTGGAGCAACCAGAGTCCAAATACCAGAGAACAATTTGGACCACCTGTTTTTAATAACAACAGTAGACAATGCATTGGAAACTATTGGTTCCGGAGTGTTAGCAGATACAGATATAGAATTATCAGAATTGCTAACATTTTTGAGACCCTTAGATTTCCTGCATTTTCTAATGTGAGTTTTAGCACTAACAAGTTTTATTGTTCCAACTTCCTTAGGTTTTGGATTATTCGCGAGCACTACAGTGGGAGTAGACCTATTTAAAGGGCACTTGGTTCCTACATTAGTGTTAGTGTTCTCAGTTAAAGGACACGCTTGTGTGTTGGTAGCCTTGGTACTCCTAGTTAAAGGGCACTCTTTCTTCGCTGTAGTGGGAGTGATCCTAGTTAAAGGGCACGCATTTCCTACTATAGTGAAAGTTCTACCAGTGGGGCGCCACAACCAACCAACTTCGGTTAACACTTTCCCAGTCGGTTTCCATTCTAATCTATTTTTCCGGACATGCATCTCATTCACATGGTCAATAAGGCAAGAATCATGACGACTAGAAAACATACATTCATTGCAATTCCAACATTTCAAATTATAATTCACAGGAGGCTTAGAATGCTGCACAACCGCAGAGCCTTTAGGTTTAGCTACATGATTCTTTTTATTCAAAACAGAAATAACATTCCTAGGATGGGCTTCTACTTTCTTCTTCACTTGACTACTAGATGGGGGTAAGATCCTATCATTCTTCTTGTTTCTTTTAAGCTTAGATCTTTGAGCCTTAGTAGTGGTGCTTACTCCTGTAGAAGGCAACACAAGAATATTAGAAGCTGGTTTTGATTCCGCCTTATCTTTAGTGACCAAAGTTTGAGATGGTTTAGTCCTAGGGCCCTTATTAAATGGTGTGACGGCTATAAGGTTCCTTTTGATTTCACTAGAGGACGATGCTGAGACAGTGGCTGCGTTATCCACAACATTCTTACCTTTTAGAGTACGAAGTGTTTCCTTTAACTCAGCCAAGACCAGATTTTTATCACAAATTTGTTCCCTCAAATCAGATATTTCCACCGACTGTCGATTCAATTGTTCAATCAAAGATTGATTCTGTGCAGTGGTATTAGCACATGCGGGCTTTACTGAATCGAAGAGTCGTGTATTTTTCTGTTTTAAGTTATCAACTTTGGACAAAATCTTGGAAACTCGATTATCTAGAACAAGCTTTAAATTCTTAGCGGCCTCAAGTATGTTCACACAGTTAAGCTCCTTAGATTTCTCTATGTCAATCGGCAAAGATTGAGCAACCTTGTCACTTGGCTGACGCTGTTTGGATTGTAAATTCAATCGAAAATTCTTTTCAAAGTTTGCATCATCGATATTAACACCTTCAAATGACGTTTCAAAGATTTCTTGAATAAATTATTGCTTGCATTCAAGCGAAATACAATGTGTTTGAATCTCATCAAAACGTTTTGAAAGCGAAGAATATGAATCTTGAAGCTTTAAAAATTCAGCGTCAGATTCGTGACAAGTACTATCTACCACATTATCCACAGATTCAACATTATGCACAATAGAATCATTATCAACACTTTTATTCACACAGACGTAAATTATATCATGAGACATCACTTGCTTCAAAAGCTGATCATTTTGGCGTGAAACCCGTTCTATTTCAAGTAAACTGTTTTCATAAGCATCATCCATTTCATTGAAAACACGTCTAACTTCTTCTATTTCCAAAAGCAAATCTTGATCAAGAGTACTAAGACAAGCTTTAACATTCTTTACAAACGGAACAATTTCGTCTCGAAACGCAGCTCTAGTGTGCTCAAAATTCCATTCACCTTCCGTTATGGCCGAAGCCGTCGTACGTTCCAAAATGACCTTGTCAAAATCGGCTAAGTGTTGGTGTACCGCATTTAAGTTAACGGACGCCTTACTTACCGGTGGAATTAACTTCGTTAAATCCGTTTTGACAAGTGTAGGAGACGTACTAGGAGGGTTTTCATTTGACAAACTTTGGAGCACAAGAACTGTCAATTCAACTAATTCCTTTTGTAATCGATGCGGGTCTTTTTAGAAAACTGATCTTTATTATGCTTATCATAATCAATCATATGGAATTTTGAAAGCATTTTAGAATGAGTTTCATCCGCAAGTGACTGTGTCTCCTCAGTACTACGAACAAAAGGTGCTTCTTTCAATTTGCCAATTAGGGTCATATCATAAAGACACGGAATATATTCCTGATCTTGTTTTGCATAACCGGGATTAGGTGGTAAATCTTGAAGACGTTTAAGTTCGATTTATTTAAATGATTTAGTTAAAAGATGAACCTTTTCTGTGGAAGCGTATTGTTTTAAAAGTTGTTGTTCTTTGAATTTAAGAAGTTTGGTAGCATTAATTTCTGATTCAAACTTTTTAGACTCGAGAGTTTCGAAATCCATTTTAAGTTTCTGAAAATCATTGACAACCGACTCTTTTGCTTTTAATTCATTGGAAAGATTAGCTTTTAATGATTCTATTTCATTCAAGTGTTCAATCTTTTCAAAACGAAATTGGTCAAATTCAGAGCATGTTATTTTCTCTGCTTGAGGGACCATTTCAAAAGTTTTGACCTTTTCTTTATGCAACGCAAGCTCAGCAGTTAGGGTGGTATTTGTATCTACGGATTGTCTGAGAGCCATATGCGTTTGATCAATAATATGTTTAGGCACCATGACCAAATCATGTTGAGCATAAGATTCCATACCCGTCGTAGCATTTGGTTGAGGTTTACTCAAATGTGTAGGATTGGGTACCACATCATTTGAGTTACTAGTTCCCGAATGCAGTTCGAGGTTGTCATTTTCATGCCCAACTTGATGTTGGTTATCATCAATATTATTAGATGTGGTTGGTACCTCACTGACGACACCAGAACCGTAGTGAGAGAGATTAGCAACGAGAGCAGATTGGGCAGAGTGAATATCATCACAATCCGAATCATATGCGTCAAGATCATCTGCTTGATAAGCTGCATTAGAAGTAGAAACGACTTCAATGCCTTCAGTATCTGCTGCCCTGGGTCTGCAAGAAATGCTAACTCTTCTGAATCCAAAATCATCCCCTTAGACTGAGCATCAACCAAATACATCTTCTCATGAAACCATGCATCATCCCTCCTCCTTTTCGGCTGAGTGCATTCCCTAGCCATATGACCTTGTCCTCGGCAATTGTAGCAAGTCATAACCTTTTTAGGAACAATAGGACTTCCATTTCTACTAGCTTGAGAATTCACAGCTTGATTGTTCCCAGTCCTTGTAGGAGGTCCATATGAATTTTGCCTTCCCTGAATAGGTTGCACCGTCACTTGACCATCTTGAACAGTGGCTTGTTGTCGAGGATTTGAAGAGGTGCGGAGCTGATTGTTTGTTGGTGGAAATCCTCTAGTTGCAACAAGTTTTGGAAAGTAGGCAGTGAGATTGTTTAGTACATCAGCTGGCGTATCATTTGGAGTAAAGACCGGTGCTTGGATTGGCGGAAGTTCATTAGAGTAGAAAGCTTGTGCTGGTTGTGCTTCTATTGAAAAATATCCTTGCTGAGGAGTATAGCCCATTGGAGAATTGTTGGCTTGTGATGGTGATGTCTGATATGTTGGTTGTTGTGGAAAAGATTGTTGATGAACACTTGGTTGAAATGCTTGTTGTGGTATCATCGGTGGTTGATAAAATGGTTGCTGATAGGTGTGTGGTGGTGGCTGCTGCAAGTATGATGGTTGTTGATAAGTATAAGCCATGTTTTGTTGAGAAGCATACATTGCAAGTGGATCATGAACTTGAGGTGTAGACAACCGAGCCTCGATCACATGGCATTCGTGTTGTTGAAGAAAGGCTTGAAGTTGATCCACATTGGTGTTATGCAAGTCCTTAGCAAATTTAACATCCGTCACGTATTTTTTCCATTCTAGAGGAAGAGTGTGCAAATACTTTGTAACACCCCCAAATTTATACAACTCAATAAAGCGGAAGACTAGTTGGTGTTACGGGATAGCACATTACTCACATCATAGACAACGCATAAAAATCACGTCGTTTAATAATAAATCATTTCCATTCATAAATATCAAAGTTACATCGGTCCCAAGTCATTATATATTTCATACAAAGTTTTACAAAGTATTTGAATGGAAAATATTGTTTAAGTGCGGGCCATGAATTCTTGTCGTCTTCCCGAGAATTACCTTCAAGTACCTGAGATAAAACATATTAAAAGAAAAGGTCAGCGATAACGCCGAGTGAATTCATAGATTTTAATAAATTACATCAATATAACTTTGGTATAAAATTATTACCAAAAATCATTTCGTACAAAGAGTTTAATAAACCATCAATATAATATCGGCATAAAGCTTTTACCGAAAATCATTTTTGTACAAATCATTGTAATAGGCCATAAAATAGCCAAAATCATTTTATACAAATCTTTATCAAAATCATAGCATAGGCATTTGCCTTAAAAATCATTATACGAGCCAATGTCGTAAAAACGTCATACAATACGTCTTATAACGTTGTATGAAAATAAAAACCGTTATATTAATATGGTTATGAAAACCAAAACACGAACATAATATCAATAGTATGACCCTGTATTGCTAGTCAGGCAATACATCGTAATTCGGAGCGTCTATTAGTATTTCGTTACTTTGGATTATTATAAGCCGCATGACATTGTTACCTTACTAAACCAACAACGGGTAGCTAACCCGATACCAATTTTTGCCCATCTAAAGTAGCGTGTCATCACAAAGGTCACGCTATGGAAATCTTCTCATACATAAATTCGCTTACCAATCAATGTGGCACGACGGGGATCAACCGTCAAGGCACGAACTGGGGTGATCGTCCCCAAATAGTACTATTAAATGCATAAGCGTCTACCAAATCCCGGTAGTTCACAATTCATGCTAATGGGACTTTTAGTGACATAACCTAACTTTAATAATCCATTTTATTTCATCTATCGGGTCCATTAATCATTTATCGGGTCATACAATCGGGTCATTCAATCATTCGGGTCCAAAATCAATAAACAAACAATCGGGACAAATGGTGTCCTATTTTATAAAAACTAACATGTTATCTCCCTCGCGGGTTTATAAAACATTTATAAAAACATTTAAAAGAGTGCGAGGCTATGAACTCATGTTGATATGGGAATGCGGTTTATCGGCAATTCGGACGTACGGTACGTGCTTCAATCACGGAAACCTAGACAAATAATAATCGGTCTTAGACGTTTGTCCAATGACTTTATAAAAATAACAATTATGTATACATATGATGATTATATACATATGATGATCAAGTGGGTTTGCATCTTCTCGTTTACTCATTTTAGTGTTATATGTCGATAACTTTTATACTAGTTTACTAGTTTCACCTATTTTCGTGTTTTAGGTCCAATAAGCCTATTATAAGTTTATTAACTTGTATTAATCCATTTCATACTTATATTATCAGTATTTAAACTTTCAAGTTGGGCCCAAATGGGTTAAGCCCAATAAGTTCTTTTTATGAGTGTTTATCTTATTTAGTCCAATATGTTTACTTAGCTCGTTAATGTCCGTATGCCCTATAGTTCGGGTTTTATCGGTTTTTACTTGTTATACATGTCTATATATCAGTATATAAGTTTTATAAAGTTTTCATTAGACGGGTCCAACCATCTAAGTTTTATTTAACAAAAACGTTAATTTTACGGCAATAGCCGAAAAAGTCGTAAAAATCATGTTTATAGTTTTTATAACTTATAAAACATAACAAGTTACCATTTTTATAAAATGTCCACTTATTTATCATTGTACATATTTATATAAATAAAATCCAAGAGTTAGTGGGTTTTAACTTTACATTTTATACAATATAATTTTGAGTGCTTATATAATAGTATTATACTTTATTTTCCAAAATCTGATTTTTATCTTCACATTCACCAAAACTGCCATATCTTGAGTTCTATATGGAGATAGAAGCTCAAATTTTTATCATATAAACTAGATGATATGTGCTACATTTAACTCTTCTATAGCTACTGTTTAATCATCCTCTAAGTATTTTCTAAAAATCGTCCAAAACAGTGAACTCAGATTTGTACCTTAAACTTGTTTTGATCATATCTCACTCATTACAATGATTCCATTGCATGGCCAACTCTCACATGTGTACAAGACATATAGCTTACTGTAAATGGATTCTACTTCATCATTTTATCAGCCCATGACCTGTTTCTTTACTGTTTTATACAGCCATCACTTTTAACCAAGATTTTAACCTTGTTCTTTATAGTTTTTCACCTTTTTAATCATGTTTATCAACACCAAATCCCCACATAACATTTTTATCATCATATAATCATCATATACATATACAATAGGAAATAAAAATACATGTTTACATAATCAAAATAACAAGAAGATGAGGAAGACAATCTTTATACCACCATGATGATGTAGGTTGATCAAAACATGGATTTTGATGGAGAAACTTGTGCATAGCCAAGACCATCTTCAAGACCACCAATCTTCATAATCTCCTTGTGGAAAATCAGCCCTAATACTCCATAGAAACTCCTCCTTGGATGTTATAACTTGCACCAATCAATAGGGCTTCAAAAGGGCATCAACATGTGTATGAATAACATGAGATTTTGTGGTTGATTTTGATCAAATGAGGGTGTTCTTGGTGAGGATATGGACGAATTTCTAGAGAGAGTAGAGAGAAAATGTGTGTGGTTTGCATGAGTGGGAAATGATGGAAATGAGAAGAGTGGTTTTGGTTGCTAGTTTTGGAGATAGTGGGGTGTAAGTAAGCTTAAGGAGTAAGCTAACTTACAAGTGTAAGTTACCAACTTACAAGGGTGCCACATCCTTGTTTTGGCCGTCCAACATAGCTAGTGTGGTGGGACAATGTATTTTGTCCCATCTCACTAGTTTACGGGTATTTCTCGATTCTAGTTTCCTCGATTTGCGTGCCCTCGGGTCGTTTTACGAAAAACGTTTTTATAAATTATGAATCAACGTCACAAAACGAATCCAATAAAAATTGTCTCATCAAAAACGGAGTTCAAAAACGTAAATACGTAATCCTAGGGTTTCCGGTTTAGTCGTATAGGACGTTAAAATAAAATCGTAAGTCCTAATCTCTTCTCGTAAATTTGTGAGTTTATGAACTAACACAAATTTAAAACTCCAAAATAATATTCACGGATAAATTTATTTTCTGAAATGTCGGACTGTCACCAAAGACGGTGTATGTAAACGTAAGCACGTAACGTTGAATCCTCCGGTTTAGACGTAGTCGATGCTACTCCAAGACGTAAGTCCAAATTTCTTCCCAAAAATATGTGAGTTCATATTGTAACATTTAAAATAATATTTTCAAATAAATATTGAGAATAAAATATCAATCATAAATTGACGGATTGTCACAGCATTTACCCCTAAACAGGATCTTTGTCCTCAAAGATCATCTTACTACTCGCTTCTTATTGAGTTAAAGCCATGTGGGTATTTCCTCCACACTCGGTCTTTTCTCACAAGTGCAATTCATTACAATACGCGAGTTTCATCAAACATAACTACGGGAATAAGATCAGGCTTAATGTTGACTTACTTTCTCTATCCATGATGTTCACGGGTTTTTGATGAATGCAACTTTTCGCCGATCTAAGCTCTACTAAGAATAATCAGATTCTCGCTTGATAGATATTCCATCAAGTTCGATTTACGAAACAAAATTCACGCAGTCCTTGAAGTCCTAGGGTAGATCCAGCTTATATGCCTTTCAATCCCAACTTTTACATCATCTCAGTGGTCCCATACAACGGGGACTTATATCCCATGATTTGTCAGATCATGAATTCATTTTTCCAAGGTTAAAAATTGTGGCATAACTTCGCTACCCATTTGGCTCTTCAAGATCTACATTTCATATTCACATAACCTCCTGCCCACTATCGGCAGTTAATAATCAAATCCTAATTTCAACAATCATTTCAGATCTCGCGGGTCGAGTATTTTGCAAGGATAGATTCGCCGTCATAGGAAACCTTAAACCTAAAAGACATGTCCAACCATAATGGGTGTATGTCGGATGTCTTCATCTCAACTCCTGCTTACAGATGCTCTAAGATTCAGATCCTAACAAGATTCGATCTCGATCCTGATACGATAATTATTAATGATAATCTCTCTAAAGGAAAACGATTATACGGTCTATAACCAAAGGTCAATCATTCAAACATAGAACAGCGCTTATAGTATTTTGTATCGTTACTTTACCTCGTCCCTTCGATTAGGGTGGTACATAGTACTCTCATCAAGGTTCGTTCTCAATGACTTCTGAGCAAATCTCTAGAAATTCGATGCGAAGCGAGGATCTTGATAAAGATGTTCGATACAGGCACACTATGTTTACATAACTCCTTTAAATAAAAGAGTCTATATCTTCATCAAGATTCTATCATTAACGAGAATGATATTAGCAGATTTGGTCAGTCTGTCGACGAAGACCCAAATCGAATCAAATTCTGATGATGACCTTTGCAATAGCTAGACGTTTACTAATGTAAGAGGCGATGTCTGCCTTCATAATTTGCCGTTAGTACAACTTCTTCAGACAAAGATACTTTTATTCATCAATGACATAAATAGAATACTTATACTTACAAATTCCAACAAAACTATATCTCACAATCTCCATATTTAGGCAATCACAAGTGGCCTTTAAAACATTTAACGCTAGCGGCTTCTCAATTTTTATGGTTCACATTATCCGCGAACCCCTTTTTATTATTTATATTATCCTTCTTACAAACATCGTTTATTTTTATATTGCTCGGCAATTTATTTTGCACCTTCATTATTAAGAAATATATCCTAATTGGTTCTTTATCCTTTTTATATAATATGTCAGTATCTATATTCACTTCTCATGATGATGTAATTATCGTGTCCACAATTCACTCAGAGATTCTTTCTATATTATGCGTCAGTAATTACGTTCACCTTCCTGATGAAATAAATATCACAACCGTATTTATTCAAAATTCTTTCTTCATATCTTCTATGTTTTAGTTTCGTCTTTACTATTACCTTTATCTGTTTTACTCAATCCGACGTCTAACGCGTCGATAATTATTACATGTAAGTTAACAATAAATATTTAATTTTTATGAAACGTAAACGTTAAAAGTTTAAATTTCTTTGTTCGACCAATTATGTAAAAATGTTCAAAATAAATTTGAATTTAATTAACAAGATTTTTGTTGATTTATCGAAAATAATTAAAATAATTAGTAAGATCCGTAAATGTTCGAAAAACCTTTGTTTATACTTTGGTCAAAGTTTTCTTAGTTGAAAAGCAAAAATTGTTGTTTCAAATTTCAAGTTATGGTTTAAATGGTTCTCCTCAATCCTTCTTAAGTTGTCTTAAGGTATGCAAAAACATTTACCCCTAAACAGAAGTTTAGTTAAATGTTTTGGTTATAAGGGAATAATCCCTCAAAAGTTCTTTGTTAAAACGTTTGTCAAAACACACTTGCACTTTCTTTTTGGTAAAATCCAAAGTCTTAAAAGGGCTCTAAATTTTTGAAGAGCCAATATGCATACATCTTACCATTATTAATCCAACGGTCATTTTATGTAAAGGATTAAGTTTTTAATCCCTAAGCGTAAATGGTTCTAATCTTTGAAAAGTCAATATAGCTTTCATTATCTATTAATTACACGGTTAATACATATAAAGGATTAAGTCCTTAATCGCATGTTAATTATTCAAGGTTCAGGTTTTCACTGTTTGGCCAATTCAGGGCCATCTATAAATAATTATTTACTCATTCTTATTCTTATAAACAAATAAATGGTCCTTAATGATCACGAGCATGAATTTATCAAATTACAGCCTACACACGTGATTCACCAAATTTATGAATGCTACATGTGTATTAGTCAATCCAAACGTCACCACGTGAAACTCATAATGTTCATCACAAGTTCGGGGTGTGATGGTTGGAATAGATAATCTTCTTCGCAGATGCGAAGTTGATAATAACCATGCCGTGGATCAAATCTTTAAAACATACGCTAGAACCTTGTAAATGATCGAACAAATCTTCCATTTCGAGTTATGGATATCGTTTTCGATTGTCAATTTACTCAGTCACAGTAATCTATAAATATAAGGAACGATAACACCATAGCTCTTCAGGATGACAGGCTTGGTATAATAAAATCTTTCTCCGACAACTCTCTCAGTTGTACGGTAATTCCTTAAATTCAGATGGTGCTGACGTACAGTGCACAAGCCACAGGTGCAGCACCCAGAATATAATCAATACCAATTTCAACTTGCTTTAATGGCAAAAGTCTAGGTAATTCATCAACAAATACTTCCTAAAGTTTCAGATAACAGAAACATCTTTTAATACATTCATATTAGGTTCCTCTAGATTACAATATCTATAACTAGTTCACAACCATTCACGGTATAATTTTAAGTCTAAATGCGGGATATCGTCATCCACCAAGAATTATTTAGATCATTTTTGATAATCAACATCTTATCATTTAGGGAATTCAACTCGAGTTCCCATTAATTAAGACAATGTCGTCATGTCATAATCAATCAATCCATTCTACCGACATTATCAACTTTTCAGTTTCATTGTCGTCGATAAGATGTGAACTTCTCAAAATATTAATAATAATTCATAATCCTTCACAAATTCAGGGATATTAGGATACAAAACTACTATTAAAAGAGTAAGGTCAACGCATAATCTATGCGAGAGAATTTCAAATCAGATACAGATGAAAATATTTAACGAATATGAATATATCCCATGTTTTCATAATTTGAGTACGCATTCGAAAGCTCCTCGGATCGTTACCCAGATCATTCAAATGAAATCAATTCATAAGAAATGATAAGAACGTCGATACATCCAGTCGGGTATCAACACTCGGTAATCAAATACTTTTCCCTAAGAATCTCACTACGGAATAATTGGACAATAAAGGATTGTCAATTGTCAAATAAGACAATTTTCACAAATGAGTAAATTCGACTCAGAAGAATAAATAGTACGGGCACATATGTAGGTGTCCCTATCAATATGTCCCTATTTTGCACTTCTTGCAGATCTCATAAAATTTAATCTTTCACAATCTTCAAAGAAAATGTAGTGTTTATTCATTAGTTTTATGGTGACTACTAATCAGTCTTGCATGGTCCATTCCAAATTGTATGTAGGCGCGCAACTATATACAATTTCAAGATTAATGATGCAATACACAGTTCGTCAAAATTTTTATCATCATGTTTATAATAAAAACATCTTCATGCTTAATTCTTAAATAAGAATCAAAAATAAATTTACAAATATTTTCTTTATTATGAAAACAATTAAGTTTTCCAAGATACTTTATAAACAACCTCATTTCGATAACAATCACTTATAAATCTTACTTTGAATAATCCTTATAGTAATGAAAATTCAATTTTTCTCAATGGATACGGTTTTATCTTATAAAAACAACGAGTGATCTGCAGAAGAGTGATGAAAGCTTGTTCACCAAGAACTAACTACGATATGATAGGAAATGAACTTTAGCCAAATAATCATGAGGTTCATGACCTCGATGGCACTCACGAAGAATGATTCACAACGTAACTTAATTCGAGATGAGTACTCGTTCAATGGTTACACCACTAATGCGATCATTAGGATGAAGCAATAAAAGATAGATAACATCGATACATGTAGAATTTAGCAATCAAAGGTAGTCTTTTCATTAATCACAAACAAGTCAAATTGTACCGTAACACATTACGTGTCACTATGTCATACAATTTACAAAACTCATCCTACCAACTGATATCTCAGTTAAGTTAGGGATTTTTAAAAGATACCACAATGAATACTAATCTACAAGAGTCATTAGGTGTTCCACATGTCCCAGAAGATCCATCGGTCTCAATTCAGAAGAAGATTTCTTCAATTTATTTCTTGGACACTGGGCATCCTCGTTAGTGGACAATGGTCTAGGAACAACCCTTAACACGAATCAACAATCAATTAAATCCTTATAATTCAATCACAAAACTTAACGACTTCTATTAATAATCTCATATTCCATATAGGTTAAGTTTCACTTTATTCAACTTTTTAACCAATTTTATACTCAATTCGACATCCTGCCTTATTCTCCAATACTTTCAATCTTATTCTTCGGCCTTGTAAAGGCAATACAATCTCAATATAAATCAACACTTAATTTCCAATCCTATTAGCTCTTACAACAACAATTATCAAATGAGTCATTAATACGAAATGACTTGATCATTCAACTAGACTTCTCAGAAAGGTATTGGTGGCATGAGGCTTTTGGGTACTGGTTCCAATGACAGCCTCAAGTGCAACATTCACCCTTTCGATTTCAATTTAAGAACTGGATGACAACGAATCAGATGACATCTTTCCAGGTGATAACGTTTTGTCAAACTCCACTCTATAAGGAAAGATCGTCATGACATCGATATCAGATTTAATCTCGCCAATTCTTCTTCAATATCACAATCAACTAATATCTATATTTCTACGAATATCAACCAATTGTTGGGATCATTAATATCCGCAACTTGGTTTAGATCTAGGATAGCTAGAATTCCTATGAGAATAGCTTCGATTAATTTACTAGGGGATTTAGGGTTTCATGTGACAATCTACGTCGTATAAATACCTCGTATAAATATCAAAATAATCATCAAACAATCATGTAATAAAATTACATCATATATATATATATATATATATATATATATATATATATATATATATATATATATATATATATATATATATATATATATATATATATATATATATATATATATATATAATCCAAGTTATATATATATATTAAAATAACACTTCTCAGTCTTGGCCTTGTCGGTAACTCGGGAATTCTTCGGCACCGTTATAGTCAAAAGATTTTTAGACGTTTTTAGAAAAATGTTTATAGTTAAAAGATTTTGAAAAGTTTTATTCAAAACCTTGGTTTTAAAAATCTTTCGTTCTCTATAACGAGAGCTCTGGTACCAAACTGTAACACCCCCAAATTTATACAACTCAATACAGCGGAAAACTAGTTGGTGTTACGGGATAGCACATTTCTCACATCATAGACAACGCATAAAAATCACGTCGTTTAATAATAAATCATTTCCATTCATAAATATCAAAGTTACATCGGTCCCAAGTCATTATATATTTCATACAAAGTTTTACAAAGTATTTGAATGGAAAATATTGTTTAAGTACGGGCCATGAATTCTTGTCGTCTTCCCGAGAATTACCTTCAAGTACCTGAGATAAAACATGTTAAAAGAAAAGGTCAGCGATAACGCCGAGTGAATTCATAGATTTTAATAAATTACATCAATATAACTTTGGTATAAAATTATTACCAAAAATCATTTCGTACAAAGAGTTTAATAAACCATCAATATAATATCGGTATAAAGCTTTTACCGAAAATCATTTTTGTACAAATCATTGTAATAGGCCATAAAATAGCCAAAATCATTTTATACAAATCTTTATCAAAATCATAGCATAGGTATTTGCCTTAAAAATCATTATACGAGCCAATGTCGTAAAAACGTCATACAATACGTCTTATAACGTTGTATGAAAATAAAAACCGTTATATTAATATGGTTATGAAAAGCAAAACACGAACATAATATCAATAGTATGACCCTGTATTGCTAGTCAGGCAATACATCGTAATTCGGAGCGTCTATTAGTATTTCGTTACTTTGGATTATTATAAGCCGCATGACATTGTTACCTTACTAAACCAACAACGGGTAGCTAACCCGATACCAATTTTTGCCCATCTAAAGTAGCGTGTCGTCACAAAGGTCACGCTATGGAAATCTTCTCATACATAAATTCGCTTACCAATCAATGTGGCACGACGGGGATCAACCGTCAAGGCGCGAACTGGGGTGATCGTCCCCAAATAGTACTATTAAATGCATAAGCGTCTACCAAATCCTGGTAGTTCACAATTCATGCTAATGGGACTTTTAGTGACATAACCTAATTTTAATAATCCATTTTATTTCATCTATCGGGTCCATTAATCATTTATCGGGTCATTCAATCATTCGGGTCCAAAATCAATAAACAAACAATCGGGACAAATGGTGTCCTATTTTATAAAAACTAACATGTTATCTCCCTCGCGGGTTTATAAAACATTTATAAAAACATTTAAAAGAGTGCGAGGCTATGAACTCACGTTGATATGGGAATGCGGTTTATCGGCAATTCGGACGTACGGTACGTGCTTCAATCACGGAAACCTAGACAAATAATAATCGGTCTTAGACGTTTGTCCAATGACTTTATAAAAATAAAAATTATGTATACATATGATGATTATATACATATGATGATCAAGTGGGTTTACATCTTCTCGTTTACTCATTTTAGTGTTATATGTCGATAACTTTTATACTAGTTTACTAGTTTCACCTATTTTCGTGTTTTAGGTCCAATAAGCCTATTATAAGTTTATTAACTTGTATTAATCCATTTCATACTTATATTATCAGTATTTAAACTTTCAAGTTGGGCCCAAATGGGTTAAGCCCAATAAGTTCTTTTTATGAGTGTTTATCTTATTTAGTCCAATATGTTTACTTAGCTCGTTAATGTCCGTATGCCCTATAGTTCGGGTTTTATCGGTTTTTACTTGTTATACATGTCTATATATCAGTATATAAGTTTTATAAAGTTTTCATTAGACGGGTCCAACCATCTAAGTTTTATTTAACAAAAACGTTAATTTTACGGCAATAGCCGAAAAAGTCGTAAAAATCATGTTTATAGTTTTTATAACTTATAAAACATAACAAGTTACCATTTTTATAAAATGTCCACTTATTTATCATTGTACATATTTATATAAATAAAATCCAAGAGTTAGTGGGTTTTAACTTTACATTTTATACAATATAATTTTGAGTGCTTATATAATAGTATTATACTTTATTTTCCAAAATCTGATTTTTATCTTCACATTCACCAAAACTACCATATCTTGAGTTCTATATGGAGATAGAAGCTCAAATTTTTATCACATAAACTAGATGATATGTGATACATTTAACTCTCCTATAGCTACTGTTGAATCATCCTCTAAGTATTTTCTAAAAATCGTCCAAAACAGTGAACTCAGATTTGTACCTTAAACTTGTTTTGATCATATCTCACTCATTACAATGATTCCATTGCATGGCCAACTCTCACATGTGTACAAGACATATAGCTTACTGTAAATAGATTCTACTTCATCATTTTATCAGCCCATGACCTGTTTCTTTACTGTTTTATACAGCCATCACTTTTAACCAAGATTTTAACCTTGTTCTTTATAGTTTTTCACCTTTTTAATCATGTTTATCAACACCAAATCCCCACATAACATTTTTATCATCATATAATCATCATATACATATACAATAGGAAATAAAAATACATGTTTACATAATCAAAATAACAAGAAGATGAGGAAGACAATCTTTATACCACTATGATGATGTAGGTTGATCAAAACATGGATTTTGATGGAGAAACTTGTGCATAGCCAAGACCATCTTCAAGACCACCAATCTTCATAATCTCCTTGTGGAAAATCATCCCTAATACTCCATAGAAACTCCTCCTTGGATGTTATAACTTGCACCAATCAATAGGGCTTCAAAAGGGCATCAACATGTGTATGAATAACATGAGATTTTGTGGTTGATTTTGATCAAATGAGGGTGTTCTTGGTGAGGATATGGACGAATTTCTAGAGAGAGTAGAGAGAAAATGTGTATGGTTTGCATGAGTGGGAAATGATGGAAATGAGAAGAGTGGTTTTGGTTGCTAGTTTTGGAGATAGTGGGGTGTAAGTAAGCTTAAGGAGTAAGCTAACTTACAAGTGTAAGTTACCAACTTACAAGGGTGCCACATCCTTGTTTTGGCCGTCCAACATAGCTAGTGGGGTGGGACAATGTATTTTGTCCCATCTCACTAGTTTACGGGTATTTCTCGATTCTAGTTTCCTCGATTTGCGTGCCCTCGGGTCGTTTTACGAAAAACGTTTTTATAAATTATGAATCAACGTCATAAAACGAATCCAATAAAAATTGTCTCATCAAAAACGGAGTTCAAAAACGTAAATACTTAATCCTAGGGTTTCCGGTTTAGTCGTATAGGACGTTAAAATAAAATCGTAAGTCCTAATCTCTTCTCGTAAATTTGTGAGTTTATGAACTAACACAAATTTAAAACTCCAAAATAATATTCACGGATAAATTTATTTTCTGAAATGTCGGACTGTCACCAAAGACGGTGTATGTAAACGTAAGCACGTAACGTTGAATCCTCCGGTTTAGACGTAGTCGATGCTACTCCAAGACGTAAGTCCAAATTTCTTCCCAAAAATATGTGATTTCATATTGTAACATTTAAAATAATATTTTCAAATAAATATTGAGAATAAAATATCAATCATAAATTGACGGATTGTCACATACTTGGTGTTCAATTGAAAGGTAGGAAGTGCCATGCCATAGATATTAAGCTCATTCAACAATAGGGTAAATCTCAGATAGTAATCATTGAGAGTCTCCCCTGGCACATAGGCAAACTTATCAAAAGTATCATAAAGCTTACACTCTCGTTCTTGTTTAGTTAACGAGCTGCCTTGCATTAGACAACGAATTCTATCCCATAACTCTTTGGCAACTTTATGTTTGCTGACGAGTTTGTAGACATCTGGAGGAAGGGCTTGGAGAATGATATTTGTAGCTTGTTTGTCACACTTGTCTTGTATCTTAGCATCTCCAGTTAGTTCACCCGTTGTGCGAGGACGAGTAACAGCACCTTCCATCACATTACCATATACCAATGGTCCATTGAGCACCGATGCCCAAATAAGATGTCCATTTTCCTTTTTCAACATATAAAGTTCCATTCGGGAATCCCGTTCCTCATACATAGTCTTCACCAACATTGGTGGACGATTATCCGTACCCGAGAGGATGGACTTATCCATAAGAGATGTGTACTCCATTTCAATAAGTTAAGATTTACAAAGTTGATCGATCAATAAAAGAAAGTAAATGTATTTGTTGTTGTGTGTTAAAGCCGAGAAATAATGTTGAAATCCCCTAAATTATGTCCTCGATAAACCAAAAAATCCAAGTCAAAAATTTACAAAAACACGTTTTTTGAAAAAATGTTGGATCGCAACACCTGATCGCAGTGGGGATCGTACTCAGATCGCACTCGTGGATCGTCCTCTCTGATCGTATTCGGATCGAACTTGGATCAGACAAGTGATCGTACCCAACGATCGTACTGGTGATCGCACTCACTATGATCGCACTGATCGTACTAGTGATCGCACTCACTATGATCGTACCCAACGATCGTACTCGGATCGCACTCGTTTAATCGTACCCAACGATCGTACTCAGATCGCAACGAGTGATCGTACTCAACGACCGTACTCAGATCGCAACGAGTGATCGTACTCAACAATCGTACTCATATCGCAACGAGTGATCGTACTCAACGATCGTACTCAGATCGCAACTAGTGATCTTACTCGTGATCGCAACGAGTGATCGTACTCGTGATCGCAGTGAGTGATCGTGACCTTGGATCGCAAGTAGAAACCCCCAGGGTTTATGCAATCGCAACAATCAGATCGTACTATGGATACCAACTTACCACTTTTCTTGGACAGTACAATAACACAATCAATTCGAGATTCTAAGCCAAAGTATGAATCAAACACCCAAAATTTTTGTGTTTTTAACCCAAATAACAATACCAAATCACTATAACAAGTAACAACATGAAGTATATCAAGATTAACCCATAAAAACACAAAAAAAAAAATTGGTTCGTGTGAAATTGGATCAAAAATGGCGAGAGAATCAAGAACACAAACACAAAAACTAAACAATCATCCCATGGCTCTTGATACCATTTGTAAGATATGTAAATCTTGCTTATGTTTTAGAGAGAGAAAGAGATAGAAAGATGGTAGATTACACACAATTCTAGAGAGAGAAAACAAAGAGAAGTATGTGAAAAAATGAATAACCACACACCCTCTCCATCTAAGGAGAGGGTTTATATACCCAAGCCTTGTAATGGGCTTGGGCTTACATGTTTGAGCCGGCCTACACATGTTGTAGGCTAGGCTTGGGCTTGTTTGTTAAATAACGATGTCTAGACTATGAGCTACTACTTAGTATATTGTCGGAGTGACCGAATCTTCCTAAATACGTAAAAACGTATTTCCAACAGACATGTTCGAAGGAGTAAGAGCCGGAAGCGAAAGCGATTTGAAAATCTCAAGAGGCATTAAATTAATACTAGCACCAAGATCGGCCAAGGCGTAGCATTCCTACATATCTTGAATTGTACACGGAATCAAAAATTTATCGGGATCACCGACTTTTTGTGGTATGCGGCTAAGAAAAACCGATGAACAACTAGACGATTGTTGTAACTTCTCTTTGTTGTTTAGCATACTTTTGAAGTTTGCGGCGAATCGAGACATCATGATAAGAGCGTCGGCAAAACTTATGTTAAAATGTATATCACGAAACATTTTCATAAATAGCTCAAATTGATAATTATTCCGTTCTTGTGCTTTTTCCTTGTTACGTCTCGAAGGGTAAGGTAAGGGTGGTGTGGGTTGGACATTAGGCAACGGCCTTTGAATCTTGGGTTCCATGATTGGTATTGGTTCAACCGTAGGTGTGGTTGATGAGACTGTATTTATACATAGTCTCATCGTCCAAATCGGGCTTAAAACGCTTAAAATATCGTCAAAATACCCCAATATATGCTTGTGTTTGTTCATTGTGTATTTTAGGTATGGATATCGTGAATTCACCAAAAGATCAAAGGAATCAAGCAAAAACGAACACGGGAAACGAAGCCGCACAAAGAACCAGACCCGAGTCATGAATTTCCAAAAAGACCCTTGAAGTTTTGAAGATTGGCAAGTTTGGTCCCTCAACTATTGAAGAATGACACTTTATACCCCTCAAATATCCATAAATATGAGTGGGGTCCCTAAAGTTTGAAGACCTTACAAGAATAGCCCTTGAAGAATGCATTAATTGCATAATTAGTCCTTGTGAAAAGTTTGCAAATATCATGTGCCATTTTTGACAAGTGCTGAAAGTTAAAAACAAAGGGAAAAAGAGTTTGAAGCTATTATTTGCAAAGTGAAATAACCATGGGACTTGGGGGACTATTATTGACCAGACAGCATTCTTAAACCAGCCAACCACCACCTGCCACGTCACCCCCCAACCAATCAACATTCACCACTTCATCACCCCTGCCACGTCCTCATTCCACCCACCTTTTTAAATTAATCTGTTATTAATCTTGGAGGCAAACAGATTTTTTAAAATTAATCTTCCCTAAACGAGATTAAATCACATAAACCATTACCCACATCCCTCATAAACCCTAATCTGATTAAAACCCTAATCAAAGGGTTTTTGTATGAATGTTTCCAGATTGATAATCAACCCCACTACAAACCAAACCCACATCCAAAACACCTCTCCCGTGACCCCAAAGTGGACCCCCCGTCCTCCCCTGCTTCACTATTTTTAGCAACAATGGCATCTTTTGACTAAATCAACGGTAAAGACTCCAAACTTGGTCCCTAAGGAGTTTTTGGACGTCCCAGATCATCTTCACAACTGGACTACATCAACATGAATCACATGGGGCACTATTGACCAAGAATTTGAATTTTCACCAAGGGCATAAGAGGAAAATCATAGCTAGGGTTTTTCAGTTTTTTTCATGTACTAGAATGTTCCTTAATGTAGTATATAAAGGGTTCGCCTGTGAACCCTTTTTCCTTGTTCCAGTTTTTATGTAATCTTCAAAGCTTATTAATGATAATGAAACGTTTTCAATATTACATATAACTGAGTTCCTTTCATTTGTTTTCTAGTTTAAATTACAAGATTAGTTTAAAAAGTTTCCAAGGTTTAGTTAAAAAACGTTTTCAAATTTTCAAGTCTTCAAGTTTTTTTTTTTTTTTTGAAGAAAGTTTTTATCAACTGGATTAACCTTTGTGAGGAAGTGAAAGTGGAATCACAAAGGAAAATCAAGGGATTTGTTTAAGTTTTATCCAAGGTTTCAATATTTGGTGCTCCACAAATTTCAAAAATCAGTTTTACAAGTTTTCTTTTTTTTCTTTTATAACTCACCATCTTACTGTACCAAAAGCCATAAGCTGAAAGCTTATGGTCTTTTGACTGCAAAAAGTGTTTCTTTGTTGGCTTTGTTTGTGCAGGTTCCAAAGAAGGCTTATTCCATTCACTTGAAGATATTGTTCAACCCTAGTTCTGTTGTTGAACTCCAACAGGGGTCTCTACACTCTCCATAAGCTCTTGAAAGCCAAAAAGTTTCACCAGGGAAGGCATCAGCTAAGGTCCTAAGGCTTGAACCCCCTTGTGCTATTTTTTTTACTTTTTAAGTGATTTATGTGATTTTGAGTGCAACCTTGTTTGATGTGTTAAGTATTGCTCATTTATGCTTAAACCTGTCTCATATGCATGTTAAAGTAGTTTGAATCTGTTTAAATAGGATTTGTATGCAAGTTTCTTTGTTAATTTCAGTTTTCAGTAGATAAGGGTGTGTTTGGGAATAGAGTTTAAGGCAAGAGTTTGACAGATTCTTGGTTTGAAAACACTCTAAATACACTTAGTTAAGTAGTCTCATGTTATATCAGTTAGTGTAATTCATTTTGTTAAGTTTTATAAGAATAGCATGTGTTAAAAGTTGGTATAGAAGGCATATAATTAGATAAGTGCAATTTTCTGCCTTGTTTTAGTTTAATTTTGCCCACCATCTTGCTCATTGTTAGTTAATCTGATAACCTAGGGCTTGTTATTGGCTTTGTGTGATTTGGTGAATGATTGATCAAGTTTTGGCCTGTTAAAACTCACCATTGTGCCATTTGCATCAGCAAACAACACCCACAGACCTATAGTGTATCACAGTAACTGTTTTGCCCCCTTTGTGTGTGATTTGTGCTTTGGACTTGCTCTTTTTCTTGCTTAATCTGACTCCCCACACTTCCATGAGTGTGGGGGTGCCTTTGTTTCCAAAAGACTCCAAGATTTGAGCTTGAAATCAAGCTCAATACCACCAGACCCGTTTTTTTATACAAGCAGTGGGAACTCCTTTCCCACTGCTAGCTTTGCTGTTCCCACTGCTGCACAAAAAGACAGAAAACAAGAAAAAGGTCACTATCAGATTCCATTTTTTTGTCTTTTGTGGACTTTTTTAGGAGTTAAGACTTAATTCTTTTTCCATTATTTTTCTTTTTTAATTTCTGATTTTTCAGTTTAATTACTTTTTAAGTTACTGTTCATTAAGTAATTTTTAGATTAATTAGCCATTTTTAATTACTTTTAATTATTCTAATTTTGTCATTTAGTGTAAAAAAGTATTATTTTTTTTAGATTTAAATTTTTCCTAGACTTAGAATAATAGTTTAAGATTTTTAGTTAAAAAAAAATATTCACTGTTCACTTTTTAATTATTTTTTATAATTAAATTAGTTTAATTAGGATTTAATTATTAATTTGTTTTGTCTTTTAGTGCAAATTTTTACTTTTTTCAAACTTTTCCAATTTTCTACTGTTCATTAGGGTAATTTAAGATTTTTAAAATTGTTAAATTAATTTTGGCATTATTTTATTATTTTTATGATTATTTTAATTTTAAAATAGTTTTTAGTGATTAAAAAATAGAAAAATAGTTTCTAAAATTTAGGAATAATAGTTTTTAGTCTTTAAATAATATAAGTAACTTATTTGTTCAATAAAATTATATTTTGGGCATTTTGTTAATTATATTTAATTTTTGGGCTTTAATTAGCATTAAAAATTGAATATTTAATTAATAAAAGGTTTTAAAATATATTTGTTGGATTTTTATTCTTATTTATATTATTTTAGACTTAGTTTAAACTTTTAATTAATTTTTAGGTTTTATTTTTAATTTTGTCACGTTTTACGTATATACGTTCGCGTTTTACGTCAACGTCGTAGTTTAAATCGTAGTCGTAGCTCGTCTTTAATTTTTCTCTTCTCAACCAAAAACGTCACTAATCCAAACATTGTTATTTTATATATTGGCACATTAATACACACACCTCCTTCGAGAACGAACTTGGAATTTATTCGTCTTCACGGTTTTTCATTAAATCGTATTGATTAATACTTACCACATTTATACGTTCTTTTTCCTAAAAGACATATCACTACACCTATCATTTTGGCGCCGCTGCCGGGGAGGTGTTTGTGTGCCATTATTATTAGTATCGTGTTTGTGTGAGTAGTGCGTTTTTGCTTTTCATTTTTGGAAAGCGTGAATATCGTACATACTCATTTTTGTTATTTTTCCTTATTATATTATAGTATCCAAATAAATCGTGTTTAATTTTCCTAAATTAAACACAAATCAATCTTTACTATATTGTAGATATATTGGTTTTCGTTTTTCTTGTGAATATATTATTACTATATTGTATCTACGTAAGAACAATAAATACACAAGTACTCCAAATACGTGAGAAATCACAACCTTGATTCGGGATTTCATCACTCGATCATTGTATTCGAATCTAAAGCAAAAGTTTAAAGGCAAAATAGATAAATACTTTCGTGAGGCTTAATTTCAATTAACACAAACTATAAGGTGGGTATAAGGCGGTTGTATTTCACGACCTAAAGGAAAAAGGCTCTTAAGTGCTTCGCGCCGCCTCGTTTCCTCCGCTTGCTTGTGCGTGTTTTGAGAAAGAAGGCTAATCGAGGGTTTGCCGCCCAAGTATTATCTACGTATATTATATTTGCTTGTGTTTTCAAGATTAAACCCTCTTGAACGTTTTGGTGTTCCACCAACGTTCTAAAGTCATCGAAGGCGTTCACTCCACGTGATCGTTTTCATTCTTTGAGGCTCCTTTAATCGAGAAAGTCGATTCGAGGAGAGATTTGTAGATTTGTGTCTACGTAATACAACAAAAAAATCCAAAAAAAAAAATTAAAAAAACAATCAAAAACCAAAAGAATTGAAAAATCAAAAAACCGCAAAAAGAATCTTCTTTGCTACCACCCATTCTACGCTTAGTGCATGCGCACTCGATCGAAGGACTATTCCAATTCTAGTGAAGCTTTGAATCGACGCAATCGTAATCGAAGGAATCGACGACGTAGACGAGAATTAGAAACCGACGTTCCTAATATCGTTGTTGAAGAGACCTTAGACGATATGGCCGATAATCGTTCGATGATGGAATTGCTCCAAGCGCCCACCGAGGGTTATGGAGACGCGATCGTAATTCCCGCTATCGAGGCGGAGAATTTTGAGATTAAGAGCGGAATGCTTTCGTTAATCCAAGCTACGAAGTTTCGAGGTCGTGAAGCCGATAATCCTCACGACCATATTCAGAATTTTGATCGTCTTTTGGCCACGAGCAAGTTTAAGAACGTCGACACCGATGTCGTCAAGCTTATGCTTTTTCCGTACTCGCTCGATGGTGCCGCCAAGGATTGGTACGAGAAAGAGCCACCTAACTCTATAGTTACGTGGAAGGATCTCGTTTCCAAGTTCGTTAATTATTTTTTCCCACCGTCTAAGACAACGTTTTTCAAAAACGAGATTACGAAATTTGAGCAAAAACCGAATGAATCTTTTAGAGACGCGTGGGATCGCTTTAAGGAATTGCTTAGGCAATGTCCTCACCATGGTTTTTCCGAGTTGCACCAAATCGATACGTTTTACAACGGTCTTAATTTTCACGAGCAAGACTCGTTGAATTCCGCCGCCGGTGGCAACTTTTTGTGTAAGACTCCAAAAGATGCATTGATAATTATCGAGAACCGATCCAAGGTTTACCAACTCCGCAATGCACCGAGTGTTGCCAATGTCGCCAATGTTAGTAGTTCTAATCGCGACATTGAGAGAGTTGATGCAAAAGTCGACAAGTTGACGAATGTGTTCACGTCTTATCTCATTGAGATGCAAAAGAAAGACGCTCCCGCTACGGTGAAAGCGGTTGAGGTTTCGTGTACGTTTTGTGGTGGACCTCATAATTATTACCAGTGTGCGGCTACGGATGGCCAAACGTCGAATGTGAGTGCGTTAAATGGAAACAACAATTTTTCAAATAAAAATAACGCGGGTCCATCACAACAAGGCAATTATAACCAAGGCAACAATTTTAATCAAAACCGAAACAATTTTCAAGGAAATAATCAACAAGGAAATTTTTCGAATCAAAATCAAGGAGGTTATAATCAAGGTCGTAATATAACTTGGCAAAATAGAGATAACAATCAAGGAAACAATTTTTCAAGTGGTAATCAAAACAATTTTCAAAGAAGTAATCAAAACCAAGGGAACTTTAATTCTAATCAAAATAGTTCGTCAAACGATTTTCAAAATTACATGAAAACGAATGAGGCTAATATGAGACGATTAGAGGGAGAAATTGGTACTTTGAAAAACGACTTTTCTAATACATTGAAATTGCAAAACACGAAGATTGAGCAAGGGCAAATTGATATTAAAAAGATGTTTTCGGCCATTATGAATAAAGCCTCGGGTTCGTCATCAAGTTCGTTACCTAGTGACACCGTTGCTAATCCGAAAGAACAATGTAAAGCCGCCTCGTCTCGTGAGAAAGGTCGTGTGATTACCCCTAACCTTGAAGGATTCCGTGTTGTTTATCCCTCTCAACCCTCGACTTCTAAGACGTCTTCTTGTTCTAAAGTCGATGGGGTGAACGTGGCGACCAAGGAAAGGAGTGCACACCCTCGTGTACCTCAAATTCCATCCACGGTTCAAAAAGAGAGCTTTTTCGACCTTACCAAAGTAACCCTTGAAGAAACTTGTGCTTCAATCCTTCTCAAAAAACCCAAAAGGCGTATGCCGAGAAAGGAAAAGGATCCAGGCCAATTTCTATTACCTTGTGATTTTTCCGAGATTGAGGGATGTTTAGCCCTTGCCGATTTAGGTGCTAGCATCAATATCATGCCTCATTCTCTTTGGAAATTGATGAGATTGCCTTCGCTTACCCCCACAAACATGACAATCGAGCTTGCAAATTGTACACCTTTAATACCAATTGGAATAGCCGAGGATGTCTATGTTAGGATTGGAAAGTTTGTTTTTCCCGCGGATTTCGTTATATCCGATTACGAGTGTGACCCTAAATGTCCCATTATTTTAGGCCGACCATTCTTATCGACGGCTAGAACCGTAATCGACGTTCACGGGGGGAGACTTACTATGAGATATGGGGATGAGAAAATAGACTTTTTCGCTAGAAAATCCCAAGGATTTAATGAGAATGAAAAAACCGAGGTTTCAAAACCTAATGATTCAAATTCTAATGATTTCAAAATGTTTACTTTAGCGGAAAGAATGAAGCTTGATGCATGTTTTGAAAGAATTAAGAAAAACGGTTTTAAAGATGATGATTTTAATGATAAAGAGTACGTGTACCTAATTCAAAAGGGTATGTGTAAATTTATGGATGAAAACTCACTTTGGGATGTTTTTAGCGAAACAAGTGAAACACCAATTCCGAAGGGCGACGTTAGTGCCATCACGACAACGACCAATATGGGCTCGTCTTCACCACCTTCGAAGGACCACGTCTTTGAGGCTTCAACTTCTAACTCCATCGAAGTGCCTCCTTTGCCTAGCCCAACACCCGTTGAGGCTAAAGGGTTTATCGACATCGATCCTCTCGTCTTAGAAAAGTCACCTAAGCATAGTCATTTGACTTGTAAGTCCATGGTTGTAAGTGCTCACATCGACTCTTTCTTTTACGATGACGATGGCGATTTTGCCAAAATTGATCACGTACTTCGACATCCACATGCTATTTTTGATTCTCCTAAGAAGAAACATGTGAAGTACGATGATTATGAGTTTGATCCCGAGATTGAGGAAATCATTGAACGAGAGCTAGCTCTTAAGCCTTCACTTCCACCTACGAGTGAGGTCGATCTTTCCAAAATCAAGGATGAACTTAATGAGTTGGAACGTCTTATTTTCGATGACGAACCAACTCATGTGACCACTAAGAATCCAATTCTCTAGGAGTTACCTTATCAACACTCCTCATTTGAGAATGACGTTTACCACATTCGTGAGGATCTAACTTATCAACGATCCCCACAAAAGAATGATGGTTTCGTGCTTGATCGTGATCTCTTCGAGAGAGTTTCTAAGATACTCAAGGAGGGGAATGACAAAACTTGGTTTGACAAGCCTATCTTTGATGAAGAAATCGATGAGATCGACATTCATGAGGATGACGAGTATGTAGACCCCGAGGGGGCGGTGTTCTTTATTGACAAACTTTTTGAGAACTTATATAATCCGCCACCCCCTCCCGCCAAAGACTTAAATGTGAGGATTTTTAGCGTGACTAATTTTGAATTTGACACGCCAAATATTTTCAACATTATGAAATCGGGTTTTCATAAAGAGTTTAAAAATGATGAAAAAGGAAAAGATTTTAAAAATGTTTTAAAAGATTTTTCTACATGTTTAACTCCGTCATCACCGCGTTTTATGAGTGCTACCACCTCGTCTACTCCTTTTGACGATGGTTGGTGTGGTTTTAGTGTGGGGGAAGCCCCAAATGTTCCCTCGCATTTCTCCACCGAGGATGAGATTTACGATCCCGAAATTGCTTGTAAAGGGAAATCTCGGTCTTCCACCGATGCAATAAATGGAAATCTTATCTATTTGCTTGGTGTGAGTCTACCTCGAGTAGCTCATATGTTTGACTTACCCATTGCCTCACCTTTCTACTTCTTATCTCTTTTCTTCTACCCCATTGGGGTTTGTGTTGGAGTAGCGTTGTTTCGTCTTTCATCCAAAAACGAAGACGCTATCTTTGACCCCGGTATACATTTATTGGTTTTTTTTTTAAAGTACTCCACGTACTTTTGGGCATTGTTTATCATGTAAGCCCCACCAAAAATGACCAAACCATGATTATCCCTAAATGATCACATTTATGGGGATTCGAGTCGAGCTTTTGACTCAGTTAACAAAAACAAGGTGCCTCGTGGGGGATTCTCATGCTTATCCTTGTACATATTATTGCTTTCTTAGTTAATGTAACGAGGGGACTTGTGCTCTTCCAACCTTTGTTCCGTGGTTGTTTGTGATTGTGATTTATTAGGTTCATCGTCATCATTGAAGCCTCTCGTGTTTGTTTTACGGATCACTCGAGCTTCGATCGTTGCCTTTGGAGATTCCGATATCCGATGATATCCTTTTATGTTCTAACGTTTATCTTATTAGCATAATTCATAAACGACTTTTAGGTTATTCGTTTTACCCTTTCCATGCTCGAGATTAAGCATTCGACTTCGTCTCTAGTATGGGGGTGTTTACACCCTAGACTCGAAACATTGAGGACAATGTTTAGTTTTAGTATGGGGGGGTGAGTAGATACTTCACCTTGCTTACGTCAACACGCTATCCAATATTCATCTTTTTTTTATCGTTTTGTTGCAAAATAAGGCTAAAAAGGCCCAAATTTTAAATTTTTTCTAGTTTTTCATAAGTGTTTAAAACATGAATGTAGGTTTTCCGATGGTGAGAACGAGAGTAATTTTTGACTCGACCGTGCGTGTTGAGCACTTAGCTTCGATTCCTTAACTTTTTAGGCTAAGTCTCTTAAATGAGGACGAGAAATGATAGAGTTATTTATAAGTCTCGTAATCGTCACGATCTTATGTGTAGTAATTATTAGCTTATTCTCCCAACGCTTTTGCATAATAAATTGTTAATAAATATTGATTTGGCGGTTTAGTCACTATTGTTGGGTTTCTAATTTGTTTTGGTAGCTTCCATGTAATTAAATTGGGAAAACATTAAGGTATCGCCAGCGTCACGGTTTTGAAGTATTGGCACCCGAATAATCGAAAGCTTCACCTAATAATAAGATTTCAAGTGCTCACCTAAATTAAACAAAAATTTGAAGCTCACAAGGCCGAAAAATCTATGCCCAAATTGAAAGTGAATCAAGCCTTAATCTTCGAAGCTTTAAAGATCCAAAATTCGCTTTAGCGTGAGGATATACGTCTTTGGCTAATAAAACCACCGATGAGGCGGATAATAAAAGGCAAGGCAAGACCGAAGTCATAATAAAAGCTTCATGGCAAAGTTGAATAAAAGATGGAGGTAAACCAAAGATAATAAGGCCCTTCCGTTAGGGGGCATATAAAAGTCTTGGTAATAAGTCTCATGTTCAAAACCGTTATAAAACCGTGTTTATCGATCCTTCTTGTTGACTTAATTTTTTGGCATCGTTGTCTATTGGGATGAATTATTGATTTAATGATTTTGGTTACACCGTTAAGTTTCTATTTTTAGACTTAATCTCTATTCACGCATAAGTCAATGATGTATCCTCGTGATCATTAAGACAAAAATAAAATATAAGAGATACCAAGTAGGAATAAGGGAGTTTAGGTTCGTAATTAACACTCGTAAGATGTGTTCGTGTTGCTAACTTATAATAACAATGATCTCGTTACACGCTTATCATGGAATTGGGTGAAAATCGAGGACGACGAAATTATTTCTAATGAAGCATTCATGTGTTCTTGTTCTATGATCCCAAAAGTCACTTTATAGCGATGAAAACAATACATTATGTCTAAAACGCGTGTAGTAGTTTATTTAAATTTATGTCTTGAATAAATGTCATCATAAAATGAATTTTTTAAGTGCTATGATACTTAATTCTAGCATTGCGTGGGGACACGACAATGGTTTAGTATGGGGGAGTGATGAGACTGTATTTATACATAGTCTCATCGTCCAAATCGGGCTTAAACGCTTAAAATATCGTCAAAATACCCCAATATATGCTTGTGTTTGTTCATTGTGTATTTTAGGTATGGATATCGTGAATTCACCAAAAGATCAAAGGAATCAAGCAAAAACGAACACGGGAAACGAAGCCGCACAAAGAACCGGACCCGAATCATGAATTTCCAAAAAGACCCTTGAAGTTTTGAAGATTGGCAAGTTTGGTCCCTCAACTATTGAAGAATGACACTTTATACCCCTCAAATATCCATAAATATGAGTGGGGTCCCTAAAGTTTGAAGACCTTACAAGAATAGCCCTTGAATAATGCATTAATTGCATAATTAGTCCTTGTGAAAAGTTTGCAAATATCATGTGCCATTTTTGACAAGTGCTGAAAGTTAAAAACAAAGGGAAAAAGAGTTTGAAGCTATTATTTGCAAAGTGAAATAACCATGGGACTTGGGGGACTATTATTGACCAGACAGCATTCTTAAACCAGCCAACCACCACCTGCCACGTCACCCCCCAACCAATCAACATTCACCACTTCATCACCCCTGCCACGTCCTCATTCCACCCACCTTTTTAAATTAATCTGTTATTAATCTTGGAGGCAAACAGATTTTTTAAAATTAATCTTCCCTAAACGAGATTAAATCACATAAACCATTACCCACATCCCTCATAAACCCTAATTTGATTAAAACCCTAATCAAAGGGTTTTTGTATGAAAGTTTCCAGATTGATAATCAACCCCACTACAAACCAAACCCACATCCAAAACACCTCTCCCGTGACCCCAAATTGAACCCCCCGTCCTCCCCTGCTTCACTATTTTTAGCGACAATGGCATCTTTTGACTAAATCAACGGCAAAGACTCTAAACTTGGTCCCTAAGGAGTTTTTGGACGTCCCAGATCATCTTCACAGCTGGACAACATCAACATCAATCACATGGGGCACTATTGACCAAGAATTTGAATTTTCACCAAGGGCATAAGAGGTAAATCATAGCTAGGGTTTTTCAGTTTTTTTCATGTACTAGAATGTTCCTTAATGTAGTATATAAAGGGTTCGCCTGTGAACCCTTTTTCCTTGTTCCAGTTTTTATGTAATCTTCAAAGCTTATTAATGATAATGAAACGTTTTCAATATTAAATATAACTGAGTTCCTTTCATTTGTTTTCTAGTTTAAATTGCAAGATTAGCTTAAAAAGTTTCCAAGGTTTAGTTAAAAAACGTTTTCAAATTTTCAAGTCTTCAAGTTTTTTTTTTTTTTTGAAGAAAGTTTTTATCAACTGGATTAACCTTAGTGAGGAAGTGAAAGTGGAATCACAAAGGAAAATCCAGGGATTTTTTTATGTTTTATCCAAGGTTTCAATATTTGGTGCTCCACAAATTTAAAAAATCAGTTTTACAAGTTTTCTTTTTTTTTTCTTTTATAACTCACCATCTTACTGTACCAAAAGCCATAAGCTGAAAGCTTATGGTCTTTTGACTGCAAAAAGTGTTTCTTTGTTGTCTTTGTTTGTGCAGGTTCCAAAGAAGGCTTATTCCATTCACTTGAAGATATTGTTCACCCCTAGTTCTGTTGTTGAACTCCAACAGGGGTCTCTACACTCTCCATAAGCTCTTGAAAGCCAAAAAGTTTCACCAGGGAAGGCATCAGCTAAGGTCCTAAGGCTTGAACCCCCTTGTGCTATTTTTTTTACTTTTTAAGTGATTTATGTGATTTTGAGTGCAACCTTGTTTGATGTGTTAAGTATTGCTCATTTATGCTTAAACCTGTCTCATATGCATGTTAAAGTAGTTTGAATCTGTTTAAATAGGATTTGTATGCAAGTTTCTTTGTTAATTTCAGTTTTCAGTAGATAAGGGTGTGTTTGGGAATAGAGTTTAAGGCAAGAGTTTGACAGATTCTTGGTTTGAAAACACTCTAAATACACTTAGTTAAGTAGTCTCATGTTATATCAGTTAGTGTAATTCATTTTGTTAAGTTTTATAAGAATAGCATGTGTTAAAAGTTGGTATAGAAGGCATATAATCAGATAAGTGCAATTTTCTTCCTTGTTTTAGTTTAATTTTGCCCACCATCTTGCTCATTGTTAGTTAATCTGATAACCTAGGGCTTGTTATTGGCTTTGTGTGATTTGGTGAATGATTGATCAAGTTTTGGCCTGTTAAAACTCACCATTGTGCCATTTGCATCAGCAAACAACACCCACAGACCTATAGTGTATCACAGTAACTATTTTGCCCCCTTTGTGTGTGATTTGTGCTTTGGACTTGCTCTTTTTCTTGCTTAATCTGACTCCCCACACTTCCATGAGTGTGGGGGTGCCTTTGTTTCCAAAAGACTCCAAGATTTGAGCTTGAAATCAAGCTCAATACCACCAGACCCGTTTTTTTATACAAGCAGTGGGAACTCCTTTCCCACTGCTAGCTTTGTTGTTCCCACTGCTGCACAAAAAGACAGAAAACAAGAAAAAGGTCACTATTAGATTCCATTTTTTGTCTTTTGTGGACTTTTTTAGGAGTTAAGACTTAATTCTTTTTCCATTATTTTTCTTTTTTAATTTCTGATTTTTCAGTTTAATTACTTTTTAAGTTACTGTTCATTAAGTAATTTTTAGATTAATTAGCCATTTTTAATTACTTTTAATTATTCTAATTTTGTCATTTAGTGTAAAAAAGTATTATTTTTTTTAGATTTAAATTTTTCTTAGACTTAGAATAATAGTTTAAGATTTTTAGTTAAAAAAAATATTCACTGTTCACTTTTTAATTATTTTTTATAATTAAATTAGTTTAATTAGGGTTTAATTATTAAACTGTTTTGTCTTTTAGTGAAAATTTTTACTTTTTTCAAACTTTTCCAATTTTCTACTGTTCATTAGGGTAATTTAAGATTTTTAAAATTGTTAAATTAAGTTTGGCATTATTTTATTATTTTTTATGATTATTTTAATTTTAAAATAGTTTTTAGTGATTAAAAAATAGAAAAATAGTTTTTAAAATTTAGGAAAAATAGGTTTTAGTTTTTAAATAATATAAGTAACTTATTTGTTCAATAAAATTATATTTTGGGCATTTTGTTAATTATATTTAATTTTTGGGCTTTAATTAGCATTAAAAATTGAATATTTAATTAATAAAAGGTTTTAAAATATATTTGTTGGATTTTTATTCGTATTTATATTATTTTAGACTTATTTTAAACTTTTAATTATTTTTTAGGTTTTATTTTTAATTTTGTCACGTTTTACGTATTTACGTTCGCGTTTTACGTCAACGTCGTAGTTTAAATCGTAGTCGTAGCTCGTCTTTAATTTTTCTCTTCTCAACCAAAAACGTCACTAATCCAAACATTGTTATTTTATATATTGGCACATTAATACACACACCTCCTTCGAGAACGAACTTGGAATTTATTCGTCTTCACGGTTTTTCATTAAATCGTATTGATTAATACTTACCACATTTATACGTTCTTTTTCCTAAAAGACGTATCACTACACCTATCAGTGGTATGAGCGATACTTCGTGGGCTTGTGATATGCTCCTTTTCGACCATCACCTCGGGCTCTTTCTCTATTTCCTTCTCCGTAGAAGTACTTGGGTGAGAGATTGGTTCCTTGAAAGTTTTACCACTTTGTGTAGTAATAACCTTCATTTCTCCCCTCGGGTTGTTAATGGTATCACTAGGAAGACCACCCGAGGAAGAGGGTTTACACATGATTGCTTCAAACATTTTTGCCATTCGGTCTTCAAATTTTGATTGCCTTAAATCCACTTTTAACAATTCTTGCTTAATCTCATGTTGTCCTTGTTCCATCTTTTGTTGATTTGGTTGAAGATGTTGAACATTTCCTTCCATTTTATTTGCATGAGTTATAAGTTCATTAGCAAGTTCGTTTTTAAGCTCGTTTTTCAACTCGGATCTTAAGCTAATCATCTCACGTTGCATGTTATCAAATTTAGCATCATTTGCTTTAGCATAATCCAAAAATTCTCCTTGAAGATTTTTAGTGTGAGCATTTTGAAAACCCTGTGTAGTGTTTTGAAAATCACGGTTTTGGTTTTGATTAGTAACTTGTCCATTCACACTTTGATAATTCCCTTTGTTGTAGTTACGTGAATTGCCTTGATAATTACCACCTTGATTGTTGTTTCGATAGTTATTAGCATTTTTATTTGGTGGAGCTTGACTTGGGCGGGAACCTTGGTCGTTTTGGTTGTATGTTCCCGTTGCTACGTAAGCACTCGAAGTGTTACCACCGGCGGTAATGCACTCGGAAACATCATGAGCTCCACCACAAGACAAACAACTCTTATCAACCGCTTTAACCGAAGCGGAATTCAAAGCATCTTGTGCTTTCCAATGAGTCATAAGAATTGAAAACCTATCGAAAAACCAATTTTCCTCATTAGCTTCATCATGTAAGGCATTAATGCTACGAGACGATGACGACGATGACGACCCCATATTGGCAACACTCGGTGTGTTACGAGGGCTATAAACCTTAGATCTATTTTCGATAATCTTTAAAGCTTCATCGGTTGTTTTGCACAAAAAATTACCACCCGCGGCGGCATTCAAATAATCTCGTTCATGATCATTAAGCCCGTTATAAAAAGTATTAACTTGATGCAATTCCGAAAAATCATGGTGTGGACATTCATGTAACATTTCCTTAAATCGTTCCCATTCCATTGAAAAACTTTCATTATTTAGTTGTACAAATCTTGAAATCTCATTTTTCAAATGTGTTGTTTTAGATGGTGGGAAAAATTTGTTCACAAACTTAGAAACGAGATCACCCCATGTCAAAATTGAATTTGGCGGTTCTTTCTCAAGCCAAATTTTAGCGGGTCCATCTAACGAGTATGGAAACAACATCATCTTAATGGTGTCATGTGGAACATCCTTAAACTTGCTAGTTGCGGTGAGACGATTAAAATTCCTTATGTGATAATGCGGGTTGTCTTTCTCATGACCTCTAAACTTATTAGCTTGTAACATAGACATTAAACCCGTCTTAATCTCGAAATTCTCCGCAAGAATAGAGGGAATCACAATGGCCTCTCCAAAACCCTCGGTGGGTGCTTAAAGCAAATCCATCATAGTACGATTAGCCATGACGACTTCTTGTTCTACAATAGGTTCAACAACTGGAGTTTGTTCTTCAATCAACGTCTCTTGATTTCCTTGATTTTGACGACGTTTACGAGCTCTTTTTGCTTGATTACGAGTTATCATAAACTTCACGAAGAATGGGAGGTGAGCAAAGAAGATTCTTTTTGGGTGTTTTGTGAATTTTCAATTTTTTTGTGTTTTTGATTGTTTTTAATTTTTTTGGATTTTGGTTTATCTTCGTAGACAACAATCTACCAAATCTCTCCTCGAATCAAACTCTTGATCAAAGAAGCCTCAAAAGAATGAAAACGATCACGTGGAGTGAATGCCTTCGAATGACTTTAGAACTTTGGTGAAAACCAAATTGTTCAAGAGGGTTTAATCACAAAGAAAACCAAGCAAATATATTATACGTAATAATACTTTGGGCGGCAAAACCCTCGATTTGCCTTCAATCTCAAAATACTCACAAGCAAGTGGGGAAACGAGGCGGCGCGAAGCACTTAAGAGCCTTTTTCCTTAGGGTATATTTTATAATACCCGCCTTATACCCACCTTATAGTTTGTATTTTTAAAAATCGAGCTTCACGAAAGTATTTATCTATTTTTGCCTTTTTCTTTTGTTTGAGATTCGAATACAATAATTAGGAGATCAAATCCCAATTAAGGTTGTATTTTCACACTTTTGGAGATATTTTGAATTGATTGTGATACTTAATACAATATAGTAATAATAATTTCACAAAAAAACCAAAAAAACCGATAATACGTATTAGTAGATTTCTACTAATACAAATACTATTTATGGTTAATACTAAAAACAACAAGACAATTAATCATGACACACCTCCCCGGCAGCGCGCCAAAATGATTGTAGTAAATTACAACTCTTGTTTAGGAAAACAAAGAGCGTAAAGTAGGGAAAGTATTAAATACGACGGTTTAAGAAATCCGTGTACAAATGACCCTAATGAAGTTCGTTTCCCAAGGAGGTATATGTGTGTGACTAAGATGTAACAAGATTTGAGATTAATATTGGATAGAAGGGGATGAGAAAAGAGAATGACGAAGACGTGAAATTAATTACTACTACGACTAAACGTAAAACCGTAAAAAGTACAAAAATAAAAATTAATTCTAAAAATTCCCAAAAATTTACCAAAAATCAAAATAAATAAACTAAGAGTTTACAAATGATCAAAACTTTTTCGAACCTTTTAATTATTTAAATATTAATTTTTAAATGCTAATTAAAGCACTAAAAATCAAATTAATTATCAAAAAGCCCAAATAAAGATTTTTCAATTGGTAAACCTCTAAAATGACCTAAAAAGATTAAAACTATTTTTATAAATTTTTAAACTAAGAAAAACTATTTAAAATGATTTAAAAACTATTAAAACTTAAAATAATTATAAAAATTAATCTAATGATAATAAAATTAATCTAAGAGTTGCAAAAATCCTATTTTAATGTATTTAAGCTAAGAAAAATATAAAAAGTGCTAAAATGTGAAATTTGAAATTTAATAATAAAATAATATTAAAATAATATTAAAAATCTCAAAATTATAAAAAATTCTAAAACTCGCACTAGTTTATTTTAACCTAAATAATCAGAAAATGAAAGTGAAATTACCAAAATACCCCTAATGGGCCCCCAAGTGGGCGAAAACCAAAAACAGTCAACACTAATGGGCTTTTTAGCCCAAAAAGTCAAACTAGGCCCAAATGACCTGAAAAAGCCCTATCTGACTCAAAATTTAATTCTAAGCACAAAAGCCTGAAGGCCCAAAAGTTGAATATGAGCTTATCACATAGGTGGACGTATGAAATGTTGGGACCCTTTGGTGAGTGGAGGTGAGGGTTTTGTGTGTGGGATGGGTTTCTACGTGTGTGAATCACACGTGGGTGTGGGTAATTGGGATATACCCTTTGGTTTAAGTGAGATAGTAACTGGTGGTGAAAGGTGAACAGTAACACCTTTTGATCCATTTTTGTAGGAGTGGAAAGTGTTTGGCGCATTTCTTTGTTTGATTCAAATGCCCATCTTTGGCCCTTGTGTTTTGGTGAAATGAATAAATCAAGTTTTTCAGCCACCAAAACGTATTCCCTTTGTATTTGAAGTTCTGAATTTCACACTTTTGCCCCAAAACTTTGGCAAAAGTGTTTCAAGGGTTGTTTTTACCATTTTTGCATATTTGAAGGACTGATTTTGGACTTTCTTGATCTTCAAAGGTCTTCATAGTATCTTTGACTTCATGAGGGACCATAATTGACAAGTTAGAATTGATGAGGGACTAATCTTGCCAATTCTTCAAAGTTGAAGGACCATTTTGTAATTTTGACAAAATTAAGGGACCAAATTTGTAATTATGAATATACAAGGGTTTTAAGTATCATTTCTTCATATTTTGAGGATCAATCTTGTACATCTTCAAGTCGTCAAGGTTTAATCTTGGATAAATCATGGGCTAGGGCCCGGTTCTTTGTACGGCTTCGTTTCTCGTGTCTGTTTTTCCTTGTTTCTTGTGATCTTTTGTCTTTTTCACGATATCCATACCTAAAACACACAAGTAAAGAAATACAAGCATATATATGGTATTTTATGAAATTTTAATGCATTTAAAGCCCGAAAAGAACGATGAGATCATGTATAAATGCCATCTCATCACATCACAAAAACTCTTAAGTTTTTGGTTCCTGAATTCTGTTCCATTATCAGTTCGTATTTGTTTAACTTTAGTATCATTTTGATTTTCTACTTGCCTGATAAAAGACATTATGAATTCAGGAGCTTGACTCTTCTTTTTCAGGAAGTATACCCAAGTGTATCTAGAGTATTCATCAACAATCACAAGAGTATATTTCTCATGATTTATAGACATTGGACTGACTGGTCCAAACAAGTCCATATGAAGAAGATGGAGACACTTCCTAATAGAAAAGTTTTGTTTTGTCTTGAAAGAAGTTCTCTTGTGTTTACCTTTTTCATAGGCTGAGCAAGGCTTGTCTTTTGAATACACAAGAGATGGTAAGCCAAGAACTTTGTTTTGTTTTGCAAGTTTGTTCATATCTTTGAAATTTAGGTGTGACAGTCTCTTATGCCAAAGACAATTGACAGAGTCTGAGGCTTTAGCAAAAAACATGCTCCTGAATGTGTTACAGATGACATGTCTAGGACATATACATCATTTCTTCTTGGAGAAGTCAACACAATTTCTTTGTTAGCATTGAAGATTGTTCCTTGCTTATCATCAAACTGAACGATGTACTTAGCATCACACAGTTGGCTGATACTGATGAGATTGTACTTCAGACCATTTGCAAACGCCACTTTTGAGAAAACTATTCCACCACATTTAATTGAACCATATCCCTCAGTAACACAAGATGAATTATCACCGAATACTACTTTAGGACTTGGTTGCTCCACGTATTTGTGCAGATAACTTTTGACCCCTGTCATACTTCTTGAACACCCACTGTCTAAGTACCAGAAAGGCTCCTTGAAGTGTTTCTGCATAAATAACGAGGTGGATTAGTTTCTCTTGTGAGCCCACTTTTTAGTAGGCTCTTTGGCTCAAAAAGCCTGACGTCTTTCACCTCATTTGAAGTACTCAAACTCAGCATAATCTGAGGTAGAATGAACATTGCTTCCACATGTTTTGCAGCTTAGTCCTACTGAGGATTCAGTACTTTAAGATGACTCAACTAGCATTCCTCTTCTGACCATGATTATTCTATTGTGTCCTGAGGTAGTGTGATCATTGCTTCCACAGATCTCACACTCAGGGTAATATATACAATCATCAGGTCTATGATCAGGAATGCCACAATGTGTACATGGTGGGTAAGGCTTAGCCTTGGATTTTCTGGTTTGTTGTGAGGTGGGCCCATAGTTGTAAGGCTGAGCATTGTATCTTTTAGAATTTCTAATAGAAGCTATGTGCATCTCATGATCTGCTATCCTGTGATCTTAACTTTTATATTTCATGCAATAGAGAAGTTGTCAGTGGTGTGATTTGTATAGTGACATAGCTCACAAGAGGGTTTCTTTGGTTTAACTTTCTTAGAATATTCAGGTTCAGTGTTGTTACTTGTTGATGATTCAGGCTGTGAGGACATAAATGTTTCACCCTGAGTTTTAGAGGCTGAGTTCAACTTCTCTTCCATGAAAAGTTGGAACAATCTAGTTAACTCTTCTTGATTTACAATAGGAGTAGAGTCGACTGAGTGTGTAGGAGTCCCTGAGGGAGATATAGGTTTGGTTGTTTTCTCAGTGACAGTTCCTGATTCAGTGTGATTTGGTATCACTTTTGAGTCAGGCTTTGTTTGTTCAATACAACCTAACCCAGCTCTTCCTCTAGGTGAGTGTTCTTGATAAGACAATGGAATTAGTTCAGAACATATACTTTCCCCTTGAACATTCTTCAAAGGAGGTAGAGGAATCTGAATGTCTTCAGCAACACTAGATGTTTCAGTGTTACTGACTTTATCAGTCTCTTCATTCAGACCAAGTTTTTCATTAATAGCCTGAGATTCAGGAATTAATATTTTTCCAGTATAAAAGTTAGGCAAAACACTCTCAGGGTTTGATCTCTCAACCTAGTCTTTTGACTTAGGAATCATTTCATGATCAAACCCAACTGAGGCAGGGAGAAATGCATTTTCACTCATTTCCTTAGTAGGTGCCTTTTCAGTGAGTTGTCATGCCCCAAGAATTTTCTTCTTTTGTGCAGGTATTTGACTGTTTATACACTGAGAAGCTAAGGTAGAGCTATTTGTCCATTTCTCATTGATGCGTTTTTCTTCCTTAAGTTGTTCTTGAAGAGCATGATTGATTTTAGTAAGTTCAGTGTTTGACAGCTTACTGCTTCAAGTTTAGCTTGTTTTAAAATTAATAAATCTTCTCTACATTTGTTTAATTCAAAAACAAGTTTATTATATTTTGAAAAAAGATTCAATCTCTGCTCTTCAACAAACGATAGGTCATTGTTAATATACTTAAGGAATTTTTGCCAAACAGATTCTTCATCCATAGAGAGAAGCATGTTTACCTTTCTCATAGTGATGTCAACCCATTCTCCATTTCGAGCATGATTCTTTCCAACTGATAATTCATCATCAGCTAGAGCCATTAACACTTTGATACCTGACTTACTCCTCTTCTGAGGACAAGTCTTCATCATCCCAATCAAAAGTTTTAGCTACCAGCCCTTTGGCTTTGTACTGAGCAGGCTTTTGAGTCTGAGCAACAGTAGGTTCAGCTTCCAAGAGTGCAAGTTTTGCTTTAACCTTTTTATACGCAGACCTATAGTCTTTCTCAATTTTCTTACTATTTTGAAAACTTTAGTTAATTGGAGAAGCCTGAATTAGTTTTGGTGTAAACTTGGGTTGAAAACTGTCATTGACTGATGAAAAATTTTGATTTTTATAAAAGGCCAATGGAGTTTTTGAAAGACAATATTTAGCAAAATGCCCAGTTTTACCACATCGTTAGCAATCCACTCCCTCAGTGGATTGGTTACCAGCAAATCTAGTTCTTTTGATATAACGTTTGGTATTTGCCAACATGGCCCTTTCATGATATTCCCTGTTCAAATCCCTTATCTATTCAGCACTAGATCTTTCATCCACCTCATCATCTCAGGTTCCCTGAAAATCTTAAACAATCTCATTTGAGTAAAAAGCAGTTGTAATGGGGCCATGATCAATTTGGGTAGGTTTGGCTGAGGTGTCTGTTATTAAGGCCTTCTTGGACTCAGGTATCTTCTATTTATTAGATTATCTTCATAGATAAATCTCCCATAAATGTCTGTAAGATCCTGAGTCTGTATGTGATTAGCATTTCTCAATCCTTGAGAAAAACCAAGCCATTTTTCAGGGAGACTGTTCACAAAACCAACATTGATTTCATGCTTAGACAGTTTCACCCTGTCATTCGTTAGCTCATTGAGCAAGGTTTTGTACCTGGTGTAAGTCTAAGGAAGTGTTTCAGATGGTTTGGCCCTGAAAGTGTTATATTCTAACTTCAGGTCCATAATCCTATTTTCCTTAGTGTCGGATGGTCCTTCGAAACTATGAACAAGATCTGTCCAAGTCTCTTTGGCCGTCTCACACTCGATGACAGCCTCCATAATATCGTCAGGAAGACAAGATATTATGATGCTTTTGAGACGTTGGTCTTGATTGACCACTCTCATTTCATCGTCAGACCATTGGTTTTCAGGTTTGTCATCACCAGCTGCTGTTTTTGGTTTGAATGGACCATTCTTAATACAAGTTATGTAATAAGGTTCCATTCCCATCAAAGAACATAGCATTCTTTTCTTCCATTTGTTAAATCTTTCAACTTCTAACTTAGGAGCGTTAACAGAGTAACTCGCTCCTTTTTTGTTAACAAGTTGGGGTACATTACTTTCGGCCATAATGGATCAAGGTTTTAAAAACTTTGAGACGGTGGTTAAAAGTTTTATAATCCTACCGCTCTGATACCACTTGTTGGTCCCTTGTAATTAGTACTATACTTGAGTATACTAAGTATAGTCCTAGCCCATGGTTAAGTAATGCAATAAACTTAATACAAGTAAGTAAATAACACAAAGGTTTTCAACGTTTTACTCTTAGCTTTATTAAAGAATTATACCCTATTGTATACGAAGCTACAATAGGGATTGAATAGACAATGTGTGGTTTTGTGATCTCCTCAATAATAAGCTAGTCCAATCCTAACGATTGCTAAGCTTGACGATTCTATCAACAAGAGTTTACAACTCAAGTGTGTGATCGTGTTTGGAGGAGAGAAAACTTTGTTTGTGAATTTCTAAAGCATTAAGTGCACAAAACTTGTTTTCTCTCTTTTTACAAGCATCCTATTTATAGAAGGAAAGTTGGGTAGAAGACAATAATTGCCCATGTGCAATTCTTGTCTTATTGGTACAGTGTAGTATCTTGTCTTACTCTATTTTAAGTAGTAAGACGTAAGTCCTTTACACTTGTTAGTACCCCATCTATCCCAAAAGGGTAAGTCACGCTAATTGTGTTATGTACTTCATCTTGTCACAATTCAACTTATCCCGCCTTTACTTCAGTCTTAGAGAATGCTTGTTTTCTTCAGGGAGATCGTATGGGGTTCAGTGAGTCTATTGCCACAACTCACTGAACCCATCACCTTCTTCTTCGTCATAGAAGTCATTCATTGAGCTTCGCCTGCTCGAGTCTTTCTTTTAGACTCAGTCTAGGAACTCGAAGGCAACTCACTGAGTGACTGTTCACTCAATGACTTTGTTATGTTCAAGGTTAATACTTCACTTAGGCTGTTTGTTATTCAAATCCATCAGGGTGGTCATTAGGTACTGAATTGACCTAACAGAGGGTTTGTTGAAGTGAACACGTGGCAGTTGCCTGTTGGTCATCACAACTTCACATGGGTCATTATCCAAATTACCAAATTATGATTGGTTGAAGAATATAGTGTGCTTTAAATGCCCCATAATTTCTGGAATTGGCTTCATTTAACGCTGATGTTCACTGGACATTTATGCAATTGAATAATTTGTGAATAATGCTGCTGCCTCATTGATTATAATGATTAGTACATTATCCAATTCACCAATGATTGCTCATTTAATACGCAACGAATGCTGATACATTAACTGCCAATGATTGATAAATGGTTGATGATTGTTGTGTAAAAGACTCGGCTTCATTAATTCCTCATTAACCAAAGTCCTCCATCCTTGTGATCATAATACTTGGTTGTTATTAGTCAAAAGTTGATCACATGGATCATCAAACTTTCATTGTTGGCAGCATTAGTCCTTGAAGTTCCAAATCTTGGCACTTTGTTTTGTATCTTGTAAATACTTTGACAAATGACCATATTAATCTTTGAACTTTTCCTTCAACTTCTTCAAGTCCTTTGGTCTTCACATACTTGGAAAGTTAGGTCCTTGATGTCTTGTTTTGTCCTTTTCTTCGTCTTTTTTTCAAATAAAACCCGTGAACGCTTGTGTTTGCTTCAAACGTATGTTTTTAGCAACAAATTCACAAACAACAAAGAATACCCCGTAATTCCGTTTTATCACATTAAAACATGGTATTTTCCTTGTGTTTTAGAGTTTGATATGATATAATTGATATGAGATTTCACTCATATCAGTCCTTGGACTTGGTAAAGTTGCTAGTTAGTTGGAAATTAGTTAATACTTTTTAGATTTTGTTGATTAGTCCTTGAAAGTTGTTAGGGTTGTTATAATCAGTTGTAAGTTTGGTAAATTTGTTACGTTTGTTTATTAGTTTGTACAATTTACATTTTCAGTCCTTATACTTTTCACATTTACATTTTTAGTCATTGTACTTTTATAAACTTTACATTTTGGCAATTAATACTTGTTGTGCATTGTTAGCTTGTATTTTGTGCTTGTTGAGTGGTATGTGCACTATGTTTTTAGACTAGTATGGATACGTAGACAATATTATTTTTACCTTTTTGACGGATTTATGATAATTAGACATAGAATACCATAATCTTGACAATCAAATACCAAGAACAATTAAGTTACTTGATTGATATCGATTGATCAATTCGTAAAGATATCGAGAGAAAAGCGAACTTGAAAAGACAAATATTAAATGGCGCCGTTGCCGATTCTTTACATGGAGATTGACGGTTGATTGAGAGTTACATATTGGATTTTGGGATCCGTTCACTTGTGAACGTTTTTTTTTCTAAATCAAAAACATAAAAAATATAAAAATCAAAAATATAAAAATATAAAAAAATCAAAAAATCGATTCTTTCCTAAGAATTGAACCAAAAAAAAGTAATAGTTTTCCTAAAATATTACACCAAAAATATATTGTATATATTGTATTCACTCGTATTTACGTACATATTATATTTTCTTAAAAAAATCAAATAAATACAAAAATATTTTCTCTATATTATTATATGTAAATAAGTATACGTAGATACGAACAACCAATTTACCTACTTTCCATAAGTATTGCCTTGGCAATTCACCATATTGGGGGTGTTCCGGTCCCAAATACGTGTATCGATAAAACAAACTAAAGGCAAAAATAAATTACTTCCAATAAGCAAGAATTCGAGAAATACGAACTATTAAGTGAATAGAAAGCGTCTTTGCTATAAAATTCAAGCCTAAGGGAAACAGGTACTTAAGAGCTTTGCGTCACCTCATTCCCCCCGTCCAATAGTAAGTATTTCGAGAAGGAAGGCTTGTTTGGGGGTTTTGCCGCCCAATTAGTATTACATATATATTATACCTTCTTGTGGTTTTAACTATTAAACCTCGAAGGAGATAATCTATTCTCTTTCAAAGCCGACCGAGAGCTCCTCTCTCATTCCTCGTGTTGAGTTTCATGCGCACAAGAGCGCATGCACATATACCTAGTGGTGTACCACTTCCTCCCAAAATGAAGAAAAATAAGAACAAAGCCGTCCCTCAAGCCGATCACGAGCATCGTGCTTTCGAAAACTTAAACGAAGCCATGGACAATCGACCATTGATTGAGATTCTCCAATCCAACGTGGATGGGAATGCGGATGCCATAGTCATTCCCGAGATAGCCGCTAACAATTTTGAACTTAAGACATGTGTGATACAAATGGTTTCTACTATATGTTTCCTAGGAAGACCTATGGATGACCCTCATGACCACATCAAGAGATTCTTGTCCATTTGTAATACCATCAAGTATAATGGGGTACCTCAAGAGGGGAATAAGTTGATATTATTCCCTTTCTCTTTGGACGGAAATGCTAGGATTTGGCTAGATAAGCAACCCTCTAATAGCATTCTCACTTGGGAGGACTTAAAGAAGAAATTTGTGAACAAGTTCTTTCCACCTTCACGAACCACCACATTAAGGAATCAAATCATAGGCTTTCAACAAAAGAGAGATCAAACCTTTAGTGAGGCTTGGGAAGAAATAAAAGAGTTGTTAAGAAAGTGCCCTAACCACGGTTTTGACCAAGTCCACCAAGTTAACATCTTTTACAATGGTTTGAGACCACACCATCAAGATTCCCTTAACTCGGCCGCGGGTGGAAACATTTTTGCTAAGTCTATCCAAGAGGCAACGGATATCATGGAGACAAAATCCATGGTCCAAAGCAATGGGAATAGAGATGAGGTGGTACATGCGGTGCAAGAGGGTGCTACTCAATCAATTGACAAGGCTTTATATCAAAAGGTTGATAAACTTAGTGATATGGTTAAAAAAACTTTGTGAATTTCAATTGAGCAACTCTTCTACCAACAATGTTAATGCCATCACCTTTCAATGTGAGACATGTGGAGCCCCTCACTCACACTTGAATTGTGACAAAGTTAACATCAATCCTAATCACCTTTCATACAAGTCCAACAATTACCTTGCTCCGCCGGGTTTCCCTCCCCAACAACCCACCCAAACCCAAGCAAACAATCCACAAATGCTAAATAGAAACCAAGGGCCAAGAGGAAATTATCAAGGGAATAACAACAATAGAAACTTCCAAGGGCAAAACCAAGGGAAAAACTTTCATGGCAATAACCAAGGGTTTTACAATCCACCTCCACCTTAAAATGTCGTTCAAAAAAACAATCCACTTCCACCTTTCCAAAACCAAGGATTTCAAGGGAATGGGCCAAATGATTTTAACACTATTGAGCTTCTTCATAAGATGAATCAAGATAATGAAAGGAGGTTTCAAGCCAATGAGAGGATATTGAGGGATATGCAAGAGGAGACAAATAAGAAGTTTATGTTGCTTTTAAACCAAAGACCTTGTTAGTGCAAACATTACGATGCTTTGTCGATATAATCTCTTTATGTTTTGTTGATGACAAACGTATAATTCGCAATACATTATGTAAAATGTTAAGGTACTCATAATCACTCAAGAATACATTTGTATACTTCTCTCGACACCTCCAAGATCGCATTCGGCATGAATCACTCAAGGTGTCTACAAACATGTCATTAACCTAACTAAGTGATCAAGGATTAATATTTTCTTAAAACTCACTTTTATACAAAGTGACAAAGTAATTTTTAATTAACTTTATTTTTAAGAAAATGTTTTATTAAAAAGAAAAATGGAAATTTGAATTTGGAATATTCCAAAGAATATTCCCTAAGGTATATTCCAAAGAATATATTGTAATTTGAATTTGGCATATTCCATATGCCAAAGGAATAACCTTTGAGGGTATTAACTACCCCAGATGACATATCCCCACTAAAGGACAAACTTGCACGGACTCCAACGCGGAGATTCCTTAAAGGAACCCGCGGTTCCTTATTGATAAGGAACCATGGGTAGAGATAAGGAACCGCGGGTGTTTTTTACCGTTGCAATGTTGCCCTATAAATAGTGGATCATTTCCAGATTTTCTCTCAACCCTTTTTGCACAGTTTCTTCAAAAACATCTTTAAACCCTTGATTAGTTAGTTTAGATTAATCTTGTTTAAGATGTGATTCTCTCCTTCAATATCCTCATCCTCTTACGTTCAAATAGAAGATCACTCACATATTTGTGATGTGATTAAAGATGAAGTCTTGATGAAGATCATCATGTTCATCATTTTTATTTGTGTCTTGTGTAGATCCAATGTATATGTGTATACTTGGATCAATCTTGTGTAGATCCAATGTATATGGGTATACTTGGATCAATATTGTGTAGATCCAATGTATTTGTGAATATTTGGATTAGTTGTGTTAATCCATTGTATTTATGAATACTTGGATTAAGTCTTGTGTAAATCCATTGTATATGTGTATACATGGATTTATGTTCTGTAGATCCAAGTTACATGTGTACACTTGGATATGTGTTTTATTGAGTTGTAATAGGTAAGAGTTGTGAGTTCTCACTAAACTATAAAGTGATATGGTTGTGTCTTGTGAGTTCTCACTAAACTATAAAGTGATGTAGTTGTGTCTAGTGAAGTTCTCACTTAGCTTCAAAGTGAAGAGTCGTGAAGATTGGTTCTACCTTTCGATTATAACTCGACATCTAGCCTTGTGTCGTTAAATGGTGAAGTGGGAGACGTTGTGTAGATTGGTCCTACCTAAGATTAGGACTCGACATCTAGCTTAGTGTCAGAAATGTGTAAGCAACGTATATGGTTTTCTCCGCCTTGAAAGGAGTCTTGTTGACTACTGAAGTAACTCTCGAGAAGGTGTACTCGAGGAGTGGATTAGGGCGAAGAGGAGCTTCGTGACCAAACCACTATAAATCATCGTGTCGGTACTTTCCTTTACATTTATGTCTTTACCTTTGTAGATGTATTTAGAGTTTCATACTTGTGTTGTGTGTCTTTGTGTGCATCACATAATCTAAACATCTAAGTTGCGGAAAAGCTTTGGCTTAGTACGTGTGTGCTTCATGTTTAGATTATAGTCAAGTGTGCATCCCTTAGTCTAAACATCTTAGTTGCAGAAAAGCTATGGCTTAGTACGTGTGTGCTTAGTGTTTATGCTATTGCTTGATGCACTCTTGATTTGATGTGTTTGTGTGTTCTTACTTGTAGTATTTATCTTACAATCAAACACATCTCATATCTAGTCAAGATTGATAAGCAATTTGATACAAAGGATGGTAAAATCTTAACATGTAATAAATGGTTTCGTCCGCTGTCGGCGGTTTTCTAAATGGACTGGCGGTTCGTTATTTATAAGGAACCGCGGGTACACATAAGGAACCGCACACAGTGGATTAAGCCAAAATGTTTTGAAAACTAACTAGAAACTATTCAACCCCACCCCCCCCCCCCCCCCCTTCTAGTTTCTACAATTGGTATCAGAGCGAGGTTATTCAAGATCTTTGAAGTATATTGTACTTTAAAGCTTCGATCGATCTTTGCTCTCTTTTTCAAAACAAATGGTTTTTAAAATGAAAAAATAGAGACGATCTTTGTATCAAATTTTTCATGAAGAGTGATCACTTATGAAATGTGTTTTGTTGTTTCATTCGTACAAGTTTTGGTGTTAAATAAACTTTGTATAATAGCTTGAATTAAATCTTTTCATGTTTGGAAGTGTAAAAATCTTTTGTGTCATAATTAACTCTAAAATACGAGTTCTGTGTGTCTAAAATGATTTTTTAGAGTCCTAAGTCCTTCCAAAAAGTTACCAAATGATTTTGGCCAAAACCCCTCTGGATTTGCTTTTTAGTAATCCGGTGGTCTTGGTGGGTGGTGGAAGGTGGAAGCCATGGATGAGTTGAGAGAGAGAGAGGTTGTGTGTGAAAATAAGAAAATGTATTAAACAAGATGAAAACAAAAATGAAACACAAGCAACACCCCTCCTTGGAAGCCTTGTAGGGGTATATATAGTCACACACGACACTTAAACTATACAGCGTTTCCTAGTCTAGTCTATGCGTGTGTGACTATGATAACTAATGGGAATTCTTAAATGTCGTCACATAAAGTGAATTTCCAACAATCTTCCCCCATGGGACGACGTGTAGAATTCCTTACAATATTTTTCCTAACAAGTACATAATGATTAAGAACAAAATCTTTCATGAAGAGTCCAATGCTGATGAAGTCTTCTGAGGCCTTTGACTTCAAGTCTTCACTTCAAAACGACTCATCTTTAAAGTAACTTGTAGTAGAAATACTGTAACTGTACGAGCTAAGTAATCCATATACTTCTGGTTAAGGAGAAGCTTCTGAATTAACTTCCCCCTAATTCATGCCACATAAACTTGATGTAGAAGCCTTTAAATAGCTTCCCCCTAAACCGACAATCCTCATAAGCAACTTCAAAGCTTTCAATAAAGCTTAGAATGATTAAGCGCACAGCGGAATTTAAAAAGCAAACCCCATCATATAACATGATAATGTTGTTAAGAGTTATTGAAGGTAAAGGGAACACCAAGTGGATCAACAACTTCTCATCTCACGCTTGAATAATTCTTCTGAATTTTTCTTCCCCTTGAGAGTTCAAGTTATGCATACTCGAAAGAATCAAGACATTTCTTCCCCCACATAGTTGAAGAAAATAAATCAATCCCAAGTATGAAGCTCAAATACTAAAGTAGACACTTTATCCCATTCATGAAGTTAACATCGTAACACCATAGTCAATTAAGTCCCGGAAATGCACATATCTTCTTCCGGAGATGCACCAGAGTCAATTAAGTCCTAGAAGTGCATATCTCTTCATATAGGATAATGATGATGAATAATTGCAACAACAAAACAATTAAACATCGAATCAGTAGTGTATCATTTAGAGATTGATAATGCCACGAGTCAAAACACTGATTTTCTCTGCGGTTATGACAAATGTCATCCCGGAATGTCTTCAAATCAAAAAGAAGGTATGAAGTTCATCACGTGTACTCGTTGTGCGTTTAATGTGTCTTCTTCTTCCCCTTGATGGTTTCGAAACTCAGAACCAGCAATAAATCGTACGCACATGTGCCTGAAATCTCGTGAGAATAATAAATAAGCAGAATTATATATTTGGCGAGAATCAGTTGTTGATCGAAATTCTCTACTCATAAACTCTCCATGGCCATCTTTACCAACCCCCTTGTAAGCAATTTGAAGTGACCACTGATAGAATGAACCGGATATACCAAACATGAAACTGAATAAAAATCCCTCGATCTTGTGACTTAAGCTTGCATAATTGTTGAATGAGGAACGGTGGAGAAATCTCTAAGTACCCAATGCATCACTGAACAAGTCTATAAGCACAACACCTCTTGAAATTATCCACGTCGACTAAGCGCGTGTCACTGAGTACAACATTGTAACCCCTTTAAGTGATAGTTATCCGAGTCATCAACCAACCACCCCGAACCCGAGAACCAGATAAACAAGTCTTCATTCTAAGATTAAGCACGATCAAGTTATCTTTGACGATAAAATAAATACACGCTTTCGAAAAATTCGTCTTCAACTTCACATAATTTATACCCGATCAAACAAATCCGTAGCCACGAAAAATATACCTATTTTTTTTCTTGGTCTCGTCTCAAAAAAAAATTTGTCACGTCACTTAAACATTTTGTCACGTCCCGATGATGAACAAAGTATATCTTAATACACAAAATTTATTCAAAATGAATAATTTTGAGGCCCAAAAATACTAATTGCTATGGTATCACATTGGCTCAACCCATACCCATTTTATACTCAAATAAAACAATCGACCAAAAGTAAATGATAAAAACTTATCATTACCGTGGCCCAACGAATCAAGCAGCCCATCATCAATGAATGAGTACCCGGTATAGACATTGGATGATATAATATGATATGCCAAATAATTAGGTCACTCTAACCCTAATTACACATTACAAACGCAGTCACTCTCTCCTTCTCTTTATCCTTAGTTTTCTCCGTTCCCTATCATTCCATCTAATCTCACCAAATCCCAAAACTGCTATCAACATCTCTTAATATCTTTAATAATCAGAACCAAATCAAATACGAATCCATCCATCTCATATAAAATTTAACCTGATATGAATCACACCTCCTTTGCTTAGTCGATCTGAAATCGAAGCCCACAAGAAAACACGATATCAAGGTCTTTAAACAAGATCACAGGTAGGATTAATATGATAGTATGGGTCTCGAATGTTTAATATAGGTTCGTTTGTCTTTTAGACGAATTAAAGAAAGATTTTAACAACCTTGTTATAAATCTTCTTTGCATTCGTAAATAAGGACAAATCTGATTTTGCATGTGATTCGATTTATGTTTTATGCATCATACCAAGAAAAAAAATGATGATTTTAACACAACTGTTATAAGTCATTATTTTTATTCAAATATCAAATGAATGAATTGGTTCTGATTGCATATCGATTTTGAGTTGAAACGAATGAATGAATTGATTATGACAAAAAATGTTATTAATCCTTCATTTAATTCGTATATTAGTTGTGGTATAAACCAAACAGCAGATCTGTGATGTTATCGAGAAATAGATCTATAAGAGATCTTTGAATTGAAACAAATTAAAATGAGATCTATTTATTTTCTGTTTTTAATTCGAGACGTAGATGGTTGGATGTAAGAGACGAAGGGAATAGGATATAGATTGGTGTTGTGGAGTAATAAGGTTGGTGAAATGTTGGTTCTGGTTTTCAGGTTTTGTTAAACTGATCAAAGTGGTTTTTGAAAACAAACAGTGAGGCATCGCAATGTTTTCTAAACCATCGCAATGCATATCACATCCATCGGAATGTTACAAAAATTTCAGCAACATAAAGTCTTATTATGCCATTGCGATAGGTCAAACCACCCATCGCAATGAGACCCATCGGAGTGAGTCCCATCGCAATGGGTAGAGTCGAACCCATCAGAATGTGTCAAAAAAAACCCACCGCAATCCATGCGATCGAAAGAGCCATCGGAATGATAGCATCGGAATGCATCCATCGTACCTTTTTCCTGATTTTCAGGATCTGCTTTTTCTGAATATGTTATTCATCTTCTCATCTTCAAAAAAAAATACCAGAAAAATCCAGAAAAAAATCTAACACTCAAAACCTAGTCTATGAAATTAATAGCAGATACAATAAAAGGACATGGAAGGTTTTTTGACCAGGAATAACCAACTTTGACCAGATCTTAAAAGGTTGACTGTTTGGACCAGTGGGTTATGAATACCAGATATGAACCTGACAAAACCAGTGACACAAAAATTGATAAAAAAAATTGTGACACGGATAGGATAATAGATTTGGACAAAAATTGAAGTATAAAAGTGACACAAAATGTTAAACAGATCGGACCAAAAAAATTGATAGATCGAGACAAAAAAAAATTTAACCACCGAATCACACAATAAAAACACGACGATTCAAGGAATTGAACCGAGGCTCTGATTCCAATTGTGGATTTGCTTTTTAGTAATCCGGTGGTCTAGGTGGGTGGTGGAAGGTGGAAGCCATGGATGAGTTGAGAGAGAGAGAGGTTGTGTGTGAAAATTAGAAAATGTATTAAACAAGATGAAAACACAAATGAAACACAAGCAACACCCCTCCTTGGAAGCCTTGGAGGGGTATATATAGTCACACACGACACTTAAACTATATAGTGTTTCCTAGTCTAGTCTATGCGTGTGTGACTATGATAACTAATGGGAATTCTTAAATGTCGTCACATAAAGTGAATTTCCAACAAACCCCCCATTTTTTCCTCTGGACGTGGTTCTTTATCTATTCCTCACGGTTCCTTATCAATAAGGAACCACGGTCAGTCCGACACAAATTTTTGAAAACTTTGAAAAATCATATAAAATCAACCGTAAGTCCGTAGAAGTCGTGCCACCCGTCATTTAGAAAGTAATTGAATTTTATTTCAATTAAAAATGCTTCCAAACCTTTATTCAAACTTTAAAATTTGGATGGTTTCTAAGTTCCATACTTTGTCCAAAGTATTGAGCGTTGGTTTGTCGTAAAACTTGTGTTTTACTCTTTTCTATTAAGTTGGACATCTCTTGGTGATATATCTTTGAAAATGGATATATTTACAAAGTGTTAAACTTAATTAAATTTTAAATGGGTCAGAGACTATTTTCAAATAAAATCAAGCTATGAATACTTTGTTGTATCTAACACTCAAAACATGGACGAATGCTTTTATGTGTTAAGCTAATTGTTTGTGTGTTTCCTTGTGTGTTATTATTATATGTAGACATTATTAAGTATTCCTTGCTATTTGTAGTAGTATTGCTTATATGTCTAGTCTCTTGTGCCTTGCTTGGTATTTGTTAGTATCTAGTTTTTCCTAATTAGGATGTATGCAAGTTGCATTTTAGTTGCAACATTATGTGTGCATTGCATATAGGATTAACATCTCTTGGTTTACAAATGTTACATAAACATTTTGTACATCTTGGCATGTTCTTTAACACTTTTAGGTTTGAAATCTTTGGGAGCTTGTCAAATCTTTTGATATGGGTCGTCTTACTCGATCATTGTCTTATTAGTTCAAATAGATTAATGTCTCACTATAAAACATGAAACGCCCTTTGAAAATCTTAGCTATTTTCTCTTAAGGAGTGTTAGTGGGAATCAAGAAAGATTTCAAATATATATCAATTCATTATTCAAATTATGATTGATATCATTATCGAATCTAATTGACATATTTTTAGTGTAGACATGAATGTGGGCTATTAATATACATCAGATCATAACTCACACTTGTGTTGACGATGGTATATTGAATCTACTTGTTCAAATTATTAGACATGTTTTGTTTAATAATTGCTTATAATGCACAATGGAGTCGGTTTTACAACTTGGATGTTTCATCCGAAATACTCAAGTAATTTACATTGCAATGCAATTGGTAAATGTGTCATTTCCGAAAGACCAATGTTGGGACATACAGATTTGATGATTACAAAACCTATAGGCAGAGATGAAGACAGAAGAAACAATAAGGACCTAATATGTAATATTAGGTTAGCTTTGATAATAAGCTAGGGTTGTGATGTAACCCTAGTCCCTCTATTATATAAAGAGGGTTAGACACACATATTGAGCATTCATTCAGATACAATGTAAACTAAAGGTGTGTGTGTGTTCCTCCTGGTGTCGAGCCTATAAGGCACCAGGAGCTAGTAGTCAATAGCTTATTAGTATTTTATGAATAAGAAAGCCTTGTTCATAACTTTGATTGTGTTTGTTATTATGTTCCGCTGTGCATTACAATCATTGTTATATATCCCAGATGAGTCTAGATCCTGAGACTCAACAAGTGGTATCAAAGCTTGTTGGCTCTCGATCTGGTTGATTTACAAGGTTTTCATGTGTATTTTCTGTTTTAATAAACTGGTGTTCCTCGTGATCTAGGGTTTTTCCCAACAAAAACCCTAGATGAATCGAATATGTTGCTGCTAGAACTTTGATGTTGCTGCTGTTTCCTAGAAGTGATGTTGATGTTCCTGCTAGCTTTGGTGAATTGATCTTTGATCAATGATGAACCCTAGTAGGACAACAAATACTTGCTGCTAATAAATCACATGGTGATTGATGATTGTGACTGTTTTGATCAGAAATATTGTTATATTTTCTGAAAGGTTCGTTACAACAAGGTACTGTGTAGCTAGGGTTTATACAAACCCTAATCTGGTCACATTGTTTGATTTGGTCGTTGATGAACTAGAATCACCAAACGTCATATGATTCTTGAATAGTGATGTGGTGGTCCATGTTCGAAACAAGGACTGTTCAGCCAGGAATAGTACTGGTTTACTAGTACCAGATGGTTTTGTTTGATGGGGACTTCACGTGTGCATTAGAGAGGTCGGTCCACATATGTGTTTTCTACATGTATTGGTACAAGCAGTCAGTCGGTTTGTTTGATTCGTATGACAGTGGTACCAACATCAGGTGTTTATGGCTGCTGTGATCTTCAAACGATTTTCGTTTTAGGGTTTTTTTTGTTTGTGAAACCCTAGAATTGATTATTGTTACTGCTCAAAACAAATAACAAGATTGGATCGCTGATGACTGCTGATGTTTCTTGATGATTCCTGCCTTCTTGATGTTATGGTACGTAATTGTTGCTGGTCCTCAAGGGTTTCGTATGGTCTCAAACCGTAGCATTTAATCAACGTGCTACGTTATCCAAGCTTCTCTGTCTGGCCAAAAAGAAAACAAGAATCAATTTGTTTTTCACCTAAAGTATTCATGCATTGGTATGTTCGTGGGTCATGCATGATTGAGCAGTTATGGTTCGTGAAGAATATGTGCTAAACGAGGTATGGATTGATTACTTTTAAGAGTATGATTAATTTTATGGATATGCCTTGTTAGTAGACGTGACATCCCTAAAGTTCAGGAATTGATTTGTGTCTTCCATATTTATCTTGAACGTGATAATTCCTGCATGATTTATGGAAACAGTTATGGGTATAATCAGTTATGGGTATAATATAGTCAGTTTCATTTGTCAAAAATATATGGACGTGTGAATGGGTGTGTATAAAAACGTGTTATCATTACTCACTTGCTAAAATATTGGGATTGGAAACTGATCATGTGGATTAGCGTATATCACGTGAGACTCCAAGATATTCTTGTCAGTAATTTTCTTTGAATTGGACGTGATGTGATATATACATGCTGATTTTATGGGATACATTTATGGCCAAGATAATATGGGATTGAAAAATGAAGACGCATGGATTCAGTTTTTGAAAGCCGTTATTAATTCCTTCATTTTCGAGATATGCATATATCTGGTATAGTTTTGGAAATAATTATTTGGGATGCAATTTATTTGGTCAGCAGTACGAGATTTTTGGAGGACACGGTTTGTCTCCTAATTAATAGGGATTTTGGTGAATTCCATAATTCCTTTCTTGATATTAGGATACATGTCAAACGTGATTTGTGGGTTTATTTATTTGACCATGATATATAGAAAATATTGCATCACGTGATATTCCTGGAGTTGGTTATGATGCATATTTCTTTTGGAAAGAATAAATAAAGACGTGTGATGCTAGTGTTTTATGGGAGAATATTTGTTTCCTGCTGTGCACGATTGAGATGGCTAGTTTTAAGGAGGTATACCAACTTCCATATATATATATCCTTCTTTCCACGTGGTCTACTAAATGGAATTCTGATGGGCTGGTAAGCTGGACTCATGATAGGGCTCAAGAAATTTTATTTGTACCATCAGACCGTGACAGATTGAGACACAGATTAAGTGACAGTCTATGTGACACTAAAAGGTAATGGGAGGAAGATGTGTTTTGGCAACAATTTCAGCGACACTTGGTGACAGTTTATGTAAAAATATATATATATATATATTTATATAAACAGAACGGGGTCCGAGATGCTACTGGTAGGTTTTCGTTACTGCTGGTCACTCCTACTGGTGAGCTATGGTTACTTCTGGTCATTGAGGTTGATGCTTGATTATTTATTTGATGTTGTAGTTGAGTTTCACAAGTTTTTTTCTTATTATATCAGCATTTAGGTGAGCAATACACCTTGTCTTTGGACTAAATATATTGTTACAGCTTACAACTGGCTAATAGTTGTGAAGGTTAGCAGTTCCCATGTACCAAAAACTGTTGGTGAGCAATACACCTTGTCATTTTGATCAAAAATATATCATTTTGACTAAATATATTGTTATAGCTAACAGCTGGCTCATAGTTGTGTGGTTATCAGTTCCCGTGTACCAAAAATTGGATAAAATGCATGATATAAGACACAAGTTTGGGAGGTTCCACTTCTTCATCAAATTGGTTCTACTTGATCTTCTTCATCAGTGATCACTCCAAGGTACCTATCGGATTGGACATGCATTTCTTCAGGGGAAGCATACATGGATTGAGGGGAAGCTTAGTGGATTCCTACTAGTCGGTTCCTACTGGTCGTTTCTACTGGTCGCTCCTACTGGTCGCTCCTACTGGTCGCTCCTACTGGTCGTTACTACTGGTCGTTCCTACTGGTCGTTACTACTGGTCGTTCCTACTGGTCGTTACTACTGGTCATTCCTACTGGTACGTTATGTTTTCTTCTGGTGGTTTTGCTGGTTCCTGCTGTTCGTTAAAAAAAAAAAAAAACAAAACAAAAAGGGAGTTCATCTTGACGAGGGGTATAGATCGTTTCGGAGATTCAATTTATGCTATAATTATTAACTGGAACAGTTACACGTTCTTTTACAAATATTTGGGGGGCATATGATACCATACAGTTCATGATATGATCATCACAAAATTAGCATGATCATAAGCATCGAGTGGTTTCTGGTTGATCCGTCAGAGCTCACTGAGACTATCGGCCATTGCATGTGATCGCCATGCATATATTGACTACAAGAATTATTCAAAGACATTTTATTACATGATATTGTAATAAGCATGTCTTTTTCATACTGAAGGAAGAAATGGTCTATGCCACTGAGTTCAAGATTCAAGAGATGGTTAGTATGATTGTTTATATACTTAACCATCTACATGCATCACTTAAGGGGAAGCGTCTACGAGTTGCACAAGACCCTATTTGCTGATTACAAAAAGGGGAAGAATAGTTAGATGTGCAGCTTATTATCGTGATGACATGTTCGAGCATTGTTTCTTCATGCACATTGTTTTGTAATATCAAATAGGGGAAGATTGTTGGGACATACAGATTTGATGATTACAAAACCTATAGGCAGAGATGAAGACAAAAGAAACAATAAGGACCTAATATGTAATATTAGGTTAGCTTTGATAATAAGCTAGGGTTGTGATGTAACCCTAGTCCCTCTATTATATAAAGAGGGTTAGACACACATATTGAGCATTCATTCAGATACAATGTAAACTAAAGGTGTGTGTGTGTTCCTCCTGGTGTCGAGCCTATAAGGCACCAGGAGCTAGTAGTCAATAGCTTATTAGTATTTTATGAATAAGAAAGCCTTGTTCATAACTTTGATTGTGTTTGTTATTATGTTCCGCTGTGCATTACAATCATTGTTATATATCCCAGATGAGTCTAGATCCTGAGACTCAACAACCAATCAAAAGTGTTCTAACAAATTGTGTAAACTTGGTTTGTGCAATTCAGTGTTATTGGCCTCAAGATCTATTAAGGTAAATAACCTTAACTAGACACTTTTGTCAAGATATGCAATGGTGCATTCTTAAACCCCATTAGGTCATGCATTGTGTCGCCATGCAAGTTTCATCCTTGCTAAACTTTATTAGGCAAATGTTGGAATTACATTTTGTCTAACTTGAGAATGACTACTAGAGATTTTATCTACTAGGATCTTAATTTGACCTAACGGTTGAATTACTTCCATGTGGGAAGTTGAGTTGGTGTATAACTCGTAAAAATGGTCGTGTTTAGCCTTAATTGAGCACCTCTAGTGATAGTCTCATACTCATTCTCTAAATTGGCTAAATGGCTCTTCCTATATATGACTAATGATAGTTTACTTTGATGAACTTTGTATGTCATTAGGAGTCTTTTTCTTTTGTAGCCATTAGGTTTTTCTTAACTTTCTTCATATGTGCTAATTGAACCTCTGTGTTTTTCCTTTGTGTGTGTTCTAGTTTTTATTGCTCTTAAGCATGACTTTATGATAAGTTAGACTAGAACATTAGGATTTGCTGAATTGGAAAATCTTCCATTCACCACCTAAACCAAGCCTCTGTAGGCGGTTCTTTAAATAGACCGCGGCTCCATATCAATATGGAACCGTAGGTGGAGATAAAGAACCGCGGGCAGAAGCTCTCAAATTCGGGTTTTCTGAAACTTCCTAATTGTTCCAACACCCTTTGGAATCTTTGTTTCAAACATTTGATCACTCCCAAAATATCTTGGGCTTTCCCTTTTTAACCCTTTACTAGTTTGGATCATCCCCTCGACCTTTTAAACCCTCCTTGTTAGCCATGTTCTCCACACCTCAAACCATTCATCCTTACCCCTTAAACCACCCATTACTACCTTGGTTTCTACAAGAACCTCTAATTCATCCAAAACCTCCTCTTCAAAGAGGCACCTCAAAATTAAGATTAAGTTACCCAAACTTAACTTTTCACCCTTTCACGCACCTAAGAATGAGATTGTGCCCATTCTCATCTCTTCATTACCCTCACCACTTCTTGCTCCATGCAAGACTACCTCAACACATGGCACCAACCATTCACATGGTTCTACCTCCTCTTCATTCCAATCTAGAATGAATGAGCTAACCTCACCCTTCACTCCTAATACTCTCTTGGATGTGACCACCCAACCTCAACCTATCCAAAGCGTTCCCATTGAGAATGACTTTGTTGAACCCTTGGTGACTTCACCTTTTACCCCCACCAGATTCACCCACATCACCCATTTCACCTTTGGAGAACATAACTCCCCCTAAACCTTTCACCACCACCTAAACGTCACAAGGCATTGTGAAAACATCTCTTACCCACACTCTCATTCTCCACCAAATTCCGCCACCACCTTGTCTTCTAATTAAGCATGTGTATTGCTTATTAATAAGTGTTGGAAATACGTTTTTCGTATAAATAAAGTCTCGGTCACTCCAATAATATAGTTATAGGCTTGTAGTAATGTTTAAGTAATGTTTATGTTAAGCCCGACCTATGAGCATGTTCATGGGCCGGAGGCCCAAGTCCATTTAAGGACTTGGGTATATAAACCCCTTTCCACCATGGAAAGGGGTATTGGTTGTTTTATTTTCTCTAGTAATACACATACTTTTCTCTCACTTCTCTCTCTAGTTTCTCTCTCTAGAAAACATCAACCCTCTTGAAATACAAAGATTATCACGATTCTACAATTGGTATCAAGAGCTATGGGATGAAATATAGGTTGGTCTTTGTGTTGTTCATGCTTATTTAAGCATTTCGTGAGTTTTTTGATTGTTTTTACCAAAGCTTCAAAAAAAATTTGTGTTTTTAGTGTTCTTCATAGTCCTATACCTTCTTCATTGTTGTATTAGTGATTTGGGTATCTTGGTTTCGATTAAAACATAAATCTTTTGGCTCAAAAGTTAAGAATTCTCTTGCTTCAACTTTGCGAAATTCATTGCAACTGATTCCATCGGAAAAGTACAGGTAAGTACGGCTCGATCGCAATAACCCAAGGGTTTTACTTTGCGATCACAGATATTCAGATACCCTTATTCCAACGCTTATTGCGATCGCTCATTGCGATCGTGGATTGCGACGGTTTTAAGGCTTATTGAAAAGTCACTCTGTCAAAATTTTATTGGCTATATTGCGATCGTGGATTCCGATAGTGTCACATTCCGATACTTGAAGCATTCCAACAGATCTCATATTCAGATAGTAGACATTCCGATAGAAGGGGTATTCCGACAGATCCTACATTCCGATACTTGAGACATTCCGATAGAATTTGCTTTTTGGGATAAAAGTTGCATAACTTAGTTCTATTGTGCATTAATTTGGTAATTTTCAAAAACACACACAACAAAAAGATAACAACATCTTTCATTCAACAATACAAAAACACATAACCTTATTTCATTGCTCGATCATTTTTGATAATCTTTTTTCAAGGGATCATAAAATGAATTCAAATTCATATATGCCAACAATGACATCGCTTACCGATATCTCAATCATCTCGGGTACCGACACTCGCCCACCGTTGCTCATCAAAGATTTATTTGAAGCATGATTAGGTCGCATGAAAACTTACATCATGGGCAAACCCAATGGTAGACTTATGCTTCAATCCATTGAAAAAGGTCCACTAGGTTGGGGAGAAGTTACTGTCAACAATGTGACGTGGACAAGGTTGTATCATGAGTTACCAGATGCTAACAAACTCACTGTCGATGCTGATGAAAGGGACGTTCAGACAATACTTCAAGCCCTTCCACCCGATATCTATAGAATGGTAAGTGAACACACAGTGGCAAAGGATCTTTGGGATCGATTAGCTGTTTTGTTACAAGGGACCTCTCTAACTAAGCAAGAACGAGAGTGTCAATTGTAGGATTTGTTTGATAGGTTTACATACATTCCAGGGGAAACTCTTCACGATTACTACTGGCGTTTCACTACTTTGATGAATGATATGAACGTGTATAATCTAAGGATTGCTCAGTTTCAACTAAACACAAAGTTCTTGAACACGTTACCCCAAGAATGGAGTCAATATGTCACCGATGTTAAGATGATTCGAGATTTGCACAAGTCAAATTTAGATCAACTCTATGCTTTCTTGCAACAACACGAGAAGCATGTGATCTAAAAACGCATCTTTCAGGGATCTTATCAAGAACCATTGGCATTAATGGCAAACCATCCAACATTGTCATATCACAACTCTCAGTTTGCTTTGGGACACCAATCTTCCTATCAACCATTGTATCAAACACCAAGCTTCCCACAGTATTCGATCTTGCCACAACCGCCTACATCTTATCACCAAAAATACAAGCAACCAGCCACATCATCACAAGGAGACTCACATCAGTTACCTTATGCTTCACAACAGTATTCACCTTATCAACTTCCAACAAACCCTGCTATTACCTATCAACAACTTGAGGCTCCTCAACCCCATTACTCACAACATGTTAGTGTTCCCTCAAATCAGCTTGTAGCTCAATCAGCACCAGCATTCTATTGTGATTATTAGATTCTAGTCCCTGAGTTTAGACAAGGGGATAGTCCTACTGATATACTTGCTCAAATGTCGGCTTATCTCACTCAAACATTGAACAAACGAGGCTACAGAGGACCAGCTTCAACAAACAATCAGTTAAGGAACTCTTCTAACTCTCGACAACAAGCTACAATTCAAGATGGCAGAGTAATGGTGCAACCACTTCAGGGGAGACCCAGTTCATCTACTACTGGTGCACGTTCATCTAACACTGCTGCTACAAGGGGTAATAACACTGGAAAAATGAAGATGATTATATGTTATAACTACAAAGGGGAAGGGCACATGGCTCGAGAGTGTAAGCAACCCAACTGGAAAAGGAATATCACATGGTTTCAGGAGAAGATCTAACTGGTAAATGCTCAAGCCCAAGGACGTGAGCTCGATGAAGAAGAGTTAGCATTTCTTGTAGATCCAGGAGTCGCGGACACTGAAGGTCTCACAGAAGCCATCAAAAACAATGCCGCGTATCAATGTGATGATCTGGATGCATACGACTCTGACTGTCATGATTTCAATACCACCAAGGCAGCTCTCATGGCAAATCTTTCGCTTTATGGAGCTGATACAACTTCTGAGGTACCAAATATTGCCACGGATACTAGTATTGTACCTTATCAAGTTAAGCAAGTGTTTGAGTATCCGGAACAGCCTTCGGTGGTTAGTAACTCAATCGAGGAGACAAACAATGATAGTAATATCAATGCAAGTCCCCAGACTTCGAGTGAACCACAACTGGGAGCTATTACGACTACAAATTCGTTTGCTCAACCCGATTTGGTTATGGTGTCGGCATCTATGCTTAGCCAAATGAATAATGCGGTCCTTGAAACCCTCAGTGTTAATCAGACTTTATCTGCCGAGCTTGCTTTGCATAAGGAAAAGGTTAAAACCTTGGAATTAACTCCAGTGACCACTACCTTAACAAATCCTGAATTTGATAGGTTTAGGAAAGTCCAAATGGATAATTTGCTAGAAATTGAGAGTTTAAGAGCAAATATTTCGAAAGAACTTAAAGAAAAAGTGTCAGTCGTTAATAATTTTCAAAAACTACAAACGGATTTTGAAATTATCGAGTCTAAAAGGGTTGAAACAGAAATTAAGGCGTCTGAGAAAGTTAAAAAGACTGAAATTTTGCTTTTAAAACAATACTCTGCTTCACATTTAGTACACTTGTTTCATTCTTCTTTTCAAGAGTTTAATCTATCGCGTCTAATAGACCTACCACCTAACCCGGGGTATGCAAAGCAAGCATTTAACCACAACCCACGACTTTATGATACAACCAAGTTAGGATTGGTCTTAGATCCGATTGTGTTTTTAAATGAATCTGAGAGCATGTCGCTACATAAAGAGAATCGGTCCAAAGTAATTTTTACATATCTTGAGTATGATTATGCACAACTTAATGAATCATATGCAAAAATAGATCTTAGAACTCGTTTTAATATGCAAAAGGAATTTATCCATACACCAGCTTACATGCATACTAGAGAAAGCCTTAGTATACTTCCTACACTTGTTAATTCAGACGAACCTGAGGAAATTCCTAAGAATCTTCCACCGGTAAGTACGGTATTGCTAAGCATGGAAGAGATTCAGCGATACCTTACCGAATTTGACAAGGTCATCCTGGAATGTACGACTTCAACGGCTCAAACCGCTAGAGAATGGGCTTTCGAACACATGAAAATGGTGTTTGAGAAAGAGATCGTTCCGTTTGTAGACAATATTAAAGATGGATTTTACGATCTTGCGAAAAATCTTAGTTTCGAAATGGGTGAATTTCGAAAAGTTTTCTATGAAATGGATGATTCTTATGAACAACATTTAATTGAGAAAGAAAAGATTTTGTCCGAATATGACCGATTCTTAGAACATATAGTGTCTCTCGAAGTGATGCAAGTTGTTACTATAGAATTTGCTTTTGTGATGACATCTGCTATGACTAAATGTGATGATGTGCTCGATATATCTGTGAATATTGTTGAACCTGTGAATAATGTAGATAATCATTCTTGCCATGAATCTAACGCTGAATTTTAAAGCTTCAAGATTCTTATAACTCACTTTCAAAACGTTTTGATGAGCTTCAACAACATTGTATATCTCTTGAAATTGAAAATCAATCTAAAAATGAAACTCTTTAAAAAACAAATGATTGTGAAAACTCCGTTGCTACTAGTGACAAAATGATTCAGGTGGTTCAGGCATTATAGGAAGAGATTATGAGACTTAAGAGAGAATCCGTAATAGAGAAATTGGAACTAGAGGCTGTAGAGATTAAAAATCATGCCCTAGAAGGTCGAATTACTTCTATGCTAGGGGAGTTTGATAAAGTAAAGCAGGGTTTTTCACAAATTTATGGTGCGTTAGAAGAACGCTTAGCTTTTAATGCGGCAGAGAAAAAGTCACTCGTTGACCAACTGAACCATAAGTGTGAGGAAATCTCTGACTTAAATATTCAACTCATAGACAAAAACATGGTTTTGGCTGAATTAAAGGAGACACTTCAACTCAAAGGACAAGAAGTTGTTGATAATCCAGCTACAATCTCTGCCCCGACCTCTAGTGCTCCAAAAACCAACAAGGTGGTGATCACTAAGAACCCGTACAATAAGCACAACCCACTATTGTATAAGTGGTATATGGATGATGCAGTTAAGCACGCGGAGCTTGCTAGGGATGTGGTAGGTGATTTCTATGAAATTGATCCTATGAATAGTCACTATTACTCTGCTCATGCTTACATTGAGAGGGTACAACAATGCTTAGAGCACTTGAAGTACATAGGACAACCGGGTTCTGCACCACCGAAACAAAAAACCCCCACCATTGCCATTACTCCATTCAATAAGAATCCAGGATCTAAGCCTATATTAAACACACCCATCAAGGCTAAATCAAAATCTGTCACTAATGTTTTCATGGCTTCTACAGGAGTAATTATGTCTACTAAGGCTAAAGGATCTCAAGACAAGAAAGATAGGATCAAGCCTTCCACTAGTAGGAATGCCAAGAAGAAAGTAGAAGTTCACCCTAGGAATGTTATTTCAGTTTCAAATAAAAAGAATCATGTATCTAAGACAAAAGGATCTGCCTCTGTGCAGAAGCCTAAGCAAAATGTGAATTCGAATTTGCGATGTTGGAATTGTAATGAATGCATGTTTTCTCAGTGTCATGATTTATGCCTTGTTGATCACGTGAATGAAATGTATGCAATTAGGAACAATCTTGAATGGATTCCAACGGGGAAGAAATTCACCCAAGTTGGTTGGCAATGGAAACCCATTGGTAGGACCTTCACTGCTAATGGAACTACGTGCCCTTTAACTAGGATCACATCCACGGAAGTTAGGTCTCAGCGTCCTTTAAATAGGAACAATAGCACTAAGAAATGGAAACAGCGCCCTTTAACTAGGTCTGTCCCCACTATTGTGCCTACTAGTGAAGAAGTACCTTAGGATATTAGACAACTAGAATCTAAGCCGGCATTTAGGAAGCAAATTTGGAAGCCTAAGAATTCTTCAGTTAGCAAATCTAAGATTAATATATCTGTACCTGCTAACACAAAGGAACTACTAGATTCCGATACATCGTCTTTGTCTGGTGATATTTTCAAGTGGTCCAAATCATCCTCTGGTACTTGGACTCTGGATGCTCAAAGCATATGACCGTAGATCGCTCGATGCTCAGAAATTTCGTCAGCAAGTTTCTAGGAACGGTTAAATTCGGCAACGACCATATTGCAAAGATCATGGGTTATGGTGAATACCAAATTGGGAATGTTATGATTTCAAGGGTATATTATGTGGAGGGACTTGGTTACAACTTATTTTCAGTGGGACAATTTTGCGATTCAAACTATAGGAATGATACACACGACTATTATAGAACAAGAAATAGAGATGATGAAGATCAAGATTAAAACTAAGAATGGAATATTAGATTAAATGAAGAAGAAGGAAGGAAGATACAAAGTAGGTGATTCTAGTGAGAGAAACTAAGGATAGTTTCTCTCTCTAAAACAAGAAGAAGAGAAAATACTATGAGAGACACACATACAAATGAGATTGATGTGCCTTTATACTAAGGCTCATAAGGTTAGGAGGCCTTCCTCATTTGTGTGTTCGGGACTAATTCCCGTGACATACATAACAATAACATAGAACTCTCGACACCGTTGAATAGAATTTTCCACGAGCTTCGTAACGGTATATTATATGACCATCACTTTAAATACTTCTAACAGTCTCCCCCTAAGGGATGGTCATATAATATGTGACTTCACTTATTTGACCATCACTTTAAATACTTCTAACAATCTCCCTCTAAGTGGTGGTCATGTATTATGTGACTTCACTTCTTTATTGTTACAAACTTTGAAGCTCGTTGTCTTGAGAGTTCTTTCATCGTTCCTTTCATGACTTGTGATACTGGATCTTTGATCTTTGCCTTGACTTGATCTTGATGCTTTGCCAACTTGTGTTCTTGTGTCTTTATCCACATACTCATGGTTTGCGTTGTCTTGAAAGCTTGTTAACAATCTCCCTTGATAATCAGAGTAGCGGAAGTCTTTGTCTTTAGATGTTCTTGAGCTTTCTTCATTTAAATGAGCATGTGGTCTTGAATTACGACTCTTGATGTTACGCCACCGTTTGCATTCCTCCGGTTTCCCGTTATACAGTAAGAATACTGTACCTGTGATTAGGTAAGTTCAAAGAACTTCATTGACAGGGTTTCCGGCTGTGGTAGCCATTCTTAATACTTGAATATATCGAAAGATAATTCATAGTAAGGAGTGAATCATGCAGTTCCATTCTGCCGATTAAGCCGTTAATTCAATTTCCTGGAACAAGTTTGAATTAAGAATCAAACCATCGTTGCTTTCCATTTGACACAAGTTTGATTCATATAGAATCACACAAGTTACCTACCGCAGTGCTGTTTGATGATGACACCGGAAGGATTTCCATTCGTTACTGTAAATACGGAAAAGTATTACTCTGAATGTTCTGGCAAGATCATAAAGATATTGTGTCGAGACCTGGAACGAGTTTGAATCAATTAAAAATCAAACCACTGTTGCTTTCCAGTTAGCATATGTTTAATTCAAAGTGAATCATACATATGACCTACCGCAGTGCTGTTTGATGTTAACACTGGAAGGATTTCCATTCATCACTGTGAATACTAAAGAGTATCACTCTGAATGTTCTGGCAATATCACAAGGATAGAGCGTAGGACTCTGTAAATTATCGCTTATGTTCTAATGATGAACAACAATTGATATATGGAATAAGTGTCCTAATGAGATTTTAGATGAATCTCGTTGGCTCTAGACTCTATAAGTGCACGTTTATTTGGTGATCGGAGGCTGGAGCAGACTGCCACCTTTTCAATATCTACTATCTCGGAGTGAGAAAGTTGATAGAAATGAGTTGAACTCCGTGACAATAAATCAAACTTCTTTTGAGAGAAGCTTGAGTAGGCTGGGAAGGGTTGTGCATTGCATCACTGGGTCCATGATGCTTTGTCTTCAGTATCAGAAATCATTAAAGTGATTCTGATAATAGATGTATTGACCCGGTTTCTGCCTAAGTTGTATGGAGGGATTCTTTCTTTACACCCTTTATCCTTACATTTCTTTTTCATTCTTCAACCCCTTTAATGCTTACCAAGACGTCATAACTAGCACCTTGTTGTGATTGTTCCAGTGCTAGCTTAAGTCATTAGTCGGCATTTTTCCCGTACACTCAACTACTCCATCTTTCCTAAGTACATCTAAATTCTAATGGATTGTCCCTGGGAAGATCCCTCCGGTTCTGGTTGGATCATAGAACGAATACCTAACCACCTTTTGACACCAATACCGTCGTGAATTAATGTGTTGAAGGGTATAGATATCGTAACCAGAAAAAACTCTTGAAGGTTTTTTGTATCACCAAAACGCTCCCCCTACATGTGTGCATCATAAAAGGAAAGGTTTTTGCACATATTAGGAAGAGAAAGAACTTATATCAAAGATCTTATCCAAGATAACACATTTTAATCACTATTCTCCCCCTCAAAAATTGCATAACATTGAAATTTTTTTGAAACTAGTGATGAAGCATGGAGAGAATAATGTTGCATGAAAGTTTGTACTCCCCCTCGAAAAGATTTTCTAATTAAAATTAGGGGAGTATATGAGCACACAGTTTTGAAATACTTTGAAAAATTGTGCTCAAAAACCCGAGAAAACTTACTTTCCCGTTGTTAAGGAATAATGTACATAAATAAACATTTTCCTTGTGTTCATGAGCTTAAAACTTTGAATGTTTTGATATAAGCCCATGACCGAGAAAAATTAATTTCTCGTTGTTGAGGATAAGTCAAATACTTTCCTTTCTTTGGGGACCGGGTTATAGTCTGACATGTGACTATAAGCCATTATGTTGAGCTCAAAACTTTGAATGTTTTGTGACAACTCAACCCGAGATAGATTGCTCTACCCGTTATTAGGATAAGTTATCTTTAAAGATACACTCTCCTTTATTTGAAGTTCGAGTTACAGTCTGACATTTAACTGTAAGTCGTTTTCATGAGCTTAAAACATGGAATGTTTTTATTGAAAGCTCATGACCGAGAAAATTTTATTTTCTCGTTGTTAAGGATAAGCTATCATCCGTGATAAGCTTTCCTTTATTTGAAGCACGAGTCACAATCTGATGTAATTGCAAATCATCTAAAGAAAAAGGAAATGACATGTTTTGAAAACATTTGAACTTTCATTCGAGCTTTATGTACACACCCGTGTCGTTAATGAGCGACATTTCTAGGCACGTCCATATTATCGAAACTGGAAGACATGTCGAGAATAATATTTTTGGTATTTTGAATGTTTTTCCATTTTTTTATTTTGTTTTTCTATGGATATTTACATTTTATTAAAATTTATGTTTTATCAAGTTTTTCGAAAATAATCCAAAATAGACTTTTGTACAGCAGAAGAAGGTGATATCGAATGTACAGAATTGGAACCCTTTGAAGAAGTGGATTCACAATCCTTTGTTGTACCTGCAATGACAGAAGAAGAGTTTGCACAAATAATAGTGTTAGGAGTAACAAATGCATTTTCTACATTCAAGACACTCACATTAGTGCTGGAGCAGGTGTCATCACCCTTCTTGATGGGAATCCACTTAAGACCAACTTCCTTGAAGATCCTACCCGTTGGTTTCCACTGAAGACTAGATCTAGGAGTAGTGTTCTCATGCACAGCGGAAGACTTCTTTGGAGAGAAACTAGGTCCTACACTGATCCGCCTTGAAGATTTCTTGTCATTGCTTTTCTTTGTGACGGGTGTGAATATCTTGGTTGTCTTATGGGATTCTGCATTCTTTCTCTGTGAGAAGGCACGAGAGTTTACCTCATAGAGGTATTGCAGAATGCAATGAGCATGATTTCCATAGTGAATGCCCTTTTTGCACGTGGGACATACAGGGAGTTTGGGATTCTCGAAAGGCCTTGTGTACCTAGGGTTTGCTGACCGTTCAGGCACCATGTTCAAAACATGACTAGTCATTGGTGGTTGCCAATTCCTAGGTTGTTGGGAAGGGGTCCTAGGTTTTGGTTGATTACCATTAGGAGTGTGGTGAACTCTAGCGGTTGTTTGGTTACTAGGTGGTGAATACACATGGTTTACTTTCTTAATGTTCCCTGTTTGCTTATCATCCCCTGGGTTGTTGATTTGAACAACGTCATTTAAACCTTTAGATTCCTTTGTGGGCGTAAGAATCACATGCTTAGGAGTACTCTTGGGAGTAGTGGAAGGTGCATTCACATGGTTGGGTTTAGCAAAAGTGGGTTTTCTAAATGGAGGAACATAGGGTGATATGGCTGGTTTTGGAACAGCTGATTGCACATCGGTATTAGGAGGTAACCTAGAAACATTAGAAGGCGGTTTTCCTAAGATAGATGGCTTTGGTACTTTGTACGCATTGGGTTGTCTAACAACTGGTTTTACAACCTTAGGTTCCACAGTTTTTCCACCCATCTTTCCAACAAGTTTCTTCAACTCAGCAATCGCGATGGCCTTTTCTTGCAACTGCGCATTTAGATCAGAAATATCCTTACTCTTTTCATTCAATTCGCGAAATGACTCAGAGAGTTTTACTTGTAAATTACTGTCATCGGGAACTTTTCCAACTTTGTTTTGCAAAGCAAGTTCAAGAGAATGACAATGTTTCTAAAGAAAATCATATCGGTGTTGAAGAATCGTGAACTCTTTTTTATTAACATTTGTTGAAGGCTCACTATCGTGACATTCACCTCCTAACTGAGCTTGTAGCTGTTTGATTGTTTGTTGCAGTTCATTATAAGCTTTATCATACGAGAGTTTGTCATCCTTACATGCATCACATTTTTTGACATATTTCTTCCAAAGATCGGTGAATTCGTTATCCTTTTTGATGACATAAGACTCCATTTTCTCTTTCATACGATCAAGCTCATTTTGGAGGGTTTCATTGTCTGACACAGAGATGTTTACCGCAACGGGGTTACTATCAACGCAATCACCACTGTTACTTGCTTTCGAGAGACATGCAAGGTCGCTTTCCAAAACTTTAATTCTATCAAGAGATTCATCAACCTCCTTCGCCAAAGGTTTAAAGTCTTCAACAAATTTGGCTAGTTCTTTTAGAATAGCTTTTTCAAGATTGCTCATCCTAGCATCAACTTGATTAATAAGCGGATCAATTTCTTCTCTAATGATTTTGTGGACCTCAGTCTGAACGGGTGAAGTGAAGTTTCCTCCAGTCATTTTGGCGTTAAAAACCTGTTTGAGAATGACAAAATTATCTTTGAGCTCGTTTAGAAATCGGTGTGTGATACTCGGTTTAGGAGGGTCATCAGACAGTTCCTCACTTGGTAGCAAAAGCATTTCAGTACTCGTTTTAGACCGAACAAAAACAGTTGGAGGATTATCTTTCGGATAATAAACGGGTGTCACTTCTTTATTAAGCTTTTGCATTTTTAAACGAGTCTCTACAGCAAGTTCAGTAGTTTCCTCATAATCATGCACACTAGGAGGATCATGCTCCTCAGACAAGAGCACACTACCATTATATAGAGTTTGATTTGTGGCCTGAACTTGCTTAAGATATTCGGGATTGGGAGGAAGAGGACAACTTAAAGCCATTTTGTAACGGGTGTAATTTATCTCATTCCGATACTTGTTGCATTGCGATACTTGTCTCATTCCGATACTTGTAGCAATGCGACAGTTCTCATATTCAGACAGTGGACTTATTGCGATAGAAGGGGTATTCTGATAGACTTCATATTCCGACAGTGGACACATTGCGATAGAAGGGATATTGCGATAGTGTGAACATTCCGATAGAACATTGCGACAGGAGGGATATTTCGACAGAAGGGTCATTGTGATAGAGTGAACATTCTGATAGAACATTGCAATAGAAGGGACTTTGTGATAGAGGGTACATTGCGATGGGTTGTATTGCGATGAGTGACATTGCGATGCTAAAGTTTGTTTGAGAAATTTTTAGACTTAGCCACTATCTAGACTAGTCTCGGAACATAGTTTACACGAAGATCCAAAAAAAAAGAGTTAAAATTTTCCCAGCAAATAAATTACCACTTGTAGGAATGATACACACGACTATTATAGAACAAGAAATAGAGATGATGAAGATCAAGATTAAAACTAAGAATGGAATATTAGATTAGATGAAGAAGAAGGAAGAAAGATACAAAGTAGGTGATTCTAGTGAGAGAAGCTAAGGATAGTTTCTCTCTCTAAAACAAGAAAAAGAGAAAATACTATGAGAGACACACACACAAATGAGGTTGATGTGCCTTTTGTACTAAGGCTTACAAGGTTAGGAGGACTTCATCATTTGTGTGTTTGGGACTAATTCCCGTGACATACATAACAATAACATAGAACTCTCGACACCGTTGAATAGCATTTTCCACGAGCTTCGCAACGGTATATTATATGACCATCACTTTAAATACTTCTAACACAAACCTTGAGGTGGCTTTTCGACAACATACTTGCTTTATTCGTGATCTTACAGGAAATGATTTGTTAAAGGGTTCTCGAGGGGATAATCTCTACACATTGTCCATTCAAAAGATGATGGCCGCCTCTCCTGTATGCCTTCTTTCCAAAGCATCTAAGACCAAGTCATGGTTGTGGCATCGTCGGTTATCTCATCTTAACTTAGATGCTATCAACCATTAGGCTAAAAACGAACTTGTTCGTGGTCTTCCAAAACTTAAGTTCGACAAGGATCATTTATGTTCCGCGTGTTCTTTGGGGAAAAGCACTAAGAAATCATACAAACCTAAAGCTGAAGACACCAACCAAGAACCACTGTATCTTTTGCACATGGATCTTTGCGGGCCAATGCGTACGGCTAGTGTGAGTGGTAGAAAATACATCCTCGTCATGGTGGATGATTTCTCAAGGTTTACATAGGTAAAAATTTTAGCATCCAAGGATCAAACACCAAAGTATATTATTACTTTCTTAAAGATGATCCAAGTACGTCTTCATGCTACTGTTCGCCTCATTCGCACGGATAATGGAACTGAGTTCGTTAATCAAACTCTACGAGACTATTATGAAAAGGTCGGTATTTCACATGAAACTTCTGTTGCTCGCACTCCACAACAAAAGTCGTGGAAAGACGTAACCGTACACTTATGGAAGTTGCTAGAACTATGTTGATTTATGCGGATGCTCCTTTATTCTTATGGGCTGAAGCAGTGGCAACCGCATGTTATACCCAAAACCGCTTCCATCATTCGTAAACGCCATGGTAAAATACCATATGAGCTACTTCATAGACACAAACCCGATATTTCATTTCTTCATGTGTTTGGTGCACTGTGTTATCCAAATACAAATAGTGAGGATTTGGGCAAACTTCAACCGAAGGCTGATATTGGAATTTTCATTGGTTACTCACTGCAAAGAAAGCTTACCGAATTTATAACCGTTGTCTTGGCAAGATAATAGAAACTTTGGATGCCGATTTTGATGAGCTGACAGCGATGGCTTCTGAGCAACACAACTCTGAACCCGCATTACATGAGATGGGAACCGGTAAGATTAGCTCCGGATTAACTCCCAACAATCCTACTTCTCCATCATTTATACCACCTACAAGGCCCGAGTGGGATGAGTTATTTCAACATATGTGAGATGAATTCTTTGATCCACCTAGTAAGGATTCTCCATCACCTGCAGCAGTAGCTCCGATTCCCGAAGTTGTTGCTCAAGATAATGGAAATTAGTCCGAGACATCTACTGTTACTATTGAACCAGATGTCCCATCCCCCACCAATTCACAAACTACACCTAAATCATCACCCTCACTCGTTCCTAATGCTGTTGAAGAGGATCACTATGATCACGATTTAGAAATTGCTCACTTACAAGAGCTTCCTTTCTTTGGTTCACAAATACCTGAAAACCCTAACGGTGCGTCTACCTCAGAGGAAGCTCCTGCAATCGTTCACTCTCGACCACCACGGATTGAAACTCACAACACAAAATGGACAAAGGATCACCCAATCCGCAATATTATTGGTGACATCAATCGACCAGTCTTAACACGCCACCAACTCCAAGAACATGCATTATATTGCTACTTTGATGCATTTCTTTTCGATACTGAACCTAAAAATTGGCAACAAGCCATGACAAAATCATCTTGGATTGAAGCCATGCAAGAGGAACTTAATGAATTTCAACGTCTTGAAGTGTGGGAATTAGTTCCTTTACCCAGCAACGTTGAAATCCTTACATTGTTGTGGGTATATAAGGTTAAAATCGATGAGTTAGGTGGAGTGTTGAAGAACAAAGCTAGATTGGTTGCTCGAGGTTACAAACAAGATTTAGGTATTGACTTTGAAGAATCATTTGCTCCTTTGGCACGATTGGAGGCAATTAGACTATTCCTTGCTTATGCTGTTCACATGAACATGATCGTCTACAAATGGATGTTAAGACGGCATTTCTCAATGGTGAATTTAGGGAAGATGTCTACGTAAGCCAGCCGAATGGATTCGTCAACTCGGAGTATCCTAATCACGTGTACAAGCTCAAGAAGGCTCTTCACGGGTTGAAACAAGCTCCACGCGCGTGGTACGATCTCCTATCGTCTTATCTCGGCTTCTCCAAAGGCAAAGTGGACCCAACATTATTTATTCTCAAGGAGGACAACGACATGATACTGGTACAAATTTATGTTGATGATATAATATTTGTTGCTACTAATCGAAGACTGTCTGACCATTTTGAGAAAGTTATGTCCACACTTTTTAAGATGTCGATGATGGCAAAAATTTCATTTTTCTTAGGGTTACAAATTTCTCAAAATCCCAGAGGCATCTTCATTAATCAATCCAAATTTGCTCTTGAATCACTAAAGAAGTATCACTTTGAAAATTGTGACCCCGTGGATACTCCAATGGTGGAGAGATCCAAGTTAGATGAAGATAAGGAAGGGATAGCTGTCGATCCTAAACTTTACCGTGGAATGATCGGCACCCTTCTCTATCTGACTACTAGCAGGCCTGATTTGCAATTTGCTATATGCATGTGTGCCCGGTATCAGGCTCGGCCTACCGAAAAGCACTTACATGTTGTGAAAAGAATCTTTCGGTATCTTAAAGGAACACTTAATCGTGGTCTGTAGTATCCGAAGGATTCCTCTATTGCACTAATCTCATATGCAGATGCGGATTATGCTGGGTGTCAAGATACTAGACGTAGCACTTCTGGCAGTGTGCAACTTCTTGGAGATAGACTTGTTAGTTGGGCATCTAAAAGGCAGAAAAGCGTTGCGATATCAAGTACAAGGGCTGAATACATTGCTATGTCCGGTTGTTGTGCTCAAGTTCTTTGGATGAGATCACAATTAACTGACTACGGTCTTGGATTCAACAAAATCCCGATGTACTGTGATAACAAAAGTGCAATTGCTCTGTGCTACAACTACGTTCAACATTCCCGGGCGAAGCACGTTGACATACGCTACCACTTCATCAAAGAGCAAGTGGAAAATGGAGTGATAGACCTGTATTTTGTCAACACTGAGTATCAGCTGGCATATATATTCACAAAGGCCTTAGATCGAGGACGTATCGAGTTTTTGATTGAAAAGCTAGGCATGAAATCATTCTCACCAGCGACACTTAAGGAGTTGGTAGAAGAATCTGCAGAATAGTGGTGGTAAACTATTCTAGAGTATCCTTTGATCGTGATCTTGTATATTATCGTATATATTTAAAACACGAAAAGAAAAATTCAAAAATTTAAAACATAGAAAAACGATAAAAATATAAAATCAAGAAAATCCAAAAATATTTTTCATTTAAATCAGGCATGTCTTTTAGTACGGTAATATTTACAGCCTTAGAAATGTCGATTAAAATTGACACGGCGCCATAAATAGAGTCAGTATAAAAGTTGTACATATTTTAAAACATGCCCATATGGCTTGTAGTTTTTTCAGACTGCAACCCGCTTTTTGCATTAAAGTCAAGTATTTCTTATGAAAGCTTTGGCTCACAACGGGAATTAATTTTCTCGGGCAAGGTTTACTTTAAAACCTTGTAAGGGACTAAGTTTACTTTATAACTTGGTCTAACACAAATTAGTGTACGTTTCAGTGCACTTATTTTGTAAAAATAAGAGAAATCTTATTGCCACTAGAATCGTTTCCAACTTATCACTTAACCGGAAAATGTCTTCATAGATATTTGCTTCTTTAAAATCATTGACTACAACTCTTTAAATTGAAAACGGGTCCGTGTTTAAGGGGGAGCAAATATTAAATCTTCTTGGAAAAAGGATAAGGATGAAGATGAAGATGAGGACGAGGATACATATGAGGATGACAATGATGATGATGATAATGACGACAGGAATGGAACCAAAGAGGGTGACAAGAATGACAAAACATGTACGAATGTTGACGAGTCAAATAAGGATGAAGGTGATAAGGCAACTGAGAAAGGTATTGAGGAAGCTGAAGAAAGCGTTGCTGAAACCGCAGAAAAGACGGTGGACTCTCTGTACCAGAATCTCAGCATATTGACATAGGTATATCTACTGAACCAGTTTCTACTACTGCTTCTCACAATGAATCTGTAGAACATATGCAAGAAACGAAATTCCTGTGTCTACGCATGAAGAAGAACCCACAGGGTCAATGCTAGAAGACAAAATTCTAGTCTCTATGCCTAATGATGATATACCGATGACACAAGAACAACCTTCAACACCATCTGAAGATCAGCACAACTCTGATATGGAAGTTGAAGACTTAAATGTGCCAGAACCAACGTTTGCTGAATCTCTTATCATCGATGACACGGTACAGGAGCAACTCTGGCTTACAAATGCAGCACCACAGCATCCTTTCGCCACAGCAACTGAAATGGAGCTCACTCAATACCTAAACAATCCTATCGATTTATCGGCCTTTCTAATGTATCATCATGGGAAACCGACAGTGACACCGGATCTTATCAAAATGGCAGCCGCAGATGTGAACTTCTTTGATACCTTGAAGATCAGCCATAATGAGGCAGAATATCACTTAAATGAGCTTACAAAGGTAATGAGAGCGACAACTACGGGAATTTAGACTCCATTGTTACGACCTCTTACACCCACAGTCATCGCTGGTTCTGCAACGATTCCAATAGAGCACTTCATATCTCATGATCTCGAGTATCTTGAAAAAGGCGCGAAGAAATATGCCACATCACTTACTATGCTCAAGGCTATCAATCTGGAGAACGTACGATGGATCAAAGATAAAGTACCTGATGCGTTATGGAGAAGGAAATTGCTCAAGTTTTATGATACTTTTGCATTACTTGGCATCTCTCACTAGAATGCAAAGAAAATGTTAGCTTACAATCACTTTCATCGTCCAAAGAGAGGTTCTTCTATTGTTTCCTCTCATAGAATTAAAATCATACAAGGAGCAACCACTCAGACTTATTCGGTTATGATTACTTGAATGAAATCATGTTCAAACGTACTGATGAGAAATAATACAGAATTGACGAAAGTGATCTCCAGTACCTTCGCCTTGAAGACATCGAAGATCTTCTGTTGTTATTGGCTCAGGAAAAAGTCGACCATTTACTACCTGAGATTGTCATTGCGTTGAGCTCCAACCTTCGTCAATATGCAAGAAAAATCATCATCCAAAACCGGGTGGAAGATTTTCAATTTGGAGTGGAGAGCTATCAAAAGCAGCTAAACTTGCAACGTCCCCATACAACTATGCTCAACAATTTTCACAAGAACAAGAAACCTTACATGGGGACCACGACACCGGAAGCAGGGGTATTTTATCCAAATGAGACTGGTGTCATGCAGTTTATGCGATTCTCCGAACTACACAAATTCAGTGATGGTACGCTCAAGCATGTTCGTGATGATCTGACTGTTCTCAATGCCGACCTACCGCTTCCAGCAGTCAAGTACACCTAGACGAGCCAGTGCCAAAAGGGAGCTAAGTACGCGATCAAAAAGATCGAGGAACTTTTAAGGAAGCGTCGGTTGCTACGAAGTGTGGAACGATTCATAGGTGGAAGACCATATGGAGCTCACCATAGGTTCACGGAACGATCTATTTAATTATAGATCGTCTACTATCAGGTCAACTCCATATGTATATTACTGTGAATAAGTCAATTTATGTATAATCAGCTTTTGTGGCATGTTGTAGTGTGAAACTATGAAATTTTTCAAGAATTTCTCTCGAGATTCTAAATCTTTCAAACATATCATACTCGAGCACTAAAACTAACCCTCATTAATTTGAGGGGGAGCATTAATATGTTCTTTGGCCAGCATCTAATTTCATTTTATTACCCAAAGACCGGTTAATCCATTCAATATCCCAAATATTAATGGTTAACATTTTGGATAAGGGGAGAAAATGGGATTAAGGAGACTTAATGATATTTGGCTAAATAATGAAAAAGGCTTAAAAGATAAACCAACTTAATATGTGTAATGCACATGTTATGGGGGAGCGTTTTTGATGAACAAAACACTTAATGCACAAAAACTTTGATTATAATATCACAAGTGCTTTAAGTGATTTTCAAGGATTTTTCATGGTGACAATACTTACCCAAAACACACTTAATCCACGACGGACGTGGTGACAAAAGGGTGGTAGGATTAGGTATTAGTCCAATGATTCATCAGAACCGATGGAATCTTCCCAAGGACAATTCCCTAGATAGAATTAGAAGTCCTAGGAAAGTTGGAGATGATTGTGAACGTAGCAGAGTACCGACTAATTACTGATGCTAGCACTGGAATAATCACAACAAGGTGCTAGTGATGATGTATTGGTAAGTACTGAAGGGGAATGAAAAAGAAATGTAAAGATAAAGGGTGTAAAGAAAGAAGCCCTCCTTATAACTTAGGACAGAAACCGGGTCAACCGGGTCAACACATCTATTATTGGGATCATTTTTAATGATTCTCAATATTGAAGACAAGACATTATGGACCCAGTGATGTCATGCATAACCCCTCCCAGTTAACTCAAATATCTCTCAAAAGATGTTTGTTTTAATCACACGGAGCTTAACACGTTATCTATTGGTGTATTCACTTCGAATAGACTGATATTGAATAGGTGGCAATTCTCTCCAGCCATCACTCACTAAATCAAAACGCACTATCGAGTCTAGAGCCACGAGATCATCAAAGTCTCATTAGGGCACTTTCCATTTATTCCTTGCTTTTTCACACACTGTGAAAAGTAAGAGATCTTTATGAGTCCTACGAAGTATTCTTGTAATATTGCCAGAACATCTGAGTGATAAGCAAGTATTACAATGAAGATGGAAACCTGCTTGAGCCAACATCAAACAAGCTCATGGTAGGTGACACGTGCGGTTCTTTAAGAACCAATCTTGTGAAAACTGGAAAGAAATAGTAGTTTAATTCTTAATTGAACTTAAACTCGTTCCAGGCCTCTACGTATTATCGTATGATCTTGCCAGAACACTCAGAGTGACACTTATTAGTGTTCACAGTGACGAGTGGAAATCCTTCTAGTGTTAACATCAAACAGCACTTGGTAGGTGACAAGCAAGATTCTATTTGAATCAAGCTCGTGACAACTGGAAAGAAACGATGGTGAAAATCTTAATTGAAGTTCACTTGTTCCAGGTTTCATGAATTGACGGCTTCAATAATAAGGATTTTTAATCCAAATGATTCACTCTTTATGTTCGCAGTCAGCTTTGGACGGTCGAATAAAGAGAACGGGTTTACCCGCGAAATCTTGTCAAGGAGATCTTTAATTAGAGCTACCTGTCACAAGTACGATATTTATTATCATCTAACGGTCTTTACCGACCGGAGGTAAAATGCTACCGAATTAGAATAAAATGTCAAAGCCATTATATTCGTGTCTTATTATGTTGCTGGATTCGAAGACGGTGGTGTTGCGGTGTACCAGTTGAAGTCGTCCTCACATACCTATTCCTTCTGCATCAAATATTTCAACAAATTCAAGAAAGTCTGACCTAAAAGTCTTCCGCTGTATCAACTCTGAAACTTTTAAGAATTCAACAAAGGATAGGTGTGTGGGACATGAAGTCACGAAGAGGCGAAATTCACAAGAAGATAAAGATTGCACGTGAAAGGCCAAAAGAACATGTTCCAAGCAAAAGCCTGATATTATTTAACACATATTCACAAAAAGAAGAAAAAGTTAAAGAAGAAAAGAGAAAGTGGACTACGAGCTCAAGAACAAGATCTAACATGCTAGATTAGGACTTTGTAAATTTGGATTGACCTCCCTTTAGGGGAGATTTTTGGAAATACGTTTTTCGTATAAAGAAAGTCTCGGTCACTCCAACAATATATTTATAGGCTCGTAGTAATGTTTAAGTAATGTTTATGTTAAGCCCGACCCATGAGCATGTTCATGGGTCAGAGGCCCAAGTCCATTTAAGGACTTGGGTATATAAACCCCTTTCCACCATGGAAAGGGGTTTTGGTTGTTTTATTTTCTGTAACACCCCCAAATTTATACAATTCAATACAGCGGAAGACTCGTTGGTGTTACGGGATAGCACATTACTCACATCATAGACAACGCTTAAAAATAGTGTCGTTTAATAATAAAGCATTTCCATTCATAAATATCAAGTTTACATAGGTCCCAAGTCATATTATTTCATACAATTTTTACAAAACATTTGAATGGAAATTGTTGTTTAAGTGCGGGCCATGAATTCTTGTTGTCTTCCCGAGAAGTACCTTCAAGTACCTGAGATAAAACATGTTAAAAGAAAAGGTCACCGATAACGCCGAGTGAATTCATAGAGTTTAATGAAAACCATTAATATATCATCGGTATATATTTAATACCGAAAATCATTTTGTACAAATCTTTGTAGTGGGCCATAAAATAGCCAAAGTCATTTTATACAAATCCTTACCAAAATCATAATATAGGCTTTCGCCTTCAAAATCATTATACGAACCAATGTCGTAAAAATATCATACAATACGTTTTATAACGTTGTATAGAGTTAAATAAAAAGCGTTATATGAATATGGTTATGAAAAACCAAAACACGAACATAATATCAATAGTAAGACCCCGTATTGCTAGTCAGGCAATATATCGTAATTTAGTGCGTATAGCAGTATTTCGTTAATTGGATTATTATAAGCCGCATGACATTTTTACCTTACTAAAACAAACCACGGGTAGCTAGCCCGAAACTCAATTTGCCCATCTATATTAGCGTGTCATCAAAATAATCACGCTTGTGTAAATCTTCTCATACATAAATTCGCTTACCAATCAATGTGGCACGACGGGGATCAACCGTCAAGGCGCAAACTGGGGTGATCGTCCCCAAATAGTACTATTATATGCATAAGCGTCTACCAAATCCCGGTAGTTCACAATTCATGCTAATGGGACTTTTAGTGACATAACCTAACTTTAATAATCCATTTCATTTCATCTATCGGGTCATTTAATCATTCATCGGGTCATACAATCATTCGGGTCCAAATCAATAAACAAAAAATCGGGACAAATGGTGTCCTATTTTATCAAAACTAACATGTTATCCCCCTCAAGGGTTTATAAAAGATTTCATAAAAACACTTAAAAGAGTGCGAGGCTATGAACTCACGTTGATATGGGAAAGCGGGTTATCAGCAATTCGGATGTACGGTACGTGCTTCAATCACGGGAAACCTAGACAAATAATACTCGTCTTAGACTCTTGTCCAATGACTTTATAAAATAAAAATTATTTATACATATGATGATTTTATATATATGATGATCAAGTGGGTTTATATATTCTCATTAACTCATTTTAGTGTTATGTGTTGGAAATTTTCAAGATTAGTTACTCTAGTTCAACTTGTTTACATTTTGAAGCCCAATGGGCCTATTACAAGCCCAATACTATTCATTAGCCCAATTATACTTTTATTATCAGTATTATACTTTACATTTTGGGCCCAAATGGGTTAAGCCCAATAAGTAAACTTATAAGTGTTTAGTCCATTTAGTTGGATTATTAGTCCAATACTGCTAACTTAGCTCGTTAATGCCCGTATGTTATATAGTTCGGGTTTTATCGGTTTTTACTTGTTATATAAGTCTATATATCAGTATGTGATTTTATAAAAGTTTACATTAGACGGGTCCGACAGTCTAAGTTTTATTTGACAAAAACGTTAATCTTTCGGTTTTAGCTAAAAAGACGTAAAACTTAGTATATAGTTTTATAACTTGGAAAGACATTTATATTTATACTTTATATAACATAATCCATTTTAATATCAACATTTATATAACTCTTTTATTATAATCATTATCAACTAGTGGAATTTGTATTTATATATATTTTATATAAATTTTTGAGTGCTTATATTATATATTATTTATACAAAATCAGTCCTAAAAATCTAGTTTACTAAAATGGTCATATCTAGAGTTCTACATGGAGATAGAACCCCAAATTTTTATCACAGAATCTACATGATATGTGCTTAATTTTATTCCTTTATAGCTACTGATGAATCAACCTATAAGTATTTTATACAATTCGTCCAAAACAGTGTAGTCAGATTTTCACTCTAAACTTGTTTTGATCATATCTCACTCATTATAATGATTCCATTGTATGGCCAACTCTCACATGTGTACAAGACTCATAGCTTACTGTATATTAATTTATTCAACCTATTTTATCAGTTTATCATAAGATCCTTTACTGTTTTATACAACAATCATTTTAAGCATGATTTTAACCTTGTTACCTATGGTTTTTCATCTCTTTAATCATATTTATCATCATATATTCATCATATACATATACAATAAGAAAGAAAATACATGATTACATAATCAAAATAACAAGAAGATAGGAAGAAACAATCTCTATACCACCATTAGTGATGAAAAGGTTGAGATTTTTGATGAACAAGGCTTGGTTTTGGTAACCAATCTTATGAAATATCAAGACCACCTTCAAGATTACCAAGGATATGAAGACACCTTCAACAAATCAGCCCTAAACTCCTTCTTTAAAATCAGCCCAAAGACCTCCATGAAAACTCCTTTTTATATGTTAAAATCACCTCCAATCTTCATCTTTTTGTGTAGTTATCAACATATATTAATTTATATCTTTTGTTTATGGTCAAAATTTGATGATGATGGTGATATAATGGTGGTGTTGGACGTTCAAGGGGAGATAGGAAGAGTTGAGAGAGTTTCTTGGTTTGCATGTGTGAGAAATGGTTTATGGTTAGCTTGTTTTATGGTTAAGTGGTTTGGAAAGAAACAAGGACAAGTGTCCTTGTTTACTTAAGTAAACTTGACACATAAAGCGTGTGTTGTGTACTCTTGGATGCCACTTGTATAGGGGTGGGCAAGTGTAAACTTGTCCCATCCTTATTAATTTACGGGTACTCCTCGATTCTAGTTTCCTCGATTTGCGTGCCCTCGGGTCGTTTTACGAAAAACGTTTTTATAAATTATGAGTCAACGGCACAAAATGAATCAAATAAAAATTGCCTCATCAAAAACGGAGTTCAAAAACGTAAATACGTAAACCTAGGGTTTCCGGTTTAGTCGTAAAGGACGCTAAATTATTCACGTAAGTTATAATCTCTTCTCGTAAATTTGTGAGTTTATGAACCACCACAAATTTAAAATCCCAAAATAATATTCACGGATAAATTTATTTTCTGAAATGTCGGACTGTCACCAAAACGGTGTATGTAAACGTAAGCACGTAACGTAGAATTCTCCAGTTTAGATGTAGTCGATGGTACTTCAAGACGTAAATCTAAATTTCTTCCCAAAAATAAGTGAGTTCATAATATAACATTAAAATAATGTTTTTAAATAATATTTGAGAATAAAATATAAACCATAAGATGACGGATTGTCACAGTATTTACCCCTAAACAGGATCTTTGTCCTCAAAGATCATCTTATCTTACTACTCGCTTCTTATAGAGTTAAAGCCATGTGGGTATTTCCTCCACATTCGGTCTTTTCTCACAAGTGTAATTCATTACAATACGCGAGTTTCATCAAACATAACTACGGGAATAAGATCAGGCTTAATGTTGACTTACTTTCTCTATCCATGATGTTCACGGGTTTTTGATGAATGCAACTTTTCGCCGATCTAAACTTTATCAAGAAGTGATCAGATTCTCACTTGATAGACATTTTATCAAGTTCGATATACGAAACATAATTCACGCAGCTCTTGAAGTCCTAGGGTAGATCCAGCTTATATACCTTTCAAACCAATCTTTTACATCATCTCAATGGTCCCATATAACAGGGACTTATATCCCATGATCTTTCAGATCATCAATTCATTTTCCATGGTTAAAATTTTTGGCATAATAATAACACGGATTTTGCTAGGTTAAAAAGTTCGTTTTCTCGATGTCTTAACGAATTGATTTCCGGATCAAAGTGTGACTCAGTCGTTTTTGGTTAACAAAAAGAAAGTTTTGATTATCTATTTCTAAGTAAAAGTTAAATGCGAATAGTAATAAAAATAAGCTAAAAACAAATCGAGAAAAACTGTCACTTTTTCTCTCAAAGAAAAATATAAAAACACTTGGTAAAAACAGAGATTTCAGGAAGCGTGAAAAAGTTAAAAACTTAAAACAATGTAAACTTAAAAATAAAACTAAAATAAAATATTAAAAACAAAGCTAATTGGAATGCTGGTCGGAATGCAAAAGGAATGTAAAAGGAATGCTGAAAGGAATGTAAAAGGAATGCTGAAAGGAATGCTGAAAGGAATGCTAAAAGGAATGTAAAAGGAATGCTGAAAGGAATGCTGAAAGGAATGTAAAAGGAATGCAAAAGGAATGTAAAATGAATGATGAAAGAATGTTGAAAGGAATGTAAAAGGAATGCTGGTCGGAATGCAAAAGGAATGTAAAAGGAATGCTGAAAGGAATGTAAAAGGAATGCTGAAAGGAATGCTAAAAGGAATGTAAAAGGAATGCTGAAAGGAATGCTGAAAGGAATACTGAAAGGAATGCTGAAAGGAATGTAAAAGGAATGCAAAAGGAATGTAAAAGGAATGTAAAAGGAATGCTGAAAAGAATGCTAAAAGGAATGTAAAAGGAATGTTGAAAGGAATGCTGAAAGGAATGTAAAAGGAATGTAAAAGGAATGCTGGTCGGAATGCAAAAGGAATGTAAAAGGAATGCTGAAAGGAATGTAAAAGGAATGCTAAAAGGAATGTAAAAGGAATGTAAAAGGAATGCTGAAAGGAATGCTAAAAGGAATGTAAAACCCTTTTCCAATCAAGATGATCGGAATGTAAAAGGAATGTAAAACCCTTTTCCAATCAAGATGATCGGAATGTAAAAGGAATATATAAAATAAGCTAAATCTAATAAACTATTAATCAAATAAGCACATGCCTAAAAACCTAATCAAAACACGTTTAAGAAAAGCTAATAAGCTAGAATTTAAAGACTTTTAAAAACACAAAATAAGCAAACTTAATAAGATAAACATTAAAAGGATGAAACCTTTTTTAAGAAAAACTAGAAAAAAACAAATAAGCTAAACACAAAATAAGCTAATAAGATTGTCAAACTTATAGCTTATTCCGTAAGAAAACTTAAGGATTGATAAAAAGATAAACTTTTTGATCAATCAAACATCAAGATTAAACAAAAAGCATAAAAATTTCGGATTAAAAATATATAAAAACTAAGAAAGGTAGAATAATATTAAGATTAAAAGAAGAATTAAGCTATCAAAAGTAAAGATTTGATTAAAAACAAGAAAGGAAGATAAAAGATTAAGATCCTAGTGAGAGAAACTGTCACTTTCTCTCTCTAAAATTACCTACAAAATGAAAATGAAAACTACTACTAACTAAAAACTAACCAACCCTCCTAAATGTGTTTAGGAGGGTATTTATAGGAAATGGGGAGGTGCATGTGTTGCCTCCTCTTTCTTTCTTCACGTCTTTCCGTCTTTTAAGTTCTTCGATTTTATCGACTTTGTCTCGGGATTAATTAAACTCGTCTAATAACTTCTTCATTTATTAGACTTGAGTTCTTCGGTTTTATTAAACTTTCGTCTTTAAACTTGTTCTTCGATAAATCTTCAGAAAAAGGTCTTGGACTTCCGTTCTTTTTGCATTCTTGATCTCTTGACTTCGTCTTTTGTATTTTTCTTTGATAAAAGCCCGTGAAAGCCCGTGTTTTCCTTCCTTTTCACATCTTGATCCTAAATTACAACAAAAACACAAACCACGCATAATTCCGACATTTACGACATAAAATACACGTTTTGGCTTGGTTATTAGTATAATTAAGTGGTAAAAGGATAAGTGTTTTCACACTTATTAAATCCCCTGCACTTGACCATTGCAATGACCTCATGCAATGCTTACTGACAAAGCAAGATTTACATTCTCCATCATAATCAACCTACCTTGGCCTTTATTAAACAATTGAAACTAAGGTAAATTTAAAAGATAGAAAATAACAAAATGCTAGAAGGAAGAAACTTGTCAAGAAATCTAAGACTTGCACTAGGGCTTTGGTGTCATGAATGTTTATCACCCTCAAGTTTCATGTTCCGCATGCCAAGCTTAAAAACGAGATCATTGTTGGTACAAGTTAGCACAACTAACACTTACTCATGCGATTCAATTAATCACTTAGACTCCCTTATTCCTATGGGTAACTCTTATATTTTATTGATGTCTTGAATGATCACGAGGATGCATTGTTGACTTATTTCGATAGTTTATTAAGGCCGAAAATAAAGTAGGACGATCTAATCCATAGTTAGCTAAAGGACAAAATCTTTTAAAACTGCTTCTCGAGACCTCATAAAGTTCATATCTTGGCATAATTCGTTTCACGATTTGAGACCTTTCTCGGACCGATATTTGGCATTTACTTCATACTTCAAATCTTGAGAAGACGATCTTGAAATTATGGTCTTCTCTTTCTATATAGTGTATATCTTCACTTGGGGTAGTTGAGATATTCTTCAAATGTTGACCACGACTTCTTCATTATTTCTTCAGTCCTTATTTGGGATTTTGATATACAACGATCCGCCTCCTTTTTGGACTTGGATCGATTTATCCTCATACCTTGTTAGGGTCTTTTCGGGTAGATTTCTCCATGATCTTTATGGGAGTTGATTGCTTTTCGTCGTGTGTCTTGATCCTTCATATTGATTTTGGGAATAATGCTTTTCACATCATCTTGGATCTTTAGCAACAAAATGGAATCCTCATGCGTTGTTAGGGTCTTTTTGGACTCGCCAATTCGCGTCCCGTTTCAATAAGTTATGCCTTGGCTATGAACTCTAATTAATACCGAGCAACTTTTAAACGATCTTGGGCAAGAAGCTAAGTAATTTTTCAGACCGTATGACCTTACTTATTGCATTTATTTATTTACAAGCGATGGGAGAAAAAAGATCATAATTAACTCACATAAGTTAATGAAAGAATACCAAACTTAAAACTAACTCTATCATTTCTCGTTCTCCATAATTTAAAATCTCAAGGAATGAGACTCGTGGATACTTAGCCTAATAAACCAATTAAGGTCTACATGGTTAAGGATACTAGCTTGAGTAAACTTGGATAAGTAAACTCGGGTTGAGTCAAAATATTCACGACGGGCCTAATATATCTAAGATATCTAAACTTGCTAAAACCATTCTATTGAACAATAAGAGAAAATAACAAAAATAAAGGAAACTACAACTAGGCCAAAATAGATTAAAATTTTTGAAAAATGTCGAAAAATCGAATTTCCGGTTAAAATGAGGTCAATTTCATGGAAAAGTCCACTTAACTTTGATAGAAGTCCCCCCTACACTTGATTTAAACGTTGTCCTCAATGTTTAAGCATGTGGGAGTAAACTCCCCTACACTTAGGACATTGTGCACGTTATTTAAATCTTGCTAAGGAAAAGACAACTAACGAGATTCCTATTTTAATATTGGAAAATATAAAATAGTGAATCGAAAAGAGTTTAGGATAGAACCGGGAAGACGGGAACCCGAAATCACGGGTCGTCAAAAGTCATCAAGAATGGATCTTTGAAAGCGCGAATCCCTGCACATCATAAGAAAGAAAACAACAAACACATACTAGGGTCTCCCCCTACACTTATTATGAAAACAGAGAAAAAAGATAGATACTGCGGGTTGCCTCCCGAGAAGCGCTTATTTTTTATAACCGAGTCGTGAGCCTGACTCGACCTTGATTAGCATAGGAAGAAGCTTGAAGATCATCCACCGGGATCAAATACATGGTTTTCATCCATCAAATAACACAAGCTTAAGGCGAACAAGGCAAGCCAAAGAAGAGTAGGCAAGGTTCCCTTCAGCAGCGATTGAGCACGGTGGTAGCAATGGTGAAGTGCAAGCATATCTCCATAAGTTCCAAAGATTTTTCCTTTTATTTCATCAGATGGATACTGAGATGGCTTAAAAAGTGCAATGCCGGGGTCGAACACCTTTTCCTTTAGGGGAAAATAACACTCAGGCTCAGCAGAATTTGAAAAAGATCCGCTCATAAACCTCACAATCTCATCCTCAGAAGGTGGATAGAGAGGTGTCAAGACATAAGTACTGCGGATATCGGTGTCATCCGGCTTCTTCTCCTTTGAAACGGGTTTCTTCATATCCGAAGGAGGATAAAGACCATAATCATCAAAGTCCAAAGGAGGAGAATCACTCAAATTTGGGAAGTAAGTGTTGAGAAAAGTAGCAAAGTCTTCCTCAAATGAGTAGTCATCCAAAGTAGGATCAAGCATGGTTGGTGGAGGATCTTCATCAAAAGTAGGTGCAAGGTCATCATGTGAAGAATCACTCGAAAGAGTATCGACATCCTCAAAATCATCATAAGTTGGCATGTCTGGATACTCAAAAGTAAAATCATCAGAATCACCCATGTCAGAACTAGAATCATCATCATAGTCATCATAGATCGGTGGAGACTCATAAATTGGTGGAGGATCTAAATTGGAGAGAGAATCGTCCACATCATCTTGGAACAGTGTATTATCATAGCAAGAATCGAAAAGAGGATTGTTGTAGACGACAAAATCATCAAGCACATTAATCATATTCGCTGATTCTCTTCCACTGGATTTGTTTGTGATCTTCCCCATTTTAAACACATGCAAAAGAAAAAGAAAAAGATACCAAAGAAATAGAAAATATATATGTACTTGTAAAAATAAAATCTTTTTGGTGCAAAACTTTGAAAAGAAATGCTTTATATAAGTTTTTTTAATGTTTTTGGATTTTTGAAATTTTTTTTTAATGGATTTTTGAAATTTTTTAATTTTTATGGATTTTTGAAAATTTTTGACACGAAAAATAACGTTCACGGATGAACGGGTCCCAAAATCCAACGCGTCTCTCACAGAAAACCGTTAAACTGCACGAAAAGAGCCGGCAGCGGCGCCATTTAATAACACGGATTTTGCTAGGTTAAAAAGTTCGTTTTCTCGATGTCTTAACGAATTGATTTCCGGTTCAAAGTGTGACTCGGTCGTTTTTGGTTAACAAAAAGAAAGTTTTGATTATCTATTTCTAAGTAAAAGTTAAATGTGAATAGTAAAAAAATAAGCTAAAAACATATCGAGAAAAACTGTCAGTTTTTCTCTCTAAGAAAAATATAAAAACACTTGGTAAAAACAGAGATTTCAGGAAGCGTGAAAAAGTTGAAAACTTAAAACAATGTAAACTTAAAAATAAAACTAAAACAAAATATTAAAAACAAAGCTAATTGGAATGCTGGTGGGAATGCAAAAGGAATGTAAAAGGAATGCTGAAAGGAATGTAAAAGGAATGCTGAAAGGAATGCTAAAAGGAATGTAAAAGGAATGCTGAAAGGAATGTTGAAAGGAATGCTGAAAGGAATGTAAAAGGAATGCAAAAGGAATGTAAAAGGAATGCTGAAAGGAATGCTGAAAGGAATGTAAAAGGAATGTAAAAGGAATGATGGTCGGAATGCAAAAGGAATGTAAAAGGAATGCTGAAAGGAATGTAAAAGGAATGCTGAAAGGAATGCTAAAAGGAATGTAAAAGGAATGTTGAAAGGAATGCTGAATGGAATGCTGAAAGGAATGTAAAAGGAATGCAAAAGGAATGTAAAAGGAATGTAAAGGGAATGCTGAAAGGAATGCTGAAAGGAATGTGAAAGGAATGCTGAAAGGAATGCTGAAAGGAATGTAAAAGGAATGCTGGTCAGAATGCAAAAGGAATGTAAAAGGAATGCTGAAAGGAATGCTGAAAGGAATGTAAAAGGAATGCTAAAAGGAATGTAAAAGGAATGTAAAAGGAATGCTGAAAGGAATGCTAAAAGGAATGTAAAACCCTTTTCCAATCAAGATGATCGGAATGTATAAAAGGAATGTAAAACCCTTTTCCCATCAAGATGATCGGAATGTAAAAGGAATGTTTAAAATAAGCTAAATCTAATAAGCTATTAATCAAATAAGCACACGCCTAAAAACCTAATCAAAACACGTTTAAGAAAAGCTAATAAGCTAGAATTTAAAGACTTTTAAAAACACAAAATAAGCAAACTTATTAAGATAAACATTAAAAGGATGAAACCTTTTTTAAGAAAAACTAGAAAAAACAAATAAGCTAAACACAAAATAAGCTAATAAGATTGTCAAACTTATAGCTTATTCGGTAAGAAAACTTAAGGATTGATAAAAAGATAAACTTTTTGATCAATCAAACATCAAGATTAAACAAAAAGCATAAAAATTTCGGATTAAAAATATATAAAATCTAAGAAAGGTAGAATAAGATTAAGATTAAAAAAAGAATTAAGCTATCAAAAGTAAAGATTTGATTAAAAACAAGAAAGGAAGATAAAAGATTAAGATCCTAGTGAGAGAAACTATCACTTTCTCTCTCTAAAATTACCTACAAAATGAAAATGAAAACTACTACTAACTAAAAACTAACCAACCCTCCTAAATGTGTTTAGGAGGGTATTTATAGGAAATGGGGAGGTGCATGTGTTGCCTCCTCTTTCTTTCTTCACGTCTTTCCGTCTTTTAAGTTCTTCGACTTTATCGACTTTGTCTCGGGATTAATTAAACTCGTCTTATAACTTCTTCATTTATTAGACTTGAGTTCTTCGGCTTTATTAAACTTTCGTCTTTGAACTTGTTCTTCGATAAATCTTTAGAAAAAGGTCTTGGACTTCCGTTCTTTTTGCATTCTTGATCTCTTGACTTCGTCTTTTGTATTTTTCTTCGATAAAAGCCCGTGTTTTCCTTCCTTTTCACATATTGATCCTAAATTACAACAAAAACACAAACCACGCATAATTCCGACATTTACGACATAAAATACACGTTTTGGCTTGGTTATTAGTATAATTAAGTGGTAAAAGGATAAGTGTTTTCACACTTATTACATAACTTCGCTATCCATCTTCAAGATCTACATTTCATATTCACATAACCTCCTGCCCACTACCGGCAGTCAATAATCAGATCCTAATTTCAACAATCATTTCAGGTTTCGCGGGTCGGGTATTTTGTATGGTTAGGTTTGTCATCATAGGCAACCTTAAACCTAAAAGACATGTCCAACTCACAATGGGTGTATGTCGGGTGTCTTCATCCCAACTCCTGCTTACAGATGCTCTAATATATATCCTCACAAGATTCGATTTTGATCCTAATACGATAATTATCAATGATAATCTCTTCAAAGGAAAACGATTATACGGTTTATTACCAAAGGTCAATCATTCAAACATAGAACAGAACTTATAGTATTTTGTATCGTTACTTTACCTCGTCCCTTCGATTGGGGTGGTACACAGTACTCTCATCAAGATTCGTTCTCAATGACTTCTGAGCAAATCTCTAGAAATCCGATGCGAAGCAATGATCTTGATAGAGATGATCGATACAGGCACACCATGTTTACACAACTCCTTAAAATACAAAAGAGTCAATTTCTTCATCAAGAATCAATCATTAACAGGAATGATATTAGCAGATTTGGTCAGTCTGTCGACGATGACCCAAATCGAATCAAATTCAGATGATGACCTTTGCAATAGCTAGACGTTTACTAATGTATGAAGCAATTTCTGCCTTCATAATTTGCCATTAGTACAACTTCTTCAGATAAAGATACATTTAATCAGAAATGACAGGAATATAATACTTATACTTACAAGATTCCAACATAACTATATCTCACAATCCTCCATATTTAGGCAACCATAAACGGCCTTTTAAAACATTTAACTCCATCGCTTTCTCAATTCTAATGGTTCACATTAGTCGCGAACCCCTTTTTACAAGCATCGGCTATTTTTAAATTGTTCGGCAATTTATTTTGCACATTCATTATTAAGGAACACATCCTAATTAATTCTTTATTTTTACATAATGTGTCAGTAATTACGTTCACCTTCCTAGATGGAATAAATATCATGACCGTATTTATTCGAAAATTCTTTCTTCACATTTTCTAAGTCTTAGTTCTATCTCAACTATTATTTTTACCAGTCTTGCTCAATGATAGGAAAGATTTTGCTAGGTTGAAAGTTCGTTTCTCGGTATCTTCTCGAATTGATTTCCGGTTTAATGTGTGACTCAATCGTTCTTGGTGGAAAAGAAATAGAATGGTTGTCGTTGTCTACACTAATTAAAAATAAAGACTTGAAACAATAAAAATAAAATAAAATAAAGACGGTAAAAACAAATACTGAAAGATAAAAACTTGACGGGAAATTAATGACGAGAAATTAAAAACGTGACGCGAAATAAAAAGCAAACTTAAAAGTAAATAAGGCAAACTTAAACTAAAAGCAAGTAAATTCAAAGTGCGACTAAGTAAAAGGCGGGAAAATTGAAGTTTAAAACTTAAAAACATAAACTTAAAATAAAGTAAAACTGAAATTACAAAAAATAAGAAAAACTGCTCGTTCGGAATAACACATTCATCCGGAATAAAATCTTTCATCCGGAATAAACAGCTTCATCCGGAATAATCCTTTATTCGGAATAATAGGCTTCATCCAGAATAAATTGCTTCATCCGGAATAATCCTTTATTCGGAATATATGGCTTCATCCGGAATAAGTGTTCATTCGGAATATAGGCTTCATCCGGAATAAAAAGTTCATCCGGAATAAACATTGATTCGTAATAAAATACTGATTCGGAATAATAACTAGAAAATGCTGGTTCGGAATAAAAGAACTGATTCGGAATAATTAAACTAATAAGCTCATTCGGAATAAAAAATAAGAAAGCTTCATTCGGAACATTAATGATTCATCCGGAATATATCCTTCATCCGAAATATTGATTATTCCAGATGAACAGACAGATCCGGAATACAAGTTTGATTCGGAATATCCACTGATCTGGAATATTCCACTGGTTCGGAATATCCACTGATCCGGAATATTCCACTGGTTCGGAATATCCTCAACTCTTGATCCGGAATTTGGGCAAAGTTAACAGTAGCGAAGAACAAGGAAATGAAATAGGACACGAATTTGCATAAAACTAATCAAAATCAACCAAACGATTAAATCAAACTAACCACAAATGATCAACTAATCAATACCAATCAAACCAAATCAATAACACTAAAAATAATAATCACAATAATCAAAACCACTTAATCAATTTAAATAAAACTCAAGAACATGAACATAACATAAGATTAAATCAATCACAAGAAAGGAAGATGAGAGATCAACAATAAAGATAAAGATTCAATAACATGAAAAAGAAACTTACTTGAATTTAAAGGAATTAATGGTACATGACAAGGTAATTAAAGGTGCAAGTAATTAAGGTGCAAAAATTAAAGATGGAAGAGCATAGTTTGTCAAACTAGCCAACAACAATAAAATTAACACTAATGATCTATTTATAGGGAGGAGGAGGTTAGTGGAAGGAAGCTTCCTCCCCTCTTTCTTCTTTCTTTAATTGCTTGATTAGTCCTTAATCTTCTTAATTCTTCGACTTTTGTCTCGGGATTAATAAACTCGTCTTGTAATCTTCAATAAATTAGACTTGAGTTCTTTGGCTTTTAGTAAACTTCCGTCTTTTGACTTTTTCTTCGATAAATCTTCAGAATTGGTCTTGGACTTCCGTTCTTTTTGCACTCTTGATTTCTTGACTTCGTCTTTTTTATTTTTCTTCGATAAAAGCCCGTGAAAGCCCGTGTTTTCTCCCCTTTTTACATTTTCTTCCTAAATCACAACAAAAACACAAACCACGCATAATTCCGACATTTACTACATAAAATACACGTTTTGGCTTGGTTATTATTGTAGTTAAGTGGTAAAAAGATGGGTGTTTACACACCTATCAAATCCCCTACACTTGACCATTGCAATGTCCTCATGCAATGCATTAGTTACAAAGCACGATTACATTTTCCATCATAATCAATCCATATTGGCCTTTATTAAAGAGATAGAAGATTATAAACATTCAAAGGAAGAAAGTAAGTGAAGAAATCAAAGACATACCTTAGGGTTTTGGAAATGTCATGAATGATCATCATCCTCAAGTTTTCACTTTCTCCAAACCAAGCTTAAAAATGAGATCATTGTTATTATAAGTTAGCAAACTAACATGAACTCATGTGGGCCAATTATTTACTTAGACTCCCTTATTCCTAGGTGTATCTCTTATATTTTATTATTGTCTTGAATGATCACAAGGATGCATTGTTGACTTATTTCGATAGTTATTAAGGCTGAAAATAAAGTGGGACGATTTAATCAATAGTTAGCTAAAGGGCAAAATCTTTTAAAACTGCTTCTCGGGACCTCATAAAGTTCATATCTTGGCATAACTCGCTTCGCGATTTGAGACCTTTCTCGGACCGATATTTGGCAGCGACTTCATACTTCAAATCTTGAGATACGTTCATGAAATAATGGTCTTCTCTTCATAATAGGAATTTCTTCACTTGAAATTTTGTGAGATTCTTCATATTTGGACCACGACTTCTTCATTTTTCTCCAATTTGGGACTTTGATATACAACGATCCGCCTCCTTTTAGGACTTGGATCTATTTATCCTCATACCTTGTTAGGGCCTTTTTGGATAGATTTCTCCATGATCTTTTGGGGAGTATTTGCTTTTCGTCGTCTGTCTCGATCCTTCATATTGATTCTTGATAAATGATTCTTCACATCACTTTGGATCTTTAGCAACAAAATGTAGCCCTCATGCCTTGTTAGGACCTTTTTGGACTCGCCAATCTTCACATCCCGCTTCAATAAGTTATGCCTTGGCTATGAACTCTAATCATTACCGAGCAACTTTTGAACGATCTTGGGCTAGAAGCTAAGTAACTTTTCAAATCGTACAACCTTATTTATTGCAGATAAATTTATTAGCAAGCGATGGGAGAATAGGCTTATAATTAACTCACATAAATTCACGAAAGAATACCAAACTTATAATTGGCTCTATCATCTCTCGTTCTCCACAGTTTAAAATCTCAAGGAATGAGACTCGTGGATGCTTAGCCTATTAAATCAAAGTTTTGGGTTTTCGAGTCACCTATAGGATCTTGCAAACTCTTAGACTTTTCCAAGTTTAGAAATCGCATTTAAAGTGCCCTTGATAAACGACTCTCTAGGATCAATTATAGGAACTTGCGAAAAGTTCTTGTTCTTAACCCGTGAGAGTTAAGACTTTCGCGTTTTAAAGCTCCCTATATAAAACCCTAGCAAAACTTGACTTAAACACGTTAAGGATACTAGCTAGAGTAAACTTAGATAAGTAAACTCGGGTTGAGTCAAAAGATTCACAACGTTGAAAATTAAAACCACTTTATTAAAATTTATTCTAGTAAAGAAAGAAAATAACTATACAAAGATAAAAACTAATAGGCCAAAATAGATCAAAAATTTGAAAAATGTCGAAAAAATGATTTTCTTGTTAAAATGAGGACAAATACAAGGAAAAGACCACTTAACTTCGATAGAAGTCCCCCCTACACTTGATATAAACATTGTCCTCAATGTTTAAGCATGTGGGAGTAAACTCCCCTACACTTAGGACATTGTGCACGTTATTTAAATCTTGCTAAGGAAAAGACAACTAACGAGATTCCTATTTTAATATTGAGAAATATAAAATAGTGAATCGAAAAGAGTTTAGGATAGAACCGGGAAGACGGAAACTCGGAATCACGGGTCGTCAAAAGTCATCAAGAGTGTGTCTTTGAAGCTCTAATCCCTGCACATGATAATAAAGAAAACAAGAAACACCAACGGGGCTCCCCCTACACTTATGGTGAAAACAGGTAAAGATAGATAGATAATTGGGTTGCCTCCCAAAAAGGGCTTGTTTATATTAACCGAGTCACGAGCCTGACTCGTCCCCGAATTAAATGGTCCATGGGGAAGCCTCGAATGTATACCGGGATCAAAGACCTTTTCCTCGTTCCCGGTTGACATCAACAAAGGAGAGGCGGGGGGATAAGTCTTGAATGGGAGAAAGGTTCTTTCAACATACAAAAAGTATGTGAAATCGAGATCCACGGGAGGTGGGGTGGGTAAAGTAAGCACATTGTCATCCCCCAAAGACAATGGATGTTGAGCACTCGGCAAAGCCGTAATGTTATCAATCATGAAATAGTGAATGTCACCTCCCGGGTCAAAGCACTCATCCTCCGTAATAGTGGCTAAAGGGGAGGATGAAAGGCGCTCGGGAGGGGGACTTGGGACAATACCTTCCTGCAGCAAATTATCAAAAATAATATCCCCCTCCGTGTCATCATCATCAGTACCCGGAGGTATTGAGTGAATGTCGATTTCTTCCAGCAATGTGTCATTATCTTCAACGGGAGGAATAGATGGAGGTAAAGACTCAAAAAGAGGAGGAGAAGTCAACTCTTCGATTTGAGCAATAAGAAGATGAACTTTCCTTAATCTATCGCGTAGAATCACGTCTTCCACCTCATCTTCAAGAGCAAGTTCATCGGTGAACTTCTCGTAAGCCGGAGAGAATAAATCGTCATCGCCCGCATCTCCTGGTGGAGATTGAGAAATTTCAAAAGTAAAATTCTCATAGCGAGGAGAAAAATCGTCATCATTAGGATCAACCTCTTCCGTAAGAGCAACGTCGTCCTCAGACTCCATAGCAGTAGGCATGTCACAAACCTCATCAGCAAAGAATTTATCGAGGCCAAAATCACTAATCTCACTCAGTGAATCATCATCCTTAGACGCATTAGGAATATCGAGAGTAGGAGTAGCAACTTCAGAAGATGGGTCGAGAGCGTAGACATCATCGTCGTCATCATCATCATAATAGTATTGACGCACAAGAGGAGGGGTATAATCACTAAGATTAGATACTTGCTCTTGTTGATGTCGCTCTTGTTGCTGTCGCTTTTGTTCCTTCAATGCCTCGGTCAGTTGAATTAAGCCGTCATGAAGTTTCAAAAGAATGGCTTGTCTTTCTTCACTCAGAGTAGTGAGTTTTTGGGCAATACGGATTCTCTGAGAGAATTGATGATTGAGGTTGGGGTGTGGGGGCTCACAGTTATGAAAACCAGAATTATAGCACGGATGTGGCTCATAGTAAGTCATCGGTTGAGAAGAATTATAACACGGATTTGGTTCATAATAATCCATCGGTGAAGAAAAATGAGGACACGGATTTGGCTCAAAATAACTCATTGGCTGACAATAAGAAGTATCGTGAGGGCCCCCACAATTTTGGCAACATGGGTATGGAGAAAAACCCGGTGCTTCTTGTAGATAGCTATTACCATTGTCATAATTGTAACCCAGTTCTTGCTCGCCATGAGGCGGGTGTCGAATTGGACACGAAACATGCCAATGAGAATCGCTTCCACAATACATGCAAGGGGGGCTAGGAGGTGGATTTGAAAAGGACGAATTAGTCGAGTTACACGATGGACAAAATCCAAATTGTGAATCGATGGAAATGGGAGGAAGGTCTCTTCCGCATCGCTCGCATGAACACCATTGACATGATTCGCCCCCATATAGTCGTCTCCAACACCCGACGCAATGGACATAAGAATCCATAAAGAAAAATAGATAAGCAAGAAGAATATTTTTGGTGCAAAACTTTGAAAAAGAAATGCTTTTTATGATTTTTCAAAATTTTTTGGGACTTTTTGAAAATTTTTAACACGAAAAATAACGTTCACGAGTGAACGGATCCTAAAAGCCAACGCGTCTCTCACAAAAAACCGTTAATCTTCATGAAAAGACCCGGCAGCGGCGCCATTTGATACAAAAGATTTTGCTAGGTTGAAAGTTCGTTTCTCGGTATCTTCTCGAACTGATTTCCGGTTTAATGTGTGACTCAATCGTTCTTGGTGGAAAAGAAATAGAATGGTTGTCGTTGTCTACACTAATTAAAAATAAAGACTTGAAACACTAAAAATAAAATAAAATAAAGACGGTAAAAAGAAATACTAAAAGATAAAAACTTGACGGGAAATTAATGACGAGAAATTAAAAACGTGACGCGAAATAAAAAGCAAAGTTAAAAGTAAATAAGGCAAACTTAAACTACAGGCAAGTAAATTAAAAGTGCGACTAAGTAAAAGGCGGGAAAAATGAAGTTTAAAACTCAAAAACATAAACTTAAAATAAACTAAAACTAAAATTACATAAAATAAGAAAAACTGCTCGTTCGGAATAACACATTCATCCGGAATAAAATCATTCATCCGGAATAAATAGCTTCATCCGGAATAATCCTTTATTCGGAATAATAGGCTTCATTCGGAATAAAGTGCTTCATCCGGAATAATCCTTTATTCGGAATATATGGCTTCATTCGGAATAAGTGATCATTCGGAATATAGGCTTCATCCGGAATAAACAGTTCATCCGGAATAAACATTGATTCGGAATAAAATACTGATTCGGAATAATAACTAGAAAATGCTGGTTCGGAATAAAATAACTGATTCGGAATAATTAAACTAATAAGCTCATTCGGAATAAAAAATAAGAAATCTTCATTCGGAACATTAATGATTCATCCGGAAATATCCTTCATCCGGAATATTGATTATTCCGGATGAACAGACTGATCTGGAATACAAGTTTGATTCGGAATATCCACTGATCCGGAATATTCCACTAGTTCGGATAATCCTCAACTAAATCTTGATCCGGAATCTGGGCAAAGTTAACAGTAGCGAAGAACAAGGAAATGAAATAGGACACGAATTTACATAAAACTAATCAAAATCAACCAAACGATTAAATCAAACTAACCACAAATGATCAACTAATCAATACCAATCAAACCAAATCAATAACACTAAAAATAATAATCACAATAATCAAAACCCACTTAATCAATTTAAATAAAACTCAAGAACATGAACATAACATAAGATTAAATCAATCACAAGAAAGGAAGATGAGAGATCAACAATAAAGATAAAGATTCAATAACATGAAAAAGAAACTTACTTGAATTTAAAGGAATTAACGGTACATGACAAGGTAATTAAAGGTGCAAGTAATTAAGGTGCAAAAATTAAAGATGGAAGAGCATAGTTTGTCAAACTAGCCAACAAAATAAAATTAACACTAATGATCTATTTATAGGGAGGAGGAGGTTAGTGGAAGGAAGCTTCCTCCCCTCTTTCTTCTTTTTTTAATTGCTTGATTAGTCCTTAATCTTCTTAATTCTTCGACTTTTGTCTCGGGATTAATAAACTCGTCTTGTAATCTTCAATAAATTAGACTTGAGTTCTTCGGCTTTTAGTAAACTTCCGTCTTTTGACTTTTTCTTCGATAAATCTTCAGAATTGGTCTTGGACTTCCGTTCTTTTTGCACTCTTGATTTCTTGACTTCGTCTTTTGTCTTTTTCTTCGATAAAAGCCCGTGTTTTCTCCCCTTTTTACATTTTCGTCCTAAATCACAACAAAAACACAAACCACGCATAATTCCGGCATTTACGACATAAAATACATGTTTTGGCTTGGTTATTATTGTAGTTAAGTGGTAAAAAGATGGGTGTTTACACACCTATCACTCAATCTGACGTCTAAAGCGTCGATAATTATTACAAGTAATTAAATAATAAATATTTAATTTTTATGAAACGTAAACGTAAAAATTTCAATTTTCTTAGTTCGACCAATTATATAAAAAAAATGTTCAAAATAAATTTGAATTTAATTAATACGATTTTTGTTGATTTATTAAAAATAATTTATAAGATCCGTAATTGTTCGAAAATCATTGTTTATACTTTGGTCAAAATTTTCTTAGTTGAAAAGTAGAAATCGTCGTTTCAAATTTTAAGTCATGGTTTAAATAGTTTTCCTCAATCCTTCGTAAGTTGTCTTAAGGTATGCAAAAACATTTACCCCTAAACAGGAGTTTAGTTAAATGTTTTGGTTATAAGGGAATGATTCCTTAAAAATACTTTTGATAAAACATTTGTCAAAACGTATTTGCACTTTCTTTTTGATAAAACCCAAAGTCTTAAATAGCTCTAATTTTTAAAGAGTCAATATAGATATATCTTACCATCATTAATCAAACGATCATTTTATGTAAAGGTTCAAGCCTTAAATCACACGTTATATATTCAAAGTACAGGTTTTCGTTGTTCGGCCAATTTAGGGCAGTCTATAAATAATTAATAACTCATTCTTATTCTTAGAAACAAACAAATGGTCCTTAATGATCACAAGCATGAATTTATCAAATTACAGCCTACACACGTGATTCACCAAATTTATGGATGTTACATGTGCATTGGTCAATCCAAACAACATAACATGAAACTCATAATGTTCATTACAAGTTCTTGATGTAGTGATTGGAATAGATAATCTTTTTCGCGGACGCGAAATTGATGATAACCATGTCGTGGATCAAATCTTTAGAATATACGCTAGAACCTTGTAAATGATCGAACAAATCTATCATCTTGGGTAGTGGATATAGATTTTTAATCGTCAATGTACCTAGTTCACGGTAATCAATAAATATAAGAAATAATAACACCATAGCTCTTCATGATGACGAGCTTGGTAGAATAAAAGTCTTCTCCGACAACTCTCTCAATTGTACAGTAATTCTTTTAATTCAGATGATGCTGACGTACAGTGCACATGCCACAGGTGCAGCACCGGAAATATAATCAATACCAATTTCAACTTACCTTAATGGAAAAAGTCTAGGTAATTCATCAATAAATACCTCCTAAAGTTTCAGATAACAGAAACATCTTTTAATACATTTACTTTAAGTTCTTTCTAGATTACAAGATCTATGACTAATTCACAACCATTCACGGTATAATTTCAAGTCTAAATGCAGGATATGGTCATCCACCAAGAATTATTTATATCACTTTTGATAATCAACATCTTATCTTTTAGGGGATTTCTACTCGAGTTCCCATCAATTAAGACAATGTCGTCATGTCATAATCAATCAATCCATTCTAGGCACTACCAACTTTTCAGTTTTATTGCCGTCGATAAGATGTGAACTTCTCAAAAGACTAATAACTCATAATCCTTCACAATTCAAGGATATCTAGAGACATAACTAACCTTAAAAGAGTAAGGTCAACGCATAATCTACGCGAGAGAATTTCAAATCAGATACAGACGAAAACATTGAATGAATATGAATATATCCATGTTTTCATAATTTGAGTACGCATTCGAAAGCTCCTTGGATCGTTACCCAGGTCATTCAAATGAAACCAAATCAAAAGAAATGATAGGAACGTCGATACGTCCAGTCGGGTATCAACACTCGGTAATCAGATACTTTTCCTAAGAATCTCACCATGGGAGAATTGGACAAGAAGGGAATATCAATTGTCAATTAAGACAATTTCCATAGATGATTAAATTCGACTCAGAAGAATAGATGCTACAGGCACATATGTAGGTGTCCCTAACACTATGTCCCTATTTTTCACTTCTTGCAGATCTCATAAAATTTAATCTTTCACAATCTTTAAAGAAAATGTAGTGTTTATTAATCAGTTTTATGGTGACTACTAATCAGTCTTGCATGGTCCATTCCAAATTGTATGTAGGCGCGCAACTATATACAATTTCAAGATTAACGATGCAATACTCAGTTCGTCAAAATTTTATCATCATGTTTATAATAAAAAACATTTTCAAGCTTAATTCTTAAATAAGAATCAAAAATAAATTTACAAAGATGTTCTTTGTTATGAAAACAATTAAGTTTTCCAAGGTATTTCATAATCAACTTTATTTCAATAATGATCACTTATAAATCTTACTTTGAATACTCCTTATAGTGATGAAAATTCAATTTTTCTCAAGGGATACTGTTTTATCTTATAAAAACAATGAGTGATCTTCAAAAGAGTGATGAAGAGTTGTTCACCAAGAACTAACTACAATATAATAGGAAATGAGCTTAGCCAATTAATCATGAGGTTCATGATCTCGATGGCACTCAAAAAGAATAATTCACAGCGTAACTCAAATCGAGATGAGTACTTGTTCAATGGTTGTATCACTAATGTGAACATTAGGATGAAGCAATAAAGGATAGATAACATCGATACAAATAGAATTTAGCAATCAAAGGTAGTCTCTTCATTAATCACAAAGTCAAAATTGTACCGTAACACATTACGTGTCACTATGTCATACAATTCCAAGAACTCATCCTACCAACTGATGTCTCAGTTAAGTTAGGGATTATTTTTTAAAAGATACCACAATGAATACTAATCTACAAGAGTCATTAGGTGTTCCACCTGTCCCAGAAGATCCATCGGTCTCAATTCAGAAGAAGATTTCTTCAATTTATTTCTTGGACACTGGGCATCCTCATTAGTGGACAATGGCCTAGGAACAACCCTTAACACTTATCAACAATCAATTAAAACCTTATAATTCAGTCACAGAACTTAACGACTTCCTCTTAACAATCTCATATTCCATACGAGTTAAATTTGTACTTTATTCAAGTTTCAACCAACTTATACTCAATTCGATATCCTACCTCATTCTCCAATACTTTCAACTTTATTCTCCGATCCTAAAAGGGCAATAAAAGCTCGATATGAACAACACTTAATTTCCAATCCTATAGCTCCTTACAACAATAGTTATCAAATGAGTCACTAGTATGAAATGACTCACACAGTCAATTAAACTTCTCGGGAAGGTACTAGTGGCATGAGGCTTTTGGGTAATGGTTCCAATGACAGCCTCAAGTGCAACATTCACCCTTTCGATTTCAAATTTAAGAATTGGGTGACAACGAATCAGATGACACCTTTCCAGGTGGTAATGTTTTGTCAAACTCCACTCTATAAGGAAAGATCGTCATGACATCGATATCAGATTTAATCTCGCCAATTCTTCTTTAATATCATAATCAACTAATATCAACATTCCTACGAATATCAACCATTTCGTTGGGATCATAGATATCCACAACTTGGTTTAGATCTAGAATAGCTTGAATTCCTACGGGAATAGCTTCGATTAATTTGCTAGGGGAGTTAGGGTTTCTTGTGACAATCTACGTCGTACAAATACCTCGTATAAATATTAAATAATTATCAAACAATCATGTAATCAAATTACATCATATATATAATCCAAGTTATATATATAATAAAATAACACTTCTCAGTCTGGCCTTGTCAGTAACTCGGGAATTCTTCGGCACGGTTATAGTCAAAAGATTTTTAGACATTTTTACAAAAATGTTTATAGTTAAAAGATTTTGAAATGTTTTATTCAAAAACCTTGGTTTTAAAAATCTTTCGTTCTCTATAACGAGAGCTCTGGTACCAAACTGTAACACCCCCAAATTTATACAATTCAATACAGCGGAAGACTCGTTGGTGTTACGGGATAGCACATTACTCAAATCATAGACAACGCTTAAAAATCGCGTCGTTTAATTATAAAGCATTTCCATTCATAAATATCAAGTTTACATAGGTCCCAAGTCATATTATTTCATACAATTTTTACAAAACATTTGAATGGAAATTGTTGTTTAAGTGCGGGCCATTAATTCTTGTTGTCTTTTCGAGAATTACCATCAAGTACCTGAGATAAAACATGTTAAAAGAAAAGGTCAGCGATAACGCCGAGTGAATTCATAGAGTTTAATGAAAACTATTAATATATCATCGGTATATATTTATTACCAAAAATCATTTTGTACAAATCTTTGTAGTATGCCATAAAATCAAAGTCATTTTATAAAAATCCTTATCAAAATCATAATATAGGCTTTCGCCTTCAAAATCATTATACGAACCAATGTCGTAAAAATATCATACAATAAGTTTTATAACGTTGTATAGAGTTAAATAAAAACCGTTATATGAATATGGTTATGAAAAACCAAAACACTAACATAATATCAATAGTAAGACCCCGTATTGCTAGTCAGGAAATATATCGTAATTTAGTGCGTATAGCAGTATTTCGTTAATTGGATTATTATAAGCCGCATGACATTGTAACCTTACTACAACAAACCACGGGTAGCTAGCCCGAAACTCAATTTACCCATCTAAATTAGTGTGTCGTCACAATAATCATGCTTGTGTAAATCTTCTCATACATAAATTCGCTTACCAATCAATGTGGCACGACGGGGATCAACCGTCAAGGCGCGAACTGGGGTGATCGTCCCCAAATAGTACTATTATATGCATAAGCGTCTACCAAATCCCGGTAGTTCACAATTCATGCTAATGGGACTTTTAGTGACATAACCTAACTTTAATAATCCATTTCATTTCATCTATCGGGTCATTTAATCATTCATCGGGTCATACAATCATTCGGGTCCAAATCAATAAACAAACAATCGGGACAAATGGTGTCCCATTTTATCAAAACTAACATGTTATCCCCCTCGCGGGTTTATAAAACATTTCATAAAAACATTTAAAAGAGTGCGAGGCTATGAACTCACGTTGATGTGGGAAAGCGGGTTATCGGCAGTTCGGATGTACGGTACGTGCTTCAATCACGGGAAACCTAGACAAATAATACTCGTCTTAGACTCTTGTCCAATGACTTTATAAAATAACAATTATGTATACATATGATGATTTTATATATATGATGATCAAGTGGGTTTATATATTCTCATTTACTCATTTTAGTGTTATGTGTTGGAAATTCTCAAGACTCGTTACTCTAGTTCAACTTGTTTACATTTTGAAGCCCAATGGGCCTATTACAAGCCCAATACTACTCATTAGCCCAATTATACTTTTATTATCAGTATTATACTTTACATGTTGGGCCTAAATGGGTTAAGCCCAATAAGTAAACTTATAAGTGTTTAGTCCATTTAGTTGGATTATTAGTCCAATATTGCTAACTTAGCCCGTTAATACCCGTATGTTATATAGTTTGGTTTTATCGGTTTTTACTTGTTATATAAGTCTATATATCAGTATGTGATTTTATAAAATTTTACATTAGACGGGTCCGACCGTCTAAGTTTTATTTGACATAAACGTTAATCTTTCGGTTTTAGCCGAAAAGACGTAAAACTTAGTATATAGTTTTATAACTTGGAAAGACATTTATATTTATACTTTATATAACATAATCCATTTTAATATCAACATTTATATAACTCTTTTATTATAATCATTATCAACTAGTGGAATTTGTATTTATGTATATTTTATATAAATTTTTGAGTGCTTATATTATATATTATTTATACAAAATCAGTCCTAAAGATCTAGTTTACTAAAATGGTCATATCTAGAGTTTTACAAGGAGATAGAACCCCAAATTTTTATCACAGAAACTAAATGATATGTGCTTCATTTTATTCCTTTATAGCTACTGATGAATCAACCTCTAAGTATTTTAAAAAATTCGTCCAAAACAGTGTAGTCAGATTTGCACTCTAAACTTGTTTTAATCATATCTCACTCATTATAATGACTCCATTGTATGGCCAACTCTCACATGTGTACAAGACTCATAGCTTACTTTATATTAATTTATTCAAGCCATTTTATCAGTTTATCATAAGATCCTTTACTGTTTTATACAGCCATCATTTTAAGCATGATTTTAACCTTTTTACCTATGGTTTTTCATCTCTTTAATCATATTTATCAACACTTGATCCCCACACAACATTTTTATCATCATATATTCATCATATAAATATACAATAAGAAAGAAAATACATGATTACATAATCAAAATAACAAGAGGATAGGAAGAAACAATCTCTATACCACCATATTAGATGAAAAGGTTGAGATTTTGGATGAACAAGGCTTGGTTTTGGTAACCAATCTTATAATATATCAAGACCACCTTCAAGATTACCAAGGATATGAAGACACCTTCAACAAATCAGTCCTAAACTCCTTCTTGAAAATCAGCCCAAAGACCTCCATGAAAACTCCTTTTTATATGTTAAAATCACCTCCAATCTTCATCTTTTTGTGTAGTTATCAACATATATTAATTTATATCTTTTGTTTATGGTCAAAATTTGATGATGATGGTGATATAATGGTGGTGTTGGACGTTTAAGGGGAGAGAGGAAGAGTTGAGAGAGTTTCTTGGTTTGCATGTGTGAGAAATGGTTTTTGGTTAGCTTTTTTTGTGGTTAAGTGGTTTGGAAAGAAATAAGGACAAGTGTCCTTGTTTACTTAAGTAAACTTGACACATAAAGAGTGTGTTGTGTACTCTTGGATGCCACTTGTATAGGGGTGGGCAAGTGTAAACTTGTCTCATCCCTATTAATTTACGGGTACTCCTCGATTCTAGTTTCCTCGATTTACGTGCCCTCGGTTTGTTTTACGGAAAACGTTTTTATAAATTATGAGTCAACGGCACAAAACGAATCTAATAAAAATTGCCTCATCAAAAACGGAGTTCAAAAATGTAAATACGTAAACCTAGGGTTTCCGGTTTAGTCGTAAACGACGCTAAATTATTCACGTAAGTTCTAATCTCTTCTCGTAAATTTGTGAGTTTATGAACCACCACAAATTTAAAATCCCAAAATAATATTCACGGATAAATTTATTTTCTGAAATGTCGGACTGTCACCAAGACGGTGTATGTAAACGTAAGCACGTAATGTAGAATTCTCCGGTTTAGATGTAGTCGATGCTACTTCAAGACGTAAATCCAAATTTCTTCCCAAAAATAAGTGAGTTCATAATATAACATTAAAATAATGTTTTTAAATAATATTTGAGAATAAAATATAAACCATAAATTGACGGATTGTCACATTTTCTCTAGTAATACACATACTTTTCTCTCACTTCTCTCTCTAGTTTCTCTCTGTAGAAAAACATCAACCCTCTTGAAATACAAAGAGTATCACGATTCTACAATAAGACACTCAATCTAAGCAAATCTTAGGATTCTAGTGTAACTAAGATAAAAATTATGCTTAAGTTTTAGGCTTGTTTTTTTCATACATCATTGTATGATCTTTATTCTCTTGTATTTCCTTTCATGTTTTTCAACATGATTTTTCTTTGAGTCTTGGATCTCGTTTTTCTCGTGATCTTTCTTTTCTTATTTATTTTCTCACTCGGTTGTCAAGGAAGGTTAGATTTATATCTAATTCCTCTCCTAGTAAGATTGAAAACTTAAATATTTCTTTTGAAATATTCAATTAATTTTAACTTGCAATTGCAATTGTTAAAAGTCATATCTGAAGCATTGACTTTCAAGCCTTTTAGCATCTTATGTTAAATTTTTTGACCAAGTGATTTTCATTTGAGTCGATAATCGTTTTTGGACACCCAATGTCCACGGTTACTCAAATAACCTTGGGTCTCATTATTGATAATGAACCACGGACCTATTTAACGAACCGCGGCCATTGAGTCCCTTGTTCATTTTGGTCTTTTTTTTCTTTTGACGAGTTTTCTTGAAGATTCCCTCTTTTCTTCTCTTTTGAGTTTCTTCTCTCGTTTCGTGAAGTTATCCTTAACTTCTTTGTTGAGTCTCTCTCAATTCATTTTAATCATGCTCTTCTAAGTCGAGTCATTTTCTTCTATTCTTTCTAAACTAAGTTGAGTCGAGCCTCACCCTTTCCTCATCATGTAATTGTTCTTTGAACATTCATATTGATTGAGAAGAGATACGAAATTTTGAGCATGTAGTTTATCGTATGCTAAACACCATTTGGTGTCGACATTCATAAGCATCCTTGTCTATAATATCTTATATCCAGAATATTTTTTTTAAGTGTCGATTTATCCGCTTTTGGTTTTCTTTTATTTGGTCAAAAATGTCTCTGGGTTGAGATATTTTTGTTCTTCTTTGTTGAGAGTTGATTGCGGTTAAAATTTACAATTAGTATGGGTGATTCCATCAATTCTAAGTTTTTAACCCCTTGAGATGATATCTTCAAATTCTTGGATGTTTCTTTTCTACCTCTATTCCAACAATTTTGAATTGATTTCCTCAAAATCCTCTCCTTGTTTTTTGAGAGTTGATGGTTAAATCTTAAATTTTCTTGGGTGATTCCAAAAATTCTAAGCTTTTTACCCTTTGACATATTATCATTACAATTGGTATGGATGTTTCTTTTCTACCTCTATTCCAACAATTGTGAATTGATCTTGTAAAGATCCTCTCCTTTGTTTTTTTTTTGATTGATAGCATCGCGTGCACACTTATTTCTCCAATGCTTGTCATTGTTTGTGCAAACGACTTGTTTATCATCCTCGTTTTCTTTTTCCATCATAGACATTCTTCCTCTCTTTTCGACTATATGGGATCTTATTTTTTTGTCATTGTCATACTCTCTTTGATTTGGTATTTCTTGCCAAAATATTAAAAGTGGAGTATGTTCTCTCGACAATATTTTTCTCTTAAATTGGACATCTCTTTTCTCTCTTAGTCCTCTTTATATATTTTTTTGGTGTCACCAAAATAAGTTGGGTTCTATTTTCTTTCTAATAGCCCTCTTATTTTTCTTAACTTGTCATATTTTTACACTCCTAAAAGTTAAGATTGTTTTAGCTTTCTCTCGAGTCCCTCTTTTTTTTTACTCGAGTTGTTTAAAGCTAACTCCGTTTGGGTGACATCTCATTATGCATATGCTCTTGTCCACTAACTTTGTTTTGTAGGACACTTCTAACCCATTTTTGTAAGCTCGTCACTATTCTTGCTTTGTTGGTGCCTCAAGCAAGGGGGAGCTCATATCAAGGGGGAGCATTTGCAAGAGTTCAAGTCATTACATTTGCGATCGTTGACTCACTCAAATTGCATTCATCGAACATCTTGCAAGTAATGCATTTTCGACACTCGTAGATAAGCATATTATTATGCTTGGAGTTGGTTAACCTATGGTGATTGAAGACTTCACTAGGATGACGCAAGCTCAATATTTTTGTATGATTGGTTTATGGTTTGGATTCTCGCCTCTCAAATGACAACCACAATGGATGACTAGATTTTTGGATGCATGTTCTCTCGAAGTCGATCCTCCTCTTCTACAAATGAAGACTACCTTTTCGGATGCAAGCTCGTGTGACGTCAATTCTTTTCTTCTTCAAATGACGTGCTTTCGATGACTACCTCTTTAGACGTGTTCTCTTTCGACGTTGCTTCTTCTCTTCTTCTAGACGTTGACTACCTTTTTGATTCGACAAAAGGGGGAGAAGTAAGTGTAAACGAGTAACTTAGGAATTTTAATATGTATTGCAGTTTACTTGTTTGTCATCATCAAAAAGGGGGAGATTGTTAGTGCAAACATTACGATGCTTTGTCGATATAATCTCTTTATGTTTTGTTGATGACAAACGTATAATTCGCAATACATTATGTAAAATGTTAAGGTACTCGTAATCACTCAAGAATACATTTGTATACTTCTCTCGACACCTCCAAGATCGCATTCGGTATGAATCACTCAAGGTATGTACAAACATGTCATTAACCTAACTAAGTGATCAAGGATTAATATTTTCTTAAAACTCACTTTTATACAAAGTGACAAAGTAATTTTTAATTAACTTTATTTTTAAGAAAATGTTTTATTAAAAAGAAAAATGGAAATTTGAATTTGGAATATTCCAAAGAATATTCCCTAAGGTATATTCCAAAGAATATTCTTTAATTTGAATTTGGCATATTCCATATGCCAAAGGAATATCCTTTGAGGGTATTAACTACCCCAGATGGCATATCCTAACTAAAGGACAAATTTGCACGGACTCCAACGCGGAGGTTCCTTAAAGGAACCCGCGGTTCCTTATTGATAAGAAACCGTGGGTAGAGATAAGGAACCGCGGGTGTTTTTTACCGTTGCAATGTTGCCCTATAAATAGTGGATCATTTCCAGATTTTCTCTCAACCCTTTTTGCACAGATTCTTCAAAAACATCTTTAAACCCGTGATTATTTAGTTTAGATTAATCTTGTTTAACATGTGATTCTCTACTTCAATCTCCTCATCCTCTTAAGTGCAAAGAGAAGATCACTCACACATTTGTGATGTGATTAAAGATGAAGTCTTGATGAAGATCATCATGTTCATCATTCTTATTTGTGTCTTTTGTAGATCCAATGTATATGTGTATACTTGGATCAATCTTGTGTAGATCCAATGTATATGGGTATACTTGGATCAATATTGTGTAGATCCAATGTATTTGTGAATACTTGGATTAGTTGTGTTAATCCATTGTATTTGTGAATACTTGGATTAAGTCTTGTGTAAATCCATTGTATATGTGTATACTTGGATTTATGTTGTGTAGATCCAAGTTACATGTGTACACTTGGATATGTGTTTTATTGAGTTGTAATAGGTAAGAGTTGTGAGTTCTCACTAAACTATAAAGTGATGTGCAAGTCTTGTGAGTTCTCACTAAACTATAAAGTGATGTAGTTGTGTCTAGTGAAGTTCTCACTTAGCTTCAAAGTGAAGAGTCGTGAAGATTGGTTCTACCTTTCGATTAGAACTCAACATCTATCCTTGTGTCGTTAAATGGTGAAGTGGGCGACGTTGTGTAGATTGGTCCTACCTAAGATTAGGACTCGACATCTAGCTTAGTGTCAGAAATATGTAAGCGACGTATATGGTTTTCTCCGCCTTGAAAGGAGTCTTGTTGACTAGTGAAGTAACTCTCGAGTAGGTGTACTCGAGGAGTGGATTAGGGTGAAGAGGAGCTTTGATAACTAGATTTTACCTAGTTAAAATTTAAAGATTAAGTTCGTGTTCTCGGAATCTTAACGAATTGATCTAGGCTCCTATGTGTGACTAAGTTGATCTTTGGTGAAAAAGAATATTTTTGGGTGATTTTAAATTTAAATGCAAAGACTTAAAAGTAAAAGTGCTTTTTAAGTAAATCTAAGTCTAATTAAAGTAAAGTGCGAGTATTTAAAAACGTGACTAAAATTAAAGGGCACTAAAGTAAATTGACGTAAACTTAAATCTATCTAAGGCAAACTTAAAGTGCGACTAAAACTAAGGCAAATAATCTAAAAGTGCAATTAAATAAAAAGGCAAGTAAAATAAAGCTTGAAGATAAAAGTCAAAGACAAAAGCGAATAAGAACCTGAATACAGCTCATTCGGAATAAACCTTCGTTTGGAACAATCACTCGTCCTAAATGTCACCTTTGGTTGAAATGATTCTTCTTCACTTGGAATATTACCAAAATCCTTGATCCGGAACAAATTGGTCTGAATATGTCACTTATCCAAAACAATGCTTCGTTCGAAACTTGCTGATTCGGAACTTGTAAATTCTTCCTTGATTCGGAAGTTTCTGGTCACCCCTTGATTCGGAAGTTTCCGAATGAAGCTCCTTGATTCGGAAGTTTAGAACTTCCGAATGAAGGCCCTTGGTTCGGAACTTGGAGTTGGTTCGGAAGGTTCCGAATGAAGGTCTTTGGTTCGGAAGTTTTGACTTCCGAATGAAGCTCCTTTATTCGGAACTTTTGAAGTTCCGAATGAGTTTCCTTGACTCGGAACTTTTTGAGTTCCGAATGAACAGAGTTGGTTCGGAAGTTTTGACTTCCGAATGAAACACCTTGGTCCGGAACTTTGGACTTCCGAATGAAGCTTTCTATCCTTTCTTTGGTTCGGAACTTTTTCTGGAAACACAGAAACAAGGCAAACTCTTCCGAAGAACAAGGAAGATGAGTAACAGCAGATATAAACACAAATCAAGCAAAATCAACACAACGAATTAATAAAAACAGTAACGAATCAACAAATAGCATCAACAAACAATCAAAAACACGAAATCAAACAACTTTAACCACAATAATCAAAAACCACTTGGATCAAAATAAAAGCATAAACATAAACACATAAATCAAAGATTAAGAAAGGTAGATAAGAGATTGACAGGATAAAATAAAGATTGACAATAATTAAATGAAAACTTACTTGAAATTAAATGAATTTAAGGTGCGAGACAAGGTAATTAAATTGACAATTAAGTAAATGACAAGTAATTAAAATGGTGGAAGAACTAGTGTCACCCTAGCCAACCAGAGTGAAAAATAAAACATCCTAATCTATTTATAGGGGAGGATTAAGGAAGCTTCCTCCCCTCTTTCCTTTTCTCTTAATTGCATAATTAAGTCCCTCCTTCTTTTAATCTTCATTAATTGCATACTTAGTCCTTTTCTTCAAATCTTTCTTTAATCTTGGACTTAAGGGACTTTTGACTTCGGGATTTCTTTTGAACTCGTCTTTAAATTCTTCAATAAAATAGACTTGAATTCTTCGGCTTTTGATAAACTTCCGTCTTTTGACTTTTTCTTTGATAAATCTTCAGAATTGGTCGTGTACTTCCGTTCTTTTTGCACTCTTGACTTCTTGACTTCGTCTTTTATCCTTTTCTTCAATAAAAGTTCATAAATGCCCGTGAATGTCCGTGTTTTCTCCATTTTTAACCTTTATATCCTAAATCACAATAAAAACACAAACCACGCATAATTCCGACATAAAAGACATAAAATACACGTTTTGGTCCGGTTATTATTGTAGTTAAGTGGTAGAAAAGATGGGTGTTTACACACCTATCAAATCCCCTACACTTGACCATTGCAATGTCCTCATGCAATGCATTAGTTACAAAGCAAGATTACACTTTTCATCATAATCAATCCACGTTGGCCTTTTTTTTTTTAAAGAGATTAAAAACATACAAAATAAAGAAATTAAAAGCATACCTTGGGTTTTGAAAATGTTATGAATAATCATCATCCTCAAGTTTTCACTTTCTCCAAACCAAGCTTAAAAACGAGATCATTGTTATTATAAGTTAGTAAACTAACACGAACTCATGTGGGCCAATTACTCACTTAGACTCCCTTATTCCTAGGTGTATCTCCTATATTTTATTATTTGTCTTGAATGATCACGAAGATGCATTGTTTGACTTATTTCGATAGTTATTTAGTCTGAAAATAAAGTGCACGATTTAATCAATAGTTAGCTAAAGGACCAAATCTTTTAAAACTGCTTCTCGGGATATCAGAAAGTTCATATCTTGGCATAACTTGGTTCGCGATTTGAGACCTTTCTCGGGCCGATATTTGGCAGCGACTTCATACTTCAAATCTTGAGAGACGTTCATGAAATAATGGTCTTCTCTTCATAATTGGAATTTCTTCACTTGAAGTTTTGAGAGATTCATACTTGGACCACGACTTCTTCATTTCTCCAATCTTTATTTTGGACTTTGATATACAACGATCCGCCTCCTTTTATGACTTGGATCTATTTATCCTCATACCTTGTTAGGGTCTTTTCGGATACACTTCTCCATGACTTTTGGGGAGTTTTGCTTTATGTCGTGTGTCTCGATCCTTCATATTGATTTTCGATAAATGATTCTTCACATCACTTTGGATCTTTAGCAACAAAACATAGCCCTCATGCCTTGTTAGGGCCTTTTCGGACTCGCCAATCTTCGCGCCCCGCTTCATAAGTTATGCCTTGGCTATGAACTCTTGTCATTACCGAGCAACTTTTAAACGATCTGGGGCTAGAAGCTAAGTAACTTTTCAAATCGTACAACCTTATTTATTAGCAAATAAATTATTAGCAAGCGATGGGAGAATAGGCTCATAATTAACTCACATAAATTCATGAAAGAATACCGAACTTATAATTGGCTCTATCATCTCTCGTTCTCCACAGTTTAAAATCTCAAGTAATGAGACTCGTGGATACTTAGCCTATTAAATCAAAGTTTTGGGTTTTCGAGTCGCCTATAGGATCTTGCAAATTCTTAGACTCTTTCAAGTTTAGAAATCGCATTTTAAAGTTCCCTTGATAAACGACTCTCTAGGATCAATTATAGGAACTTGCGAAAAGTTCTTGTTCTTAACCCGTGTGAGTTAAGACTTTCGCGTTTTATAGCTCCCTATATAAAAGCCTAGCAAAACTTGACTTAAACACGTTAAGGATACTAGCTAGAGTAAACTCGGATTGAGTCAAAAGATTCACAACGTTTGAAAATTAAAACCACTTATTAAACATTTATTCTAGCGGAGAAAGAAAATAACTATACAAAGATAACAACTAATAGGCCAAATTAGATCAAAAATTTTGAAAAATGTCGAAAAATTGATTTTCCGGTTAAAATGAGGACAAAAACAAGGAAAAGACCACTTAACTTCGATAGAAGTCCCCCCTACACTTAAGATAAACATTGTCCTCAATGTTTAAGCATGTGGGAGTAAGCTCCCCTACACTTAGGACATTGTGCACGTTGTTTAAATCTTGCAAGGGAAAAGACAACTAAAGAGATTCCTATTTTAATATTGAGGAAATATAAAATAGTGAATCGAAAAGAGTTTAGGATAGAACCGGGACGAAGTAGAACACGGAATCACGGGTCGTCAAGAATCATCAAGAGTGGATCATTGAAGCTCGAATCCCTGATTAAGAAGTGAGGAGAGGAAATAGCAATCCAAAGGGTCCCCCCTACACTTATGGTAAAGAAGGCGAAAAGATAGATGCATGGGTTGCCTCCCAAGAAGCGCTTGGTTTTTGTTAACCGAGTCGTGAGCCTGACTCGACCTTGATCATCAACGGAAGTAGCATGAAACAAATCCACCAGGATCAAAGACATAGTTTTCATCCATCAATAAGAACGAGCTTAAGGCGAACAAGGCAAGCCAAAAGAGAAATGGCAAGGTTCCCTTAAGCAGCGATGGAGCACGGTGGAAGCAAAGTTGAAGTGGAGCAAGCATGTCTTCAAAATTTCCAAAGATATTTCCTTTTATTTCATCAGGTGGATACTGAGATGGCTTAAAGACTTCAATACCGGGGTCGAACACCTTTTCCTTTAGGGGAAAATAGCACTCAGGCTCAGCCGAGTGGGAAGAAGATCCGCAAAGAAGCACAACCTCGTCCTCAGAAGTGGGACAAAGAGGTGTCAAATCATATGTGCAACGGATTTCGGTGTCGACCGGTTTCTTCTCCTTGGACAAAATGCTCTTCAAATCCAAAGTAGGATCAAGACGATAATCTTCAAAGTCCAAAGGAGGTGCATCACTCTCATGAGGGAAGTATGTGTTGAGAAATTCAGAGAAATCTTCCTCGAATGAGTAATCGTCCAAAGTAGGATCGAGTGATGGCGGAGGATCTTCATCATGTGAAGAATCGCTCGAGAGAGTATCAGCATCATCAAAATCATCGAATGTGGGCAGCTCGGGATACTCAGAAGTACAATCAAAATCATCCGAATCTGAGCTAGAATCATCATCATCATAAGCATCAAAGACCGGTTGAGAATCATAAATGGGAGAAGCGTCCAAAGTAGAGTGAGAATCATCCACATTATCTTCAAAGAGTGGATTATCAGTGGAAGACTCGAATAGAGGATTGTCATAGACAGTAAAGTCATCGAGCACATTTATCATATTCACTGGTTCTCGGCCTCCAAAAGATTTGCCTGTAAGCTTCCCCATTTTAAAAACTTTAGAATCATCCCCGACTCGTAAGATTAACTCACCTTCGGCCACATCTATTAAAGCACGTCCGGTTCTCAAAAATGGCCGACCAAGTATTAGGGGAATACGAGGGTCCATTTCATAATCAACTACGACAAAATCGACCGGGAAGGTAAATGTGCCAACTTTAAGAAACACATCTTCGGCTATACCAACGGGGTAAGCGAGAGTGCGCTTTGCAAGTTCGAGAGTCATCTTTGTTGGAATGAGGTCGGGCAATGATAGTGTTTTCCAAACACTCAGTGGCATCAAATTAATACTAGCCCCGAGATCAGCAAGGGCAGTAAATTCTTCAGTTTTGTTGAACACGCAAGGCAACACAAAACGACCGGGATCGCCAAGCTTTTCCGGAAGTTCTCTAAGAAGGACTGCAGAGCAGTTTTCATTTAATCGTGTGTTGGCGAGTTCAATCAGCTTCTCCTTCTTGCTAAGCAATTCCTTGAATGCTTTGACAAATTTCGGCATGTGGCAAAGTGCTTCAACAAGGCTAATGTTGATGGTCATTTTAGATAGCATATCCACATATTTCATTACATTACAGTCATTCTTGGTTAGCTCGTTGGTCTTGCCTATGCGAGAAGGATATGGGATTCTGGGCTGATAAGGGTTAGGTGGAGGTGTAGTTGGTGAAGGTTGTGATGTTGAAGGGTCCTTCCGATATACATCGTCATGACGAGGCGGAGACGGTAATGGTGTACTATCACTAAGTGTAAGAGGAGTAGGGATACATGGTGGTGGAGGAGGTGTAGATAATGGTGGTGAATCAGGTGGATTGACAATGGTAATTCCACTACGCGTAGTTATAGCACACACATTAGCTCGCGGATTAGTGACGGTGTTTGAAGGTAGAGAACCCGAGGAAGAAGAAGGTTGAGCTTCGGGCAAGAAACTAGCCAATAGATTCTTTAATTCAGTTGTTTGAGTGATGAAGGAGGATTGAAGGTTTTCACGAACCTCGGTTCTGATGTCGTTACCTTGCTTCAAGATATCTCCTTTCAAATTGATTATTTGGCTCTGTAGATTCTTGATTTGCTCACCTTGAGTTCTCATGATTGTGTCAACATCGGGGTTAATGGGTGGGTGTTGTTGGGTGGGTGGTTGATAAGAGTTAGAAGCACGAGGTGGGATTTGGTTGCTTTGATTGTAGTTGTTGGCGGGATTTTGGTTTTGAGGAGAAAAACCGGGTGAAAGGTAATTGTTGGAACGGTAGCTCAGCAGGTTTCTATCCCCTTGTTGTCTAGCTTGGTAATTTTCCGGTGAATAATTACCGTAAGCTGCATACACATTTTCCGGATTTCCTTGTGTCGAAGGACAATCGGTGTATGAGTGAGGACCGCCACATGTTTCACAAGGATTAGCGACTGCTTTAACTTGTTGTTGTTGGTTTGAAGCGAGAAGCGTAATACTTTTGCTCATTTTAGCCATCATGCGGGTGAGTTCGGTCATCTCAGGGTTTGCTGAGGTAGAAGAAACATTGACTCTCGTGTTGTTTCTAGAAGAAGCAGAGGAATCCCAGTTCTTATGATGAGTAGTCATGTTCTCTATTAACTCTCTACACTCCTCGGGTCTCCTTTTCATGAATGTGCCACCGGCGGCTGCATTAATCTTATCACGATCTCGAAAAGTCAATCCGTTGTAGAAAGTATCGATCAAGGTGACCGGAAGCATGTTGTGGTTTGGACAACGGTCGATCAAGACATTATATCTCTCCCATGCATCAAAAAGAGATTCATCGGGATCTTGCATGAAACCGCTGATCTGATTGCGAAGGCTTGTGACCATGGATGGTGGAAAGTAGCGCGAAAGAAAGCGTTGAGTCATGTCATCCCAAGTGTGAATAGAATTCTTCGGGAGACGATCAAACCATTTCTCGTCATGATGCGATAAAGTATGTGGGAAGAGTTGTAGGCGGAGTACATCCATTGTGGCCCCAGGCAACTTCATGCTTTGGGTGATTGTAATGAACTTGTCGAGGTGTTTGTTGGCATCATCATCAGGCAATCCTCTAAATGGGTTTGTTTGTACTTGCTGAATCATGTGGTGCTTCAACGAAAACTCAGGAGCGTTGATTTGCATCGGCGCAATCGGTCCTCCTCGTCCAAACATTGTTGGTTGACAAAGTTCCTCCATGGTCCGAAGATCGGGCTGTGGAAGAGCATTGTTGTTATTATTATTATTCAGGTTCGGTGGAATGTTGTTGTTAACACCTGCCATATCTAAATCTTCTTGAGGCTCGGGCTCTTGATAATTAGAAGATCTAGTACGCATACACCTGAAAATGCAAAAGAAAACGAAACCAAACACAAATACAATATATATACACAATAAAGATAAAATCTTTTTGGATTTTTGAAATTTTTAATTTTTATGGTTTTTTATCAATTTTTAATTTTTTTTTATTTTTGAATTTTTTTATGTAAGAAAAATAACGTTCACAAGTGAACGGATCCCAAAAAGCAACGTGTCTAGCACAGAAAACTGTTGATCTTAACGAAAAGAGCCGGCAGCGGCGCCATTTGATAACTAGATTTTACCTAGTTAAAATTTAAAGATTAAGTTCGTGTTCTCGGAATCTTAACGAATTGATCTAGGCTCCTATGTGTGACTAAGTTGATCTTTGGTGAAAAAGAATATTTTTGGGTGATTTTAAATTTAAATGCAAAGACTTAAAAGTAAAAGTGCTTTTTAAGTAAATCTAAGTCTAATTAAAGTAAAGTGCGAGTATTTAAAAACGTGACTAAAATTAAAGGGCACTAAAGTAAATTGACGTAAACTTAAATCTATCTAAGGCAAACTTAAAGTGCGACTAAAACTAAGGCAAATAATCTAAAAGTGCAATTAAATAAAAAGGCAAGTAAAATAAAGCTTGAAGATAAAAGTCAAAGACAAAAGCTAATAAGAACCTGAATACAGCTCATTCGGAATAAACCTTCGTTTGGAACAATCACTCGTCCTAAATGTCACCTTTGGTTGAAATGATTCTTCTTCACTTGGAATATTACCAAAATCCTTGATTCGGAACAAATTGGTCTGAATATGTCACTTATCCAAAACAATGCTTCGTTCGGAACTTGCTGATTCGGAACTTGTAAATTCTTCCTTGATTCGGAAGTTTCTGGTCACCCCTTGATTCGGAAGTTTCCGAATGAAGCTCCTTGATTCGGAAGTTTAGAACTTCCGAATGAAGGCCCTTGGTTCGGAACTTGGAGTTGGTTCGGAAGGTTCCGAATGAAGGTCTTTGGTTCGGAAGTTTTGACTTCCGAATGAAGCTCCTTTATTCGGAACTTTTGAAGTTCCGAATGAGTTTCCTTGACTCGGAACTTTTTGAGTTCCGAATGAACAGAGTTGGTTCGGAAGTTTTGACTTCCGAATGAAACACCTTGGTCCGGAACTTTGGACTTCCGAATGAAGCTTTCTATCCTTTCTTTGGTTCGGAACTTTTTCTGGAAACACAGAAACAAGGCAAACTCTTCCGAAGAACAAGGAAGATGAGTAACAGCAGATATAAACACAAATCAAGCAAAATCAACACAACGAATTAATAAAAACAGTAACGAATCAACAAATAGCATCAACAAACAATCAAAAACACGAAATCAAACAACTTTAACCACAATAATCAAAAACCACTTGGATCAAAATAAAAGCATAAACATAAACACATAAATCAAAGATTAAGAAAGGTAGATAAGATATTGACAGGATAAAATAAAGATTGACAATAATTAAATGAAAACTTACTTGAAATTAAATGAATTTAAGGTGCGAGACAAGGTAATTAAATTGACAATTAAGTAAATGACAAGTAATTAAAATGGTGGAAGAACTAGTGTCACCCTAGCCAACCAGAGTGAAAAATAAAACATCCTAATCTATTTATAGGGGAGGATTAAGGAAGCTTCCTCCCCTCTTTCCTTTTCTCTTAATTGCATAATTAAGTCCCTCCTTCTTTTAATCTTCATTAATTGCATACTTAGTCCTTTTCTTCAAATCTTTCTTTAATCTTGGACTTAAGGGACTTTTGACTTCGGGATTTCTTTTGAACTCGTCTTTAAATTCTTCAATAAAATAGACTTGAATTCTTCGGCTTTTGATAAACTTCCGTCTTTTGACTTTTTCTTCGATAAATCTTCAGAATTGGTCGTGGACTTCCGTTCTTTTTGCACTCTTGACTTCTTGACTTCGTCTTTTATCCTTTTCTTCAATAAAAGTTCATAAATGCCCGTGAATGTCCGTGTTTTCTCCATTTTTAACCTTTATATCCTAAATCACAATAAAAACACAAACCACGCATAATTCCGACATAAAAGACATAAAATACACGTTTTGGTCCGGTTATTATTGTAGTTAAGTGGTAGAAAAGATGGGTGTTTACACACCTATCAAGCTTCGTGACCGAACCACTATAAATCATCGTGTCGGTACTTTCCTTTACATTTATGTCTTTACCTTTGTAGATGTATTTATAGTTGCATACTTGTGTTGTGTGTCTTTGTGTGCATCACATAATCTAAACATCTAAGTTGCGAAAAGCTTTGGCTTAGTACGTGTGTGCTTCATGTTTAGATTATAGTCAAGTGTGCATCCCTTGGTCTAAACATCTTAGTTGAGGAAAAGCAATGGCTTAGTACGTGTGTGCTTAGTGTTTAGACTATTGCTTGATGCACTCTTGATTTGATGTGTTTGTGTGTTCTTACTTGTAGTATTTATCTTACAATCAAACACATCTCATATCTAGTCAAGATTGATAAGCAATTTGATACAAAGGATGGTAAAATCTTAACATGTAATAAATGGTTTCGTCCACTGTTGGCGGTTCTCTAAATGGATCGGCGGTTCGTTATTGATAAGGAATCGCGGGTACACATAAGGAACCGCACACAGTGGATTAAGCCGAAATGTTTTGAAAACTAACTAGAAACTATTCAACCCCCCCCCCCCTCTAGTTTCTACAGACCTCAAGGTGCTTTACCCTCAAACACCCAAACCAATCCAAGGGCCAATGTTAATGCAATCACTACAAGGAATGGGAAAACCACCATGGGACCTTCCATTCCTCTACCATCAAAGGGGGAACAAGGCCCGAAGGTAATAATGAGTACTCCTACTCACCCTTCGGTGATTCCTCCCACCGTCCCTCCTTGTGACATTCCACCATTAACCAACCATGCACCTTCTAAGCCTACCCTTGAATAAACCCAAGAGAAGAGTCCTCTACCACCCTCTACTCAACCTTTACCCAAACCTAATCTACCATACCCTTATAGGTTGAGGAAAGAGAAGTTAAAGAATAAAGATGACATACAAGTGTCCAACTTCTTTATGATGTTTAAGCAATTGAATATCAACATATCTTTTGTGGAGGCTTTAGCTTACATGCCTAAGTTTGCCAAGATGTTTAAGGACCTTCTCTCAAACAAAGAAAAATTGGTTGATATGCCTAACACTTCATTGAACGAGAATTGTTCTGCGGTGTTGTTGAAGACTTTACCTATTAAACTTGGTGATCCAGGTTGGTTTTTAATTCCTTGTAATTTCCCAGGGGTAGAGAATTGTATGGCACTAGTGGACCTTGGTGCTAGCATAAACTTGATGCCTTTGTTGGTTTGGAAATAACTATCTCTTCCCGAGCTTACACCTACTAGAATGACACTTGAATTAGCAAACTGATCAATTGCTTATCCGGTGGGGATAGCGGAAGATGTTTTTGTTGGAGTTGATAAATTCACATTCTCCGCGGATTTTGTAGTTGTGGACTATGATATGGACCCTAGAGTTCCCCTTATTGTAGGAAGACCTCTCTTAAGGACCGGTCGCACTCTTATTGATGTTGCGGAAGGGGAACTCATTATGAGGGCCGAGGATGAAAAAGTTGTGTTTAAAATGGGAAAAGTAACTAAGAAATCTCAAGGGTGTGAAACCGTTAACATTATGGATGTTCTTGATGAAGTATGTGATGAACACTTTTGGAGCAAGTGATTTTCTTCTACAAGAATTTGAAGCAAGTATAGGAGATGTGGATTTACATTATGACGATTCTCCCACAAATTGGGAAGAAGATATTCGTACCATTCAGAAACTTCTCAATGAGTATAATACTTCTCCACATACTCCTAAGGAAGTTACCAATGATGATCCATCCTTAGTGAAACCTTCTATTGAGAGTCCACCTACTTTAGAGCTTAAGGATTTACCATCACACCTTGAGTATCATTTCTTAGAGGGAGAGGATAAGCTACCCGTTATCATTGCTAAGTACTTGAAAGAAGATTAGAAGAAAAATCTTATTGAAGTTCTTAAAAAGCAAAAAAAAGGCTATTGCTTGGAAAATATCCAACATAAGGGGGATTGATCCTAACTTCTATACACACAAAATCCTTATGGAGGATGATTACAAACCCGCCATTCAAAACCAACGAAGGGTTAACCCAAAAATCCACAAAGTCATCAGAAAGGAAGTTATCAAACTCCTTGATGCGGGTATGATTTACCCAATTTCCGACTCACCATGGGTTAGCCCGGAGTATTGTGTGCCTAAAAAGGTTGGAATCACCATTGTTCCAAATGAAAACAACGAGTTGATTCCCACAAGACTTGTCCCCGGTTGGAGAGTTTTTATAGATTATCAAAATCTTAATGATGCCACTAGGAAAGACCAGTTTCCCTTACCTTTCATGGACCAAATGCTAGAGCGTCTAGCGGGAAATGAATACTATTGCTTTCTTGATGGATTATCGAGTTATTTCCAAATACCCATTGATCCAAAAGATCAAAATGACCACATTCACTTGTCCATATGGCACATTTGCTTACAAGAGAATGCCTTTTGGCTTGTGCAATGCTCCTGGGATATTTCAAAGATGTATGATGGCAATCTTTCATGATATGATAGAGCACACCATAGAAGTGTTTATAGATGATTTCTCGGTGTTTGGAGATTCATTCACTTCTTGTCTCTCCCATTTAGAACGTATGCTTAAAAGGTGTGAAGAAACCCGTGTTGTTCTAAACTGGGAGAAGTGTCATTTCATGGTTAAAGAAGGAATAGTTTTGGGACATAATATTTCTAAGAAATGACTAGAAGTGGATCGTGCTAAAGTTGATGTTATTTCCAAACTTCCCTCACCAACTACTGTGAAAGGAGTTAGGAGTTTTTTGGGACATGCGGGTTTCAATAGACGTTTTATACAAGACTTTTCTAAGATAGCTAGACCCATGACCTACCTCTTAGGAAAAGAGGCTCCTTTCATATTCACACAAGAGTGTTTAGAATCTTTTGAGATCCTTAAGAAAAAAATTGACTAAGGCTCCAGTTTCGGTTTCACCAAATTAGGATTTGCCTTTTGAGCTCATGTGTGATGCTATTGATTATGTCGTGGGGGCCGTTTTGGGATAAACGATAAATAAACACTTTCAACCTTTACACTATGCTAGTAAGCCAATGACGGGTGCTCAATTGCATTACACTACCACGGAGAAAGAATTGTTCGCCATTATGTATGCCTTTGAGAAATTTCGCCCTTATCTTGTTCTTTCGAAGACCATAGTGTATAAGGACCATTCCGCCCTTAAATACCTTATGACAAAGCAAGATGCTAATCCTAGATTGTTAAGATGGGATTTGTTGTTCCACGAGTTTTCTATAGAGATTCGTGATAAAAAGAGAGTCGAGAATTTAGCCGCGGATCATTTGACTAGACTTGAGCATCCTTTTCAAGGAGAATTGCCTCATAAGGAAATAAATGAATCCTTTCCACTTGAGGAACTCGTGTCTATCTCTTCACAATAGGATTCCACCCCTTGGTTTGTGGATATTGCAAACTATCTTGTGGGGGATGTGCTAATTGAGGGTCTTACTTCCCAACAAAAGAAGAAGTTTCTCAAAGAAGCTAAATGATACTTTTGGGATGACCCTTACCTCTTTAGGCAATGTGCGGATCAAATCATAAGACGACGTATAGATGGGCCTGAAGCTTTCAAGTTTTTAGAGGCTTGCCATAAAGTACCCACGGGGGGCTATTTTGGGCCTATCTACACATCTAAGAAAGTCTTTGATTCGGGTTACTATTGGCCTTCAATCTATAAAGATACCCAAGAGATGGTGAAATATTGTGATGTATGTCAAAGACAAGGAAAGATTAATCAACGAGATGAGATGCCACAAAAATTCATACGAGAGTGTGAGATATTTGATGTATGGGGCATAAATTTTATGGGACCTTTTCCATCTTCCAAGGGAAATAAGTACATACTCGTAGTGGTGGATTATGTTTCAAAGTGGGTTGAGGATAAGGCCTTGCCTACTAATGATGCTCGAGTTGTAACAAAATTCTTGAAACAATTATTTGCTGGATTTGGTGTACCTCGTGCCATTATTAGTGACTGCGGGACTCATTTTTGTAATGATCAATTTACAAGAGTCATGAAGAAATATGGTGTTAACCATAGACTTTCTACCGCGTATCACCCACAAACCAATGGGCAAACCGAGGTCAAAAATCGTGGTTTGAACAGAATTTTGGAACGTACGATGGGAGAGCATCGAGCTTCTTGGTTGGATAAACTTGATGATGCATTGTTGGCTTTTCGAACCGTATTTAAGACACCTATAGGTTGCACACCTTATCATCTTGTATATGGAAAAGCATGTCACCTCCCTTTTGAGTTAGAACACAAGACTTCATGGGCTCTAAAATGGGCCAACATTGATCTTAACCAAGCCGGTTCACATAGAAAAGACCAAATCAATGAGATGAATGAGCTTAGAACCGATGCCTATGAAGATTCATTGCTTTACAAGGAAAAGACTAAGAAATTTCATGATGCAAAGATTAAGAACCGTGAGTTCAAAGTTGGAGAGTCGGTGTTAGGCAATAACTCATAGTTGAAACTTTTTGCGGGCAAGCTTAAGTCACGATGGACCGGTCCATTCACTATAGCTCAAGTGTTTCCATATGTAACTATTGATTTGTCTCAACCAAATGGCCCAAATTTCAAAGTGAATGGTCATCGTGTGAAGCATTATTTTGGGGAGGACATTTCCGTTGAAATGGTCCAAGATACCCCCATTTTCCCCATGAATTAATTTATTGTGGAAAGAGTCGAGCTAGAGACTCCTTAAATCAAGCTTGAATAACTAGGTTAGATCGTCTAGAATAGAGTGTGGTAGGTTAGGATTAATAAAAGGGTAATATAGTCGAGATGAAGTGTATGGGGTGCCTTTCTTTTGTCTGTTTGGTGTTTGTAGGGTTGCTCTATCTCATTTCGTGCTTGGAGTTTATGGAGCAGGCCCTCGTATCGGGTTCAATTTGATACTTTTGTGATTCAAAATTGACTCTTAATAATGTCTAAAATGAATTCACTTTAGTTTTCTCTTCCTTAGCTCGAGTTAAACAAAGTAATCAATGTCATAAGTGTAGGGGAGTTTGCACTGCAATACTCTTAAACATTGAGGACAATGTTTATCTTAAGTGTAGGGGAGACTTCTATCGAAGTGACCTTACCTAGACCATTGCCTTGCCTAATTAGGAAAATTAAATTTTCAACATTTTTCAAATTTTTTATCTACTTTGGCCACAAAAATATGCATTCATAATTTTTGCGTATATCATTTTTCATTTGCATAACACATTTGTATTGTATATATTTATTATTTTATTTTTCATCAAAAATATATGAAAAAGGAAAAAAATAATAAAGGATATGGTTTAACAAGTTTAGAAGTCTTTGACATATTAGGCCCGCAATGAATATTTTGACTTAACCTGAGTTTGCTTATTCAAGCTTACTCTAGCTAGTATCCTTAACTGTGTAGACTTTTATTGGTTTATTAGGCTAAGCATCCACGAGTCTCATTATTTAAGATTTTAAATTGTAGAGAACGAGAAATGATAGAGTTTGAAGTAAGTGTAAAGGGCTAGATAAACCTCATATTAAATACTTATGACTCCTTATATCCCCTTTCTTTACCTTTACTTTCTTGTCAACGCATGTATATATTGTTAATAAATAATCAAGAATGGTTTTAATCGGTTTGTAGTCTCTTATGCATTTTTTACTAATCTTTCGTGGTTGGTATAACTACGTCTTAAGATTCTAAGTTAGAAGTTTTATGTGTACTAAAATTATGTCATGCTTAATACTTAGCGGGTGTTTTTCTTTTAATTATTTTTCTATTCATTGTGAGGAATCAAGAAAAATAAGAGCGGCTTATAAAAAATAAGTGGCTAGAAATAAAAATAACTATACAAGACTCCCAAGAGGGGTAGTGTGGTGTTAATTATAGCAGCTATTAAATTCCAAAATTACTCTCACAAGGGTTGCGGGGATTTAATAGTTAATCCAATCCAATATTACATTGACGGGTTGTGGGATTGAAGATCCAAGGTCTCAAAAAGGTGGCGGATATAAATTATTACGTGAGTTTTATTTTTCTTTTCTTAGCGAGTGAGTAGCTACTTATTAATGCATGACATAAGGATCTTAAACATAAGGCGAATGACTTATTATTTTGGGTCGGACTTATATCAATTATAAGCGGTTTTTCGAGTAATGGATAAGATGGTTACTTGGGATTAAAACCGTGCTTCCTTACTTTCAGATTTTACACTTCTTATATTTCACGCTTTAAATAATGACAAATTTACTCTCAAGCAATTTGCTCAAATAATAACCGGTTTTAGAGGCACAATAAGTGGAGGTATAATGGTAACACAATTAATTTGTATGAATAAGTCGATGCACTTTTACTTATGAATAACAATGATCTCGTTTTTAAGCTTGGTATGGGGAAAGTGAAACTTGCGGATGATAACTATTCATGGTAACAAAGCCCTAACCAAAGTCAATGATTTCTTTATGAGTTATTTCCATCAAATCATTTCAAGAAAATACAAAAATATATAAATAGAACTGTTTTCCTTGTATTGCATTATAAAAATCAAAATCATGCATCATATAGTGTAGTATAGTGTAAAAGCATTTTATCTTGGACAAGGTGGATTAATTATGAGAAAAATATAATTTAGAGCTTTGAAATATTGCATTGCATGAGGCCATGGCAATGATCAAGTGTAGGGGATTTGATATGAGTGAAATCTCATATCAATTATAACAAATCAAACCCTAAAACACAAAGAAAAATACCAAGTTTTATGTGTAAAAGCTGTATTATGGGGTATTCTATGTTGTTTGTGATTTTGTAGGTAAAATGATACGATTTGGTGCAAACACGGATTTCAAGGCATTATTATCAAGAAAAAGACAAAAGAAGGACTCATTATGACAAGTCTCCAAAGATCAAGGACCTTTCATGATAATCTACCAAAGATAAAGGACTCAAAGTGGCAAGTCGACAAAGTCAAAGAGCTTATGAGGAAAGTCAACCAAAGTCAAAGGGTCAAAGTTGTTCAAATTCCAAGTCAAAGGGCTGAATATATCAAGTTTATGAAGTTTCCATGCTAAAACAATAAACTACCAAAGTTGAGGGATGAAAACTACCAAATGGGAACCTTAAATGTAGCTTAATCCGAGTGACATGTATATCAACCAATCAGAAACGAGTATTACTAAGCCACGGACTGCCAGATAACACTCTCATTTATGAAGAAAGAGAAGAATCCCCACAGTGCACCAATAGCTGAATTAACCAATCATATTTCACTCTTTGGATAACAATCCGTGTGCTCCTCTCTCACCCAATGCCATCACGCCACGTGGACAACTCATCACAGGTCGTGGATTTTGATAGAGGCCATATCAAAGAAAGCTTCCAACATGAAAAGTGCTCGCAAAGGGAAGACGAACTCATTCCAACTACTTAATTGAGATAAAATCAAGAGAAGCAAATTCCCCCAATTTTGCTCAAGAACAGCTTGCCAGAAATTGACACGTGGAGATAGCTGATTGGAGAAGACACGTCACCTACCTTCAACACTCATCATTTCTATTCTATAAATACCCTAGATGATAGCTCATTTGTGTAATGTAGTTAGTGTGTAATTTTCACACACATTAGCTTAAACTTGTTCTTTCCCTCATTTTCTTAGTCTAACAGCTTAGAGTGATTGGCAACCACTCTCAAGCTTGTTAGTTAGGCAGTTGTAACCAATTCTTCCATTAATAACACACTTTCATTTCACAATATCACTCAATTCTCTTCTATACCTTACTACATTTACTGTTCTTACCTTCATCCTTATGATTCTGTTATTCATATTGAATAACTGAATCGGTTGTGAGATTTGGAAGCTTATTCAGTGATCAGGAGCATTTGGTGTTCAGTCTTTCATTCAGAGTAGCCAGAAGTAGCAGATTTCAAGTTTCATGATCGGACATTGTAGATAATGGATAATGGTGATTGATTGGTTAGAAGTTGTGTAGATTGGTGATAAGGTGTTGAATAAGCTCACAAGAGAGTTCAGCACTCTCTTCTCCATCAAAGGAGGCTTCCTAGCTAAAAAGTGCAAAATTCTTTTTACTTTTCCTCTAAAAAGTCAACTGCATGCTCATTTCTTAGATACCTAGTGTAGACTTGTTGATATTGCCTGCTATATGCTTCATTTGATCTTGTTGATATACTTTGATAGTTTGTAGCTTAATTCTGTTAGCATTAATCTGATTACTTTGCTTATAATTATGTTTCATCCATTAAGTGGTGTTTGGATTATCTGTTATCTTTTGATTCAGTAAGTGGAAGTGAGTAATACTTGTTTGTGTACACTCATTAATTGGTCTAATACATTTGTGCAAAGTTTGGAAGTCAAACATTTAGTCAAAGAGGCAAATGACATTAAAATACTTTGGGTCAGTTTCTAAAGCTTAAACAACCTACTTTCAAACTAGCACCATTTGCTCAACTCTTTGAGTTAGGACTTGTTTCTTGGTTCATTGGAAAGCTTAACATCCAGGCTTTAAGGATTAGTAAATCTCATAAGCTGTAGTCCACTGTAGCATAAGCGGTGAAGCCTTAAAAGTCTCTATGATAATAGCTTATATCTGCCAAGTCTTATTTACATTTCCCATTGAATCTCTTAATAAACATAGCCATTTTATTTCACTAAACTATTAGAAAAGTGGTTAGAACAAGATTTGGACTTGGTCAAACTTTGGTCAATGCAAGTCAAACTTGGTCAACATAAGCCAGTTTGAGCTTATTCCGTTTTCTGGCTTATTTAATGGATGAAAATTAGATTTTCTTGGACAGGTGTCAATATTTTGGGCTTATGAATGTTTCTTGTGAAAATCAAACCAACTGCTTATCTAGAAAAGCTTATCTCTTAAAAGTGGCTTATTGAAAATAGCTTATTTGAGATTTAGCAAGTTTTAGCTTAATTTATTAACATTGGCTAGCTAAAATTGAATTCTGAATCTAATGAAACTGGTTTGAGCTTATTTGGTTCACTAGAACTTGAGATACAGCTTAAAACTCAATAAGCCCATTTTTCACTTTTAATCTTTTGTTAATTGCTTATTAGTCCCTGGACTTGGTAAAGTTGCTAGTTAGTTAGAAATTAGTTAATACTTTTTAGGTTTTGTTGATTAGTCCTTGAAAGTTGTTAGGGTTGTTATAATCAGTTGTAAGTTTGGTAAATTTGTTACTTTTGGTTATTAGTTTGTACAATTTACATTTTCAATCTTTATACTTTTCACATTTACATTTTTAGTCCTTGAACTTCTATAAACTTTACATTTTGGTAATTAATACTTGTTGTGCATTGATAGCTTGTACTTTGTGTTTGTTGAGTGGTATGTGCACTATGTTTTTAGACTAGTATTGATACGTAGACAATATTATTTTTACCTTTGATTTGTGATAATTAGACATAGAATTCCATAATCTTGACAATCAAATACCAAGAACAATTAAGTGACTTGATTGATATCGATTGATCAATTCGTAAAGATATCGAGAGAAAAACGAACTTGAAAAATACAAATATTAAAACGATACATAATAATCCTATGATTGAACATTTTGTTTGACTCAATATTTTGAGGCTAACAGAAGAACACTTTCATCCTTAAAGTGTCGTGTCAAGTTCAAGATCTACTCAAGATCCAAAATTTGTTTCATTCTTGTGTCATTGTGAAGATCTAAATTTGTTATGTAAATTTGGATGTTTTGTATGTATTGTGGTTAATACTTAGGTCTTAAATTATATTGGTGTAGATTGATCCTAGCTAAGATTAGGTCTCGACTTTTAGCTTAGAGTCAGAAATTGGTTATGCGACCTGTAAGGTTTCTCCACCTCAAGGAGATTTTTTATTAGTGAACTCTCGAGTAAGGAGTGCTCGAAGAGTGGAGTAGGAACGAAGAGTGAGCTTCGTTGCCGAACCACTATAAATCCTTGGTGTTTGACTTGATCTTTCATTTCCTTATCTCTTTCCATTCTTTATTCATTATTGCATATACTATATAATTATTAGTTTAGATACACTATTACTTGTTCATATTATGCATAAGAATGTTTCACATAAATCACTTTGAAAACCGATCTTTGGATCATTTTAACTAGTGAAACTATTCAACCCCCCTCTTTTAGTTTCTACAATTGGTATCAGAGAGGGTTATTCAAGCTTATATATTGTATTTTAAATCTTGGATCGATCTATGGATTCTAATAAGTACCTAGAAGGGCAATCTATGCGAAGACCACCACTTTTTGAAACTGATAGTTTTATTTATTGGAAAAATAGATTCCAGACTTATGTGAAATCAACAGATTTAGATCTTTGGTATGTTATTACCAATGGTGACTTTTTACCTTTACAATATAGTGAAGTTTCCAAAAAGAAAGAAATAGTTACTTTTGAAATTTAAAATGATGACACTAAAAAGAAACTTGCTAAAATAATGAGGCTAAAATGATTATTTATAATGCTTTGCCTAAGAAAGAGTATGAAAGGATTTTAATGTGTAAAACCGTCAAAGATGGGAAACTCTTTTGATAACCAACCAAGGTAATAGTGAAGTCAAAGAAAGCAAAATCGATCTTCTTGTTCAACAATATGAACAATTTGTCATCTTAGAAGATGAAACTATTGATAGTGCATTTGCTAGATTTAATACTATTATTACTAGTGTAAAGCACTTGATGAAGTTTTTTCTAGCAAGAACAATGTTAGGAAGTTTCTTCATGCGTTGCATCCGAGTGGAGAGCTAAAGTTATAACGATCGAATAATCAAAGTACCTCTCCACATTGTCACTCGATGAACTTGTTTGAAACTTGAAAGTTCATGAGATGATAATCTTGAAGGACTCGGAGATAGTCAAGAGCAAGAGTGAAAGAAAGTCTCTAGCATTGAAGGCCAAGATGGTGCATAGTGATCATGAATCATCATCCTCCAATAGTGAAGATGAAGAATATGATATGGTGGTTAGAGACTTCAAGAAGTTCTTCAAGAGAAGAGGACAATACGTGAGGCAACCAAGCAACGATAAGAAACCATTCTCGAAGAATCGAGTTGTCAAGAATGACAAAAATGATAGGAAATGCTTTAGATGTGGTAATCAAAATCATCTAATTAGTGAATGTCCCATGCAACCTCGCGACAAGAATCACGCGGCGTTCATTGGAGGGTCGTGGAGTGATAGTGGTGAAGAATACGATGATAATGCTAAAGACGAGAGGTTTCTCGTGGCTCATTCTTCAAAAGAGATATGCTTGGGGATTGATCTAGACCCCGGCGAGTGGATTAAGGATAGTGGTTGTTCTAAACACATGACGGGGAACGAAGTCTGTTCTCCACTTACGAAGAATACAATGGAGGTAATGTCACTTTCGCTAGTAAACTACGTGGTAACATCATTGGCAAAGGTACGGTTTCTCTAGAATCCATGACCATTGAAAATGTTGAGCATGTAGATAACTTAGGTTTAATTTACTTAACATAGGTCAAATTTGTGATAATAAGTGTAAAATCATCTTTTCAGAACATGATAGCGAAATCGTAAAAGATAGAAAATTCATTTGAAAAGGTGTTAGAAAGCATGGGATTTATGTCATGAAGGTAAGTAGGAAATCTAAAGACAATATATGTCTAACGATTTTAGATGAAAGTTCTACTCTTTGGCATAGGAGATTAGGTCACGCAAATATGCTTTTAATACAATCTTTGGTCTCTAAGAAGTTGGTAAGACATCTCTCCAAGATCAAGTTTGATAGTCACTTTTGTGATGCTTGTAAAGTTGGGAAGCAAGTTCACTCTAGTCACAAAGCCAAGAATTTGGTTCTGACCTCTCGGCTCCTACAGCTCCTATATATGGATCTCTTTGGAGCTTCAGCCATACGGAGTTATGGAGGTAACCTTTATACCCTAGTAGTATTTGACGACTATTCTAGATTCACTTGGACTAGATTTTTTGGCTAATAAGAATGAAGCTTTTTATCATTTCGAAATCTTTAGTCAGAAAATCTAAAATCAACTAGGATGTCCAATTGTGTCTATTAGGACGGGTCATGGTAGGTAATTTGATAATCAAGTGCAATTTAGCGCCTTTTGTAAAGCTCATGGTATTACCCATAACTTCTCGGCTCCTCCCACTCCACAATCAAATGGGGTAGTTGAAAGGAAGAATATTGTTGGAAATATGTTTTTACGTATTTAGGAAGATTCGGTCACTATGATAATATATTAGTTAGTAGCTCGTAGTCATTGTATAAGTTAAGTAAACAAGGCAAAGCCCACCTATATTCATATAGGTGGAAGCCCATTGTAAGGCCTAAGCCCGTCTTGTGGGCTTGGATATATAACCCCTCTCCTTAGTTGGAGAGGGGTGGTTGCTCATTTAATTTCACACACATTACATGTGTTTCTCTCTCTAGTTTCTCTCTCTAAAAGTGTGTGTTTGTGTAACCCTTTCTCTCTCTACTCTATCTTTCTAGATCCAAGATTTACATATTCTAATAAATATGACACTCCAACAGATGAGTAGGACCATGTTAAATGAGCGATCTTTGCCACAAAAGTTTTGATGCAATGTCATGGACACATCAACCTATATTCTCAATCGAATTCTCATTCGACCTTTTCTAGGAAAACCCCCCTATGAGATTCTTAAAGGCAAAAAACCCTTATTAGAATATTTTAAGGTGTTTAGAAGCAAGTGCTTCATTCTCAAAACCAAAGAATACGTTAATAAGTTCGACCCAAAGTCGTACGAAGGTATCTTTTTAGGGTATTCACAATCTAGTAAAGCCTACATAGTCCTTAACAGAACCTTGGGCATAATCGAAAAATCACTCAACGTGACATTCAATGAAACTCCTCCTTCGTCTAAGACACCACCTTTGGTAGATGATGACTTAGATGAATTAGACATAGTTAAAGCCAAAGAGATTAGAAAACTAGGAGATGAAGACCTTAATATTGAAAAGGTAGTAAACATTAAGGAATCTAAGGATCATGCCCTAGATAATGTCATAGGCGACCTTAATCAAAGGACCCTTAGATCTCAAGCCCGAAATCAAAGTAACTTCTTTTGTTTCTTTTCATTGATTGAACCTAAGAATTTTAAAGAAGCTTTGATGGACGAGAGTTAGGTCATCGCCATGCAAAAAGAATTGAATCAATTCATTTCTAATGACGTTTGGGAACTTGTTCCTTCACCTAGAAATGCTACCATCATAGGAACCAAATGGTTTTATAGAAATAAACTAGATGAGAACAGTGCAGTGTCTCGTAAGAAGGCTAGACTTGTAGCTGAAGATAATAATCAATAAGAAGGAATTGATTATGACGAGACATATGCACCCGTAGCAAGGTTACAGTCCATCTGTCCATTAGGATCCTTTTAGCATGCATTTGTGCATTAGACTTTAAGCTTCAAAAAATAGATGTAAATAGTGCATTTCTTAACGGTTCGATCAATGAGGAGGTATATGTGGGTCAACCTCCCAGCTTCATTGATTTTGAGAAACCGGATCATGTTTACAAGCTTAAGGAAGCTCTTTATGGTCTCAAACAATCACCTAAAGCGTAGTATGATGGACTTAAAGTACTTCTTGTAAAACATGAGTATACCATGGGAATGGTAGACAATACGCTCTTTACAAAGAAGAAAGGATACAACCTTATCATTGTTCAAATATACGTCGACGACATTATATTCGGTTCAACTTGTCCAAGTATGTGTGATGACTTTGCCAAAATCATGCATGACGAGTTTGAAATGAGCATGATGGGTGAACTTAACTTCTTTTTAGGACTTCAAATTATACAAATGGACGATGGTATTTTCTTTGATCAATCTAAGTACGTTAAAGAAATGCATAAGAAATTTATATTAGAGGACTCTAAGCCTATGAAGACTCCCATGGAATCAGATACTAAACTCGCCGTAGATGATGATTGTGAGTCTATAGACAATACCAAATATAGAGGTATGATTGGTAGTTTGTTATACCTAACGGCAAGTCGACCCGATATCATGTTTAGTGTTTGTCTTTGTGCCTGTTTCCAAAAGGCTCCCAAAACCTCTCACCTTGAAGCGGTTAAGCGTATCTTTCGATACATTAAAGGCACTATACATTTGGGATTATAGTATCCCAAAGGGATCAGCGTTGAAAACATAGTTTACGCCGAATTCGGATCATGCGGGAGACTATGTGGACCGAAAAAGCACTAGCGGTGTTTTTACCTTCATGAGTTGTTGTTTAAATTCTTGGTTATCTAAGAAACAAACCGCTCTTGCCATATCCACCATGAAAGCCGAGTATGTGAGTGTCGGTAAAGCTTGTCAACAAGCTCTATGGATGAAGCAAGCGCTTGTTAGTTACGGGATTACACTCGATGATGTTCCCATCATGTGTGATAATAGGTGCAATAGAAATTAGTAAAAATCCCATGCTACATTCGCGAACTAGGCACATAGAGATTCGCCACCACCCTTAGGAATAATGTTCAAAGGGGAAAATTTCTATTGAGAAGGTACCCTCGGTAGATAACTTAGCCGATATCTTCAGTAAGCCACTTAAGAGGGAACCTTTTAATTACTTGCGCTTGGGTGTAGCTTTAATGGAACATATTCCTTGATTGTGTATGCTTGATAGTCTTTTCTCTTTTGAGTCTTGTATTTTTTTAGTCAAATTTTTTTACTCTGTTTTTCGTCCAAAAACATGGTCCCTCACCACGGATCTTTAGTGATAAAGAACCACGGACGAGATATTGAACCGAAGCCATATTTATGGAAACATGGTGTCTGTATGTTTTCTAGTCAGTTTCTTTTCTTGGTCTTTGAGTTTCTAAGAAAAATATAGTGTTTTCGAAAACTTCCTCCCTTGATTTCAAAACACCTTAAAGTCTTTTCTCAATGGTCGAGAAATATTTTTGCATTGTTAATTCAATCTAAAAATGTTTTTCACAATGTTGCAAAACAGGGTCTACAAGCCTGATTAATCGTCCATTAATCGCTACAAGGTCTTCAACCTTGCCAATTAATGAAAAGACAATTAATGACGGTCAACTATAGTCAACGATGGTCAAGGGAGGTCAAACTTGCCGAAAACTTGCAAATTTTTCTGAAAATACCGAAAAGTCAACATAAAACTTGTGTTTATCACACATATTAACTATTTATATGTATGATAAGTTGTATTTTTAGAATAATGTTTACGAAAATACAAAAAAAACCGTTAGATATACTCAAAACTTGCCGAAAATACCAAAAATTTGCTTAAAATGCCAATCTAATTAATCCCGCCTAGAACGATTACAAGCTACAAGGTGGTAGACCGGCCGGATAATTCGCGATTTTTGCAACCTTGGTTTTTCATATGTTCCTGTTATTGCTATCGAACATACATACTTTATATGTAAGAGTCACACAATCACATTATGGAGGATTTACGGATTATCGAAAATATGTCATGACTAAGTGTCTAGATAATTGCACCTCCAACATAGCTTTTACTTTCAAACGAAAGTGTTTTGGTCAAAGTCGTGTGTGTTAATTCTTGTATGTTTCCTAGTCTTTATTTTCTCTTTAGCATAACTTTAAGACAAGTTAGACTAGAATTAGGATTTGCTAAATTGGAAAAAAAATCCATCTTCCTCCAAACACACCCATTGTCCACGGATCTTTAAATATCCACGGTGCCTTATATTTAAGGAACCGCAGGCATATTTATTGAGCCGTGGTTAGAAGCCTTAAATTCGTGTTTTTCTGAACCACCCAAACTGTTCCAACATTTTCTGGAATACTAGTTTCAAACCTTTGACCATTCCCAAAATATCTTGTGTTTTCTCTAGTTAACCCACATATTTTTGCATCTCTCCCATACCTAAGCAAAAATGTCTTACTGACCAAATGAAAGCCTTAATTTACCACCATTATCTCCAATCTCTCTGAACCCAAATTCACCCAAGAACACCCTAAATCAAATCACTGCTCCTTCTAAGGAAATTGAGTTTGGAAACTCTTCTTTCAAATTCATTCCTTTTGTGTTCTTCCTCAATCACATGATAATGTCATGCACCATAGAACATATTGTCTTTGTTGTCAATATCAACATCTTGCCATGTCTCACATCTATGATGAGTTGAATTACATCAAGTGTCTTATAGTCAAGCCTCCACTTAACTATGACTACAAAAACATCACCAAGCCTCTGCCATCATATTTCGCTACTACATCTTCTTAAGCAAATCTTAACATTCTAGTGTAACTAGGATTAGAATTATGCTTAAGTTTAGGCTTGTGTTTCATACATCCTTGTATGACCTTTTATTTCCTTGTATCTTTTCATGTTTTTGTTTAACATGATTTATCAATGGATCTTGGATCTTTATCTTTGTGACTATTGCTATATCTTGTTGGGTGTTTCTTTCTTTCTTCTAACCCTTCTATGTATCTCGTCACCATAGCTCGATCACTTGGTGCCCCAAGAAAGCGGGGTAAGTACCAAGGGGGAGCCTTAGCAAAGTTGTTTCTTTTCTTATACAAAGAGTTGTGCTACCTTTTTGCTTCGACAAAGGGGGATACATGGAATAAACTCGTCTTCAAAATCTTGTTTTATACTTAATTGATTTTATATGTTGTCACAATAAAAAAGGGGATATTGTTAATGCAATGATGCCTAAAAATGTTAGTAGCATTTTTCGGTCTCACTTTGTTTTAATTACGAGAATATATAAAAACAAGCATTTACGAAAACAACGGAAATCGAATTCTTGAGTTCAAGTATTTTTTATTTCATCTATAATCACTTAAGGTATCAATAAACAAGTTCTTAACCTAACTAAGTGATCAAGGATTTATAATTTTCTTAAAACTCACTTTTATTTATAAGTGACAAAAGTTTTTTTTTAATAAACTTTAATTTTAAGAATATGTTTTATGAAAAAGAAAATAGAAATTTGAAAATAGGATATTCCTTTTGGATAAAGGATATTCCATATGAGTATATAATTCACCAGATGGAGTTTCCCTACTAAAGGACAAAAAGGAGCGGAGTCTAGAACTGTCGGATCATTATAGGTCCCCGCGGATCCTTATCGATAAGGAACCGCATGCCTATCTAATGAGTCGCGCTCAGTACTAGCCGTTGGACCTTTCTCCTATAAATAGTGAATCATTTTTTAGATTTCATTTTCACCTCTTTTGCACACAAATTATCAGATTTAAAACCTTTTCTTTAATCACACAAACCCTTGGTTATTTGGTTGGTTATACTTGTTTAATAAGTGAATCATTCTCCTCCCATCTCATCCTCTCTAGTTCATAGAGAAGAACACTTCATCCTTGAATTGTTGGTGTCACAAGCTCTACTCAAGATCCAAACTTTGTTTCATTCTTGTGCCATTACGAAGATCTAAATTTGTTATGTAAATTTGGAAGTTATGTATGTCTTGTGGTTAATACTTAGGCCTTAAAGTATATTGATGTAGATTGGTCCTGGCTAAGATTAGGTCTCGACTTTTAGCTTAGAGTTAGAAATTGGTTAAGCGACGTGTAAGGTTTCTCCTCCTCAAGGAGCTTGTTGATTAGTGAACTCTCGAGTAAGGAGTACTCGAGGAGTGAAGTAGGAATGAAGAGTGAGCTTCGTTTTCGAACCACTATAAATCTTTGGTGTTCGGTTTGATCTTTCCTTTCATTATCTCTTTCCGTTCTTTATTCAGTACTGCATATACTTTGTGATTATTAGTTTAGATACATTATTACTTGTTCATATTGTGCATAAGAAGGTTTCACATAAACCACTCGAATCTAGCTTTTTGAAAACAATTTTTGAAAACCGATCTTTGTATCATTTTAACTTGTGAAACTATTCACCCCCCCCCCCTTTTTTTTTGTTTCTACAAAAAAGCGTCAACATAAAGTTGGTGAGTTTGTAGGTTTAAGTAAGTAGCATCATTGATGAACCATGAGATTTAAAATAGTGGGTGACAATACAACATATATAAAGTCAACCAAAATCAATTACAATTATCTAAACTCATGACACCGAAGCGTTAACCGTAATGGTGTTAACCACAAAATCCAATATAAGTGCCTATGCAGGTGTCTAACCCGAATGGGGACTTTAAATCTCAATAGATCTATCCATCACATTCTCGCTTACACGAGGTAATTAACGTTTCATGATAAGAGCAATATCCTTGTAGGTCCATAGTTTCTTAGGATTAAGCAAGTTATGATTTACCTATTGAATGAATGGAGAAGAAATATGAACTAGAGAGAGAAAGGAGAGGAGGAGAGAGGTAGAGAGAGAAAGATGTGTTTATTGAATGAAAGTGTAAATGACAAAATGAGCAACCCCTCCTAACATGCTAGGAGGGGGTTTATATAGCCCACCCTACATGTGGGCTATATGGGCTATATTGGGTCACGAGCCTAATATCATTGGAGTGACCGATCCTTTCTGAATACGTAAAACCGTATTTCCAACAATCTCCCCCAAAGGGAGGTCACTCCAAGTTACAATGTCCTAAATAGTCTATAGCTCGTGATCTATTGTAGAACAATGATAATCTTTATGAAACAAGGGGGTTGTTGTTTTCTAGAGAGAGAAACTTAGAGAGAGAAATGAAAGAACTTTGTTATATGGAAAACAAGAAATGAAACAACCAACACCTCTTTCCATGGTGGAAAGAGGTTTAAATACCCAAGTCCTTGATGGACTTGGGCCTCCGGCCCATGAACATGCTCATGGGTCGGGCTATTTAATAAATGAAACTAAATACTACTACGAGCCTATAACTACATTGTTGGAGTGACCGAGACTTTCTATATACGTAAAACGTATTTCCAACAATCTCCCCCAAAGGGAGGTCACTCCAAATTTACAAAGCCCTAATCTAGCATGTTAGATCTTGTTCTTGAGCTCGTAGTCTTCTTTTCTTTCTTTGTCTTCCTTTTGTGAATATGTATTGAATAATATCAGCCTTTTGCTTGAAACACGTTCTTTTGGCCTTTCACGTGCAGTCTTTATTTTCTTGTGATGTTCGCCTCTTTGTGACTTCATGTCCCACACACTTATCCTTTGTTGAATTCTTGAAAGTTTCAGAGTCGATACAGCGGAAGACTTTTAGGTCATACTTTCTTGAATTTGCAGGAGTATTTGATGCAGAGGGAATAAGCATGTGAGGACGTCTTCAATAGGTACACCGGAACGCCACTGTCTTCAATAGGTACACAGCAACGCCACCGTCTTCGAATGCAGCAACATAATAAGACACGAATAAAATGGCTTTGACATTTTATTCTAATTCGGTAGCATTTTACCTCCGGTCGGTGAAGACCGTTGGACGATATTAGATACCGTACCCGTGACGGATAGTTTCAATTAAGTAACTTACTGACAGGATTTCGCGGGTAAACCCGTTCTCTTTATTCGACCGTCCAAAGCTGACTGCGAACATAAAGAGTGAATCATTTGGATTATAAATCCTTATGATTGAAGCCGTCAATTCATGAAACCTGGAACAAGTGAATTTCAATTAAGATATTCACCATCGTTGCTTTCCAGTTGTCACAAACTTAATTCAAATTGAATCTTGCTTGTCACCTACCAAGTGCTGTTTGATGTTAACACTAGAAGGATTTCCACTCGTCACTGTGAACACTAAAGAGTGTCACTCTGAGTGTTCTGGCAAGATCATACGATAATGCGTAGAGGCCTGGAACGAGTTTAAGTTCAATTAAGAATTAAACTACTATTTCTTTCCAGTTGTCACAAGATTAGTTCTTAAAGAACCGCACGTGTCACCTACCATGAGCTTGTTTGATGTTGGCTCAAGCAGGATTTCCATCTTCACTGTAATACTTGCGTATCACTCGAATGTTCTGGAAATATTACAAGAATACTGCGTAGGACTCATAAAGATCTCTTACTTTTCACATTGTGTGAAGAAGCAAGGAATAAATGGAAAGTGTCCTAATGAGACTTTTGATGATCTCGTGGCTCTAGACTCGATAGTACGTTTTGATTTAGTGATCGATGGCTGGAGAGGAGTGCCACCTATTCAATATCAGTCTATTCGGAGTGAATAAACCAATAGATAACGTGTTGATCTCCGTGTGATTAAAACAAATACCTTTTGAGAGATATTTGAGTTAGCTGGGGAGGGTTGTGCATTGCATCACTGGGTCCATGATGGCTTTCTTCAATATCGAGAATCATTAACAAATGATCTCAATAGCATATGTATTGACCCGGTTTCTGCCTAAAGTTGTAAGGAGGGCTTCTTTCTTTACACCCATTATCTTTACAATTGTTTTTCATTCTTCAACCCCTTCAATGCTTACCAATACGTCATCACTAGCACCTTGTTGTGATTGTTCCAGTGCTAGCTTAAGTACTTGGTCGGCATTCAGCTACGTTCACATTCATTCTCCATCTTTCCTAGGACTTCTAGTTCTATCTAGGGAATTATCCTTGGGAAGATTCCATCGGTTCTGATGAATCATTGGACTAATACCTATACCTACCACCCTTTTGTCACCACATCCGTCGTGAGTTAAGTGTGTTTTGGGTTGATATAGTCACCATGAAAAATCCTTGAAAATCACTTAAAGCACTTGTGATATTGTAATCAAAGTTTTTGTGCTTTAAGTGTTTTGATCATCAAAAACGCTCCCCCTTAACTTGTGCATTACACATGTTAGGTTGGTTTATCTTTTAAGCCTTTTTCATTGTTTTAGCCAAATATCATTAAGTCTCCTTAATCCCATTTTCTCCCCTTTCCAAAATGTTAACCATCAATATTTTGGATATTAATGGATTAACCGGTCTTTGGGTAATAAAATGAAATTAGATGTTGGCCAAAGAACATATTAATGCTCCCCCCAAATTAATGAGGGTTAGTTGTAGTGCTTGAGTATGATATATTTTGAAAGATTTGGAATCTCGAGAGAAATTCTTGAAAAATATCATACTTTTACACTACAACATGCCACAAAAGCTGATTATACAAAAATTAACATATTCACAATGATAGACATATGGAGTTGACCTGATATAAGATGAACCATAATTAAACGGTTCGTTCCGTGAACCTATGGTGAGCTCCATATGGTCGTCCACCGACGAAACGTTCTATACTTCGTAGCAACCGGCGCTTCCTTAGAAGTTTCTCAATCTTCCTGATTGCATACGATGCTCCCTTTTTGCACTGGGTTGTCCAGGTGTATTTTACTACCGGAAGTGGTAAGTTGGCATTAAGAATCGACAGATCATCTCGAACATGCTTTAGCGTTCCATCACTGAATTTGTGTAGTTCGGAGAATCGCATGTATTGCATGACCCCAGTCTCATTTGGATAAAAAAATCCCTGCTTCCGGCGTTGCGGTCCCCATGTAAACCTTCTTGTTCTTATGGAAATTACTTAGTGGAGTCGTATGGGGACGTTCCAGGTTTAGCTTCTTCTGATAGCTTTCTACTCCAAGTTTAAAGTCTTCCACCCGGTTTTGAATGACGATTTTCCTGGCATATTGACGAAAGTTTGAACTCATGGCTATGACAATCTCAGGTGATAGATGGTCAATTTTTTCTTGAGCCAATAGCAACAAAAGATCTTCGATGTCTTCAAGTTGAAGGTCAAGGAGATCACTTTCGTCAATGCGGTATTCTTTCTCATCGGTACGTTTGAACACGATTACATTCAAGTAATCATAACCGAAGACAGTCTGAGTGGTTGCTCCTTGGATGCTTTTGATTCTGTGAGCTGAGACAATAGAGGAACCTCTCTTAGGACGATGGAAATTATTGTAGGCTAAACTTTTCTTTGCAGTCCAGTGAGAAATGCCAAGTGAAGCATAGGTATCATAAAACTTGAGCAGCTTCTTTCTCCATATTGAGTCAGGCACTTTATCCTCTATCCATGGAACATTCTCCAAGTTAACAGCCTTGAGCATTGTTAGTGACGTGGCATATTTCTTTGCTCCATTTTCAAGGTATTCAAGATCGTGAGAGACAAAATGCTCTATTGGGATAGTGGCAGAACCGATGATGACCGTTGGTGTAAGAGGTCGCAACACGGGAGTCTGAATTCCTGTAGTTGCCGCTCTCATTGCCTTTGTAAGCTCATTCAAATGATATTCTGCTTCATTATGGCTGATCTTTAAAGTGTCAAAGAAGTCCACATTTGCAGCTGCCATTTTGATCAGATCCGGAGTCATCGTCGGTTTCCCATGAGAATACCTTAGAAAAGCCGAGAAATCGATAGGGTTGTTGAGGAATTGAGTCAGCTCCATTTCAGTTGCAGTGTCAAAAGGATGCTGTGGTGCTGCATTTGTTAGCCAAAGTTGCTCTTGTACAGTATCATCGATGATAAGAGATTCAGCAAACGTCGGTTCTAGAACATTTAAATCTTCAACTTCCATATCAACGTCATGCTGATCTGCAGATGGTGTTGAAGGTTGATTTCGCATCACCGGTATATCGTCGTGAGGTTCTTCTTCAAGCATTGGCTCTGTCAGTTCTTCTGCTTGCATATATTCTACATATTCAGTAGTAAAATCTGGTGCAGTAGATATACCTGTAGCAACATGCTGAGTTTCTGGTACTGTTGACTCTAGCGTCTTTTCTATGGTGTCAGCAATGTTTTCTGCAGTTTCCTCTAAACCTTTCTTAGTAGCCTTATCATTGTCATCCTTGTTTGACTCTTCGGCATGTGTACCTGTGTCGTCATTCTTATCGCCCTTGTTGATTTCATTACCCTTATCATTATCATCATCGTCATCCTGATCATCATCTGTATCCTCGTCCTCATCGTCATCTTCATCCTTATCCTTTCCTTCTTCATCCTCTTCTTCCTCCTCGTCTCCTTCCTTATCTGTATCCTCATTTTGATCATTGTTACCATCATCCTCTTCACCGTTACCCTCGGCATCTTCCTCTTCTAGCTCATCTTCATCTTCAGACTCAGAGTCGGTAGCGTCTGCAGGTGTCTCTTCAAGAATTGCTTTGTTGAGATATTGCAGAACTTTGCGTTTGTATTTCGATTTTTGAGCTTTCATGTCTAGCAGACGTGTCTTTAACAATGTCATTAGTTGAAGAGTAGATAAACCATTACCGACAAGATTTGGTAGTTGTTGATCAACATAAGACTTGACTTCTCGTCGAATGATCGTGGTCATCTGCTCGTCAATTGACCCGAGAAAAGCAGCATTTTCTTTATCACGAGTTTTCTTCTCTTTAAGAAATGATTTATGTTGTGATTTAAGTTTGGACACTCTTTCTGTTAGTTTCTAAAGAGTAGGCTCATCAGGTTGCGGTTCCTTGGGAGGAGTGGTGAACCTTTCAGTCAATGTAGCTATTTGTGTAGCTTGAGCCTCAAGCTGTTGTTGAAGAGACTGGATCAGTGGATCATTGACTGTGAGGAAAGGATTGGATGTGGATGATACTTGTGGTTCTGTTGGTGGAGGTGTAACCATAACCGTTAAGGTGGTGGTGGATGATACTGGTTGTTCAGGGATAGGTGTTGGTGTAGATTCAGTGATAGGGGCGGTGGTTGATACAGGTTGTTCGGCTGTGGATGACGGTGTAGATTCAGTGGTGAGGGTGGTGGTTGATACTGGTTGTTCAACAAGTGCGGGTGTGATAGTGGTTGTTATGACCTCACTGATGACCGGGTGGATAGTAGTGGAGTGGTGGTTGATGTAATAGTAGTTATAGGAACATCCACCATTCCTTCATTTGTTGACGGATTAGTGTTTGTGACCTCGACACCCTCCCCTTCTGAATTTAGATATTTCATAACATCATCAGAGTTTGAAGTAGACTTACTTTGAAGTTACGTTTCTGGTATGAAAGTTGCATGAGCATCGTCATTTAGCACCATGTGAGTCGGTTGTGGTAAAGATGTGGTGATATTGGCATCTCGATACATCATACTTGTATCAGTGTCTGCACTGCTCTCACGTTCTTCACTTTGTTCACGACTTTCAAAATGATAGTTAGCATCATCTTCATATGCATCTTCATAAGTATCTTCCTCAGTAGGATCTTCATAAAATGCCATGTCATCATCAGGATTACCAAAATCTGCTAAGTCTTCAAACACTCTTGAGCCTGATCCTCCAAAAGCTTCCTGTCGGCTTTGTTGAAGAACGATACGCAGTCGTTTGGCTTCAGAAATTTGTTGTTGAGCAGGTTCATTTAAAGCAACACTTGCTTCTTTGCCTTTAGTCTTCTGTGCTTTCTTAGGCCTGTGGAGTGGTACTTCTTCCTGTTCTTCCTCAGTATGGATCAGCTCATCTTCATCATCTTCATCAACTATTTGCATTTTTCCTGGGCCTTTATCTTTAGATGAAGCAGCTGATTGGCGCTTTGAAACTCTTTTCTTGCGTTTACCTTTTTGCTTCTCTAAAGGATGTGAATTTCCACGTTTAAACTGTGCGTCAATATCATTAAGCATCTCTTGGTATTTATCACTCTCCTTGATTCCATCATTAAGCATTGTGTCAGGTACTAGGGCAGGAAGTAATGCATACTTTGTGGAATTAGTGTCTGCATTCATTGTGAGAATCACATAATCATCATCTTTGGTGTGATAGAAGAAATTCCCGCGAGTGTTAGTGGTTGGGTCATTCTTCATAAAGTGACTGATAATGAGCTTGGTGAATCTCGAGAATGGAAGATGCACGGATTTCTTCTTCGTTCAAGTAAACTGATAACAAAATTCTTGCTAGAGAAGAAGTGCATAGTCTACTTTAGATGCAGTATACAATCCCCAAAATAAGTGAGCCTGTGGTGGTCTCATTGCATCAGTGCCCCTAGTTTTTCCAGTAAGACACTTGACAATGATGGTGATAAGTGCTTTCCAGGGTTGCCCTATGTGTGAGGTGTTAAACTGGGATAGGTTGTGGATTTCACCTTCATAATTCATGGCACGAATGATTCGAAGCACTTCATCGTTCTTTGGGTTAGCCACAAATTGTTCTCCTTGTGCCAACCTAGGAAGTTTAAACAATTTCCGAAAAATGCTCAAATTGAGTACCCTTGGTGTCTTGTTCAGTTGGAAAGAGATAGTCTTTTTGGAGAAAGATGCAGTGTTCCAGAATTCATGCATGTAGACTTCGGGAACAGATGCAGTACATCTGAGTGTGTCTCTGATGGGTGATATGTCTAGGATATCCGTGGCGATTTTGAAAGCTGGTAAGGACGGATCAAAAACATCTTGTAATCGAGAGTTGTTCTCAGCATATGGAAGCCTATCGCTGAGCGAAACAAGTTCAAGATCACGAAGTCGTTGTTGTTCCTCTGTGGTTGACATTTTCCTGCTTTGATGACATAAGCACAAATGATATACACAACATATATATATATATATATATATATATATATATATATATATATATATATATATATATATATATATATATATATATATATATATATATATATATATATATCTGAAGTCTATGCCAAGTTGAATCTTAGGAAAAATCCATAACAATTATTACCACATATTATAGAGAAACAACATACAAACATAGTTCAGATGAACAAGGTCCTTACATTTAACAACACACTTAGGAAGATTACAGATATATGCCAAAGACATTTTTATTCTAAAGAGACAATGACCTAGCATTAGTTCTTAAAATATTTGGATTTCTTGGTGGTCATGACCAGAACCTCAGTAGGTCTAGGTTTGATTTCTACTAACACCTCAGTAGGTCTTGGTTTAGTTTCAACCAAAACTTCAGTGGGTTTTGGTTTAGTTTCAACCACTACGTCAGGAACTGTAGGATTATCCTTAACCCAAAATATAGTGGGCTTGAAAAAAGATGAAGCTTTGTCTTCCATGGCCTGGAAACAAAACACAAGACATTGACTAAGTAATTTGTATCTCTTTTGTTTACATAGGAATCAACTTATTAAATAAGATGAACTTCTGTAATAAGAAACCGTTCAAGTATTCTTATGAGATAAAAATTAACTAGTTTCAATAAAACTTGGTTTCGTGTTAGTGGCCTTATTTTTCTTAAAGCCTAATGAGGAAATAGTGCAAGCTAGGTCGAACTCATTAGATAGTCTAAGGCAAGTGCATAATACTTAAAATTCCATAACAATGCTACAATGTATCGGAATCATAAGAATCCTAAGTCCATCGCAATGTATAAATCCATCGGAATCCTAACCAATCCATCGCAATGATTCAAGCATCGCAATCCTATCGAAATAAACTCCTATCGCAATATCTAAGCCCGTCGCAATAAGAGCAATTCCATCGGAATGTATGATAAACCATCGCAATATGTCCCATCGCAATACCTAATACGATACCATCGCAATAACGCGTCGGAATGCGTCATCGCAATGTGCCATCGTAATGACCCATCGCAATGAGTCATCGCAATGAGCCATCGGAATGACCCATCGCAACAGCCCATCGTAATGAACCATCGCAATGACACATCACAATGAGCCATCGAAATGACTCATCTCAATAGCCCATCGCAATGAGTCATCGGAATGACTCATCGCAATGACAGACATCGCAATGATGGTGTCGCAATGTTCATCGAAATCCGTGACAGGGATCCGATCTTAAACGTTGACTTCTCGATCCAGGAACTAGGCAATGTTTGAAGCGATTCTGGGCAAGACCAATGTTTATCTAGAAATACTGAACAAATCCCACAACTTAATTACCAATTTCATTGCAAAATCACGAAACCCTAAATCTTGATATGATCGAGTGACATAGTTTTGATGAGATGCAATTAAATGGGATAAGTGATAACAAATAAAGCATGATTTAATACCTAGATTATGAGCAGATAATGATGGTTCAAAGACACAATGATCAATCGGTGTGCAAGGTTTCAACAATGGCGGAAAGATTAATGTGATGTGTGTGTTTGCGATAGTGACAGGGAAGGGGGGTGATATGTTTTGACTTGGTCAATAAATTGCCAAGTTGACACATAAACCCCCATTTTTGCGATAATTGCAAATATGGTCCCCCTTTTGTATTAGTATTTGATTTAAAGTGAATTTGATTTAACTAAAACAAATTACCAAAAATACAAACCCGCTCACAAACACGACCACAAATACTTAATGCAAAAATTCAATAACCTATTCATGATTTTCTATACCACACAAGGCATACATAGCATAACAGATGATGACCAACAGTTAATATTTTCTGACAATCCTTTTTAAAGACCAAATTTGATTCCACGAAGATTTAATATTTGCTCCCCCTTAAACACGGACCCGTTTTCTATTTAAAGAGCTGTAGTCAATGATTTTAAGGACACAAATATTAATGAGGACATTTGCCGGTTAAGTGATTTTATGGAACGATTTTGGTGGCAATAAGATTTCTCTTATTTTTACAAAATAAGTGCACTGATACTTACACTAATTTGTGTTAGACTAAGTTATAAAGTAAACTTAGTCCCTTACAAGGTTTTAAAGTAAACCTTGCCCGAGAAAATTAATTCCCGTTGTGAGCCAACGTTTTCGTAAGAAATACGTGACTTTAATGCGAAAAGCGGGTTGCAGTCAGAAATAACTACAAGTCATAATGGGCATGTTTTAAAACTTGTACAACTTTTATACGGACTCTATTTATGGCGCCGTGTCAATATTAATCGACATTTCTAAAGCCGTAAATATTACCGTACTAAAAGACATGCCCGATTTGAAAAAAAAATACTTTTGGATTTTCTTGATTTTATATTTTTTATGGATTTTGAATGTTTTATATTTTTTATGGTTTTTCTATGTTTTATATTTTTGTATTTTTCTTTTGTTGGTTTAAATATATACGATAATATACAAGATCACGATCAAAGGATACTCGAGAATAGTTTACCACTACTATTCTTCAGATTCTTCTGCCAACTCCTTAAGTGTCGCTGGTGAGAATGATTCCATGCCTAGCTTTTCGATCAAAAACTCGATACGTCCTCGATCTAAGGCCTTTGTGAATATATCTGCCAGCTGATACTCAGTGTTGACGAAGTACATTTCGATCACGCCATTTTCCACTTGCTCCTTGATGAAATGGTAGCGGATGTCAATGTGCTTTGCTCGAGAATGTTGAACGTAGTTGCAGCACAGAGCGATTGCACTTTTGTTATCACAGTACATCGGGATTTTGTTGAATCCAAGACCGTAGTCAGTCAATTGTGATCTCATCTAAAGAAATTGAGCACAACAACCGGACATAGCAATGTATTCAGCCTCCGTACTTGATATCGCATCGCTTTTCTGACTTTTTGATGCCCAACTAACAAGTCTATCTCCAAGAAGTTGCACACTGCCAGAAGTGCTACGTCTGGTATCTTGACATCCGGCATAATCCGCATCTGCATATGAAATTAGTGCAATAGAGGAATCCTTCGGATACCACAGACCACGATTAAGTGTTCCTTTTAGATACCGAAAGATCCTTTTCACAACATGTAAGTGCTTTTCGGTAGGCCGAGCCTGATACCGGGCACACATGCCTATAGCAAATTGCAAATCAGGCCTGCTAGCAGTCAGATAGAGAAGGGTGCCGATCATTCCACTGTAAAGTTTAGGATCGACAGCTATCCCTTCCTTATCTTCATCTAACTTGGATCGCTCCACCATTGGAGTATCCACGGGGTCACAGTTTTCAAAATGATATTTCTTTAATGATTCAAGAGCAAATTTGGATTGATTAATGAAGATGCCTCTGGGATTCTGAGAAATTTGCAACCCTAAGAAAAATGAAATTTTTCCCATCATCGACATCTTAAAGCGTGAGGACATAATTTTCTCGAAACGGTCAGACAAACGTTGATTAGTAGCAGCAAATATTATATCATCAACATAAATTTGTACCAGTATCATGTCGTTGTCCTCCTTGAGAATGAATAATGTAGGGTCCACTTTTCCTTTGGAGAAGCCTTTGGAGATGAGATACGACGATAGGAGATCGTACCACGCGCGTGGAGCTTGTTTCAACCCGTAAAGAGCCTTCTTGAGCTTGTACACGTGATTAGGATACTCTGAATTGACGAATCCATTCGGCTGGCTTACATAGACATCTTCCCTTAATTCACCATTGAGAAATGCCGTCTTAACATCCATTTGGTAGATGATCATATTCATGTGAGCAGCATAAGCAAGGAATAGTCTAATTTCCTCCAATCGTGCAACGGGAGCAAAGGATTCTTCAAAATCAATACCCAAAGCTTGTTTGTAACCTCTAGCAACCAATCTAGCTTTGTTTTTCAGCACACTACCTAACTCATCGAGTTTAACCTTGTATACCCACAACAATGTCAAGATTTCAACGTTGCTGGGTAACGGAACTAATTCCCACACTTCAAGACGTTGGAATTCATTAAGTTCCTCTTGCATGGCTTCAATCCATGATGATTTGGTCATGGCTTGTTGCCAGTTTTTAGGTTCAGTGTCTGAAAGAAATGCATCAAAATAGCAATATAATGCATGTTCTTGGAGTTGATGTCGTGTTAAGACTGGTCGATCGATGTCACCAATAATATTACGGATTGGGTGATCCTTTGTCCATTTAGTATTGTGAGTTTCAATCCGTGGTGGTCGGGAGTGAACGATTGCAGGAGCTTCCTCTGAGGTAGACGCACCGGTAGGGTCTTCAGGTATATGTGAACCAATGAAGGGAAGCTCTTGTAAGTGAGCATATTCTAAATCGTGATCATAGAGATCCTCTTCAACATCATTAGGAACGAGTGGGGGTGAAGATTCAGGTGTTGTTTGTGAATTGGTGGGGGATGGGACATCTGGTTCAAGAGTAACAGTAGATGCCTCGGATAGATTTCCATTATCTTGAGCAACAACTTTGGGAATCGGAGCTATTGCTACAGGTGTTGGAGAATCATTACTCGGTGGATCAAAGAATTCATCAAACATAGGTTGAAATAACTTATCCCACTCGGACCTTGTAGGTGGTATAAATGATGGAGAAGTAGGATTGTTGGGAGTTAATCCGGAACTGATTGTACCGGTTCCCATCTCGTGTAATGCGGGTTCAGAGCTGTGTTGCTCAGAAGCCATCGATGTCAGCTCATCAAAATCGACATCCAAAGTTTCTACTATTTTGCCAAGATGACGGTTATAAATTCGGTAAGCTTTCTTTGCAGGCGAGTAACCAATAACAATTCCAATATCAGCCTTCGGTTGAAGTTTGCCCAAATTCTCACTATTTGTATTTGGATAACATAGTGCACCAAACACATGAAGATATGAAATATCGAGTTTGTGTCCATGAAGTAGCTCATATGGAGTTTTACCATGACGTTTACGAATGATGGAGCGGTTTTGGGTATAACATGCGGTTGCCACTGCTTCAGCCCATAAGAATAAAGGAGAATTTGCATAAATCAACATAGTTCTATCAGCTTCCATAAGTTTACGGTTACGTCTTTCAACGACACCATTTTGTTGTGGAGTGTGAGCCACAGATGTTTTATGAGAAATACCAACCTTTTCATAATAATTTCGAAGAGTCTGATTAACAAACTTAGTGCCGTTATCAGTCCGAATGCGGCGAACAGTAGCATTACGACGTACTTGGATCATCTTTAAGAAAGTAATGATATACTCTGGTGCTTGATCCTTGGATGCTAAAAGTTTTACCCATGTAAACCTTGAGAAATCATCCACTATGACGAGGATGTATTTTCTACCACTCACACTAGCCGTACGCATTGGCCCGCAAAGATCCATGTGCAAAAGATATAGTGGTTCTTGGTTGGTGTCTTCTGCTTTAGGTTTGTAAGATTTCTTGGTGCTTTTCCCCAAAGAACACGCGAAACATAAATGATCCTTGTCGAACTTAAGTTTTGGAAGACCACGAACAAGTTCGTTTCTAGCCAAATGGTTAATAGCATCAAAGTTAAGATGAGATAACCGTCGATGCCACAACCATGACTTGGTCTTAGATGCTTTGGAGAGCAGGCAAACAGGAGAGGCGGCCATCATGTTTTGAATAGACAATGTATAGAGATTATCCCCTCGAGAACCCTTTAATAAATCATTTCCTGCAAGATCGCGAATGAAGCAAGTATGTTGTCAAAAGGCCACTTCAAGGTTTGAATCGCAAAATTGTCCTACTGAGAATAGATTGTGACCAAGTCCCTCCACATAATAAACCCTTGAAATCGTAACATTCCCAATTTGGTATTCACCATAACCCATAATCTTTGCAATATGGTCGTTGCCAAATTTAACCGTTCCTAGAAACTTGCTGACGAAATTTCTGAGCATCGAGCGGTCTCCAGTCATATGTTTGGAGCACCCCGAGTCCAAATACCAAAGAATAATTTGGACGACCTGAAAATATTACCAAACATAAACGATGTATCGGATTCTAATTGTTCCTCTGAGTTAGCAGGTACAGATATAATTATCTTAGATTTGCTATCAGACGAAACTTTAGGCTTCCATATTTTCTTACTAGTGGTTGGCTTAGATTCTAGTTGTCTAGTATTCTGAGGTACTTTTTGACTGGGGACATTACCACTGGTAGGCACAATAGTGGGGGCAGACCTAGTTAAAGGGCGCTTTTTCCATTTCTTAGTGCTAGTGTTCCTATTTAAAGGACGCTTAGACCTAACTTCCGTGGATATGATCCTAGTTAAAGGGCACTTAGTTCCATTAGCAGTGAAGGTCCTACCAGTGGGTTTCCATTGCCAACCAACTTGGGTGAATTTCTTCCCCGTTGGAATCCATTCAAGATTGTTCTTAATAGCATATATTTCATTCACGTGATCAACAAGGCATAAATCATGACGCTGAGAAAACATGCATTCATTACAATTCCAACATTTCGCATTAGAATTCACATTTTGCTTAGGTTTCCACTCATAAAGAGAACATTTTGTCTTAGCTACATGATTCTTTTTATTTGAAACTAAAATAACATTCCTAGGGTGCACTTCTACTTTTTTCTTCTCAGTCCTATTAGTGGAAGGCTTGATCCTATCTTTCTTGTCTTGAGATCCTTTAGCCTTAGTGGACACAGTTACTCCTGTAGAAGTCAAGGGAACATTAGTGACAAATTTTGACTTAGCCTTGATGGGTGTGTTTAAAACAGGCTTAGCTCCTGGGGTCTTATTGAATGGAGTAATGGAAATTGTGGTTTGTTGTTTAGATGGTACAGATATCGGTTTCCCAATGTACTCTAAGTTTGCTAAACAATCCTGAATGTGATCCACATATAATAAAAGCTCATATACACTATGACTTGTGGGATCACGTTCACGCATTTCATCAACAATCTCTCTAGCTAGATCAGCATGTTCTAAGGCATTTTTCATATATGTGGCAAACTTAGTGGGACTTTTCTTAAATTTTGGGTCCCGATATAGCACACGTGGGTTGGGTTTGGGAGCACTTGAGGTCGAGGCAGAGACAGTAGCTGGATTATCAACACTTTCTCGTCCATTGAGCTGAAGTGTCTCCTTTAATTCTGCTATAACCATGTTTTTGTCTATGAGCTGAGTTTTTAGGTCAGAGGATTCCTCACATTTCCTGTTTAGTTTGTCAATTAATGACTTTTGTTCTGTCGCATTAAAAGCGAGGCGTTCTTCTATTGAACCAGAATTTTGTGAGTCACCCTGTCTTACTTGTTCACTCTCTCCTAACATAGAATTAATTCTATTTTCTAGGACATGATTCTTAGTCTCTGCAGCCTCTAGTTCCATTTTTGTTTCTAGTAATTCTCTCTTAATTCTCATCATTTGTTCCTCTAAATCCTGAACCATCTGAATCATCTTGTCACTTGTCTCAACGGAGTTTCCACCATCATTTAGTTTTGAAAGAGTTTCATTTTTAGATTGATTCTCAATTTTAAGAGATGCATAATGTTGTTGAAGCTCATTAAGACTTTTTGAGAGTGTATTATACGAATCTTGAAGCTTTAAAAATTCAGCGTTAGATTCATGACAAGAATGATTATCTACAGTATTCACATGTTCAACCGTATTCACAGATTCATGCACATCATCACAAATATTCACAGTAGATGAAATTTCATGAGTATATTTAACAGTAACAACTTGCATCACTTCGAGAGACACCATATGTTCTAAAAATCGGTCATATTCGGATAAAATCTTTTCCTTTTCAATTAAATGTTGTTCATAAGCATCATCCATTTCATAGAAAACTTTTTGAACTTCACCAATTTCAAAACTTAGATTACACGCTAGATCATAGACTCCTTTTTTAATACGGTCCACAAATGGAACGATCTCTTTCTCAAACACCATTTTCATGTGTTCGAACGCCCATTCTCCAGCGGTTTGAGCCGTTGAAGTCATACATTCCAGGATGACCTTGTCAAACTCGGTAAGGTATCGCCCAAGCTCTTCCACGCTGAGCTTTACGGTACTAACCAGCGGAAGATTCTTAGGAATTTCCTTCGGTTGATCCGAGTTAACGAGTGTAGGAATTATACTAAGGCATTCTCTAGTAGGCATGAAAGTGGATGTTTGGATAGTTATTTTTTGCATATTAAATCGAGTTCTAAGATCTATTGTAGCATTCTTTGCATTCATTTGAGCATAATCATATTCAGGACATGTAGGAAGTAATTTTAACTGCTTCTCATCATATGGTGTCATACTCTCAGAATCATTCAAGAACACAATCGGATCTAATACCAATCCTAACTTGGTTGCATCATAAAGTCGTGGGTTGTGGTGAAGCGCTTGCTTTGCATACCCTGGGTTAGGTGGTAAGTCTATGAGACGCGATAGATTGAACTCTTTAAATGATGCATGAAACAAGTGTACTAGATGTGAGGCAGCATATTGTTTTAAAAGCTTAATTTCCATTCCTTTTATTCATTCAGACGTCTTAATTTCCATTTCAATCTGTTTGGACTCAAGAATTTCAAAATCCGTTTGAAGCTGTTGAAAATTAGTAACGACTGACTCTTTTTCTTTAAGTTCATTCGAAAGATTTGCTCTTAAACTCTCAATTTCTAGCAGATTGTCCATTTGAACTTTCCTAAACCTATCAAATTCAGGATTGGTTAAGGTAGTGGACACGGGAGTCATTTCCAAGGTTTGAACCTTTTCCTTATGCAAAGCAAGCTCGGCAGATAAAGTCTGATTAGCATTAAGGGTTTTAAGGACCGCATTATTCATTTGGCTAAGTAAAGATGCAGGGACCATAACCAAATCAGGTTGGGCAGACGAATTGGTAGTCGTAAAAGCTCCCGGTTGTGGTTCACTCAAAGTTTGAGGACTTTCATTGATATTGCTATCATTGTTTGTCTCGTCGATTGAGTTACTAACCACCGGAGGCTGTTCCGAATACTCAGACATTTGCTCAACTTGATAAGGTACAATACTAGTATCTGTAGCAGTATATGGTACCTCAGAAATTGTATCAGCTCCATATAGTGAAAGGTTTGCCATGAGAGCTGCTTTGGCGGTGTTAAGATCATCACAATCAGAGTCGTATGCATCCAAGTCATCACATTGATATGCAGCATTGTTGGTGATGACTGTTGTGAGACCGCCAGTTTCCACTACTCCCGGATCTGCAAGGAATGCCAACTCTTCTTCATCAAGCTCACGTCCTTGGGCTTGAGCATTCACCAGGTATATCTTCTCCTGAAACCATGTGTTGTCCCTTTTTCTCTTAGGCTGCTTGCACTCTCGGGCCATGTGCCCTTCCCCTTTGCAGTTGTAGCAAATAACCATCTTCATTTTACCAGTGCCATTTCCTCTTGTTGCAGTAGTATTGGATGAACGTGCACCAGCAGTAGACGAATTAGTTCTCCCTTGAAGTGGTTGCACCATGACTCTTCCGTCCTGAATTGTTGCCTGTTGTCAAGAGTTAGACGAGTTCCTTAACTGATTGTTAGTTGTTGCTGGACCTCTATAACCTCGTTTGTTCAATGTTTGACTTAAATAAGCAGACATCTGAGCAAGGATATCAGTAGGGCTATCTCCTTGTCTAAATTCAGGGACAGGGATGTCATCTTCACAGTAGAATGTTGGTGCTGCTTGAGCTACAATCTGATTGGATGGAGCACTGACTTGTTGTGAGTAATGAGGTTGAGGAGCCTCAAGTTGTGGATAGGTACAAGCAAGGTTGGTGGGAGGTTGATACGGTGAATACTGGTGTGAAGCATAAGGTAATGGGTGTGAATCTCCTTGTGATGATGATGTTGCTGGTTGGTGATAAGATGTAGGCGGCGGTGGCAGAATCGAGTACTGTGGGAAGCTTGGTGTTTGATACACAGGTTGATATGAAGATTTGTGTCTTAAAGCAAGCTGAGAGTTATGTATGACAGAGTAGAATGGTTTGCCAATAATGCCATTGGTTCATGATAAGATCCCTGAGAGATTCGGTTTTGGATCACATGCTTCTCGTGTTGTTGTAAGAAAGCATAGAGTTGATCTAAATTGGACTTTTGTAAATCGCGAATCATCTTGACATCAGTGACATATTGACTCCATTCAGGGGGTAATGTGTTCAAAAACTTGGTGTTTAACTGAAACTGTTCAATCCTAAGATTATAGACGTTCATGTCATTCATCAAAGTGGTAAAACGCCAGTAAAAATCATGAAGAGTCTCCCCTGGAATGTATTTAAATCTATCAAACAAATCATACAGTTGACACTCTCGTTCTTGCTTAGTGAGAGATGTCCCTTGTAGCAAAACTGCAAGTCGATCCCAAAGATTCTTTGCCACTGTATGTTCACTTACCATTCGAAAGATATCGGGTGGAAGGGCTTGAAGAATTGTCTGAACAGCCCTTTCATCGGCATCTGCAATGATTTTGTTGGCATCGGTTAACTCATGATACTCCCTTGGCCTTGTCACATTGTTGACGGTAACCTCTACCCAATCCAATGGTCCTTTATCAATTGATTGAAGCATAAGTCGACCATTTTGTTTGCCCATGATGTACGTTCTCATACGGCCTTGCCATGCTTCAAATAAATCTTTGATGAGCAAAGGTGGGCGAGTATCGGTACCCGAAATGATCGAAATATCGGTAAGTGAAGTCATAGTTGGCATATATGAATGTGAATTCATTTTGTGATCCCTTGAAAAAGATTGTCAAAGATGATCGAACAATGAAATAAGGTTATGAGTTTTTTGTGTTGTGAACTAGAAGATGTTGTTATCTTGTTGTTGTGTTTGCGTTTGAAATTTACCAAATTACCAAATTAAATGCCAAATAGAAGAAATCCACTAAGTATCCAAAAAAAAAACAGGTTCTATCGGAATGTTCTTTCTGTCGGAATACCCATATCGGAATGTTCTTACTATCGGAATGCTTAGATCGTAATGTAACCCTGTCGGAATGCTGATGGTATCGGAATGCCTAGAGCGCAATGCAAAGCTGTCAAAATGTTCATATCGCAAAGTCCTGTCGGAATACTCAGATCGCAAAGTGCTGTCGGAATGCTCAGATCGCAAAGAGCTGTCGGAATGATTCAGATCGGAATATAGCTGACAAAATTTAGGCAGAGTAACGACTTAAAACTTCCTTATAACCGTCGGAATCCCAGATCGTAAAGAACGATCGGAATATCCAGATCGGAATAAGTATCAAAATCCAAGTATCGCAAAGTGGAACCAGTCACTTTCCGATGGTGATGGTTATTGCGATGGAACCCTTTTCACTTGTACTTTCTGATGGTGATGTAGCTTGAAATTCGGAATGAAGAACACAAGAAATTTTTGAACTTTTGATCCAAGAAAGATTGTGTCTTAATCAAAATCAAGACACCAAAAACACTACAACACGACTGAATACGTTAAGGTTCTTGAAATCACGATCAAACACAAAAAAAATTTGATGATTCGGCAATATAAACTCAAAAAGCTACGAAATGCTTATAAACACATACGCAACACTTAAAAAAAACCTATATTTCATCCCATGCTCTTGATACCAATTGTAGAACAATGATAATCTTTATGAAACAAGGGGGTTGTTGTTTTCTAGAGAGAGAAACTTAGAGAGAGAAATGAAAGAACTTTATTATATGGAAAACAAGAAATGAAACAACCAACACCTCTTTCCATGGTGGAAAGAGGTTTAAATACCCAAGTCCTTAATGGACTTGGGCCTCCGGCCCATGAACATGCTCATGGGTCGGGCTATTTAATAAATGAAACTAAATACTACTACGAGCCTATAACTACATTGTTGGAGTGACCGAGACTTTCTATATACGTAAAACGAATTTCCAACATCTATGCTAATAATGATGTGACCGAGACTTTCCTTAGAAAAATATATTTCCATCAATCTCCCCCAAAGGAAGGTCACACCATTTTACAAAATCTTAAACCTAGCATACTATGCTTGAGTCTTCGATCTTGTTCTTGTGAATATGCTGATGAGATCTTTGACTTTAGTCTTGAGCATGTTTCCTTGCCTTGACCTTGTGCATTCATCACTTGTGAAATTTGCCTCCTCGTAACTTCATGTTCCACATACTTATACCTTTATAAATTCTTGAAAGCTTCAGAGTTTGATACAGCGGAAGACTTGACTTTCAGACTTTCTTGAATTTGTTGAAGTATTAAGTGTATGTAGTATAAGCATGTGGTGACGACTTCTTCTGGATTGTACACCGCAATGCCACCTTCTTGTTACGCTGCATAAGACAGTTAGCAACAAAACATATACACGTATGAAATGGCTTTGAACATTTCATTCTAATTCGGTAGCATTTTACCTCCGGTCGGTGAAGACCGTTGGACGATATAAAATATCGTACTTACAACAGGTAGTTTCAATTAAGAACCTCCTTGAAAAGATTTCGCGGGTACACCCGTTCTCTTTATTCGACCGTCCAAAGCTGAATGCGAACATAAAGAGTGAATCATTTGGATAAAAATATCCGCATGATTTGAAGCCGTCAATTCATGTTCTTGGAACAAGTGAAATTCAATTAAGAACTGCACCATCGTTGCTTTCTAGTTGTCACGAGCTTGATTCGTATAGAATCTTGCAAGTTACCTACCAAGTGCTGTTTGAGGTTAACATTAGAAGGATTTCCACTCATCACTATGAACACTAAGGTATCTCTCTGAGTGTTCTGGCAAGATCACTAAGATATTGCGTAGAGGCCTGGAACGTGTTTAAATTCATTTAAGAATTAAACCACTGTTGCTTTCCAGTTATCACAAGTTTGATTCATAAAGAATCGCACAAGTCACCTACCATGAGCTTTTTAATATTCGCTCAAAAAGGATTTCCATCTTCATTGTAAATACTTTCGTATTACTCGGATGTTCAGGCAAGATCATGAATATTTTACGTAGGACTCTTAAGATCTTTCTTACTTTTCACATTGTATGAAGAAGCAAGGAATTATGGAAGTGTGTCCTGATAAGATATTTGATGATCTCAAATGGCTCTAGACTCAATCGTGCATTTTGAATTTTAGTGATCGGAGGCTGGAGAGGAGTGCCAACATTTCAATACCAATTTATTCGGAGTGAATAAATCAATAGATAATGTGTTATCTCCTTGTGATTAAAACAAATACCTTTTGAGAGATATCTGAGTTAGCTGGGTTGGGTTGTGCATTGTATCACTGGGTCCATGATGTCTATCTTCAATATCGAGCATCATTAAAAATGAACTCAATAGCATATGTGTTGACCCGGTTTCTGCCTAAGTTGTAAGGAGGGCTTCTTTCTTTTCACCCTTTATCTTTACAATTATTTTTCATTCTTCAACCCCTTCAATGCTTACCAATACGTCATAACTAGCACCTTGTTGTGATTGTTCCAGTGCTAGCTTAAGTACTTGGTCGACATTCAGCTACGTTTACAATCTTTCTCCATCTTTCCTAAGGACTACTATTTCTAGCTATGGAATGTCCTTGGGAAGATTCCTCCGGTTCTAGAAGAATCATTGGACTTAACCTATCCTACTATCCTTATGTCACCACAATTGTCACCGTCGTGAATAGAGATGTTGTGGGTAAGTATATGTCACCATGAAATCCATTTTGATATCCAAATCCCTTTTGCTCCCCCTTAACACATGCCACGATATTCGAAAACATTTCGCACATGTCAGGATGAGCCAGCACGTTAAGTCAAACCATTTGTGATTAATCATTTCCCATATTAAATCACATTTTCTCCCCCATATTAAAAATATTAACCCAATCGATGTTTTTAATATCAATTGATTTAATAGCATTTTAAGAAAATTTGGGAAGAAAAATGCAAAGCCAATTATCTTCATGAATTACACAAGCTCCCCCTCAAATTAATGAGGGTGTACTTGAAACGTAAATTAAATACCTTTTAAACACAAGTGTAAGGTATTTATCACGTGCAAAGATCATATATGATAATGAATTCACAAGATTAGTGATTTATGAGGTTGGACCTGAATGATGGAGAACATCATATGAAAGAAGCACATGGTTCTTGTTCACGAATGTTGGTCGCCTCATCACGTCTGAAGTTATCTCTTGACTCCATGTGTACGATTGATATCGTTGTCTTGAAACCAATATGTGAACTTGGCACCTTCGGCGTCAAAGATTCTGAATGTTGGACAATTGCTCCCCCTCAATTGTTGACTCGTGTTCTATTGAAAGAGTTGTAGTTACCGTTTGAGTAGTCGCATCGTCGAGTATGTAGATATCAAATGTAAATTGCTACGGTTGGTGGAGATGATAACTTCATAAAAACAAGATTTCTCTTGTTTTAACAAATAAATGCACTGACACGTACATAAATTCGTGTTAGATTGTGTTATTACGTAAACACAATCCCTTACATGGTTATAAAGTAAACCATGCCCGAGAAAATTAATTCCCGTTGTTGAGTCAAAGCTTTTCGATGAAATGCTTGACTTGAGTATGAAAAGCGGGTTACTATCTGAAATAATAGCAAACCATTTTGAGCATGTTTTAAAACGTTTGAACTTCTGCTCGAACTTTATTTACAACCCCGTGTCATTATTGAATGACATTTCTAGTATCGTAAATATTATCGATTCCAGAAGACATGCTCTTTTTATCAAAACATTTTTGAACACACAATTTTGAAAGATTTAGAAAAACCTTTTGAGAAATTCTCGAAAAATTGTGTTCAAAGTTTTGAAAACCAATTACTTGAGCTTAAGATGTTGAATATCTTATCAAACGAGCTCAAGTCCGAGAAGTTGTAAACTTCCCGTTGTTAAGGATAAGTTTATCATCAGCGATAAACTTTCCTTTTAACTGAAGAACGAGTCCTAAGCTGACATTAACTTAGAAGTCGTTTTCATGAGCTTGAAAACTTTGACTGTTTTAACGGAAAGCTCATGACCGAGAAAGGTTAATTTCTCGTTATGAGGAAAAGTTCTATTATTTAAAAGATACACTTTCCTTTCTAAGCTTAAAACTTCGAATGTTTTAAGACAAGCTCATGACCGAGAAAGGTTAATTTCTCGTTATGAGGATAAGTTATCATAAAAGATAATCTTTCCTTTATTTGAAGTTCGATTTACAGTCTGATATTTAACTGTAAGTCATTGTGCATGAGCGTAAAAACTTGGAATGTTTTCGATATAAGCTCATGCCCGAGAAAAATTAATTTGTAGTTGTAAGGATAAGTTTATCATCGGCGATAAACTTTCCTGCCTTTGAAGAACGGGGCATTAACTGTAATATGATTATACGCCATTTACACGAGCTTAAAACTTTTGAATAGTTTTAATGTAAGCTCGCGTCCGAGAAAATTTAATTTCTCGTTAATGAGGATAAGTTTATCATCGGCGATAAATTTTCCTTTATTTGAAGATCGGGGCATCATCTGATATTTAATGATGAGCCTTATACACGAGCTTAAAACCTTTGAATGGTTTTAGGATAAGCTCGTGTCCGAGAAAACTTAATTTCTCGTTTTGAGGGTAAGTTATCGTTGCGTAGATAAACTTCCCTGTCTCTGAAGTCCGGGTCATCGTCTGTCATTTAACGAGGAGCCATTTTTACATGAGCTTAAAACCGTGGAATAGTTTTAGTGTAAGCTCGTGCCCGAGAAAACTTAATTTCTCGTTATGAGGGTAAGTTATCGTTGCGTAGATAAACTTCCCTTTCTCTGAAGAACGGGTCACAGACTGTGATTTGTCTATAAGCCTTTTTACACACGATGTTTAACTGTGAATCCCCTGAGACACTTGTTTCTTTGATATCAGCTTCTTTAGTAACCAAACTCTGAGAGTGTCCTTAGTTGAACGATATGTAAAGATCGAACCGTTGTGTTCTTGTTGAACGTGGACTTTGGTACTTGCATTCTCATCAGGAGTTTGTATGCCTTTGTGTGGGTTAGCGATATCTATCTTAGAGGCAAGTGGGGAGTTAAAGTTGGTCTTACTTGTGCCAGAGGTGACCTGAGGAGATAATTCACTTGTCTTAGTTGGCAAACGTTTTCTTTTATAGAAAACCTTAAGTTCAGGCTTAAGTGATGTATCATCCTTATCAATTTCCTCCCCAGTAGTCTTAGTAGAATCAGAGACTATCCTAGTTAAAGGGCACTCGTTTCCTACAAGAGTGAAAGTTCTACCAGTGGGGCGCACATTTTACCAATGAGTTTGATTTTAGCCACCCACTGGGATTTAAGTCTAGCACGGGAGTTCACCTCATTAAGTAATTTCTTGATACAAGAATCATGATTAGCTTTAAAGACACATTTCCTACATGTTTTACAAGTAGCATATTTAATGTCCGAGTAAGATCTAGAATTTCTAGATGATTGATTGATGCTCCTAGGAAGTGACATGCTACGGTTAGCAGTGTTGGGTAAACGAGAAGGCATCTGACTAGGTTTGAAATTCCTATCTCTTACTTGTATCTTTAGCTTAGCTTCCCTTAGACCAAAAGTATGGCGAACTTCGTTTAAACTAGTTTGAGACGTGTTCTTTGGACTATGTCTAGGGAGACTAGAGGCAATCATGTGATTAGGTCTTGCAAAAGCTGTTCTAGTCACATTGGCCCTAGTTGGTGGAGTAACTGTTCTAGAAATATGAGCCATATCAACTTGGAAGGCAAACCGCGGTCTCGAGGATTGTGATCGCTCGGATCTAAATGCAGTCGGTTGTCTAACAGACTGAATTTGAGGCGATTTCCCCAAGATTGATGGTTTTTCAAGCTTAGTATCCACACTAGATCCTTTAGTTTTTCTCATTTCGTTTTTCAAAGCAGCTATAGCAAAGACCTTTTCATGTACTTGAGCTTTAAGCAAGTTATCTTGGGATGCCAATTTAGATTCTAACAACTTAATTTGTTTCAAAAGATTATCCTTTTCAGCTTTAGAATCTAGAACTTTTTGATCCAATTTTTGTTCAAGAACAACGTTTGACTTTTCAAGTTTTTCAAAATATGTTTCAAACTTGTCAGTTCTCTTAGAAAATTCAAGTTTGGCATCCTCAAGATCTTTTGATTGTTGAGCTACAATCGTTTCGAGCTCTCTAATCTTGGAATCAGAAGCAGTCAATGAAGCAGTTATAAGACAATTGTCATGTTGTTTAGCATTTTGAACACTTTCTCCCCCATTATGACTCACATCGGATGAATCAGAAGTGGTATTTCTATCACTCTTTTCCATCCCATGTTTGTCATAATTAGGTTCAGAATGCTCAATATGCGGCATATCATCATATACATCATAAACAACACTACATTCTACCATGTTCGCAGGCTCTTCGTCATAAACGGGTAAGGTGTCATCAAAAGAGATCTCGTGACCATTCCCTGACGTGCCACTGGTATCATGTTGTCCTCCTGATTCCGTGCTCTTGCCATCGTTAGGCTCCAAGTTGTCAACCGTATGACCATTCCCCTCTTGCATCTGCATCATGGAATCTTGCACTCCATTATCATACGCTTGCTGAAGTCTGGATCTTTCATAAATCGAAGACGAAACCGATGTCGTAAATTTCAACAGTTTATCACGGAAGTCTTTAACCTCGTTCTGTGTGTATTGAAGAAATAACCGGCATATCCCTGAATTTTCAGACTTGATGATATTGAATTGGAGGAAAGGCGTAAGTTGTGTCACAAGAGCCTTATAAGCAAGTGCCGATGCAGACTGATTAAAGTCTTCTTTTTGAAGTTGATCAGCAAGTTGGTGCAAGTTGAGGAATAGTGAATCGATGAATGTATAATGATTTTGACCAAAGAGTGTCACAAATTTGCTTCCTCCTTGAACCCATGCAATGGTCATAAGATGTGACTGAAGTAGTCGAACTGCAGTGATACCACTTTCTCTAACTTTGTCTTGCAAAAGATGCAATTTCTGCAAGTCTCCTTTTCGAAAAGTTGAATTCAAAGACTCCATTGAATGTCGATGAAAGATAGGTGTGATTGTGGGTGTATCCGGGATTTTATGAGTCGTGAAGAAATCGTGAAATCGATTTTAGGAGATTTTACACCCCACCCAATTAATAAACCGTAAAACTTCGTCACAATCCTCGTTTGATGGTATAACTCTTTACTCGGCTCAAAAATTGTTGACGGATCAAACGATGATAAAAATAACCCCGATACTAATAGATCCAATTACCTCGGTTTTACAAAGTAACTAAACTCGACCCAAGTTGAAATACCCCTAGTCACCTACTACAAATAATACTAATCTCACTTGCACGAAATAAAATGAAGACACAATATTTAAAAAACAAAACGTACACCTCACTTACCCTACTCACACAATATGTAACACACAATATTTAAAAGAAATCTTAAATGTGGCAGACATGTTGAAAACGTGGCAGTCAATCACTTTGTTTCCTCCGCCTGATTTTGTTTATATATCAATGCCTATTAATCCTCCGTCTCTTTCATTTACTTCTAACAAAAAAAACACAGTCAACAACTTTATAACTGGTCAAAAGAATAACTTAATCTCATTGTAACCTACTCCATCCATCTCAACAGCCTCCTTCATAGAGACCTTTGCCACCATTTTTACAACATAACACAGCCTCTATCTGATCTAAACACTTCCCAATCTCAATCAATCATATAATACTTCTTCTCAAAATCCATACGCCCCCTATCTCCTTTATATATTTCTCCCGATGCAGAGTAAAACCAACCCATAGAAATCCCGAATGATCTATGTTTCTCCCTTAATGATCTATTGATTGATGGATGGTAGCAGATTCTTCAAGATCTTCGAAAACAAAGAAGGTCCCGGGTAGGTGTTTTCTTGTCACATGTATTTGATTTTCTTGTTGAGTCCTTGATCGATGAAGGTGTATTTAACTGAGATCGGTTTCGTTGTGTCTGTGAGTGTTTGTGGGTGTGTAGTTCGAGGGTGTTGTCGAGAATTTGATGAAAGTTTTCTGTTGATAAATCGAGTCTGGGTGAAAGCGAGTCTGGTTGTTGTCGAGAGGTGGGGGTTTCGAGTCGTTGGTAGAAAGAGACTAGACTTGGTGCGAGGATGTTTTGTAATACGAGAGGGTGTGTTTGTAGTTCGAGGGAGGGTGGTGTGAGTCGAGACTGTTGTTGTCGAGAGGTTTCTGAGAGAGTCGAGAGTTGTTTGAGTGTGAGTCTAAGGTTGGTGTTTGGTTTTGTTGTTCGAGAGTCTGGTCAGGTTGAGGTCCAGTTTAGTAACTCAAAAGATTTTTGGTTTGGTCAAAATGTTATGGTGGGAGGAGTTCGAGAGTTGAGAGTTGGGTCAAAATGTTAGGGTGTAATCGTTTGTGTTGTATCGAGGGTTTTTGTGTTCCCGTTATGTTTGAAATGTCGAGAGTCTTTATCCGGAATAAAATTTTGTAGGCTTATCCGGAATAAAGTTTCGAGGCTTATCCGAAATAATTACCCAAGGTTTATCCGGAATACTTTCTTAATGCTTATCCTGAATAAATGTTTTCGTGCTTATCCGGAATAAGGTTTCGAGGCTTATCCGGAATAAGTTCCTTTTGCTTATCCGGAATACATGGTAAAAACTGATAATACTTTTGTGGCTTATCCGAAATAAGTTTTCGACAGCTTATCCGGAATATATCTAGTCTTCTTATCCGGAAAATTTCATATTGCAACTAACTATCCAGGAGATAACAAACCTTGAATGATGATGAGACACTACGACTGTTTTGGACAGATTTTGAGAAAATAAAGACTTGAAATGTTGATCGAGACAAAAAGACTACGATATACTGATGATTTAAAAGTAAAAATATATTTAAAAAACTGAATAACTTCACTCGATTTGACTCTCAAATCAAGACAGATAAATAAAAAAAATTACCAATAAAAATAGATTTAAAAAACTGATGATTTTTAAAAAAAAACTGATGATTTAAAAAAAATTGATAAAAACTTTTAACACCAAAAAGGCTAGAAAAAAAATTTTAGAAAGAAAAGATTTTTACCATCAAATCAATAGATAAAAACGCCTCAATCCGAAGAATCAACCAAGCTCTTGATACCAATTGTAGGTCTATAGTTTCTTAGGATTAAGCAAGTTATGATTTACCTATTGAATGAATGGAGAAGAAAGATGAACTAGAGAGAGAAAGGAGAGGAGGAGAGAGGTAGAGAGAGAAAGATGTGTTTATTGAATGAAAGTGTAAATGACAAAATGAGCAACCCCTCCTAACATGCTAGGAGGGGGTTTATATAGCCCACCCTACATGTGGGCTATATGTGCTATACTGGATCACGAGCCTAATATCATTGGAGTGACCGATCCTTTTTAAATACGTAAAGACGTATTTCCAACAATCCTAAGGTTATAAAGGGACTTAGACCAAAAGTAACGAGTAAAAGTACATATGTTCATCCGTAAAAACACAACAATGGTCCCATCTCAAAGAGTAAAACAAGTGAAAAGCAAGATTATAAAACTCACCTCAAGTAAAATAGTGTATGATAAACGAGTCAACAACGCGGGCAAGCCACAATGTCCAAGAGCAAGCATATAATAACATTGTAGTTTAGGTATGGCACGTTCAATTGAAATAACACAATCAATCACCCAGGCATGTGTACAAGTTACGTCGTTCCAAAACGCATCTTTAGAAATTATAAGGTTTTTGATCAAGTCCCGACACTATGAAAAATTCCTGAAAAAATATTTCATCTTTTAGTGTATTTTGTCTTTTAATGTATTTAGTCTATTAGTGACCCAACACACTAGACGATAAAAAAACGTTTACAGTAAACACGCTTATTTTTAAGTTCTCTCTTTTAAGTTAATCTGAACTTGTTGATTAAGAAGGTTTGACTTTTAACATTTGACTTTGCGGTTTGACTTTTTATGTTTGATTTCTAATCTTAAACTTATAAATTCTATTTTTGAATTTTATAATTCCTCTTTGTGGCAATCAATCAATATCAAGATTTCGTCCCAATGACAATATTTGTATCAATAAAAAAGTTCAGCACATCATAATAAACATAAAAGTAGAACTACTTTATGTTTTTCTTTAAGTTTATAAAAATATATTTTTGATCATAAAAACTTGTGTGTTGATTTTTATATAGATCAACACATCGATACCAGGGATAGCCGTGCACAAACCGGATAAAAAACAGACCGGATTTTTTATCCAAATCGATTTTAGTCAATCGAACAACGAACCAGTTTTGACATGAACCGGTTCGGATTTAATTTTTTTCTTGGAAAATAGTATATCCGGTTAAAATCGGTTATAAACCAGATTAAAAAAACGGGTTGTAGTCGCATGGCTATTTAAAGGTATCACATGTTTTTGTAACTTTAAGAAATACTTTTTGTTTTTTATAACTTAGCTAGTTTGTTATTTAAACTTCATTTAAATAAGTGTAGTTTTTCACGTGTTCTTGTAGTCTGGCATGACTATTTAAAGATATCACCTTAGTTAGAATTATGACAAGTCGGTTGAAGGCTATATTACATAGAATGTGAGCATTTATATTATTGTAAGAACATTACTATTTTCGTACAATATTTAACCGATGGACATTTATATTGAAAGCTACTTATCATATCAATTGAAAGCTACATTAAAGAGCCTAGTCATGGTAAAAAAACCGGTTTAAAATATTGTTTAAAAAACCGAATCGGACTTAACTACTTTAAAATCCGATCGATGACAAAATCTTTTAATCGGTTATGATCCGTTCGAACCAGTTTTAGTAAAACCGGATTAAATAAAATCCGATTGGGATTTTTTTTATCGAATTGGATCATGATCCGGTTTTTTCGCCCATCTCTAAACGCTGATGATATACACATGATGACATGAAAGTACGCCATAAGTTCAATAGAGTCCGTTGATTTATCAAAGTCTCAATGGACTCATCAACACCATCCAATCCACTTTCATCCTATGGTCCAAGATATAAAAAAAACAAAATCCTCTCATCCTTGCTCAACTACGAACATAAAAAAACACAACCCACCACTGCCGTCCACCACCTCGGCCACCACCGCCGCCACCACCACCACCAACCAACACCACTACCACTACCACCAACAACTACCAGCAGCAACCACGACGAGATGCACATTATCCCGATCAAATCCACACCATAAAACCTCAATTTTTAGCGCTATGTTTCATGTCGATGATGTAAGTTGTTTTGATTATGCTTGTTTTTATGTTTTTGTTTCATTTTGATTTTTCTTAGAAGATCTCATATCTACTCTAGGTAAAACACATGTTATAATTCTTGATGCACACCATATGTTTGATGAAATGACACAATGATAATCACATGTGCTTTAGCAAGTTTCAATTTATGAATGAGAATTTTTATGGAAGTCGGGTCGATTTTTGTAGTTGATAAGCTGGTTATAGAAGTGTGACTTATGATTACCGAACTGGGAATATGACTCGCTATGACTCATATATGAGTCATGGTGACTCATATATGAGTCACGGTGACTCATATATGAGTCACAGCGACTCATGTATGAGTCATGATGACTCATATATGAGTCACAGTGACTCATATATGAGTCACGGTGACTCATATATTAGTCACAGCGACTCATATATGATTCATGATGAATCATATATGAAATGTACATATGTAAGTCTTTTTTTAACACGGGTGATAATATAACTTCTTTTTTAACAAAATCATGGTGACTCATATATGAGTCACCATTACTCATATATGAGTCAGCATGACTCAGAGTTATAGTGACTCATATATGAGTCACTATGATGACTCATATATGAAACTGAAACATATAGATTTTGTATTGAAACTTGTGGTACTTTACTAAATGTTTTTTGTTTGCAGTTCCTAAAGGTCCACCAACTCTTGGACCCTTATCCGCCTCATATTATAAGGTGGAGGAGTCTGATGAGGGTAATAATGAGGAGGAGGGGTCTGATGATGATGAGGAATAGAAGGGGTCTAGTGGTTCTGATGATGAGGAGTCTCGTGAATTGTAGTTAGATGGTAAAACTGATGATAGTTGTAGTTATGTAGTCTTTTGTGAATGCTAAGTTATTTTAAATTGATTGTAGTCGGAACATAATTATTTGATGGTTTCTTTTCATTGTATGAAATCTTTTTTTACATGCTTCTTTATTTAAGCAGTTTACAATTTTGTTTTACGTATTTATTGCTTATGTTGTGTGTTAAACCTGATCTAGAAAACATATATGCTTGACTCAATATGAAACATACATCTTTCATCATGACTCATATATGAGTCATACAGTTTTATTCATATGTATAAGTGTTTTTGAACACTTGTACGTGTTTGTGAGTCATGATGACTCATATATGAGTCATGATGACTCATACATAAGTCACGTGATATACATTCAATAATTTCATTTTTACACTTATATAGTCATATGAGTCACTGACTCATGTATGAGTCATCTGTTACATAATCATATGAGTCACTGACTCATGTATGAGTCAAACTGACTCATGTATGAGTCAGATTGACTCATGTAAGTGTTAGACTGACTCATGTATGAGTCAGAATGACTCATGTATGAGTCAGATTAACGCATGTATGAGTTAGACTGACTCATGTATGAGTCTCACAGTAATCATGTATGAGTCATGTGTTAAAAAAGGTAGGTAGTTTCTGAAACTTCCAAGCATGTCCCAATGTCCATATTGGCTTTTGTTGTCACTGATGGAAACTCCTGGAAACACACGGTAACAACTCATTTCTAAAAATCGATAATACATTCCAACATTCATAACACTTTCGAATGTCAGATGATTAACACTCCTTCTGTGTAAAAGCAAAAAACTTGTTAATACACATAGTAACGACTTATTTTCTAAGCCTCGTGAATAGTACTCGTGTCCTAGCTAATGATGAGCATCCCCGTGAGTAATTGTTTGATGACAACCCATGTAGGATGTTTGTTGCAAATAGACATCCTTATTATTACTCTGAAGTTTCCGAAAAGTCGAAATTGCACCTCCATCAAATCCCCGATAGAGTCAACAATAATCAATCTTCTGCAATAGATGAAACAAACAATCTTTGATTTCATATATTACAATACCAAAAATACTTTGTGATAAACAATCTAAATGTTTGTCAGCCAATTGTAGTTAGAAGTTGATAGTAAGTAGCGACTATCTTAGCAATCATAGTCTTTTTCAATACTATTTAATAATTACACATAATTGTGGGTCAGTGATAGATAGTATACAATAGTTACAAACTAGGCTTTGGTTACTATTAGCATCTGTTACACAATCAGATAAAACTACAGTTCAAGAATTGATATTTTATATATGGCTCATGTATGAGTCACAGTGACTCATACATGAGTCACTGTGACTCATGCATGAGTCGCCAACTAAATCTGGCACAAAACTATGATTTTGTTACAAAGATATTACATGCATTGACAACTACATTTTCATAAACATCGGCATCGGCAACGACATCTTCATTAACATCGCCATCAATCTGACTCATGAGTCACAGTGACTCACACATGAGACAATGTGACTCATATATGAGTCACCATGATTTTGTTACAAATGAAGCTATATTATTACCCGCATAACAAAAAAGACTTACATATGTATAGTTTCATATATGAGTCACCGTGACTCATATATGAGTCACAACGACTCATATATGAGTCACAGCGACTCATATATGAGTCACCATGACTCATATATGAGTCACGGTGACTCATGTATGAGTCACAGTGACTCATATACGAGTCATAATCCCAGTTCAGTAATTATAAGTCTTACTTCTGTAATCAGTTTATCATCTACAGAAATCGACCATACTTCAATAAAAATGCTCATTCATAAATAAGAACTTGTTAAATCACATGTAACTTTCATTGTGTCATTTCATTAAACACATGGTGTGAATTAAATATAAAAACATGTGATTTACCTATATTATTACCTGGAAATGGTGGACATGTTGTGAAAGTCATCGGAGAAGTGGGTTTGTTGTGGAAGTCACCAGAAAATGGTGGTTTGGTGTGCATCTCGCCGGAAAAGAGTTGTTTGGTGTGGGGGTTGCGGGAAGAAGGTGGGTTTGTTGTGGTGTTCGCGGGAAGAAGGTGGGTTTGTGGTGGTGGTCGCCGGAAAAAGGTGGGAGATGGGTTTGTTGTGGTGGTCGTCGGTGAGGGGTTGTGCAGTAGATCCCGATCTATATTTTTTAATTGTATGTGTGTGTGAAAAATAGGGAGGTTTAGTTGGGAGATTGGTTTAGTCACAGCCCTTAGATGAATGTAAGATGGATGATATAGATTGATCCATCAAGACTATGATAAATATGGAGGTGTGAGGATCTCTTCCCAACCTAGTCTTGAATCAAAAACGAAAGTAGTTGTGTCCCTATCCGCCACTGGAGACCAAAAAGGATTAATTGATGAATTTTTTAGAGTGGAAAAGTTATATAAAGTGTGTGTTTATTTTAGCGAGATCAAGTGTGAATGAATAATCACTAAATGAACTAGCAAGGCATATAATCAAGGTTTGAAAGTGTGTCTGTTTTGATGTGTGGTGGTTCACTCAAACCATAAAGAGAGGGGGGGCATTTTGATCTTTCAATAGAGTGTTGCCTAGGGTATATGACTTGTGGTTGTAAGCTGAAGCTATGGATTCGAGACAGAAAGATTTAAGCCAATGGTCATTACTAAAGCTCTGGCCCTTAGAGGCTTAAATCTTTTCTTTCCGGCTCAAGGCATTTGCAAAACAGACGTTTGCTTTTTCGGGATAGTCTATACTACTACTAACTTTATATGTGCTACTAGAACCATAAGCCGCACTATAGTATACTTGACTGCCAAAAGTGGGGGGAGAGGTTGTAGGGATATGCGATCGTTTAGCCATCGAAAATGAGTGAGCCTATCGGGGGCACACACTTAAACACGAAGAGTACGTTTATTAGATATTTAATATATATACGTGTTATATTTATCAAATATATAATATGTTTCACGATGTATATTTAACGGTTTTTAGTTTAACCGTTTGACGCCGTAAACTAATTAATATACGTTAAAATAATAAATAGAGAAAAATGGAGAATTGAACAATTTTGGTCTCAAAATTTTCTGCGTGATATTTTGCCCAAAATATGTCATTCCCATATATTGTAAAAAGTTGATTGATCTTCTCTTCATTGAGTCACGCGACAAGACTGATATATAAATTGGTTTGGTTTTTACTTTGTCTGCAAGAAAAAATCAGACAATCAAATATCATTTCATTTTTGTGATCAATAGAAGACACTATAAAAGGGGCCTTGTTTTGTTTATTTGTATGAGACAAGAGAGAAAAAAAACGCTTCCTTAACTATACTAATATTCTTTACCTTTGGTCTTAGTTGACGGCAGTTAGCATACCAATTTTGGTCATGCTCTTTGACCATACAAAGGCTTAGAATGTTATTACAAAACCACTTGTTGGTTGTATTCTCAAATCAGTTCGAACGTAGTATTCTTTCGTATTCGAACCGGTTTGAGTCAAGATCAAGAATACTTGTTGTTAGTTATCGTGAAGCAATCACTAGCATCGTAATGTGTTCATTTGACGTGTGTGTGAGCAACCTATAGAGACGGTAATTTAACCGTTAAAGTCCAAGATCAAGATCAAGACTCGTTTATTTGATTTAATCAATTAAACAAAAGGTTAGTATTTCATATGTTTTAATTAAGTGTTAATTATAAATATCAAACTAGATCCATTCCGCTGCGCACTCGTAGTTAAATGGTTAACTAGTTCTAAAATCCTAACAGTGGCATCGCGAGTCAATCGTTTGGTGTTTATGGGTTACACATAGAATAAACACGCTAGACTTGTCATAAAGTTTTAATCTTGATCTAGATAATGGTTAAAATTGGGTAGGATAAATTGAACCGGTTAATAATTACGAGTGTTTTATTATCCGTCAAAGACTTTTGCATCTCACTTTTGTGATACTTTGCACGGCATCAAGTACCTTGCTCGAAAACTTGATGAGGGTCTTTGGTCCTCTATTTGGGGAAGACTCATTCGAGACATGGATCTTATATGATTTATCGCTTTCATATAGAGTCTGTCTTCTGCTTCTACCCCTTCTAGTCTGTTTTTATGTGCTTATTTGTTTTCCATTGTGAATTGCAAAACGTAATAATTCAATATTCTAGTAATCATAAAAACGGATCTCTACTTATATCGAAACTAGCTTTAAAAGTATGTCATATTAATACACTTTTTCCTTACGAATCGGCTATGTGATATTTGTTAAAACTTGTTTTTTTGAACAAAGATTAACATGGACATAAGATATATGAAACTTGTTTTTGTTATCATCTAAATTGTTTTGCGAAATCATATTGTCACTCGAGTTGGGCTTACATACCGTAATGATGGCTTATAAACTATCTTCTCAACGACGTGATTTGCAAAACTAATTGGTTTATAATACTTAAAAACATCATGTTTTTGTGATTTACTAATGGTGGACTTGCTATTGCACTACGTGCTCTAGTCAAGCTATCTAGGGTTTGAACGATCTTTAATCTTTTTCCGTGTCATGTACATGTTTCGGCATCTATATGATAATTATCCCAAGCACTTGCGCCATCGGGCGCATGAAGAGTAGGATATTGGGTTTGATCCTTCTTTAATCTTTTCCCGCGGTAAACACGCCTAAATCAAAGTTAACAAAACGTTTTCTTAACTTGTGCTAAAAGATGATTGCATGCATCTTTTACACGTTTTTGACATTTGTTTTCTAAAACTTATATGATACCTATTTGAATTTTAAGTCTATGTCACCCAATTTAATAGCACTTGTAGTCCTTTTTCGTCATCTGGTCAGACCTAGGGCGAATCATGCACCCAAGGCGATTTTTGTCACTGGTCAGACCTTTTCCAATTATTGCATGCTTTAAATTGGTACGACTTAAGTCGAGTTCCCGGTCAGATTCGGAACCCGAGGCATAAGATGAGATGAAACATACTCATGACTTTATTACGTGTAGAACAAGTTTGCTTGAGATGTTCAATGGTACTCGAAAGAGATGAGAGAACGTCCCATCCAAACACTCTACAACAATAAACTTCATGAATCGTCTCATAATTATAAGAGTTGCACTTGTAATGCAATTAACGCTCGACGCTTACCTCTTGTCCTACTTGCTATTAGACGGTCGGACCTCTAATATTGAGTGGGAGTGCAAGTAGGATCTTAGTCTTATTAGTAATTAATTGGGTAGTTAATTCTATTAAGAATTTAATTATCGAAAATACTTAATTGAACTTTCTAATGTTCCGATTAATTGTGTTATTGCAACATAATTCGTAAACTAAAGTTGTTTTCTTATAGAAAACAAACATTGTCTCTTTTCCTGGTAAGAAAAGCGAGACTTACTCCTATCTCTTCTCAGTAGTTGACAAGAATAAGATAGGACCATAATTGAATCGTTATCGATTGCATTTAAACTCACTTTTAATATTTCATTATCCTAATCCAGTTCTGAAATCATTGAAAGATAACATATTTTGTGTACCTAATGTCTATAGCTACAAAAATAAATGACATCTTGCACTTGTCACGATGTATGAGTTTAAACCGTAAAGAGTAAAGAATTTACTATCACTTCGCTAGGTATCTTTCTTGGACTCTTGATTATTCCTTAAAGTGCTAAATACCCTTGTGGCTTTGTAGACGATAAAGGAGGAATTGCATGCTAAATAGTCAAGTTAATTGAAAGCATGAACGGCTAGTCCCTCATCTACACAGTAGAATTTCATATACTTTGTTCAAATACCTAAGTAAATGTATACTTGTAGGCATTTTTCAAAGATAAGGAAGTCAATAAATTGCTATTCACGTTTTACTGGTGATGTAACATCTCTTATGTTGACAAATCCAGTGGGAGCGTTGCAGTTTATTACTGAAATAATATCCATGTAATATTGTCAATTTCAGTGGGAGCTACAAGATTTATTTTCTTGCTTAGTCATCCATATTATTTCGAACTTGCTTTGAAATAATTTATCACTTCCAAATATGAACGACCATTGCTTAAAGGAAATTGCATTTTATTTTATAAGATAACACGCTGCCTTTCTAATGACGCTTTCTAACACGTTATCTATAGAATAATAATCCACAATTCTTTGTCTAAAGTTATGGTTCTAAATCTACTTATAACATCAATAACATTATCATACTGTTTACACAATCAACCACATGTTGTATTGCTTGTCTACATGATATGATGTCGTGCCTTACACAAGTGGGAGAAATTGCAAAGCGTGTGCAAGGAACAACATATTATTAGTTTCATTTGCCCAAAAGGTAAGAAAGCTAAAAATTCTACTAGGACTTGAACATACAAGATGTTTGTTGTCCTACTACATTCAATGTCATGATATAGTGGAAAGCTACTTCGATAATTTACTACATGTTATAGTAAATACAATTATGGTTAAGATATAATAATCATAATTTTGAAGTATAAATTTAACTTGAAATTACTATTGAACTCAAGAGTTTGCATTCATGATTGCTTTAGTTAGTATAATTATGTTTTTCCTTGATAACACATAATTATAAAGTCCTTGAATTACTCACCGACTTATAACATAAAGTATGTAGTAAAATAGTTATGTCTTCTTGTTAACACATAAACATTAGATCTTTGAATTATTCAAAGACTTAATAATGTATACTTGATATGTTCTGTTTTCTTGTAAACGCATGAACATATAATTCTTGAACTGTTATGTCTTCTTGTAAACACATGGTTCTCGCATTGTTCAAGAAATATACATTATAGCATGCACCTGGATTTAAAATACGGATATTGTAATTTGGCATGATCCAATTAACAAGTATTTAATCCAAAGAGTACTAAGTTATCTATGGAATTCTAATGTAGTCTCATAATTCTAATACTCATAGAATACCAAATTATTATGGTATGTCTAAAGAGTTGAAACAAACTATATTCATATAGTTTGATTTATGATAGCTTTAATTATTCTACCTCCATGATCTATCAAGGTTAGAAAATTGCGTGTGTCATTGATACACTCAATATAGTTCAAACCTAGAAGGTATTCAAGACAACCCACAAATTGGAAACCCCTAATTTATTATGGTTTTTCGGTTGTTCCACTCAAACCAATCAAATCCTAAAACCTTTTAGGTTTTTCGATTTCCTACACTTCCGTGCTTGACGATTGTAGTGTTGGTGTTCCTTCTAGCTTGACGTAACACAAACCTTTCCTAAGGTTATTGGTTAAAAGAGTGATACAAGAATTAGGGTTCATAATAGAAACCCTAATTAGGGTTCTTGGGAGAAATCCCAATATGTCTTGATTAAATTCTTTAATTTGTTAATATCTTATGAAGCATACTATTAACAAACTTGAGTTATTAAAATGTGTTTTGTAGTCTCTCTATTAAGAACAATTTATTGTTGCTTAAATACTTAGTATTTAGAGAATGATCTCTACTTACAAAAGTAAGTGGGAGTTATAACAAATCTTGAAGATATTCAAGAGCAAAATACACAACCTTCAAAATCCACTTGTTGATGTCATATTTTGGTTAAGCATGGAAATGTCAAACCAAAGTAAATGTTACTCTCATTCATAAATCTGCAAAGATACCTCATCACTGGATTGATATTTTAATATCAATGCTGAGGAATATAAGTTAGGATATCTTTGTAACCTACTAACTGCTAATGAATATTATCATATCTTGAATCTGATAAATATTTTAGAAATATGAATGATAAGATGCAGTCCTTAAAGGGAAAATCAATCTATTGAATTTGATTGATGTTTCTCCTAATTATAAACCTATGAGGTTGGAAGGAGTTTCTTTTGAAGAAAGACTCACAAGGACAAAATGGTATACATAATTAATGCATGGCTAATAATAGGGAGCTTTTAATTATACTCAAGCAATTGACTATGATTAAATCATTCGTCCATACACGCATTGATTAAATAAAGATAATTGATTGTCATATATGTTTTTATGTATATGAAATATGTCAATTAAGCTTTATAGTTCTCCTTTATGATTCCCTTTTGCAAGAATGGTATGTAATCAAAAGGTTTATGAGTCTATAAAATCTTTATTGAGTATACAAGATGATTAATTCAAGTATGGATTAAATCATGCATCTAGAAGCTGAATCTAGAATTTAATTCAATATGATTTTGTTTAAATTTAGATAGGTTGGAGTAACCTTGACATTGAGTGGGAGCACTATGTTTTTTCTTAAAATTCATATGTTGTATAACATATTGAAGACATCATTCCATTTAAGCTAGATGTAATCCTTAAGTTTGGAATGAAACTTCATTTGAATTTATGGAATAAAACAAATGACTTTGGAATTAAATGTTTATTGAAATAAGCATATGCGGTAATTGGGTCCAACACAATGCAATACATCATTCAAGCAAGTCTTGAATGATATATTTCACTAGACATAATTTATAACATGAATGGAAACCTTATGTTTTTAACTAAAGATTCATTATGTATAAATATTATATTGTGTATATGACTTGTTGTCATTTTTGTACAAGAGCAAAGTGAGATGACAAAAACAAGATCTAATTGAGAGTATTTAGATTGTTGTTAAAACAAATGTTTACAAATTATAAAGCATAGTGATGTATGTGTACACAGATGCTAGAGGATAATCAATCTAGTAAAGTGAGATGTTATCATTTATGATAAATCTGCTAAACTAGATGTGCTCACAATGAGCATTGTTGCATTACACATTAAGGAATAAGAATACTTTACATTTTAAGAAACTGTAAAGATGACTGTCAGTATATCGTTGATGTTAAATACCTTATACAAGGATTGACGATATCCCCTACTATGAAACTTGCAATAGTATGAGCATGTAAGAAAGACACTCATCTTGTTTTCCAAATCTTTCACAATTGAGAAATTTGAAACAAGTATTCGGAAACTTTACTTAGATAACTATTTAGCTTCTTGTTAAAGAATAGTTGAGAATGTTGGAAACATTTGACTTCAACTTGCTAAATTAGTTTCATGCATATCTATTTTAGTATTTGGATAATTGGGATGGTAAGACAATAATTACTTTCTGATGAATAAAGATAGTTGGTATTTGTTATTCATTCATATAATTATTGTTGTCCTATATGTGTATGTTTAAATCCTTGAATATTTGATTATTCTAAATATGTCCATTGTCGGTTAGCAATATCGGAATATTGTCTACATTAAGACAAATGTGAGTGTTGGTTATACTGTTTGAATATATGGACGATTCCCGCCAAACTCATGTGTTATTCATAAGGGATGCATATTGGACACCCCGAACTTTCGAATCGTTACTTTTGGATCCTTGTCATGAGTAAGATTTCGAAAATGGTGATGAAGTCATCCTTAGACTTGAGATGCAAACAAGTTGTGCATGTGTGAATATCGCTTCTTGATTATATGTTAAACGCTAGCTCGCAAGAGTTAGTTATAAAGGCTATAGTTGGAAGTGTTGTGAAGCAGCATCCACAAACACTTGCAGTCAATATAGAATTTGTTCCTCTATTTGATATAGTGCAGATTAGTACCACCGGGCCCTCTCCAGAATTAATCAGATAATTGTGTGGCCGCACCCAAAGAGTAAATCAAGATGATACTTGCTTACACTTGGTATGTCTGAATTAACTTCTATAACGAGAAACTAAAAGTTAAACTGTATGAAATGAGTTATGATCCATATCCATGGTTTAACGGTACTAGTAACAAAGGGATGATTATTAGCAAGTCACATAATCGTATACCATTTATACTTTTGATATATTCTTCTTGAAACTATACCACAATCATTTCCGGTTATAATAAAGTGTTGCTAGATACTTTATTATAGACGTACTATGTCTTAAACTCTCACAAGTGGGAGCTGTAGGGATATGCGATCGTTTAGCCATCGAAAATGAGTGAGCCTATCGGGGGCACACACTTAAACACGAAGAGTACGTTTATTAGATATTTAATATATATACGTGTTAAATTTATTAAATATATAATATGTTTCACGATGTATATTTAACGGTTTTTAGTTTAACCGTTTGACGCCGTAAACTAATTAATATACGTTAAAATAATAAATAGAGAAAAATGGAGAATTGAACAATTTTGGTCTCAAAATTTTCTGCGTGATATTTTGCCCAAAATATGTCATTCCCATATATTGTAAAAAGTTGATTGATCTTCTCTTCATTGAGTCACGCGACAAGACTGATATATAAATTGGTTTGGTTTTTACTTTGTCTGCAAGGAAAAAATCAGACAATCAAATATCATTTCATTTTTGTGATCAATAGAAGACACTATAAAAGGGCCTTGTTTTGTTTATTTGTATGAGACAAGAGAGAAAAAAAACGCTGCCTTAACTATACTAATATTCTTTACCTTTGGTCTTAGTTGACGGCAGTTAGCATACCAATTTTGGTCATGCTCTTTGACCATACAAAGGCTTAGAATGTTATTACAAAACCACTTGTTGATTGTATTCTCAAATCAGTTCAAACGTAGTATTCTTTCGTATTCGAACCGGTTTGAGTCAAGATCAAGAATACTTGTTGTTAGTTATCGTGAAGCAATCACTAGCATCGTAATGTGTTCATTTGACGTGTGTGTGAGCAACCTATAGAGACGGTAATTTAACCGTTAAAGTTCAAGATCAAGACTAGTTTATTTGATTTAATCAATTAAACAAAAGGTTAGTATTTCATATGTTTTAATTAAGTGTTAATTATAAACATCAAACTAGATCCATTCCGCTACGCACTCGTAGTTAAATAGTTAACTAGTTCTAAAATTCCAACAGAGGTATCTATCATATTCTTTTATAATAGGAGCACGCCTGCTTTTAGGAACTCTCTTTTCGAAAAAAAGCCTGCGGGAAGCGCGAAGAGCTAAGCCACTAATGTTGTGGCGAAGATTATACCTCAGAAAGTCCGCGGGATAACGAATATCACAATCAACAATCATAATCACTAAACAATTCAATCCAACGTCGCTGCATCATATCAAGATTATACATGCCACTAAATATATAGAAAATAAAATAAGCAAATTTTAAAACCTGTGTTAACAAATCAACGCAAAGAGACCCCTTTGAACCATTTATCCAACCGGTCTAACTTATCAACTCAAAAAATAAGCCAAATACAGCATAGCAAGGACACATGATAAGTAGATTTGCAAAACAAAGTCTGATATCTGGATTAAAATCTTAAGTTTAATTTCTAAAGAAAATGAACTCAAACTAATACAACAAAAAAAAAACCATTTTGTGTTCCGTAATATCTTCATACTTCAACATCATAACATCCATCTGAGCATTTGCATTTTCCGTAGGTTTTCTGTGGATAACCATATATGTGAATATTTGATCAAAGTCATCTGAGCTTAGATTTTTTTGAGCTTTTAAGAGGTTTAGCTATGGGACGGGGAGCAGGTTTTGCAGCGGCTGCCTTCTGGAAATTGTACTTGACGGAAGAGAAGGCACAAAGCACAGCAATCAGCATTGTTGGGTAAACATAAACTGATTTGGTCGGGTCAGTGTTTACAGGTTTTCCAAGAAGCCCTTCTTTAACAAGTCCCCATACAATTAAAAGGGTCCCAAACATGCTCATTCTTTGCTGCTTTAGCAAGCCAATGAATGCTCCTGCTACAGAGAAGTAACTTCCTGCCAGAACCTGGAAATAAACAGATACACCAACATATTTATTGACGAGCTATGACAAAAACAGGAAGTTAAAAAATGTACACCTAGTGACATAGCATTTTAACCCATATACTTAAAAGGGAACGATTATGTTGTATTCCATCTGAACCAAAATGTAAAGAAAAGTTATTTATGTTGCCATTATACCACATTTCCCAAATAAATACATCTCTTCGAGTTTGTCCCTATATAACTACTTAAGAATTCACCGAGATAAAGTATGCAAGCAAATTATATTTTTGCTCTGTTAGACATGAGATATGATGGCCTAGTAACCAACTTCTATGGTTCAGTGGGCCAAAAACTATCACCCAAGTACAGGGACTAAACAAATAACTTCCCAAAGATCAAGAAAGCATCGGTCATGAAATTGGTACTTATCATGAGAAAGCAACGTATGCAAACTAACCATGAATAACACTCTTGTTAAACAGTTCAAGGATTGCAGCACTGTACTATACCAATATTTATGGCCAAGGATGATAAATGTTAAAGTGTGCCAAATGTATAACATGACCCAAAAGTCTTTTGACGAGCTTAGATTTATCTTTTGGATTCAGAGAACTCATTAGGGTGATACCAGCTTGAATTTCAATATGCAGAGAATAATGTCATGAAACAAAAAATACAGTCAGTGTAGACTAGAGGTGACAAAATTTGGCCCATTGAATTATATATAGATTGATTTGGGTTGTAATAAGGAACTGATGTTTGAGATGGATAAATCCCAAACACTAACTGAAATATGACAGGTAAAATGGGTGAAAAGTTGACCAAAAGTGTATTATAATGCTATAACCTAAGGATGAGCACGGTACCGGTACCGTACCGAATTAGGGGTATCGATTTTTTCCCGAGCATAAATTAATGGTACCGGTACCGTACCGAGCGAGATTCGGATATCTGTACCGGTACCGGGAAATCGGGATTTTCCCGTTTTTTTTCGGGAAATTCCCGATTTGGTACCGGTGGTCCCGTACCGAATTAGTGGTACCGAATTTTTTCAACCTTATTTTGTAGTATCGGTACCATACCGAACGGGATTCGAATACCGGGAATCGGTACGGTTCCGGTTCGGTTTCGGGATTCTGGTCAAAATGCTCATCCCTACTATAACCTCTAGACCAAAGATATCTTACTAATACATTTTTTTACCATATTTTAAGCAAAAAGAACTATATACGTTGATGGATCAGGCAAAGACGTTTACTTAAATATTATACAGTCTGGCCCAAGTCCATCTCGACCCATTTTGCCACCTCGAATGACCAAGTTAACATACCAAGATTGGCAAATAATCTAGCCTGCATCAAAAGTGAAAATACAGCAGAGTGAAAAATATAACCTCCAAACGTTGTAGATCAGGCATTGCAGACGCTCCTTTTATATCAGTCAAGTTGTACATGCCTAATATGTTATTCCAGCTTGGAATACTCATATTGTAGATTAAATCATTAAAAACAGCTCCTGGGTAAAGAAGAGTCTTAACTGCAGCTACCGGAAAAATCTCACTTGCAACCAACTGGCTAGATGTAACATGGATAGGTGATGTACACATACCCGATCTACATGGTATCCTGAATAAATTAAGAGACAGAAAATTATAAAGAACAATCAATATTTAAGTTCAATATAGGTGACTCTAAATATGATAACAGATCATATGGTTGTTGCTAACATTCGCAGGAAAACGATCATAATACACAAAGCATGTAGGATGCCTGATTAATGATTAAATACATCGAGACGCCCCTTTTAAATATCATCTTACTATCTTATACTCGAAAATTAGAAGTATATAACAAATGTTTCTGAAACACCGAGCTAGTGAACCATCACATAGAAGGAAACCTTGGAGAAAAGTAGCAGTTAAGAATTTGAACTTTTATGCATAATTTGATAAACTTTAAGTTTTTTTTTCTTCGATCATTTATGATCGATCATTTATGATCGATCATTTATGATCGATCATTTATGATCGATCATTTATGATCGATCATTTATGATCGATCATTTATGATCGATCATTTATGATCGATCATTTATGATCGATCATTTATGATCGATCATTTATGATCGATCATTTATGTTCCTTTAGTTTCTTAATGATCGAACATAAACGAACATGTAACACCTAATTTTCTTAATAAACGAACACGAACAAGAAAATTCGTCTGTTTAAGCGTCCGGTTAAAATTAAATGAACGAACACGAACAAGGCTCCGCTCGTGTTCGTCTGGTTCGTTTAAAGCCACAACATACGAAGATTCTATTTTTTCAATATTTGTTGAATGACATAATAGTTTATGATGTACAAATTGAATACAAGGTATAGGCACATGATAAAATACTTTAGATACGATGTGTAAGCTTTGCAGTGGCGCGCCGTTTCACAATGTTCTTTTCTCCCTTATAAAATACCTAAAAATGGTACCGATCAATAGGATCAACGGGTTGAATAGCCACTTAGCATGCCTTTGTTAGGGTAAGTAGCACAAAACTGTAAGGGAAAATAACAAAAAAAAAAAAAACAGTTTTACAAATACCCAAATTTTACCAATTAAAACCAATATACCCACGAAATCCGCAAACCTTACAAATTATTGAAAATTGCTCCTTTTCATTTGGTGTTCACACTTAGCTCAAAATATGAAAGTTGTAGAACTCTCTTTTCTCATCAAGTGGCTTTTTTAATCACACAAAAAGAAGTTCGTACGACGAAGTTATGGGCAAAATACCGCAGCAACTAAATGAGAAAAAGCTGTTGGGGTATTTTCGCCACAACTTCCTCACACAGACTTCTTTTTGCGTGATTCAAAAAGCAACTTGACCAAAAACAAGAGATAAAACCGAAGGAAAGGAGGTTGCTAGTCAAATTTGCGGATTTCATGGCTATATTGGCTTTCTTTGGTAAAAATAGGGTATCTAATGAAATAATTTGCACACTCCATTTATTGATCGCGACACTCAATCTTATGCATTAAATGATTGTATATACGAGTGTGGAAATCACTTCCCTTTACGAATAATGAGTGTTCTAGTTTTATCAAAAACAAGACTCTAGTTGACTACCCCAAATCATAGTGGATGATTATTTCAAAGTCCACTCATCCAAAACCAACTAACCAATTAACTAAGTAACTGAGCTACGCATCTAAAGATCTACTGTATTACATACTGTATATGAATGAATTGTAAGAAAAAATAAATGAAAAAAAAAACCTGAAAAATGGGATTTGGAGGATGATGAGAAGGAAGTAAATACGAGATGCGTGTATCGGAAGATTCGACAGTTTCCCCATTTTTTACAACCAATATTTTATTTTATTTGGTTTTGGTTAGATTGGATTGGGAGGATGTCAATCAAAAACATTCATATGACTGTATATCGCCCAGATTTAGTCAAATGTACTGTATGTTTTGTGTTTCAGTTAAGTCCCTCGTCTTTACACAAAATGTAAAGAAAAAAAATTTCTGGTCCTCTATTTGATACGTTTTGAATCTTCTGATATTTTTTTTTAACTTTTTTTCTATTTTACTCATGTTTTACCTTATCATTATTTTGTTGCTAATAATTTGTATACTCTACAAAATTATTGGAACGTTTTAAATTATGCATCGAACAATTATGATATGACTCTAACAAATTATACATTAGAGTGTCTCAATAAAAAAAATTGAGTCTATCAATCAATTTCCGCTACTTAATTTTAAGATTACATTTTAGTCACCATATTTTGCTATCTCCTGCTTTAAGTTTAATTTCTATTTGTATTCGAAATTATAATATTGTTATATATGTCATATGCTCATTGTGTTGGGAATTCGTGAGGAGGGCTGAAAGCGTGTTGCCTGAGAATTCATGAAGTCTTAGTTGGAGCGTAAGTCCAACTCGTTTCTATATTAGATTAATACTTGTCTATCCAAGTTATGGTCTAACGCTTTTATGTTAGTTCCATGGATGGTAAGGGTTCATATTATATAAAGAGTTTTGCTAACCAATACCTACTGGGCAGAGGTGAATGTACACAAAATGAAAACAAACTTTCTAAATTAACATATAAATGCATTAAAATACATTGATTTTATTAAAAAGCATGTTCAAATATAATAACTTATGAGTTTATTTAATGTATATTTAATGCATTTTAATACATATTAACCTCTGCCCAGTAAGAGGGAACGGTATCACAGCGGGGTGCACCTCGTCGTGCCTATGTGGCATGCTCGCCGGCTTTCACCGGGGTTTGTTGCTACACCGACCCCCTTGTCGCCGAGACCTCGTTGGTTAACCAACGAGCCTTCGACGAATTTGAGTGGAAGATTTGACCGGTGGGTAACGTTGAATGTTTAAAAAAGTTGTTTTTTAACTTTTACCATTATATATATATATATATATATATATATATATATATATATATATATATATATATATATATATATATATATATATATATATATATATATATATATATATATATCCCCTATTTTAACACTTTTAAGAAACATATTTATCCCCCAAATCAACAAATAATATTATGGCTTGTTTAGTTTCACATGCTTTTGATCAAATCAAAACATTGGTTGCTAACCTAATTAAAGAAGACAGCGTTCGGCAGAAAGCGATTGCGGCTTTAGCCCTCAAATTTGAAAGTGCATCCACTACAAAATTTGAACTGCACGAAGCATATGAAAAATGCAATGATATTCCAAAAGAGTGGCGTGATAAGAAAATCAAATTTTTGAAAAAAGAATCAGACAAGGACGATGCGATACATGATGCTTTGTTTGATGAAGCCGTTAAAATCGAAAGACGAATGGAATTTAAAAAGGAATGAGTGAAAGAATTTTAATTTTCGTGTTGTAATTTTAATTTCAGTAATGTAATTTTATTTCCTATGTTGTAATTTTAATTTCAGTAATGTAATCTTATTTTCTATGTTGTTATTTTAATTTTAAAAATGAATTTTCCAACGCCTATGTTATAATTTGGATTTTCTAACGGTTATGTTTTCTCTATAAATACTGTAACACCCCACTTGGATAAATGGACCGTTACGTGTATTTATGGCGTGTCATCAAAGCATAAGGTAAATGTCCTAGAACATTAACTGACCATAAAGGAAATACCGGAATCAAACTTCGGCAATCCAAACATAAGCCCAAAACATGGAATAAAAAAATACTGAATGGAAGGACTAAACAATGTCCAAAAAGCAGAATAATATAAGAAATGCATAATGTAAGAAGTCTGGATAGCTTCCATCCAAATGCACATGCTCTTAGAATCCTAAAAGCGTCCTGGTGTACCTGCCGTTAGAACATAAAAGGAACTACGGCTGAGCATAACGCTCAGTGAACGGATATGAAGCATGATAAGGAATTACTGAAATGAAGTAGATCATAAATATTGAAGCAGTAAGACTGATAAGTAAGTTGCAGCGGAAATCTGTAATTAATCTGTAAAGTCTGATTTATAAATAATAAAGTTGGATTGATATCTATTAAAACTGAAAACATGCATTTACTGTATTTTAATTGCCAAGAGCTTATATAGGTCATGTGCTGTAACAACTGCTGCATGAATACATAGAGGGGTGACCTCGTCATGCTGTAGAGGGGTGACCTCTAAATAACTGTGCTGGGTGGAGGGATCAGCTCCAATGTGAAGGATGTAGAGCACACACCACATTCACCTGCTAAACTGTAACTGTAGCCTAGGATGCATCCATACGCCCCACTAATAATAATACTGATAAAATGGCCAAGCTGAGCTGAGTGGGACGATGCAGGATATCACTCTCCTGCATGTGAGTCACGACACCGGTGCCTCTAGTGCCGTGGTTACGGTACCTCCGTAACTAGTACATAAACTAATCATGCTTGTATATAAGGCTCAGGCAATTTATTTTATTATAAACATAATTTCTGATAACTTTAAACATATACTGGGGAAAACATTTGGCTGCAGACGGGGAATCCTAATCATGCATAAGAAAGGAAGTCCTTACTGAAAGGACGGGAATCCGTACCTCGTGTCCAGTACTGAAATAAGACTGAAAGCTGACGGATTGAAACTGACTTCACGGATACTACATAAATAATGGACGGGAAATAAGTCGATTGATGTTATGAATTTTTACTGCTCTTAACTGTATTCGTTGGATTTTATTTATTCCTGAAATATTGTCCGTATGTATAAACTGATAAATCTGAGCCTTCTAATATTTCCTTTAATCGTATTTTGTTCTATTATTTATTTATGACATAACACGTATTCTGACGTTATACTAAAATATACATCTGGTAATCTGCTAAAAATAGAAAGTTTCCTAATTAAAAAAGTTTCCAAAATATATTAATTTATTTAATAAAATTATACCCTTTTAAAATATTAAAAACTATTTTAATTTAACTCATTTAAATACAATTTAAAACATTTATAAAACAATTAATAAAAAGGTATAATATAAAAAAAATCTTCGTTTTATATGCATAAGCGTTCCCACTGTTAGTTATATTATTCCCACCGTTTTCATTATTGGTTTCCCCTGCTGGTCGAGTTCCCCCTGCTAGACATATAGTTCCCCCCGCTAGTCGAGTTCCCCCTGCTAGACATATAGTTCCCCCTGCTAGCAATCCCAAACACCCCTGTTTGGAACTGCAGTCCCAAACGCCCCTGTTTTCTGTATTAAACAGCCCGGATGGGGTTTTCTGTTTTCGGTCAGCCAAGGCAACACCCACCGAGACTTCGGTCTCGGCTGGGCTTCAACCAACACCACGCACCCCTTGCTGTGGTTGTTGATCGGCTGGCAAGAAGAAAACACCGAGAGTCTATGACTCTCGGCTGCACACCCTGACCCACCGAGACTCCAAAACACACCGAGACATTCTGTGTCTCGGTTTCCGTGCCACCAACGCCACCCAAACACGATTGCATTCAATCCATGGTTCTAATTTACTTTTCATCTGTTCTTAATAAAAAAATTCGTTATATCAAAGCAATGAAGGGAATGTAATACCGTTATTTGATTAAGGATTAATACCGCAAGCACCTGAATCAGGGATAAAACAAGCCCCGATCTTTCTCTTTTTTTTTTTTTTTTTTCTTCGCCGGCGGTTCTCTAAGGCAGAAACCCTATTTTTTTTTTTTTGTGTCTGCGTTCAGATTTGACAAAAGGGGAACTCCCCGTTATTTTTTTGTGCATTAAAATGGGCTTGAGCCCAAATTTTCTTTTCTTTCTTTTAAACAAAACCAACCGGCCCTTTGGCCCTTTATTTTTTTTTTTTTAATCTTGTATTAATAATACTTGTAATAAATAACACTTGTCATAATTTCTCGCGTATGTTTCCGTCAATAATTATTTTCCTGAATAATTATTACTTACATAATACTTGGCTAATTACTATTTATTATTTTTCTGAAATAATTAATTACGCGACGTTTTAAATAAACTGAGGCGGCGTAATTATTGTTAACGTCTAATTATTTCTGAATAATAATAATGAATACGTAATATTTTCTGAAACTGAATAATTATTATCTGACTAAACTGTAATATTATAGTATTTAAATAAACTGGGATAACGTAATTAATTTCTGCGTTTATATCTCTGTTTATCAATTAGTACTTATATAGTCTATTAAAATTAAACTGCGTATTTAAATATCCTGATTTTTAAATACGGGTTTTACAATTCTTCCCCTCTAAAAACAATAATTCGTCCCCGAATTAAAGATACGACTATACTGGGTTTTACAATTCTTCCCCTCTAAAAAGGAGAAATTCGTCCTCGAATTAAAGGTAATAAGCTGATGAAGTTATAAGGACTGAAAGAATACGTAGACTGAAAGGACAATTATGCTGAAGGACAAATTGTCTTCTAATTAAGACATAATGCTGCTGATAGATATAAACCTGACGTGACTGAAATGATCATGTAACGTGACATGGCTGAAGAGAACATGGAATGTGACATGACTGAAAGAACTTAACTGGATTTATTGAAGGAAAGGGGATGAGAGGTCCGGATGGACTTCTGTTTCGAGTGGCCTCCCGCTCGAAACTATTCCTTCAAAGGTCTAACATAATAGATAACATCATGGTCCTGATGACCCTGTCCTGATGATGCTGAATAGTTTCTGGTTCCATATTTAAGATGGATTTTCTAAATCTGATAGACTGAATAATTATAGCGTATGATACATGAAACGATACGTGTAAATATTCTGAAAAGATAATATTTATATCTCTGTGAAAGCTGCTGAGATTATATACAGGGACGAACTACGTGAACAATTGTGAACATGCTAAGGAGCAATTGTGAACGTGGTTCATAATTATATGAGGAGCTTTGGAATGGAAGATATCATGAATGTGATACGTGAATCATACTGTGAACGTGATACTAGAACATATTATGAATGTATGCTGACTGAGGAATGAATGTAAAACGTTACGGCCTGAGATGTGAAACGTCTGCCTGGTTATGGAAGAGTTGTGCTAAACTGGAGTCTAATTTCTCAAGCTTCTGTAACCGTACTCGGTAATAAACTGAGAAACGTGTATCGTGAAATGGCACACGAACTTGATGTGAACAATGTTATGAACACAAACGTGAGCTTAACTTATAAGATAGCACAAAAGATGAACTGAAACAGCATCATACTGCGATTGAGACGTAAACGTGAGGGTGAAAATAAACATGAACTTAAAGTGGGTGTAAACATACACTTGATCGTGAACATGAATTCTGTCTGATATGATGATCAAAGGAAAGCCTTGATTTCGCACGATTTACAGCTGAATTTTTAAAATTTTCTGTAGATCTGCTACTACGTGATCCTTTCGGATGAAAGAGACGCGCAGGCTGATTACATGGTTGATGATAACTTAGATAGTATCATACTTTCTCTGAGTCTGTGGTAAACTGATAACAATCTCCATGGAGTCTTGTCTCCTTTCGGTCTAGAATTTCTACTGGTAGTAATAGCATGTCGGTGTTCTATCTTGAACCTGCAGTAGGTCAGGCATCTAGATATGAACATAGCTGCATTAAGGTGTGATGCGGATTTTATCAGTGTTTTGTCTGGGATTATGGAACATTCTGGTGGAAATCTTGTTGAATAGTCATAAAAGAATTTCTAGTGATGACTGTCGGCAATTTCTGCGGTAGCAGTCAATTGAGTTCTAGAAATTTTATACTACGTTCGTAGTCGTCAGTCGGGACCATCAGGTGATGGCCTTCACCTTCGCAGCATTGTTTGGAATTTCCTTCTGCTAAGGTAGAATGGCTCAGAAATTCCACTCAGTTTAGGCGAATTTTATATCTGAAAAGTTGTGTTTGAAGCAAATAACTCCAATCGAAGATTCTATACAACTGTGAGAAAACGACTCTCTTATTCTTCTCTAGAATTTAGCATACCAAAATGTGATCAATGAATACGCTGACGTTTTTGTCTGAGAATCATAGGAAAAAATTTATTCATAAATTCCATAATGTAGCTGGAGCATTGGGGAGTTCAGAAATAAAATTTAAAATTTTTGGAGTGACTATAATATGTGCAACCGCAGTCGTAGAAAACATCATGTTCTCCTCTCACCACTTCTGCTGGCATGGTCGCAATCTGTTCTGGAAAATATTTAAGATCTCGTAGCAGGTCAGATAAACCTGCTATTTAAGGAATGAACATTGATTAAGGATGGTGATCTGGTCAAATTTTCGATGGTGCGCTAGGGCGAATAAAGCTTAGTTTTGGTAACTCTTGCAGCAATTGCTGCAACTCTTTTAACGTAGCTAAAGCCCTGTAAATAAGATTTTTTTGAAGACAGGTTCCATTCATGAGGCAAGCTCGATGTTAATTTATGTCTTGAAGTCAGGAATGAATTTATGAAAACTCTCTGAAATTATATCTGGGATTCTGGAATGATCTGCTGATCATGAATTTGAGGAATTTCCAAAGTGAATTTATAACTGGTAGCTGAAAGGTCTTCGTAGCTTCAGAATAATAATTCACTTGCTGTAAAGTATAACTTGTACTGATTTTCTGGCAGAACTGAAATGACAATATTTGGGATCTAGTAAGACGGATGTCATCGTTAACTGAAAGGAAAACTCAATAAATCTGGGTGGTATGGTGGAGTCTTTCTGGCTGGGAGGTAGATACTACATGATTTAAGATAAAGCTGACATCGGAATACGTGAAGTAACCATGGCGACTGTGTTCGTCTGTAACCTCCCATAATGATTACCGTGTGTTAAATCTGAATAATAAACTAGTGTGGTGACTGAATTTTAATGGTCTGATATATGCGTGGCATAATAGAATGAGTATACCCCTTTCTGAAAGGTACCCTGAATTACTGAGGGTCTTGCTTGGAACATACTGGAACTAAGAGCTCGGACTCGTACTCTGAAAAGATATTCGTACGACGTATATCATGACTGGTGCCCTGATATGTGTCTTTCGACGTGGTACTTGAGAACTATGTCTTGACCGATGTCCTGGCACGTGTTTTGATAGATGAATATGACGAAGGCTGAAAAGTTTTGGTAACTGCTAGGATTGGCGGACCGGTTAGGCTGCTGACCTCTGTATTTCTGGTCACGTCCGTCTCGGAGTTCCGATGATTACTGACTGATTAATTAAAAGCACGGTGATTGTCACTACTGCTTTGTCTGTCAATTTATGACGGTCATTATCATGACCGTGATTCATGTGACTATTCTGCTGAGTGGCCGGCTGGGTTCCGGTTCCCACTCTTCTGAATGAAAGTTAGCTGGGTGAGGTGTGACATCTAACTGAGAAAGTAATAGCATAAAATCGAATGGTAGTGTCTGATGGTTGAATTTATTCTTGTTAGAAATTTCAAGTTTATAGTTTTCGTCCTCGTTCCGCGGCATCAGCATCTTGAGAAATCTCCAAGGTTCAGCAGCATCAGCATCTGTGTGGTCTTCGGAGTGTTAGCAGCATCAGCATCTGGTAAAATCTTCAACTCGCGAGCAGCATCAGCACCTGGTAGAATATCGACAAGTGGAAACGCCTGAGATGATTAAGGATCGATTAGCAATATCCATGGGGTAGGGTACCTGGAGTACACCTGAACTACTGTTCATGAAGTACAAAATGAATACTGCACATGGAGCATATCTGAGACGTTGTACCCGGAGTACACGTGAAATATTATACATGGAGTATAACTGAGGTACTGTACATGGGGTACATATGGAATACTGTACATGGAGCTGGTGAAATTTTATGGGATGATCGATACTGGTGTCACTTGTCTGACATGATCGGTAAATTGATTTAAACGGTAGTAAACTGATCTGAAATAAATAACCTGATAGGCTGACAATTCCCGCGTCGACTTACTGCTGGCTGTTTCGAGGCTGAAAGTATGATTAAATGGAGTTTCATCAACGTTCAGTATAAAGACATGATTTATTAAGACCCGAACATGAATTATCATGAAATAGCATTTCATTGTAATCCTTATATATCTTAGCATGAACATTATCATTCTATTGAAAACATAATCCTTGTAAGGAATCATGAAACTGAATCATCATGTAGGTGACATCAACGTGAGGGTATGAAAATTTTGACTGTTACAAGGAACACAAAAAGTTAAATCAACTGAGGTGTAATATTAACTGATGTGGACGGCTGTGGTTCAATCCACGTACTTCAAGGAAGGAAACATGAGACTAAGTATAGGCTATTCTGATTCGATCCATACTGGTCAAAATTTTCTGAGAACTGTCATGTATAGAAATTTATAATCTGGTATTAAATATGGATGGCTGAAGTCCAATCCATACTTGTCAAAATTTATAGAATGTCATGATATGACAAGGGTGAACACTGTGGATCGGTTCACAAAACATCATTTGACTGAAAGACATGAAATTTGACTTGAGAAATGGTGAACGTTTATGGCTGGTTCACCAAGTGATATTTGACTGAAAACATAAATCTGTCATGAGTAAGGGTAAACGCCTATGGTCAGTTTACCAATACAAAATCTGAACGGGCAAGGGTGAACGCCTATGGTCAGTTCACCAAAACGAAAGCTCGCTAAAAGCACATGCGACTAAATATGGCCAGTTCTGTACCAACCTTTTACTTAGTCAAAACGTTAAGAAATCTGACTGATAAACGAAGAAAACTGACTGAATAATCCATGAGAAAATATGAAAGACAACGACGCCAAAATCTGGGAAGTTTCCTGGTGACTACCCACTAGTCACAGGTCAACTTTTAGAGCCTACAGGTCGAGCCTTGCGCTCTGATACCATAATTGTAACACCCCACTTGGATAAATGGACCGTTACGTGTATTTATGGCGTGTCATCAAAGCATAAGGTAAATGTCCTAGAACATTAACTGACCATAAAGGAAATACCGGAATCAAACTTCGGCAATCCAAACATAAGCCCAAAACATGGAATAAAAAAATACTGAATGGAAGGACTAAACAATGTCCAAAAAGCAGAATAATATAAGAAATGCATAATGTAAGAAGTCTGGATAGCTTCCATCCAAATGCACATGCTCTTAGAATCCTAAAAGCGTCCTGGTGTACCTGCCGTTAGAACATAAAAGGAACTACGGCTGAGCATAACGCTCAGTGAACGGATATGAAGCATGATAAGGAATTACTGAAATGAAGTAGATCATAAATATTGAAGCAGTAAGACTGATAAGTAAGTTGCAGCGGAAATCTGTAATTAATCTGTAAAGTCTGATTTATAAATAATAAAGTTGGATTGATATCTATTAAAACTGAAAACATGCATTTACTGTATTTTAATTGCCAAGAGCTTATATAGGTCATGTGCTGTAACAACTGCTGCATGAATACATAGAGGGGTGACCTCGTCATGCTGTAGAGGGTGACCTCTAAATAACTGTGCTGGGTGGAGGGATCAGCTCCAATGTGAAGGATGTAGAGCACACACCACATTCACCTGCTAAACTGTAACTGTAGCCTAGGATGCATCCATACGCCCCACTAATAATAATACTGATAAAATGGCCAAGCTGAGCTGAGTGGGACGATGCAGGATATCACTCTCCTGCATGTGAGTCACGACACCGGTGCCTCTAGTGCCGTGGTTACGGTACCTCCGTAACTAGTACATAAACTAATCATGCTTGTATATAAGGCTCAGGCAATTTATTTTATTATAAACATAATTTCTGATAACTTTAAACATATACTGGGGAAAACATTTGGCTGCAGACGGGGAATCCTAATCATGCATAAGAAAGGAAGTCCTTACTGAAAGGACGGGAATCCGTACCTCGTGTCCAGTACTGAAATAAGACTGAAAGCTGACGGATTGAAACTGACTTCACGGATACTACATAAATAATGGACGGGAAATAAGTCGATTGATGTTATGAATTTTTACTGCTCTTAACTGTATTCGTTGGATTTTATTTATTCCTGAAATACTGTCCGTATGTATAAACTGATAAATCTGAGCCTTCTAATATTTCCTTTAATCGTATTTTGTTCTATTATTTATTTATGACATAACACGTATTCTGACATTATACTAAAATATACATCTGGTAATCTGCTAAAAATAGAAAGTTTCCTAATTAAGAAGTTTCCAAAATATATTAATTTATTTAATAAAATTATACCCTTTTAAAATATTAAAAACTATTTTAATTTAACTCATTTAAATACAATTTAAAACATTTATAAAACAATTAATAAAAAGGTATAATATAAAAAAAAATCTTCGTTTTATATGCATAAGCGTTCCCACTGTTAGTTATATTATTCCCACCGTTTTCATTATTGGTTTCCCCTGCTGGTCGAGTTCCCCCTGCTAGACATATAGTTCCCCCCGCTAGTCGAGTTCCCCCTGCTAGACATATAGTTCCCCCTGCTAGCAATCCCAAACACCCCTGTTTGGAACTGCAGTCCCAAACGCCCCTGTTTTCTGTATTAAACAGCCCGGATGGGGTTTTCTGTTTTCGGTCAGCCAAGGCAACACCCACCGAGACTTCGGTCTCGGCTGGGCTTCAACCAACACCACGCACCCCTTGCTGTGGTTGTTGATCGGCTGGCAAGAAGAAAACACCGAGAGTCTATGACTCTCGGCTGCACACCCTGACCCACCGAGACTCCAAAACACACCGAGACATTCTGTGTCTCGGTTTCCGTGCCACCAACGCCACCCAAACACGATTGCATTCAATCCATGGTTCTAATTTACTTTTCATCTGTTCTTAATAAAAAAATTCGTTATATCAAAGCAATGAAGGGAATGTAATACCGTTATTTGATTAAGGATTAATACCGCAAGCACCTGAATCAGGGATAAAACAAGCCCCGATCTTTCTCTTTTTTTTTTTTTTTTCTTCGCCGGCGGTTCTCTAAGGCAGAAACCCTATTTTTTTTTGTGTCTGCGTTCAGATTTGACAAAAGGGGAACTCCCCGTTATTTTTTTGTGCATTAAAATGGGCTTGAGCCCAAATTTTCTTTTCTTTCTTTTAAACAAAACCAACCGGCCCTTTGGCCCTTTATTTTTTTTTTTAATCTTGTATTAATAATACTTGTAATAAATAACACTTGTCATAATTTCTCGCGTATGTTTCCGTCAATAATTATTTTCCTGAATAATTATTACTTACATAATACTTGGCTAATTACTATTTATTATTTTTCTGAAATAATTAATTACGCGACGTTTTAAATAAACTGAGGCGGCGTAATTATTGTTAACGTCTAATTATTTCTGAATAATAATAATGAATACGTAATATTTTCTGAAACTGAATAATTATTATCTGACTAAACTGTAATATTATAGTATTTAAATAAACTGGGATAACGTAATTAATTTCTGCGTTTATATCTCTGTTTATCAATTAGTACTTATATAGTCTATTAAAATTAAACTGCGTATTTAAATATCCTGATTTTTAAATACGGGTTTTACAAATACTACTTCCATTTAGTATATTTTTCTCACACAAACCCTTCTCTCAATATGTCTCAAGAAAACACTTCTGAAAACAAGAAACAAAACAAACGAAAAGCAACTCGAAGCAATCCATCGACACCGGAGAAAATACATGACTCAATCCTCCTACTACCTTACCCAAAGATGATGGCTGGATCATCAGTTCATGTTGAAGAGTACGAGGTGCCTGCTGAGTTTCGTCTTACTAAAGAACAAGAACGTCAACTGCTTCTTGATGAAGAAGCATTACGAGAAACATTAGCAGAAGAAGCAAGGGACAAAAAAGAGTTGGAAAAGCAGATCAAGAATGAAAAGGCTGTCTAATTCCTCGAGAGGTATTTGGGTATTCCATCAGACTCATCTGATTCGGACCCCGGATCCGATTAAACCACGTAGAACTTGTATCGTATCGTATTTTTACTTTATCGTATTTTTTAATTCCGTATTTGTAATTTTTATTTAAGTATTTGTATTTTTTATTTTGAATGAAATGAATTTTAATTTGTGTAAAAATGAATAAAATAAAAATAAAAGATAGTGGTGGGGTCAAAGTGAAGAGGGTTTGTGTGTTGTGAGTGAACGGGTATTTTTGTTAGTTGTTTTGTACTGATTTGGCAGCTGTGTGTCCAAAGTGAAGAGGGGAATGCATGTTGTGACACCCTTCCCTCTAAGCAGTGGTTTGCAAAATCCTTATATAAATTGAAATTTTGAGTTAGATTTCTTTAATAAATAAAATATGTGTGTTAGGCTTAGGGGTGTTCAAATAAATCGAGAAATCGTTGAACCGAGCCGAACCGCACAACCCTAAACCGCAAAAACCCAAAACTGAAGAAACCAAAAACCGAAAACCCCCGCTTATCACGGTTCGATTTTGGTTTTTTATTTTTAGATAACCGAACCGAACCGTACATATTATATATGAAATTTTTATAATTGCATATTCAAATAATAGTACATGTATTACTTATATTAGTACACTATTTTTATTGTACAACGACTTTATCGCTTTAATGTCAACATTTCGAAACATGTATATGTAAAATTTAGTTGATGTGATCCTAATTCATAGACATCGAATAAATATTTTTTTGTTAATATGTTATTTATGACTATTTGAATGTATTTTTTATAACGAAGTAACTTTTGTATGATTTTTATCTAAATAAATATCATTTATTTATACGAGAACGAAATTTTATGTCGTAAACACTGTTATTATTTATAAACATAAATTCGATAAACTTATAACATGGTTAACCGTAACCCGAACCGCGGGTAACCGCATCTTCGATTAACCGCCTTGTACGGTTCGGTTTCTGGTAGTAAAATTAACTACCCGCCCCGCGGTGGATAGTTAAAATTGTCTAACTACCCGAACCGACCTGACCCGTGAACACCCCTAAGTTAGGCTATAAACATACATGTGTCGTGTCGTGTTCTTTGTTTTGTGCTTTCATTACTCGACTTTATGATTACCTTCAGTTGACATCAGAGCCTTGGTTTCCTTATTGGTGATTTGTTTCATCTACACAGTAAAGGTTCGTCATTTTTATTTTGTATCCTTTATATTCTTTCTGCGTATTTTCGCTTTTATCAACTGCTTTAGTCTCGATCCATGAAATTCATATTCTTTTTCTCCCATTACTCTTGAGATCCCTATCTCGTCATTTTTTAGTCGAATGATTTAGTGGTTATCTACCAAATTTTGTTGCTAGTTTTGTGCAAAAATCAATTTTGTGTAGGATTTAATTTTGATGTAATCAATCTTATCCTTAGATTTGGCTATTAAAGATTTATGTGTTCTATGATAAAAAGGATAATAATAATATTGTGGTAGTGATAGTGATTGTATATATATAAAAATATTACTTATAAAATTTCACCAACCAAACACAAAGGGGACATTCTCAAAAATTTAATTTACTTATATTTTCAAATTTCTTGAAATTTTAATCTCGTAATTTATATTTCCTTGAACCAAACACCCACTAAGAAAAAAATCGATTTAAAAAGAACTTGTGAAAAAAAGGGTGGTTTAAGTCCAGTAGTATTAGTTGGCTTTATCAGTTTGGCTGTTTAACTAGCGTGTATAAAATGATCATTGGCACACTTTTGGTTCATAGCAGCGAGTTGGAAACGATTGTAAAACTATTGATTGTCTCGTTTATCTTTAGTTGAGTTCTTAGTAGGATAATCCGAGCAACTGTTGATACACCTACGCATATTCAACACGAACAAAGAATAAACTCAAATCATGGATTAAAGGGCTGAAATATTCCTCTTTACAAAGGTATTCTCGATTAAGGAAAAGATATGGGATGGTGGGAGAAAGCTCACAACCGCCTGTAAAAGAAACAACTTTGACGTTTCAATGGCTGACATTAACGTGAATGAATTATACCATTTGGAAATTGCGTATGGAAGTGCCTCTTGGAATCCACGGAGTTTGGGATATGGTAGATTCGGGCTTAGCCGATGCCAAGAAAAATAACATAGTGAAAGCTTTGTTGTTTCAATCGATTCCGAAAGATTTGGTGTTGTAAATCAAGAATTTGAGATCTGGGAAGGAGACGTGTGAAGCTATAAAAACAAGCTAGGCTTCAAACCATATTTACGGAGTTTGAGAATACAAAGATGTTAAATAATGATAGTATAGACGCATATTCTGTGAAGTTTTCGGTATTGCTTCTAAGTCACCCACGCTTGGAGAAGTCATGTCGGAACACAAGCTGGTTAAAAAGTTTCTCACAAGTATTCCTAGACATTTCATCCATATCCTGGAAACCCTAGAGCAAGTTTTGGATCTTAAAACAACGTGTTTTGAGGATGTGGTTGGACGACTGAAAACGTATGAAGAAAGAGTCAAAGATAAAGATAAAGCTAACGATGCTCAAGAGAACTTGCTTTATGATAGGACATAATATTCCAATAGGAATAATGATTCAATAGGAGGTGGCTCATTCTCTCGAGGTCATGGTTAAGGCAGTGGACGTGGCAATGCTCAAAACCAAGGTCAATGTGACTCCTCGAAAAGCCGTGAAGATAATGAGCAAAAGGGTCAACAATATGATATCTGTGACCTCTCACTTTGTTTCAAGATACCCTTAAAGAAACCGAAACCATGAGGCAAACCTTAATGAGACGCAAGAGGAAGATGTGTATCATGAGGAAAGCACGTTTTTTTTATGATGAACCATGTTCAAGAGATGATTTACATATATAAAGGAAAGTACACTCCACCAAAGATCAACTGTAATGCTGAGGAAGATGATGTATGTTATTTTGACAACGATGCAAGTAATCACATGATCGGTAATTACTCTTACTATAACACCTTAAAAGCCTAATTAACTTTTTCATACTTTTATAAATTACGCTACAAATACAACTAAATAAAGTAAAGATTTATATAGTATTTAATATGGGAGGTGATTTGCACAGATTGGGACATTCAAAAAGTTGTGTGCTTGGACAAATATACTCTTAAATCATGTATACTCATGTTCATGCTACAAGGGTATAAGTGTCCACTCATTATATTTTTTAGTGTCTCCATTAATAAATTAAGTGTGCAAATCATTTCCCATTTAATATATACCAATCAAATCTATCTCTATATGATGGGTACCCCTATTGGTACCCCTAACCCACTCAAAAAGTACACTATTTGTGTACTTTTTGTCTCCCAATTTTTTTCTGTATAGTTTTTGTTCCGTATTTTTGACCGTTTAACAGTTTTAACCTGTGAAACTTTATTTTTTTGATTCCGTATTTTCCGATTCACAGTTTTATAACAAAATCAAAATTATAAAAATTAAAAAAAAATTAAAAAAACAAAAAATCAGAGGTATATATGGGAGTTTTGGGGGTCTTTATAACCTGGCCACTATATGATAGAAGTGAATCATACATGTGTTTATTTCGTCGGTTTTTGTTTTCTTTCCTCTAAGTCAAGCTTTTAATGCTAATTGCAATTTGTCTATATAAAGGGTTTCCTTACAACTTAAAACTAAAGCCAGTCATACAATAAACCAGTAGTAAAAGTGTTCAATCGATCCGGTTCGCGTATATCTTAAAGACTTTTTGGTAGATTACGAGTTCGGTTTCGGTGTCGATTTGCCTGTTTTTATATAACGACGTGAGTGTAGGGAAACTATAACACTTTTATTTATAAATCAAATAAATTAAATTAGTTAACTTAACATAAAACAAATAACAGAATATAAATAACAGAAAAATAAATACAGACATAACTATAAACGATAATTAAATAAAAACACTAAAATAATAAAAAGACTTACTAAATCACCAGCAAGTCGAGGCACGCGTAAGACACGATTAGAACTAAAGAGCTGAGGCACGTGTTTGACACGCTTCCCTTAAAACAGATTCGTCGTCTGTTTCCCAGGGTACAACAGCCGAAACAGTAAGTTGTACTGTCGGACTTAACCAAACTGTCCGGAATTTCATCTTTACAGATGCGTACTCCATATGTTGGAAATCAATAATAATACTTATTGATTTGATGTGTGAAAAAAGCTATGGAATTAGGCCTCTATTTATACACAATAGACTCCCTTCCAGTTTACTCATCCCACCGATGTGGGACAAAAAATAAACTATTTTCCTCTTTAAGCATGGTACCAAATGCCTAACTTTGAGACACGATATCTCATTCACATCACCTTCATTTTGGACACATAAAGGCTCATTGCGAAGCTCTCTTCAAGGAGAACGCGAACCTATAAAGTATCACTAATATATATGACACATACATATACATAATTGTGTCCAAAGTTGGTCAAAAGTTATTTTGCCAACAATATTTTCCAACAATCCCCCACATGAATAGAGATCGGTTGTAATACACAAAAGTTTCAATAAAATTCCAACAGTTGAATCTTGCATAGGATAGGTAGGTGTGACCCTTTGAACCTTCCCTTGTGAGATGCACTTAGTCTCCTAGATCTAAGTAGACGCGATGTCTTTGAACTTAGCCTCTGTTTACGTAGACGACAATACACACTCACACAAGACTCTCCCTGACATTGTCAAGTCCTCATAGTCGTGTTCGTTATGGTCATGAACACTAGCCTGGTTCTGCAAGAGCTCTTAGAAATTGCGCCCCCACAATTTCTTTCGAAGCGACCCCTACTTCTCTCTCACATAGGTGATTTCATCTTGAATCATTAAAAACATATGTTTTATGATTTCATATTGAATCATCATGCTTTATGATTTCATCATGAATCATTTAAGCCATATGTTTAACCTCTCAATAAGTCACATTGTTCTAGGAATGGACTAGGAAAGTTACTGTATTAAGTAACTCCCCCACATTGACGTGACTTCCCCCACATTTCTATGATTAGGTTGTCCTATTGAACCCAGATCTTGGGATCTCCAGTCAACTGGGTTAGGTTTTCCTTCATAGAAACTCATTCTTTTAAGGGCTTTAGTCCCATTCCCTTAGACGACTCACTAACTAACTCTCTGCTTAAGCCTTTCGTAAGCGGATCCGCGATGTTATCCTTTGACGTTACGTAGTCAATCGTGATAACTCTAGTTGAGAGTAGTTGTCGCAACAATCACAATCTATGATGGATATGTCTCGACTTACCGTTTACATTTGTGATATGAGCTCTGTCAAATTCTATTGACTATCACACTTTATAAACATGGTCGTTACCGGTATACGCCATCTTGGTATGTCCTTTACGAATTAACGTAAACTATCCTGCATATTTTATAAATTTATCTCAAATAATAAATTCATATTTCATCATAGATTTAGCTATAATTGTCTCTTTGAAATACTTTCAAGATTTCTAGGACATAGCTTTCCACTTAGGATAAATACATCCCCTCTAGTGGATTTAGATTCTTATATGTAAGAATCTATATTTGCATTACTCTATCACTTGATAGTAGTAGGATATCTTCCATAATGCAATATTATTAGTATCATAGTACTCAAGTAATACTTATTCAAATGGTCCCCACTTGAATTACTAATATATCTGCTTGCCTGATTATAAGTTCTAAATCAGATCATACACACGTCATTAGACACATAAGATACCCAATATTCTTTGAGTATTCAAAATGGGAAACAATTTTACCTCTATTTTAAATAGATTTAAAAAGATGTCATTGGACTCTAGCTAGGCCGGAATCCCCCACATTGAACCTCTCAATAATATTGTTGTTCTTAATGTTTGACTTCAAAACAAATCCATATGGGTTCAACAAACCCAACAACTAATGAAATTCATGTCAAATATTGACTCCAACAGATCATTAGTGGATTATTCATCTTGTTATCACTTCTAGTGATAAATATATTCATGTATAAACACAAGAGTACATATTTACTGTTGATCACACATACATACATCAATTTTGAATCCACATTCTGACATGATATGGTCAAAAAGTTTGATGTCATTGTTTGGTAGCTTGCCTTAAAGCATATAATAACTTAATTAGCCTACAAACTTTTCTCTCTAGCATAGGAACTATGAAACCCTCAGGCTGGTTCATGTATAGTTCCTTTTTCTAAATCCCTGTTTAGAAATATCGTTTTCACATCCACATAAGAAACTTCCAAAATTTCTTAATGCGGCAATAAAGTACCATCATAATTGAGGTTATTCGTGTAACATGCGAATAAGCATCAAAGGAAGATAGACCTTCTCGTTTTTTTAAATTCTTTGATTACCAATCTTTCTTTGCACATGTCAATGGTGACATCGACTTTTATCTGCTTTTTGAAGATCCATTTATAGCCTAGTGGTTTACAACTTAAGGTACATCCACGAGCTTCTAATTTTACTTTTGTAAAATAGAATCTATTTCACTTTTAATGGCTTCTTTCTATTGATACCCTTTCAAAGAAAGTTACTGCCTCTCAGTAAGAAGTAGACTCATTTTTCTACCATAAAAGAAACAAAAATCAAATCCAACCAATCTCTCGGTTCATGTCATTTTGTTTCTTCTAGGTTCAACCTCTCCTTGGGTCAATCTTGTCTCTCATCAAAGAGATCAATATCATCTCGTTGTCTCTGACCTTGGACAACCTCGTCATCTATTCTAGATGATCTTTTAATTTCCTTCGTAAACAAGGAGTATATTTCTGAAGAATGAATCATTCCTTAATTCCATTACTATGTCTATTTTCGATTCATGTACAATGAAACGATAAGCACTGCTATTCATAGCAAATCCTGTGAACATACAATCCATAGGTTTAGGTCCAATCTTTCGAACCATGAATTTCATACGGATATCTTAGCTAGATACCCCCCACATTTGTAAGTACTTATAAGATAGTTTTCTTCTCACCCATAGTTCGTAAAAAGTATCTTATTTCATTTACAAGGGATCTTATCTAAAAGATAAGCAATCGATATAATCGCTTTCCCCCACATGCCATGGCTTAAACCTGGATTTAAGAACATGGCATTAACCATTTCTTCTAAGGCATGATTCTTTTCTATATCAAGAGCAATGAATTTGTGTCTTATTCTAAGTTTAGCATAAAAATTTAGAAATAGAGACACATATTCACCTCCAATAACTTCGAATCACCTTATTATCGATAATAAGTTGGTTCTCAACTTATGTATATAGATCAAGCTTGTCTATATCCTTACTCTCAAGTAAGTGTAAATAGCAATATTTTGTACCGCATTTAGCCAATATGGTGAAGTACACGATACTTTATACCTTAGTAGGTATCAATTCTAAATCACATAAAACCATGTGAATCATATCAAGGTTTTTGGTTATTTCTGTTCAACCAAGAGAAAAGACTTATCAATTTGGCTTTAACCAAAGTTTTGATTTTGTAATCCGTGTCAATACAAAAATGGGTATCCGATTTGGTTTAATTGGACAACATGTTGAGTAAAAATTTAAAACATGTCAAAGTGAGTCATAACATACATTTAAAAATGACCATTATAAAATATAATCAACTTACCCACTTTAAAGGCATAACCCGTATGCACTAAATTTATGTTATTCGTTAAATCGATTTTTATTTGGTTCAAACACATATGAAAGCCAAATTTCATTAAGCAACCATCCGGACATTAGATTCCTACGAATCTCCGGCACACACAACGTTGGTTAACTTAGTTTCTTTTCTAGATGTAAATCACATCTTTTTCCTTGATATTCGTAATAGGAGAGTTGCTCAAACTCGTTCTCTCCATTCTCAACTGCATTATAAGAGTTAATCGAACTCTTATCACAATATACATGACATGATACTGAAGTGCTGATGCACCATTATCTATGGTTCGATTCACTCATGACCTCAGTTTTCATGTCATTCTAGCCATTTAACACATAGTTACGGCACAAAAAGTTTCTGAATGCTTTAAAGCATCTACCGTACACATAACTCGAGTATCGGTCTCCCATTTTACAAGTAAAGGAGCAGATCCTTTAGATGTCACTCGTGACATTCCAAATAATTTGTTAATCCGATGTCTCATAATTAGTTTGAAACTAATTTTTGTTACTATTAACAATGTTCTAAATCACATAGTGTTTCTTATCCAAAACGAATTAAATCGGATTTTGTTTCAAACCACTAATGTTTTGTACGATCCGTTACACAAAACCACTTTAAAGAAAGTCTTTCGACTAAACAATTAAAGAATGTCTCTTATGACATAATCTTTCTAACAAAACCACATATGTTATCAATCTTCATCACGAAGATCTTAATAAATCAATTTCATATGATCAATTTCTACAACGAAACTCAACAAGGTTTCAGTAGATCCATTCTTTAAAAGAAACTCAACAAGGTTTTAATAGATATGTCTTTAAACTCAACAATGTTTTATAGGTATATCTATAAACTCAACAAGGTTTCTATAGGTATATTTATAAACTCAACAAGGTTTCAAGAATATATATGGTTTATAATTAGACTCGGCCCAATTTACAATGAATTACACAAGTCAAACAAACTCTTCCACTAATTTAATAAAAATAGTGTATGTAATCTGATATTTAATGATAACTCATACCATTGTCAACGTCTTGTTTCAAAGAAATTCTTCTTGATTTCATTGAACACATTTCAAAAGTCTAATAAAATAAGATCTTGCACTTTATGAGATCAATGAATACGTTCTAATAATCTCATAAAATAGCAACTTATCTTTTATGAGATTTGTGTCAAAGAAACTCCACTTGGTTTCAATGAATCTAAATTCATCATGATTCCAATCATGCTGTAACTGGCGCACCAATTACATTTACAATATTCACTAGGGTCACAATTGTGTTACCACAAGTAAATTTGTCAATATTCTAACGGAATACAGTTAAGAACTATTAAAACAATTTGGTATATAATAAACTCAACATGGTTTATATAAACTTGTACCAAATCTGATTCAAAGAAACTCAATCGTGGCTTCAGTAAATCTAGGTTAAAACTATAACATATGTAATAAACAAACTAAACGATCAATTTGAACGCAAACTCATCATGGTTTCAAACAAACTGATACGATAAACTGTTTTAAAAAATCGTTTATAGATCTGTAACACCAGATCTGTTAATTAAAATTCTGTTTACTTAAAAACTGAATTCCTAAAGAAACACAATCTTGGTTTCGAGAGAATACAGTTTGTATAAAAATAAGTTAATTAAATAAATATGATTTTAGCAAAAAAGTGTTTAATTCTGTTACACAGAATCTGTTTTAAGACTGTAGGGAAACTATAACACTTTTATTTATAAATCAAATAAATTAAATTAGTTAACTTAACATAAAACAAATAACAGAATATAAATAACAGAAAAATAAATACAGACATAACTATAAACGATAATTAAATAAAAACACTAAAATAATAAAAAGACTTACTAAATCACCAGCAAGTCGAGGCACGCGTAAGACACGATTAGAACTAAAGAGCTGAGGCACGTGTTTGACACGCTTCCCTTAAAACAGATTCGTCGTCTGTTTCCCAGGGTACAACAGCCGAAACAGTAAGTTGTACTGTCGGACTTAACCAAACTGCCCGGAATTTCATCTTTACAGATGCGTACTCCATATGTTGGAAATCAATAATAATACTTATTGATTTGATGTGTGAAAAAAGCTATGGAATTAGGCCTCTATTTATACACAATAGACTCCCTTCCAGTTTACTCATCCCACCGATGTGGGACAAAAAATAAACTATTTTCCTCTTTAAGCATGGTACCAAATGCCTAACTTTGAGACACGATATCTCATTCACATCACCTTCATTTTGGACACATAAAGGCTCATTGCGAAGCTCTCTTCAAGGAGAACGCGAACCTATAAAGTATCACTAATATATATGACACATACATATACATAATTGTGTCCAAAGTTGGTCAAAAGTTATTTTGCCAACAATATTTTCCAACAGTGAGGTATATTTTAAGCTATCATTTTATTAACACCTATGATGATATCTACTTTTTCCACTAAAACTCGTACACGTAAACGTCAGAATCATGTTAGCATGGATATATAAAATATTAATAGATCTTATAACAAGAAATGAGAAACTTAAAACAAGTATACTACTATTTGTGATCGTATTGTTTCCGTTAGAGCTAAATCTATATTCTTGATTTTAGAATTCAAGTTATTTATGATTGTTTATGGTGTGTTTATTTTTCTTTTTAAGACTATTAATGGAGTGGAAGGTGGGCACAAATTTTTTTATCCTCTTATTCGACATTTGCACTCTCTCTTTTCCTACTAAGAGTCTTATTAACACACTCAAGTAGAACAGTAGTCTATTTTCGCAAGATTAACTAGATATCATTCGTAAGTAAAAAACTTCATTGTGTTTATTTTATAGTCACATTAAATGCTTATTTAAAATTGATATGACTACATTGATTCTTACACCTAAAGAAGAAAAGAAATGATATTGATGTACACAAGTAGACCAGATGCTTAAGTTAGCCTGATTATCATTTGTAAACTTTGAAATTTTGCACTCACTGACGTGTCCATTTTCATGTTAAACCTTACATCTAGTGATGATAAACTTGGTTTTCTAAAAGAAGCTTTAAAATGTCACTAACTAAATAAAATATAACAAAGCTATGAAGTTATTAATAAAAATAAAGGAAACCATCTTAACACTACTATCCTATGCTTATAATAGATAATAATGCCATAAGACATTCCAATCATTATCGCTCGTAGACAAAAGTTATTTTGCATTCTTGTTTTTGGTAGAAATCAAGGGACAAATTCTCACCCTTCATTTATTTTTATCTAATGGTGGAGATTAATCTAAGATTTAAAAAAAAACACAGAGGGGTCATTTTTGCCAAAATGTCCAAAAGTTGAAAAAATGGGCGGAGGTACCAAAATTGTAAATATGACGGAGTAATGATTTATCACTAGTGATATTTCACTAACGAAAATCAATGAAATATCATTGTTGATAAAACAGTGAAATATCATTGGATATTACGCAGTAACTATGTTAATGAAATATCACTGGTGATGTTTCACTGATTTATCTATAGTGATATTTCATTGTTTTTATCAGTAACGAAATATCACTTGTGATAACCGATTTTCGTCATATTTACAATTTAGTCACTCCGACGCTTTTTTGCAAATTTTGGACATTTTGGCAAAAATGGTCCCTCCGTCTTTTTTTAATCTTAGGTAATGAATGGTTAGGATTTGTCTCTTAGATTCCACCAAAAAACAAGTTTCTAAAATAACCGGACTCTTCACCCGTAACTAATGGTTTAGTACAAAATTCGTAAGATGATAAGCAACAAAAACGTAACAGTAGGGTATTATAATTAATTATTAACTCACTAATTTTTGTAGATTCGGTGAACGAAGTTGTGATCTTGTTTGTCTTCGTTCGTTTTATTTTGTTGCTTTCGTTAATGTACATATATCTCGACATTCTTTTCAAGCATTGTTTGTTGTACGGTTATTCTTTGTGTCTTCTCTTTAACATTATCATTGAATGGTTTTTTCGTTTGAAATTCTTATCGGTACATATATTCTATCTTTCTTTTAAAAAGGATTCTTATAACATTCGATTCGTAATATTTGATTCAACATTTGTTTGTTACCCATTTGATATAATCTTTTTTTCATTTGTTTGATATATGCGTCGTTTGACATTGCACGACATAAACTTAATCGTTTCGTTCAAACATCACCTTTTGTTGACATACTATATGAACCCTTTGATTTATTCCTTTAACCACGTAATTGATGCACCAATGACGTGACACTGTCTGTGGGTGTGTGATTAGTCCATGACGTTCCTTTTCGATGGCCATTATTATGCTATATTATGTGTGTGTGCACTAGTCATCAAGCTAGTGTACATATATGATTTTGTTTTGCAGGGGGCATGTGGATGCATTCTAGGTAATATGTTATGATATGTGATTTAGTGATTGGTGTGTGTGTGTGTGTGTGCGCGCGCGCAATACACCCTATATCGCTTTCGGTACATAGGAGTTGCTATATGTGTACACTTATATGATTATGTGGTAATATGTGATATGATTTATGTGAGCTCGTGGGCACTTCCTTTACACTTATATTATTCTTCATTTGATATCTCTTGTTCTCTTACTTCATATACTTTTTATGATCTATGATTCACAGATTTCACTATATCTCTTCTTCTTTTTTGCCTGTATATTATATCCGCTCATTGAGCGTTAGCTCAGCCGCATTTTCTTTTCTTGCGACAAGTATTAAGCGGAAAGCTGGGAAGTGAGAGTTGGGTATTGAGAGCTGTCTAGAGTCACCTTTAAGTCAATAAATGCTTAAAACATTTATTATTTTAGCACTTTTATACTTTGGACCCTTTGTTTTGAGATTTTGATTTTGTTTGAGTTAAGTTTATGTTTATTATGTTTTAATAAGTAAGCATTATTTTAGACTTTTATTTTATATGTTTCTGATATGACACCATAACGTGACACTTAGTCTCTTTATCGGAGCGGGTGTTACACTTACTTTTTTAAATTGGATGAAAATATAACTGGACATGTTAGGTTCGGATATGGCTTGCGTGTTAGCATAAAGGGAAAAGGCTCGATTTTTTTCCAAGGTAAAATAGAGAACAAAATTTGTTGAATGATGTCGATTATATTCTCGCTATTTGAAGTAATGTGATAAGTCTCGGACAAGCGACAATATTCAGTTATGATATTAGAATCCGAGGTGATTTCTTAACCATGCGAGATAGTTGTTGAGATTTGCTTATAAAAGTCTCGCGTGTTGCAAATCGTCTTTAAAAGCCTAGACTAAATGTTGGTAAAGAAAATACAAACGAAGTGGGATGGGAATCAGATGAAATATTCACGCCATAACTCGAATCGAGACCATACGACTATTGATAGCTCTCGCAGCCGGGAAAGGATGGAAGATTCATCATTTGAATAAGAAAACTGTGACAACTGGGAAAATTTGAGTCAGCTTAAAGTTTTATTTTACGTATACATATTTTATTTAACGATAAGTCGTGAGAGCGTCTCACGTATATCTATTTACGTCCTCATATGTACTCCAGATATGAACCAAGTTTGACCTACATTGATTCGACATTGCATTTTATCATGTTCATATCTTATGTTGGAAATACGTTTTTATAGATAGAAAGTCTCGGTCACTCCAACAATATAGTTAAGGGCTCGTAGTATAGTTTAAGTATCATTTTAAGTAAGCCCGACCCATGAGCATGTTCATGGGCCGGAGGCCTAAGTCCACTTATGGACTTGGGTATATAAACCCCTTTACTTCATGGAAAGGGGTGTTGGTTGTTTCATTCTTTAATACATTTTCACACATTTTCTCTCATCTTTCTTTCTCTACTTTCTCTCACTAGAAACATCAACCTCACTTGTTAGATCATAGATTATCACTATTCTACAATTGGTATCAAGAGCCATGTGATGAAATAGAGGTGTGCTTTGTGTTGTTCATGGTTGTTTAGTTGTGTTCGTGAGTTTTGATAGCTTTTTACCCAAGTTTCAAAAAAAATTCGTGTTTTTGTTGTTCCAAGTGATCTACATATCTCCTACATAGTTGTGGTAGGGATTTGGGTGCTTTAGATTAGTTAAAATCACGAATTTCTAAGCAAAAAATCTCTTTTTTTTCTTCAAATATTACGAAACAGCAACTTTATTGCGAAATCTTTGCTGAAAAGTCTTCGCAATATTTAAGGGTTTCTGTTATTGCGAATTGGCATTTTCGCAATGACAAGGGTTTTCATTATTGCGAAGTTGGCTCAGTTTTCCATTATTGCGAAGATACAAGTTTAAATATTGCGAAGATTCAAGTTGTGTATTATTACGAAGTTTGAGTTTTTCCATTATTGTGAAGTTTGCATTTCCATCATTGCGAAGATACAAGTTTAAATATTGCGAAGATTCAAGTTTTGCATTATTGCGAAGTTTCAGTTTTCCATTATTGCGAAGTTTGCATTTCCATTATTGCGAAGACTTGTTTTTCTTGGTTATTGCAAAATCTCTCATAACTAGGTATTGCGAAGACTTCAACTTCTGGTATTGCAAAATCTGTGTATTTTGTCATTGCGAAATATGCTACTTTGAGGATATTGCGAAATCATTCATAGTCAAATATTGCGAAGTCTTTACCAATTTTTGCACAACTTCGAGGATCCTAGACTTTGCATTTATTTGAAGACTTTCACAACAACACACAACCAAAGGATAATAACATATTGTTTCAACAACCACAAAACACTTTACCTTTATTTCATTGCTTGATCATTTGGTAATCTTTCTTCAAGTGATCAAAAATGAATCATCATTCATTCTGCCTACAATGACATCGCTTACTGACCTTTCTATCATATCGGGTACCGATACCCGTCCACCGTTGCTTATCAAAGAGCTATTTGAAGCATGGCAGGGTCGCATGAAGTCATACATTATTGGTCGACCCAGTGGAAGGCTCATGATCAAATCAATTGAGCAAGGCCCACTTGATTGGGGTACAATTACTGTAGATAGTGTGACTCGACCAAGGGAATTTTCTGATTTAACGCCTGCCAACCAACTAATTGCCGATGCGGATGAAAAGGCTGCTCAAACTATTCTTCAAGATCTTCCACCCGATATTTATCGTATGGTAAGTCAACACAAGATAGCAAAGGAACTATGGGATCGTTTGACGGTTTTGCTACAAGGGACTTAATTATCTAAGCAGGAGAGAGAGTGTCAACTTTATGATTTGTTTGATAGGTTCAATACACTCCAGGGGAAACTCTTCATGACTACTATTGGAGATTCACTACATTGATGAATGATTTGAACAATTATAATGTAACGATTGCTCAATTTCAGATCAATACCAAGTTTTTGAATACGTTGTCTCCAGAGTGGAGCCATTACGTCACTGATGTTAAACTAGTAAGGGATTTGCACAAGTCAAATCTAGATCAACTTTATGCTTTCTTGCAACAACACGAGAAGCATGGGCTCAAGACACGTATGTCTCAAGGATCTTACCATGAACCATTGACATTAATGGCAAGTCATCCAATGTTGTCATACCATAATATCTGTAAGATATGTAAATCTTGCTTATGTATTAGAGAGAGAAAGATAGATGATTTCACACTTCTATAGAGAGAAAATGTAAGAACTATGTGTATTGAAATGAAAAACCACCACCCTCTCCATCTAAGGAGAGGGTTTATATACCAAGCCCATAAGATGGGCTTGGGCTTACATTTGGGCCGTCCATACATAACATGGACTAGGCCTTTCCTTGTTAATTAGTAAAAAGATATCTAGACTACGAGCTACAACTTAATATATTGTCGGAGTGACCGAATCTTCCTAAATACGTAAAAACGTATTTCCAACAATCTCCCCCTAATGGAGGTCACTCCAAATAAGGGTGTTACCCGAGTTACAATAATAAAATAAACCTAGCATACTATGCTTGTCTTGAGCTCGTAGTCTTCGTCTTTCTTTTCTTTTTCTTTTCTGGTGAACATGCCGATGTGATCTTTGATATCAATCTTTAGCATTAATCTCTTGCCTTGATCTTATGCATCCATTACTTGTGATCTTCGCCTTTTCGTGATTTCATGTCCCACATACTTATACCTTCGTAATTCTTGAAAGCTTCAGAGTTCGATACAGCGGAAGACTTTGACTTTTAGGCTTTCTTGATTTAGATGAAGTATTAAGTGCATAAAGTATAAGCATGCGAGGACGACTTCTTCTTGGATTCCGCAACTCCATCGTCTTCAAATGCCGCAACATAAGTAGACATGAACAAAATGGTTTTGAACATTTTATTCTAATTCGGTAGCATTTTACCTCCGGTCGGTGAAGATCGTTGGACGATATAAAATATCGTACTTGTGGCAGGTAGATTTAATTAAAAATCTCCTTGACAAGATTTTGCGGGTAAACCCGTTCTCTTTACTCGACCGTCCAAAGCTGGCTGTGAACGTAAAGAGTGAATCATTTGGATAAAATTATCCGCATGATTGAAGCCATCAATTCATGTTCCTGGAACAAGTGAAATTCAAGTAAGAACCGCACCATCGTTGCTTTCCAGTTGTCACGAGCTTGATTCGTATAGAATCTTGCAAGTTACCTACCAAGTGCTGTTTGAGGTTAACACTAGAAGGATTTCCACTCATCACTATGAACACTAAGGTATCACTCTGAGTGTTCTGGCAAGATCACTAAGATATTGCGTAGAGGCCTAGAACGTGTTTAAGTCCAATTAAGAATTAAACCACTGTTGCTTTCCAGTTATCACAAGCTTGATTCATAAAGAATCGCACAAGTCACCTACCATGAGCTTTTTGATATTCGTTCAAGAAGGATTTCCATCTTCATTGTAAATAATTTCGTATTACTCGGATGTTCAGGCAAGATCATGAAGATTTTGCTTAAGACTCTTAAGATCTTTCTTACTTTTCACAGTGTGTGAAGAAGCAAGGAATTATGAAAATGTGTCCTAATGAGATATTTGATGATCTCAAATGGCTCTAGACTCGATCGTGCATTTTGGATTTTAGTGATCGGAGGCTGGACAGGAGTGCCACCATTCCAATACCTATTTATTCGGAGTGAATAAATCGATAGATAACGTGTTGTCTCCGTGTGATTAAAACAAATACCTTTTAAGAGATATCTGAGTTAGCTGGGATGGGTTGTGCATTGCATCACTGGGTCCATGATGTCTATCTTCAATATCGAGCATCATTAAAATGATCTCAATAGCATATGTATTGACCCGGTTTCTGCCTAAGGTTGTAAGGAGGGCTTCTTTCTTTACACCCTTTTTCTTTACAATTCTTTTTCATTCTTCAACCCCTTCAATGCTTACCAATACGTCATAATTAGCACCTTGTTGGGATTGTTCCAGTGCTAACTTAAGTATTTGGTCTACATTCAGCTACGTTCACAATCTTTCTCCATATTTCCTAAGGACTACTATTTCTAGCTATGGAATGTCCTTGGGAGGATTCCTCCGGTTTAAGAAGAATCATTGGACTTAACCTATCCTACCATCCTTATGTCACCACAATCTTCATCGTCGTGAAATAAATGGGTTTTGGGTAAGTATATGTCACCATGAAAATCCATTTTGATATGCAAATCCGTTTTGCTCCCCCTTAACATATGCCACGATATTCGAAAACATTTCGCATATGTCGGGATGAGCCAGCACATTAAGTCAAACCATTTGTGATAATTTCCCATATTAAATCACATTTTCTCCCCCATATTAAAAATATTAACCCAATAGATGTTTTTAATATCAATTGATTTAATGAAGTTTTAACAAAGGTTTTTGGAAGAAAAGTACAAGTCTGTTTTATCTTCATGATACCAAATGTATGAGATATGATACTGATTTGTAACATGATCACATATTCACCATATTAGAAAAAAAATTGACAAGGTTGAACCTGATTGATGAGAACATCATATGATAAGATCAAATGGTTCTTGTCAGCATATGTTGGTCGCCTCGTCACGTCTAAAGTCATCTCTTGACACCACATGTACGATTGATATTTTTGTCTTGACACCAGTTTGTGAACTTGGCACTTTCGGCATCGAAGCGTCTGAATGCTGGACAAATGCTCCCCCTCAATTGTTGACACGTGTTCTATTGAAAGAGTTGTAGTCGTCGTTTGAGTAGTCGCATCGTCGAGTATGTAGATACCAATTGTAAATAGCTATGCTTGTAGAGATGATAGCTTCATAAAAACAAGACTTCTCTTGTTTTAACAAATAAATGCACTGATGCATACATAGATTTGTGTTAGACCAAGTTATAAAGTAGACTTGATCCCTTGTAAGGTTTTTAAGTAAACCTTGCCCGAGAAAATTAATTCCCGTTGTGAGCCAAAGCTTTCATAAGAAATACTTGACTTTAATGTGAAAACCGGGTTGCAGTCTGAAATAACTATAAGCAATTTGGGCATGTTTTATTAAATATTTACAACTTTTGTACGAACTCTATTTATGGCGTTGTGTCAATATTAATCAACATTTCTAAGGCCGTAAATATTATCGTACCAGAAGACATGCCTTTGAGAAATATAGGAAAAATATTTTTGGATTTTTCTGAAATTTTCAATTTTTTATGGTTTTTATATGGTTTTATATTTTGTATTTTGCTTTTGTGGTTAAAAATATAAACAATATATACAGATGATCACTAAGGATACGGAGAATAGTTTACCACCACTATTCTTTCGCTTCATCTGCCAGTTCCTTAAGAGTCTCAGGCGAGAAGGTTCTCATTCCTAGCTTGTCAGCCAAAAATTCCATTCGAGCGCGATCTAAATCCTTCGTGAAAATATCCGCCAATTGATACTCAGATCGGACAAAGTAAAGCTCGATCACTCCATTTTCTACTTGCTCCTTGATGAAATGGTAGCGAATGTCAATATGCTTCGACCGGGAGAATTGAACATTGTTGCAACATAAGGCAATTGCACTCTTGTTATCGCAGTACATCAGAATTTTGTTGAAACCTAGACCATAGTCGGTTAATTGCGATCTCATCCAAAGAATTTGAGCACAGAAACCGGACATAGCTATGTATTCTGCTTCCGTACTTGAAATTACAACGCTTTTCTGCCTTTGATATGCCCAACTGATTAGTCGATCTCCTAGTAATTGCAAAGTTCCACTCGTGCTACGCCTTGTATCTTGACAACCCGCGTGATCCGTATCTGCATATGCCATTAGTGCAATCGAAGAGTCCTTCGAATACCTAAGTCCCCGATTAATGGTTCCTTTAAGATATCGAAAGATCCGTTTAACAATAGCTAAGTGTAACTCAGTAGGTCGAGTTTGATACCGAGCACACATACATATAGCAAACTGAAGATCAGGTCGACTAACTGTGATATACAGAAGGGTACCGATCATTCCACGATAAAGTGTCGGATCAACGACAACTCCATGTGGATCTGCATCAAGCTTAGTTCGTTCCACCATTGGAGTATCCACGGGGTCGCAAGATTCCATCTTATACTTCTTTAGCGATTCAAGGGCATACTTGGATTGATTGATAAAGATGCCTCTGGGACTCTAAGATATCTGAAGACCTAAGAAGAATGATACCTTGCCCATCATTGACATCTTAAACTTGAAAGACATGAGTTTCCCAAACTCGTCGGATAAGGTTTGGGTCGAGGCTGCAAATATAATATCATCAACATATATTTGTACCATAATCATATCTTTACCTCGTTTCTGAATGAACAGCGTGGGATCCACCTTGCCTTTAGTGAAGCCTTGCGTAATGAGGAATTGTGACAATAGAACATACCATGCGCGTGGAGCTTGCTTCAACCCACATAGAGCCTTCTTAAGCTTGTACACATGATTAGGATAATTAGGATTCACAAAACCATCCGGTTGTTGAACATAGACCTCTTCCTTGATTTCACCATAAAGAAATGCCGTCTTCACATCCATATGATAGACGATCATATTCATATGGGCTGCATAAGCGAGGAATAGTCTAATAGCTTCTAAACGGGCAACATGTGCAAAGGATTCCATAAAGTCGATGCCCAATAATTACTTGTATCCACGAGCTACTAGTCGAGCTTTGTTCTTCAATATTCCGCCTAACTCATCGAGTTTCACCTTGTAAACCCATTTCAAAGTGAGTAACTGCACTTGATCCGGGCATGGGACCAGTTCCCATACTTCAAGACGTATAAATTCATTAAGTTCTTCTTGCATAGCTTCTATCCAACAGGATTGAGTAAAAGCTTCTTGCCATGTCTTAGGTTCAACTTCAGTGAGAAAAGCATCAAAATGGCAAAACATTGCATTTTCTTGTAGCTGACTTCGTGTGGATACCGGACGATTAGGGTCACCAATAATAGAATCTATAGGATGATCCTTTGTCCACTTGCTGTCATGTTCACGAATCCGTGGATTGGAGTAAATCATAGTAGGAGCTTCCTCTGAGGTGGACGACCAGGCTTGATTATGGTCGGGAATTGGTACACCAAAGAATGGAAGTTCACGCATTTGAGCGTATTCCAAATCGTGATCGTCATCATCCTCTTCATCATCAATAGGCATGACATGGGTAGTTGTTACATGTGTTGGTTGAGAATTACTCGTTGAGGGTATATCTTGACCAATTATAGGTGCAGATGTGTCTGATTGTGCAATGGTTGCTAGAGCGACAACTTCGGTAACCGGAGCTATTACCTCAGGTTCTGGAGCAACAATACTTGGAGGAGTAAAAAATTCATCAAAGAACGGTTGAAACAACGTATCCCATTCATTCCTATAAGGTGGTGTAAATGATGATGAAGTAGGGTTGTTTGGGACAAGACCAGAACTAATGTTACTGGGTCCCATTTCATGAAGTGCGGGTTCAAAGCTGCTTTGATCAGAAGCTATAGCTCTCAGCTCATCAAAATCAACATTCATAGTTTCGAGGATCTTGCGAGAGTTACGGTTGTAGATTCGGTATGCCTTCTTTGCGGGTGCGTAACCAATGAAAATACCGATATCAGCCTTTGGTTAAAGTTTTCCCAAATTGTCACCATCATTATTTGGATAGCAAAGAGAACCAAATACATGAAGATATGATAAATCTGGTACTTTTCCATGGAGAATCTCATAAGGTGTTTTACCATGGCGTTTACGAATTAGTGACCGGTTTTGGGTGTACACTGCTGTAGATACTGCTTCTGCCCATAAAAACAATGGAGCCTTTACGTAAATTAACATCGTTCGAGCAGCTTCCATAAGTGTGCGATTTCGCCTTTCAACGACACCGTTTTGTTGTGGAGTGAGAGCAACGGATGTTTCATGAGATATGCCAACTTCTTCATAATAATCACGCAAAATTTGATTCACAAATTCGGTTCCATTATCTGTACGAATGCGTCAGACAGTAGTGTTGACACGCACTTGAATCATCTTGAGAAATTCGATGATGAATTTAGGTGCCTCATTTTTTGTTGTAATAAATTTCACCCATGTAAACCGAGAGTAATCATCGACAATGACGAGGATGTACCTTTTACCACTAAGACTTTCAACACGCATTGGCCCACAAAGATCCATATGCAACAAATAAAGTTTCTCTTGGTTGGTGTCTTCAGTCTTGGGTTTGTATGATTTCTTAGTGCTTTTCCCCATTGTACACGCGGAACACAAATGATCCTTGTGAAATGTAAGTTTAGGAAGACCACGAACAAGTTCGTTTTTTGCCAAATGATTAATAGCGTCAAAGTTAAGATGAGATAACCGTTGATGCCATAACCATGACTTAGTCTTTGATGCTTTGGAGAGAAGACATACGGGAGAAGCGGCCATCATGTCTTGTAGAGACAAAGTGTACAAGTTATTCCCTCGAGTACCTTTCAATAAATCAACCCCTTCCAAATTACGAGTGAAGCATGTATGCTCTCGAAAAGAAACTTCTAGGTTTGCATCACAAAATTGTCCCATAGAAAATAAGTTGTGACCGAGACCTTCCACATAATACACTCTTGAGATTATAACATTCCCAATATGATATTCACCGTAACCCATTATCTTTGCAATATGATCATTTCCAAATCGAACCGTACCAAGAAACTTGCTGACGAAATTTTTGAGCTGGGAGCGATCTCCGGTCATATGTTTAGAGCAACCAAAGTCCAAATACCAGAGAACAATTTGGACCACCTGTTTTCAACAACAACAGTAGACAATGCATTGGAAACTATTGGTTCCGGAGTGTTAGCAGATACAAATATAATATTATCAGAAGTGCTAACATTTTTGTGACCCTTAGATTTCCTGCGTTGTCTAATATGAGTTTTATCACTAACAGGTTTTACTATTCCAACTTTTTGAGGTTTTGGATTATTAGCGAGCACTACAGTGGGAGTAGACCTATTTAAAGGGCACTTGGTTCCTACGGTAGTGTTGGTGTTCCTAGTTAAAGGATACGCTTGTGTTTTGGTAGCCTTGGTACTCCTAGTTAAAGGGCACGCTTTCTTCGCTTTAGTGGGAGTGATCCTAGTTAAAGGGCACATATTTCCTACTATAGCGAAAGTTCTACCAGTGGGGCGCCACATCCAACCAACTTGGTTTAATACTTTCCCAGTCGGTTTCCATTCTAATCCGTTTTTCCGGGCATTCATCTCATTCACATGGTCAATAAGGCAAGAATCATGACGACTAGAAAACATACATTCATTACAATTCCAACATTTCAAATTAGAATTCACAGTAGGCTAAGAACGCTGCACAACCGCAGAGCCTTTAGGTTTAGCTACATGATTCTTTTTATTCAAAACAAAAATAACATTCCTAGGATTGGCTTCTACTTTCTTCTACACTTGACTACTAGATGGGGGAAAGATCCCATCATTCTTCTTGTTTCTTTTAAGCTTAGATCTTTGAGCCTTAGTAGTGGTGCTTACTACTGTAAAAGGCAACACGAGAATATTAGAAGCTGGTTTTGATTCCGCCTTATCTTTAGTGACCACAGTTTGAGATGGTTTAGTCCTAGGGCCCTTGTTAAGTGGTGTGACGGCTATAAGGTTCCTTTTGATTGCACTAGAGGACGATGCTGAGACAGTGGCTGCGTTATCCACAACATTCTTACCTTTTAGAGTACGAAGTGTTTCCTTTAACTCAGCCAAGGCCAGATTTTTATCACAAATTTGTTCCCTCAAATCAGATATTTCCACCGACTTTTGATTCAGTTGTTCAATCAATGATTGATTATGTGCAGTGGTATGAGCACATGCGGGCTGTACTGAATCGAATAGTCGTGTATCTTTCTGTTTTAAGTTATCAACTTTGGACAAAATCTTGGAAACTCGATTATCTAGATCAAGATTAACATTCTCAGCGGCCTCAAGTACGTTCACACAGTTAATCTCCTTAGATTTCTCTATGTCTATCGGCAAAGATTTAGCAACCTTGTCACTTGGCTAACGCTGTTTTGATTGTAAATTCAATCGAAAATTCTTTTGAAAATTTGCATCATCGATATTAATACCTTCAAATGACGTTTCAAAGATTTCTTGAATAAATTGTTTCTTGCATTCAAGCGAAATACAATGTGTTTGAATCTCATCAAAACTTTTTGAAAGCAAAGTATAAGAATCTTGAAGCTTTAAAAATTCAGCGTCAGATTTGTGACAAGTACTATCTACCACATTATCCACAGAATCAATATTATGCACAATAGGATCATTATCAACACTTTTATTCACACAGACGGAAACAGTATCATAAGACATCACTTGCTTCAGAAGCTGATCATTTTGGCGTGAAACTCGTTCTATATCAAGTAAACTGTTTTCATAAGCATCATCCATTTCATTGAAAACACGTCTAACTTCTTCTATTTCCAAAATCAAATCTTGATCAACATTACTAAGACAATCTTTAACATTCTTTACAAACGGAACAATTTCGTCTCGGAACGCAACTCTAGTGTGCTCAAAATTCCATTCACCTTCCGTTATGCCGAAGCCGTCGTACGTTCCAAAATGACCTTGTCAAAATCGGCTAAGTGTTGGTGTACCGCATTTAAGCTAACAGACGCCTTACTTACCGGTGGAATTAACTTCGTTAAATCCGTTTTAACAAGTGTAGGAGACGTACTGGGAGGGTTTTCATTTGAAAAACTTTGGGGCACAAAAACTGTCAATTCAGCTAATTCCTTTTGTAAGCGAATACGTGTCTTTTTAGAAAATTGATCTTTATTATACGTATCATAATCAAGCTTATGGAATTTTGAAAGCATTTTAGAATGAGTTTCTTCCGCAAGGGACTGTGTCTCCTCAGTACTACGAACAAAAGGTGCTTCTTTCGATTTGCCAATTAGGGTCATATCATAAAGACACGGAATATATTCCTGAGCTTGTTTTGCATAACCGGGATTAGGTGGTAAATCTTGAAGACGCTTAAGTTCGAGTTCTTAAAACGATTTAGTTAAAAGATGAACAATTTCTGTGGAAGCGTATTGTTTTAAAAGCTGTTGTTCTTTGAATTTAAGAAGTTTGGTAGCATTAATTTCCGATTCAAACTTTTTAGACTCAAGAGTTTCGAAATCTATTTTAAGTTTCTGAAAATCATTGACAACCGACTCTTTTGCTTTTAATTCATTGGAAAGATTAGCTTTTAATGATTCTATTTCTTTCAAGTGTTCAATCTTTTCAAAACGAAACTGGTCAAATTCAGAACATGTTATTTTCTCTGCTTGAGGGACCATTTCAAAAGTTTGACCTTTTCTTTATGTAACGCAAGCTCAGCAGTTAGGGTGGAATTCGTATCTACGGATTGTCTAACAGCCATATGCATTTGATAAATAATATGTTTAGGCACCATGACCAAATCATGTTGAGCATAAGATTCCTTACCCGTCGTAGCATTTGGTTGAGGTTCACTCAAATGTGTAGGATAGGGTACCACATCATTTGAGTTACTAGTTCCCGAATGCTGTTCGAGGTTGTCATTTTCATGCCCAACTTGATGTTGGTTATCATCATTACCAAGATTGGTTGTGGTGGGTACCTCACTGATGACATCAGAACCGTAGTGAGAGAGATTAGCAACGAGAGCAGCTTGGGCAGAGTGAATGTCATCACAATCCGAATCATATGCGTCAAGATCATCTACTTGATAAGCTGCATTAGAAGTGAAAACGACTGCAATGCCTTCATTGTCTGCTGCCCGTGGGTCTGCAAGAAATGCTAACTCTTCTAAATCCAAGATCTTTCCCTTAGACTGAGCATCAACCAAATACATCTTCTCACGAAACCATGTTGCATCCCTTCTTCGTTTTGGCTGAGTGCATTCCCTAGCCATATGACCTTGTCCTTGGCAATTGTAGCAAGTCACAACCTTTTGAGGACCAATAGGGCTTCCATTTCCATTAGCTTAAGAATTCACAGCTTGAGCATTCACAGTCCTTGTAGGAGGTCCATATGAAGTTTGCATTCCCTGAATAGGTTGCACCGTCACTTGACCATCTTGAACAGTGGCTTGTTGTCGAGGATTTGAAGAGGTGCGGAGCTGATTGTTTGTTGGTGGAAATCCTCTAGTTGCAACAAGTTTTGACAAGTAGGCAGTGAGATGGTTTAAAACATCAGCTGGCGTATCATTTGGAGTAAAGACCGGTGCTTGGATTGGTGGAAGTTCATTAGAGTAGAAGGCTTGTGCTGGTTGTGCTTTAATTGGAAAATATCCTTGTTGAGGAGTATAACCCATTGGAGAAGTGTTGGCTTGTGATGGTGATGTCTGATGTGGTGGTTGCTGTGGAAAAAATTGTTGATGAACACTTTGTTGAAATGCTTGCTGTGGCATCATTAATGGTTGATAAGATGATTGCTGTGGTTGCTGATAGGTGTGTGGTGGTGGCTGCTGCAAGTATGATGGTTGTTGATAAGTGTAAGCCATGTTTTGAGAAGCATACATGGCAAGTGGATCATGAACTTGAGGTGTAGACAACCGAGCCTCGATCACATGGCATTCGTGTTGTTGAAGAAAATCTTGAAGTTGATCCACATTGGTGTTATGCAAGTCCTTAGCCAATTTAACATCCGTCACGTACTTTTTCCATTCTGAAGGAAGAGTGTTCAAATACTTGGTGTTCAATTGAAACGTAGGAATTGCCATGTCATAGATATTGAGCTCATTCAACAATAGGGTAAATCTCAGATAGTAATCATTGAGAGTCTCCCCTGGCACATAGGCAAACTTATCAAAAGTATCATAAAGCTTACACTCTCGTTCTTGTTTAGTTAACGAAGTGCCTTGCATTAGAACACAAATTCTATCCCATAACTCTTTGGCAACTTTATGTTTACTGACGAGTTTGTAGACATCTGGAGCAAGGGCTTGGAGAATGATATTTGTAGCTTGTTTATCACACTTGTCTTGTATCTTAGCATCTCCAGTTAGTTCACCCGTTGTGCGAGGACGAGTAACAGCACCTTCCGTCACAGTACCATATACCAATGGTCCATTGAGCACCGATGCCCAAATTAGATGTCCATTTTCTTTGTTCAACATATAAAGTTCCATTCGGGAAGCCCAATCCTCATACATAGTCTTCACCAAAATTGGTGGACGATTATCCGTACCCGAGAGGATGGACTTATCCGTAAGAGATGTGTACTCCATTTCTATAAGTTAAGATTTACAAAGTTGATCGGTCAATGAAAGAAAGTAAATGTATTTGTTGTTGTGTTTTAAATCCGAGAAATAATGTTGAAATCCCCTAAATTATGTCCTCGATAAACCAAAAATCCAAGTCAAAATTACACACGATTGTTAAAAATTTTCAAAAACACGTTTTTGAAAAAATGCTGGATCGTAGTGGGGATCGCAGTCCTTGATCATGACGAGTGATCGCACTCCTTGATCGCACCCAACGATCGTACTCCTTGATCGCACCCAACGATCGTACTCCTTGATCGCACCCAACCATCGTACTCCTTGATCGCACCCAACGATCGTACTCCTTGATCGCACTCATAATCGTACCCAACGAGTGATCGTACTTGTGATCGCAGCTAGTGATCGCAACGTGTGGTCGTACTTGTGATCGCAACGTGTGATCGTAATCGTGATCGCAGCGAGTGATCCTACTTGTGATCGGAACGAGTGATCGTACTCGTGATCGCAGTGAGTGATCGCACTCGTGATCGCAACGAGTGATCGTACTAGTGATCGTGATATTGGATCGCAAGTAGAAACCCCAGGTTTATGCGATCACAATACACAGATCGTACTATGGAACAAACTTACCACTTTTCTCGGACAATACAATAACACAACCAATTCGAGATTCTAAGCCTAAAAATGAATCAAACACCCAAAATTTTTATGTTTTTAACCCAAATAACAATACCAAATCATTATAACAAGTAACTAGATGAAGTATATCAAGATTAACTCATAAAAACACAAAAAAAAATTGGTTCGTGTGATTTTGGATCAAAAAAGGGCGTGAGAATCAAGAACACAAACACAAAAACCAAACAATCATCCCATGGCTCTTGATACCATTTGTAAGATATGTAAATATTGCTTATGTTTTAGAGAGAGAAAGATAGATGATTTCACACTTCTAGAGAGAGAAAATGTAAGAACTATGTGTATTGAAATGAAAAATCACCACCCTCTCCATCTAAGGAGAGGGTTTATATACCAAGCCCATAAGATGGGCTTGGGCTTACATTTGGGCCGTCCATACATAACATGGACTAGGCCTTTCCTTGTTAATTAGTAAAAATATATGTAGACTACGAGCTACAACTTAATATATTGTCGGAGTGACCGAATCTTTCCTAAATACGTAAAAACGTATTTCCAACAATATCTCTCATGCTATGAGACAACAATCTTCTTATCAGCCCCTGTATCAAACCCCTAGTTGTCCACAGTACTCGATGTTACCACAACCACCTACATTACATCGACAATATCAGCTACCAGCACCATCATCACAAAGAGACTCACATCTATCAACGTATGCTCAACAACTATACTCTTTTTATCAACCATATACAGCTCCTACTATCACATACCAGCAACCGGAAGTTATTCAACCAACTATTCACAACATGTCAGTACTCCATCAAGTGTTTATGAAGCTCCCCCAACACCAGTTCTATACTGCGATGATGAGGTTCCAAATCCAGAATTTAAACATGGGGATAATCCTACTGACGTGCTAGCACAAATGTCTGCCTATATCACTCAAACGTTGAACAAACGAGGTTACAGAGGACCATCCCCAACAAATAATCAGTTGAGAACCTCGTCTAACTCTCGTCAACAAGCTAAAATTAAGACAGTAGGGTCATGGTTCAACCACTTCAGAGGAGACCAAGTTCATTAAATACCGGTGCACGCCCATTTAACACTGCTCCAAGAGGAAATACTATTGGCAAAGTGAAGATGATAATATGCTACAACTGCAAAGGGGAAGGACATATGGCTAGGGAGTGTAAGTAACCCAAAAGGAGAAGGGATGCTTCGTGGTTTGAGGAGAAGGTAATGTTAGTCAAAGCTCAAGCAAATGGCTGTGAGTTAGATGAAGAGGAGTTATCGTTTCTTGCGGATCCAGGAGTTGCGGATAATGAGGGACTCACAATGGCTTTCACTCAAAATGCAGCGTATCAAGCAGATGATCTCGATTCATATGACTCAGACTGTGATGACTTCAACACCGCCAAGGCAGCTCTTATGGTAAATCTCTCGCTTTATGGGTCTGACCAAATCTCTGAGGTACCAAGTACTACCAATGATACTAGTATTGTACCTTATCAAGTTAGGCAAGCGTCCCAATATACGGAAGAGCCTCTGGGGGTTAGTAATTCAAACGAGGAGACAAACAATGATAGAAATATCAATGCAAGTCCCCAGACTTTGGGTGAAATACAACCGGGAGCTATTACGAATACGAATTCTCCTACTCAACAAGATTTGGTAATGGTTTCGGCATCTATGCTTGGCCAAATGAATACTGCGGTCCTTGAAACCCTAAGTGTTAATCAAACCTTATCTGTCGAGCTTGCTTTGTACAAGGAAAAGGTTCAAACCTTGGAATTAACTCCTTCGACCAATACCTTAACTAATCCCGAGTTTGATGAGTTTAGGAAAGTTCAAATAGATCATTTACTTGAGATTGAATATTTAAGAGCAAATCTTTCAAAAGTAATTAAAGAGAAAGAGTCAGTCGTCACTAATTTTCAAAAACTTAAAACAGATTTCGAAATTCTCGAGTATAAAAAGGTTGAAACGGAAATTAATGCGTCTAATAAAATTAAAAAGATTGATGATTTTCTTTTGAAACAATACTCTGCTTCTCACATAGTACATTTGTTTGATTCATCTTTTAAGAAATTTAACTTATCGCGTCTACAAGACCTTCCACCTAACCCAGGTTATGCAAAGCAAGCTTTTATTAGTAATCCAAGACTTTATGATGCAACCAAATTAGGATTGGTCTTAGATCCGATTGTTATTCCGGATGACCCCGAGTATATGTCACTAGTTGAAGAGAATCGGTCTAAAATGCTTTCGAAACATCCTAAGGTTGATTATGATAAGCTTAATCAAGAGTATTCAAAAGACAGATTTTAGAACTCGCTATAATATACAAAGGGAATTTATCGATACACCAACTTACGTGTCCACCAGAGAAAACCCTAGTACATTTTCTACACTTGTCAACAAGGATGAATCTAAGGAAATTCCAAAGGTTCTTCCACCGGTAAGTACAGTATTGTTAAGCTTGTAAGAGATTAGAGGATACTTTAACAGTTTTGACAAGGTCATTAAGGAATGTACGACTCCAACGGCTCAAACCGATGGAGAATGGGCCTTCGAACACATGAAAGCGGTTTTTGAGAAAGAGATCGTTCCGTTTGTATAAAACCTTAAAGAGGGTTTTATCAATCTTGGAGAAAATCTAAATGTCGAAATGGCAGAAGTTCAAAAAGTTTTCTATGAAATGGATGACGCTTATGAGTTACATTTAATTGACAAAGAAAAGATTTTGTCCGAATACGACCGATTCTTAGAACAAGGAGTGTCTCTCGATGTGATGACTGTTGTGACTATTAATTGTGCTAATGAGATTACATCTGTTGTGAATAAATGTGATGATGTGCATGATCTCTCTGTGAATATTGTTGAGCCTGTAAATGATGTAGATAATCATTCTTGTCACAAATCTAACACTGAATTTTTAAAGCTTTAAGATTCTTATAAATCACTTTTAAAACCTTTTGACGAGCTTCAACAACATTGTATATCTCTTGAAATCGAACAACAATAAAAAAATGAAACTCTTTTAATAACGAATGATTATGAAAACAACGTTGAGACAAGTGACAAGATGATTCAGGGGGTTCAGGCATTAGAGGAAGAAATTATGAGACTTAAGAGAGAGTCATTAGTAGCGAAAATGGAACTAGAGGGTGCAGAGAATAAAAACCATGCCTTAGAAAATAGAATAATCTCTATCCTAGGGGAGTTTGAACGAGTAAAGCAGGGTTTTTCACAACTTTATGGTTCACTAAAAGAACGCTTCGCCTTTAATGCGGCATATAACAAGTCACTTGTTGACCAATTGAACCAAAAGTATGAGGAAATCTCTGACTTAAATATTCAACTCATAGACAAAAACATGGTTTTAGCTGAATAAAGGAAACACTACAACTCAAAGGACAAGAAGTTGTTGATAATGCAGCTACAATATCTGCCCCGACCTCTAGTGCTCCAAAATCCAAAGAAGTGGTGATTTATAAGAACCCATACCATAAGAAAAACTCACTATCATATATGGATTATATGAAAAATGCAATTAGGCATGTGCTTCTAACAAGGGATATATTAGATGATTTATATGAATCTGATCCCATAAACAATGATTATAATGCTGCCCACTTATGTATTGAGCAGGTTCAATGTTGCTTAGCACATCTTAATTTCATCGGACAACCGGGTTTTGCACAACTCAAACAACCACCCATTACCATTGCCATTAATCCATTCAATAAGACCCTAGGAGCTAAACCTGCTTTAAGTACACCAAACAAGGCTAAATCAAAATCTGCCACTAATGTTCCCTTGCCTTCTATAGGAGTAACTGCGTCTACTAAGGCTAAAGGATCTCGAGTAAAGAAAGATAGGATCAAGCCCTCCATATAGTAGCACTATGCAGAAGAAAGTAGAAGTTCACCCTAGGAATGTTATTTCAGATTTGAATAAAAAGAATCATGTAGCTAAGACAAAAATCTCTACAGCTGTGCAGCAGCCTAAGCATAATGTGAATTCTAATTTGAGATGTTGGAATTGTAATGAATGCATGTTTTCTTAGCGTCATGATTTATGCCTTGTTGACCATGTTAATGAAATGTATGCCATTAGGAACAACCTTGAATAGAAACCAACGGGGAAGAAATTCACCCAAGTTGGATGGTAATGACAACCCACTAGTAGGACCTTTACTGCAAATGGAACTAAGTGCCCTTTAACTAGGATCACTCCCACTAAAGTTAGGTCTCAATGCCCTTTAAATAGGAACCCTGACACTAAAGTATTGAAACCACGCCCTTTAACTAGGTCTGCCCCCACTACTGTGCCTACCAGTGAAGAAGTACCTCAGGATCTTAGTCAACTTGAAATAAGCCGACAACTAGGAGTAAAATTTGGAAATCTAGGAAACCTTACGGTAGAAAATTTAAGATCATTGCATCTGTACCTGCTAACACAGAGGAAAAATTAGATTCCGATACATTGTCTTTGTCTGATGATATTTTCAGGTGGTCCAAATCATCCTATGGTACTTGGACTCTGGGTGCTCAAAGCACATGACCAGAGATCGCTCGACGCTCAAAAATTTCGTCAGCATGTTTCTAGGCACGGTTAAATTTGGTAACGACCACATTGCAAAGATCATGGGTTATGGTGAATATCAGATTGGCAATGTTACGATTTTAAGGGTGTATTATGTGGAAGGACTCGGTCATAACTTATTCTTAGTGGGACAATTTTGTGACTCAAACCTTGAGGTTGCTTTTCGACAGAATACTTGCTTCATTTGTGATTTAGTAGGAAATGATTTGTTAAAAGGTTCTCGAGGGGATAATCTCTACACGTTGTCTATTCAAAACATGATGGCCTCTTCTCCTGTATGTCTTCTCTCCAAAGCATCTAAGACCAAGTTATGGTTGTGGCATCGACGTTTATCTCATCTTAACTTTGATGCTATTAACCATTTGGCTAAAAGCGAACTTGTTTGTGGTCTTCCAAAGCTCAAGTTTAACAAGGATCATTTATGTTCCGCGTGTTCGTTGGGGAAAAGCACCAAGAAGTCTTACAAACCTAAAGCTGAAGACACCAACCAAGAAATACTACATCTTTTGCACATGGATCTTTGCGGGCCAATGCGTACGGCCAATGTGAGTGGTAGAAAATACATCCTCTTCATGGTGGATGATTTTTCAAGGTTTACATGGGTAAAGTTCTTAATGACAAAGGATCAGGCACCCACATTTATTATCAAATTTCTTAGGATGATCCAAGTGCGTCTTAATGCTACTGTTCGCCGCATTCGAACTGATAATGGTACTGAGTTTGTTAATCATACTCTGCGGGACTACTATGAAGAGGTTGGCATTTTACATGAAACATCAGTTGCTCGTACTCCACAACAAAACGGTGTCGTGGAAAGAGGTAATCCTACACTTATGGAGGCAGCTAGAACTATGTTAATTTACGCGAATGCTCCTTTATTCTTATGGGCTGAAGCAGTGGCAACCGCATGTTATACCTAAAACCGCTCTATCATTCGTAAGCGCCATGGAAAAACACCATATGAGCTTCTTCATGGACACAAACCCGATATCTCATTTCTTCATATGTTTGGTGCACTTTGTTATCCAAACACAAATAGTGAGAATTTGGGCAAACTTCAACCGAAGGCTGATATTGGAATTTTCATTGGTTACTCACCCGCAAAGAAAGTTTACCAGATCCATAACCGTCGTCTTGGAAAGATAATAGAAAAAATGGATGTCTATTTTGATGAGCTGACAACAATGGCTTCTAAGCAACGCAGTTCTGAACCCGCGCTTCATGGGATGGGAACCGGTACTATTAGTTCCGAATTAACTCCCAACAACCATACTTCTCCATCATTTACACCACCTACAAGTCCCGAGTGGGGTGAGTTATTTCAACCTATGTTTGATGAATTCTTTGATCCTCCAAGTGATGATTCTCCAACAGCTGCAGTAGTAGCTCCGATTCCCGAAGTTGTTGCTCAAGATAATGGAAATCAATTCGATGCATCTATAGTCACTAATGAACCGGATTCCCCATCCCCTAACAATTCTCAAACTACACCTGTATCAACACCCCTACTCGTTCCTGATGATGTTGAAGAGGATAACTATGATCACGATTTAGAATTTTCTCACATCCAAGAGCTTCCCTAATTTGGTTTACCGATACCTAAAAACCCTTCAAATGCGTCAACCTTAGAGGTAGCTCCTACAACCGTTTACTCCAGACCACCACGGATCGAAAATCACCACACAAAGTGGACAAAGGATCACCCAATCAGAAATATTATTGGTGACATCGATCGACCAGTCTCAACACGCCATCAACTATAAGAGCACGCATTATATTATTACTTTGATGCGTTTCTCTCCGAGAAGGAACCTAAAACATGGCAATAAGCTATGACAAAATCGTCGTGGATTGAAGCCATGCAAGAGTAACTTAATGAATTCCAACGACTTGAAGTATAGGAATTCTTTCCTCTACCAAGCAATGTCAACTTATTACATTGTTGTGGGTATATAAGGTCAAACTCGATGAGATGGGTGGAATTTTAAAGAACAAGGCTAGATTGGTTGCTCGAGGTTACAAACAAGCATTGGGTATTGACTTTGAAGAATCCTTTGCTCCTGTTGCAAGATTGTAGGCAATTAGACTATTCCTTGCTGCTCACATGAACATGATCGTCTACCAAATGGATGTTAAGACGACATTTCTCAACGGTAAATTAAGGGAAGAAGTCTATGTTAGCCAGCCGAATGGATTTGTCAACTCAAAGTATCCTAATCATGTGTACAAGCTTAAGAAGGCTCTTTATGGGTTGAAACAAGCTCCACGCGCGTGGTACGATCTCTTATCGTCTTATCTCATCTCGGAAGGCTTCTCCAAAGGCAAAGTGGACCCGGCATTGTTCATTCTCAAGGAAGGCAACGACATGATACTAGTACAAATTTATGTTGACGATATAATATTTGCTTCCACTACTAAAAATTGTCTGACCGTTTTGAGAAAATCATGTCCACACGATTTTTTAAAATCGATGATTTGAAAATCTCATTTTTCTTAGGGTTACAAATTTCTCAGAATCCCAGAGGCATCTTCATTAATCAATCCAAATATGCTCTTGAATCTTTGAAAAAGTATTATTTTAAAACTGTGACCCCGTGGATACTCCAATGGTAGAGAGATCCAAGTTAGATGAGGATAGGGATGGGATTGCTGTCGATCCTAAACTTTACCGTGGAATGATCGGCACCCTTCTCTATATGACTGCTAGGAGGCTTGATTTGCAATTTACTATATGCATGTGTGCCCGATATTAGGATCGACCTATCGAAAAGCACTTACATGTTGTGAAAAGGATCTTTCGGTACCTTAAAGGAACACTTCATCGTGGTCTATGGTATCCAAAGGCATATTCATCGTGGTCTATTGTGCAATTTTGACTAAGTCAAAACTCACAACCCCCCTCTCCCTCTTCTTCCTCCTGTTACTCACACAAACACAAACACACACCTAATTTATTTTGCCGCCATTAACAAAAACTCAAACCATTGTTTATTGATCATATCTCTGCTAATATGTCTAAGGTACAACATTATTATCATCTATATGTTCTTTCTTGGACCTCCCATATATGTTTAATTGTTGAATCATACCCTAGATCCCCAATTACTGAATCTAGGGTTTTGAAATTTTTTTATCACGAAAACTCAAATTGATAAGGGGGAAACGTTAGTTTTGAGTTGATATACCTAGGATAATGATTAGTTTTGCTCAAAACCATGTCTAGCCTCACAATCCACCTCTAACAGCATAACATCGTAATATCCGCCCATTATTGCGACATGTGTTATTGTTATTGCGGAATATGCATAATGTGGTTATTGCGGAAACTTTGATCCCAGTTATTGTGAAAAGTGCTTAGGTGTTTTTGCGAAATGTGTTGTTTACTTAGACATTGCGATATGTGATCTTTGTCATTATGAAATGTCATTGCGAAATGTCTGATAAGGAGAGTACGAAGATAGTGGATCATGGTTATTGCGAAAAAGAGGTATTTTGTATATTGCGAAATGTCACTATCTTAGATATTGCAAAATGTCACTTTGTAGTAGATATTGCGAAATGTCATTTTCAAAATATTGCGGAATGTCACATTTCAAAGTATTGCGAAATATATCATCTTTGATTATTGCAAAGTAGGCATATTCTCAATATTGCGAGATGTTGATACCCTAATTATTGGTAGATGTTGATGTGTTAAATATTGAGAGATGTAACTTGTACAATATTACGAATTGTGCATTCAAAATGTTACATTTTTATAATATTTTCAAAATGTGTTAAGACTAAGTTTAATCCAACTTCATGTTTATAAAAAATGACATAGGATTTAAACACAAATAACTCAATTCACACAATATGTGGTAATAATATAGGATATCTTTTGCATGCTAAGTGATTACACGTCTTACGATATAAATACTTGTGTGTATCATTTGTATGTGTCTTCTCTAACCATGGAAAATGTCGATCACTGAAGAGCAACAAAATGATTTGGATCTCGCACTTGTACCATTGAGTGACAAGTTGCCTCTCACAGAGAACAACTTACGTCTTAAATATGACTTTGATCCTACATTCACAGCCTTCAAGATTGCTATGGATATTCTGGACATGTCTCTACTCAAGCATGCTTTAAGAGCAACAACATCAGTCCCAGAAGTGTACATGCAGGAGTTTTAGGCAACAACATCGATCTCTCAGGGCAAACAACTATCCAAGAAGACGATTGAATATATGATCAACAAAAAGTCGATGACGCTTCAGTTGAGCCATTTCAGGAAGATCTTCAAGTTCCCTCGCATGGATAAAGGAGAAGAGTATATGGAAAATACCAAAAAATCATATCTTCTCAAGGTGCTTCGATCTCTGGTTTATGAGGGAGATTTCCGTACCCTATCTCAGTTTCACACTGCACACATTGGGCAACCATGGAAGGAAATAATCACTATCCTTATCTGTTGCTTCACCTCAAAGTTCAGTGGAAAGAAGTTAGCTTACAACTTCTTTAATCGTCGTAGACCAGGTAACCTTATACTTTCAGATCGTCGAATGAAAAGTATACAAGGATGTACTATTAATAAGATATTCAGGTATTCCTACCTACAAGAGATCAAATTCAAATGGGAAGACGATAAGGAATACACTGTCAGTGAAGGAGGACTCCAATTCTTACGTCTTGAATATATAAAAGATTTTCTACTCATCTTGGCTCAAGACAAAGTCCCTCACTTATCCCCTGAACTCGTCATTGCCTTAAGCTCAAACATTCGCCAATACACTCGTAAAGTCGTGATCAAGTATCGGGTTGAAGACTTACAACTTGGTGTGGAGAGTTATCAAATCAGGTTAAATCTACAACATCCTCACACCACACCTCCGAGTCATTATCACAAGAAGAAGCAGCCATATTCGAGTACTCTCGAACCAGAAATGGGAATATTTTACCTGAATGAAGCTGAGGTCATGCAATACATGAGACTGTCAGAACTACACAAATTTAGCGATGGAACTCTCAACCATGTTTGTGATAAGCTGTTAATTCTCAACTCTAAACAAGGCCTTCTAGAAGTGAAGTGTGAATGGAAAGGTAGGTTCATCAAGAGTGTCGTATATGTGATACAGAAGATTCAAGAGAATTTAAGGGAACGACGGTTGCTCCAAAGTCTAGAACGATTCGTGGGTGGCAGACCGTATGGAGCTCACCATAGGCTAATGGAACGATCCACTTAACGTGGTGGTCGTACTACATCAGGTCAACTACATACACTCACTTATGAATATGTATATATACTGTGTACATTAGGCTTATTATGGCATGTTGTAGTGTGAAAGCATGATAATTTTCAAGAATTTCTCATGAAATTCTAAATCTTTCAAAATATATCATACTCAAGCACTACAACTAACCCTCATTAATTTGAGGGGGAGAATTAATATGTTCTATGGCCAACAACCGATTTCATTTTGTTACCCAAAGACGGTTAATCCATTAATATCCAAAATATTAATGGTTAACATTGGGAGAAAATGGGATTAAGGAGACTTGTATTGTAAAAATATGTGGCTATAAATGAAAAGGACTAAATGGAAGATTCAACTTGATATGTGTTAAGCACATGTTAAGGGGGAGCATTTTGATGTTAAAAACGCTGAAGGTACAAAAACTCTTGATATTTATATCACAAGTCCCTCATTGATTTTAAGGAATTTTCATGGTGACAAATACTTCCCTAAAACACACTTAATTCACGACGGTTGTGGTGACAAAATGGTGGTAGGATTAGGTATTAGGCTAATGATTCTTTCAGAACCAGAGGAATCTTCCCAAGGACAATTCCATAGATAGAAAATAGTAGTCCTTAGGAAAGATAGGGAATGGATTGTGAACGTAGCAGAATGTCGACCAAGTACTGATGCTAGCAGTGGAACAATCACAACAAGGTGCTAGTGATGATGTATTGGTAAGCATTAAAGGGGTTGAAGAATGAAAAAGAAATGTAAAGATAAAGGGTGTAAAGAAAGAAGAAACCGGGTCAACACATCTTGAAGACGATAAAGTATTATGGACCCAGTGATGCGATGCACAACCCCTCCCAGCTAACTCAGACATCTCTCAAAACATATTTGTTTTAATCTCACGGAGTTCAACATGTTATCTATCGGTTTATTCACTCCGAATAAATTGATATTGAAAAGGTGGCAATCCTCTCCATCCTCCGCTCACCAAATCAAAATGCACTATTGAGTCTAGAGCCACGAGATCATCAAAAGTCTCATTAAGACACTTTTCAAAATAGGAAAGATTTTTTTATGTGTCCTACGTAATATTCCGGTAATATTGCCAGAACATCTGAGTGATACGAAAGTATTACATTGAAGATGGAAATCCTGCTTGAGCCAACATCAAACAAGCTCATCGTAGGTGACACATGCGGTTCTTCAAGAACCAAGCTTGTGATAACTGGAAAGAAATGATGGTTTGACTCTTAATTGAGATCAAACTTGTTCCAGGGCCTCTATGCAAAATCCAAGTGATCTTGCCAGAACACTCAGAGTGGCACTCTTTAGTGTTCACAGTGATGAGTGGAAATTCTTCCAGTGTCAACATCAAACAACACTGCGGTAGGTGACAAGCACGATTCTATTAGAATCGAGTTCGTGACAACTGGAAAGCAACAGTGGTGAATATCTTAATTGAAATTCACGTGTTCTAGGTTCATGAATTGACGGCTTCAATCATAAGGATAACTTTATCCGAATGATTCACTCTCTATGTTCGCATTCAGCTTTAGACAGTCGAATAAAGAGAACGGGTTTACCCGCGAAATCTTGTCAAGGAGATCTTTAACTAGAGCTACCTGTCACAAGTACGATATTTATTATCGTCCAACGGTCTTTGCCGATCGGAGGTAAAATGCTACCAAATTAGAATAAAATGTCAAAGCCATTTTATTCGTGTCTTATTATGTTGCTGCATTTAAAGACGATGGCGTTACGGTGTACCAAATGAAGTCGTCCTCACATACTTATACCTTCTGCATCAAATATTTCAGCAAAATTTAAGAAAGTTTGACCTAGAAGTCTTCCGCTGTTTCAACTCTGAAACTTTCAAGAATTCAACAAAGTATAGGTATGTGGGACATGAAGTCACGAAGAGGTGAACGTCACAAGAAGGCAAATACTGCACCTGAAAGGTCAAAAGAACATGCTCTAAGCCAAAGCCTAATCGTAATCAACACATATTCACAAAAATGATGAAAAGAAAATGAAGAAATGAGAAAGTAGACTACGAGCAAAAGAACGAAGATCTAACATGCTAGATTTAGGACTTTGTGATTTGGAGTGACCTCCCTTTAGGGGGAGATTGTTGGAATATGTTTTTATAGATAGAAAGTCTCGGTCACTCCAACAATATAGTTAAGGGCTCGTAGTATAGTTTAAGTAACATTTTAAGTAAGCCCGACCCATGGGCATGTTCATGGGCCGGAGGCCCAAGTCTACTTATGGACTTGGGTATATAAACCCCTTTCCTTCATGGAAATGGGTGTTGGTTGTTTCATTCTTAAATACATTTTCACACATTTTCTCTCATCTTTCTCTCTCTACTCTCTCACTAGAAACATCAAACTCACTTGTTAGATCATAGATTATCACTATTCAACATTTTATAGGTGTCATTTTCTTTTTTCAAATTTAGCTAGCAAATAAGACATTAAGCACACATTAGGGTTCTTGGGGTGGGATCCATGTAGTGCACAAAATTTTCAAAGATCAAATGGTAACATCTTCACCATCCAATCTACTTTCATCTAAGGGGTCTATATTAAATATGGAAATTACACTAAAAAGGCATTATGGTCAAATGGTAACATATTCCCTCTCTTGTCACACATGTAAACACGATTTATTCAAACTTCACACACACATGAGAGATCCAAAATTCATCCAATCTGCCATTACATTCAAGATTTATTTATCATATTATTTTATTTTCATTCAACTATATTAGATTTAGACATCACATCCATTTAAAACTCATCAAAACATCCGTTAAATTCATCATTAATCATTAAATTAGGACAAGAATCATTCAGTTAGTGTTAAATCTGATTACAAATCATAAGATTCATTCAAATATGATGGAACATCATCAACATCATCCAATGGATAATACTATAGAAATTATGAATCGTGTTGAAGGTATTGCAGGTAATGTTGTTGATGTTACTAATGTTGAACGAAATCAATAGTTTTAAATTAGGTAGTGTATGTAGTTTACGTATGGTTGTTGATTACAATCAAAATGTTGATGAGGTCTCGAGGTTATGAGTGGTGATGATGCTAAATGAGTTAGAATAGTCGAAGATGGTATCTTCGTTATAAATATTGGTGGTAACGTTGAACGAGTTAAGTTTGTTGTTGAAGATGGTCTCGGAAGTGCTAAAGGTGAAACTAGTAAAAACGCAACTATTATTAGTAAATAATTAGTGATTTATATAGTGAAATCATGTGTAATTTAAATTAAATCAAATGTGATTTTAACACATGAATAAATCGCAAATCACAAATGATTTGTTCTAAATCATATGAGATTCACCTGTAACCACCCTGTGATTTTTGACAAATTCACAAATCACATCACAAATGATTTGTTTTGTGTGATGACAAATCGCCTAAACTTGTATATCTTTCAGATGTTGTGACAACACGTAAAGAGAGTTTGAAAAAGTAGCACGTAGGGAGAGCCAATGTAAAACCCGCATAATATACATGAAGCATTAATACACGAAAACACGGATTATTTAAAACTTTATAATTAATTAATGCACGACACGTATCATGAATAATTAATGTATAACTCCAAGTATTACGTAGACTATTTATTATTATTAACAAGTATTCACGTATGATAAATAAAACACGACAAGAATTAACATGGGTTTAAAACACGAACACATGTCGTGAACTTTAAAACACGACACGTAACTAAAACATGAAAAACGAAAAGTATATAAAGGGTGTTTGTTTTGGCCGGTTATAGAACAGAGAAACAAAGGGCCCATGACCCGACCCGTTAAGAAATTAAACATGTAACAAAAAAGGTCCCAGGGATTTTCCTTAACAAGTTTTCACAAAATAAACAAAAACCCTAGTTCTTGGTGCTCTTGGTGCTGCCGGCTACAACAAAGAAAACAAGAAGGAAAAACCAAGTTTTGATCTAAAATTATTACGGGTATTGTTCGTGTTCATCAATCCCAAATCATTGCACGATTCGGTATCCCTAAACCTTTAATATTTTATTTTATTTTCTTTTATTCATGATCAATTTATTAGATCTATGAACACATGTATAAACATGATTAAAAATGTATTTAAACAAGTCTAAACCGGGATTTGGTTCGGGTTGTCACGGGAACCGAGATCCAAAGGCTCTCGGTGGTTTTGTTACTCGGCCAGCCGCACCCTATAAGGGGCGGTGGCTGTTTTTCTTTGTCGGCCACAACACCAAAACACCCAACAGGGGTGCGTTTGGCTAAACAGTGGTTTAATTAATTAAGGACTTAGCATAATATTTAATTACATGTTAACCATGGTTTAATTAAATTAATATCTTACTTTAATTTAATTATGCAATATCAAGTTATGGTAAAGTATTATTAATATTAAAAGCTATATTATTAATTAATAATCATTTATAAACCATGTATTATATTATTAATTAATAATTATCATGTTAGACTAAAGTATTTATTTATTAATAAACTTGACTATATTGTGACATTTAATAAACCATGCCTTATAAAATATATTATTAAGCTTTAGCTTATATCACATGCTTATTAAACAAGCTTATTACTATTTATGGAAACATACTAATTATGGAACCATGCTAAACATGGAAACCTTCTATTTTTGGAAACTTACTATTTTTGGAAACTTGTTGTTTTTGGAAAGTTGCTATATATGAAAACCTGCTATTTTTGGAAAGTTACTATAAATAGAAACCTACTATTTTTAGAAAGTTACTTATTATGAAGCATCAAGTATAATAACACATGAAACATGAAATACATTAATCAAGAACACATTAAACATTAAGAAATACATGATTAAACATGAAAACAGTAAAACAAGTCAAGAACATGTAAAACAAGTCAAGAACATGTAAAACAAGTCAAGAACAAGTAAAACAAGTCTAGAACAAGTAAAGTAAACTAATAATCAGTAAGTTATACATGAACACACAACTCATTCACATCCTTTATTATGTAGCACTCTAAATTCGGAGTAGATTACTTTCCGCCTTTCATCTTCTTCGTTACTGGACATAAGGTACGAATATTCCGTCCTTCAGTAAGGACATTCCTTTTCTATGTATGATTAGGATTCTCCGTTTGTTGCCATCCGTTTTCCCTAGTAGTTTACATGTCATTAAACTTTTCAGTAATTACCATGCTATGATCTTAAATTTCCTGAGCTATATACACGCATGCCATGTTCACCTAGTTATGGAGGTACCATAACCATAACACTTGAGGCACCGGTTTTATGACTCTTCCGTGACGAGAGTGATTTCTCGCGGCGTCCCTTTCAGTTATTGGTCATTATTAGTATTATCATGTGGGGCGAATGGGTACATCCTAGTACATGTTTATCAGATTTACACGGTGACTGTAGAGTGTGCTCTACATCCGTTACATGGAGCTGATCCCTCTACACAGACTTATTTAATTAGAGGCAAACCCTCTAATTGCATGACGATGGCACCCCTCTATGTATTCATGCACGCTGATACCTTTCATGACCTATATGGGCTCTTGGCATTTAGATTATGTTTCATGATTAAACATAAGACTTTTTCAGATATAAACTAGTTTATAAAACACGTTCCAGGTTTTCTAGGACTTACATTATTCTGCTGTATTTCATGCTTTATTTATGTTTCAGTTATTCATATCATGTCATATATCCGTTCACTGAGTGTATTGCTTAGCCGTATTTTCTTTTCATGTTCCCATACGGCATGTACTAAAGGACAGACTTAGGCAATCAAGAGTACGTGCATAGAATGAAGGCTTTCGTTGACTTCATTTCCTTTGTGTAACTATATATTTATGCTTTACTTAGACATTGTTTAGTCCTTTTTCTACATTCTTTACTTATGCATGTGTGAGCTTATGTTTTGGGACCGATGTTTGATTCCAGTTTCCTTTATGGCCATTTATGTTTTAAGACATTTACCTTGCATGCTTTGATGACACGCCATAATTATCATGTAACTGTCCACTTGTCAAAGTGGGGTGTTACAACCAAAGAGAGAAATCAATGGATACTAGTTTCAAGCCAATGGGAAAATCCGAATAATGCAGAGAGAGTATTGATACACATGCCAAAAAGACTTACGCTAGTTTCAAAGGCAATAGCAGCCACATAAGCGAGGAATAATACTGCTACAAACTCATATTTTTCTCTATGTATATACCTTTTAAGTTTTTTTTTTCATTTTACATATTTCTATATTGTTACTTTAGATAAAATGTTAATTAATCAATTAATACTTGAATAAAAGCCTTACCCATATTTTAATTTTCACGTTTTATTGTGTTGTTTGTTATAATTACAAGTTTCACAAGTGCTTTTGTGATAATTCACTTATAGTTTATGCAAAATCACAAGTGATTTGTGCTAAATTATTTTTTATTCACATAATTATTATTTCTACTGACATCTGACAACAATTATAAGAGTATTTAAAATGTCTATTTCCCAAAACTTCGTAACCGAACAAAATAGACATCATACTTCCATTAGATCCACTAAATAGTTGTCCATAACTATAAGAGACTTTTCATACATCCACTAAAAAACTTGTCCATAGCTACAAACGACTCATATCCTTGAACATGTTCATTCTAAACCCGGATAGCATACTTAATGATCTTTCTCCTTGATACTGGTGGATACTTTTCCTGGAATCCTCATTTGCATGATTTTCTAACGTGAAGATTAATATCACGTTACAAACTTTTGGCGGCAAATTTGACCTTTAATCACAACAACAAGAAGTTCTTTTAGTCTTAATCCCCCACAAGTCCACAATACCATTTGGAAAATGGTTCTCCATATGCATATGCATATGATGCATATTAAAGATGCCATATCATTTTTATTCATCTTCGTGATACATTTAAGTTCCGAAATGTGTGGTATTTTTGTGGCCAACGCTTTTAAGGTACCTTAAAACAACTTTATCTACAAAAAACAACCATTAGACTAGTAAATAACTCAATCATTTTGAAATGATTCCAAAAGTCGAAAAGGAAAAAAATTAAAATGATTTTGAGTAGTAAATTATCGACAAACCACAACCACTTGTTCTTTAAGACTTTGGGAACTAGCTTATCAATAGTGCTTCCTAGACACTTGCTAAAATTTAAAAAATGCATTGTGATGTTCTAGATTCGATATTTTCAATGTTTAGTAGGAAACTCCAGTTATAGTGAAGAAGAAAAACTTAAAGTAACCACAAGCATCATAATCTCAGTGATCTAGTCTAAGTGAATGCATTGATTATGCGCAACTATAATACTAAAACACAAATTGCAACACGTTCGTGTGCAAAGACTAATAACGATCCTAAAACATACTTGCTAATAGAAAATGAACTAACACAAAACATACTAGCTAGAGGAAGGTCCTCAGTCTTAACACACTCACACAACAATTGAACAAACAAATGTCTCACCGCTTTTAATACATAACAAAGTAACTCGAAACATTAGAAGGAGTTTGTTTCATGATATTCTATTTAGAAAATTTGTTAGTAGCTAATCTTAACTGTGACATTGTTAGTAAAGATACAAGATCCATATGACCAACCCGCCACACCTGGGAGACCAAGTGCACCACAGTTTGGCGGGTCATACCAGATATGAACCATGGTCCAAATTCATTTAGGAAATGACTTCTTATAACCATAAAACTTCATAACATTCGTTTACCACAAGTAGTACATAGTATACACACCATAAAATCAAAGTTTAATCAGTGATTATATCAGTTTAGAGATCGAATAATCATATATACTAACTAGCTTAGCTTCTTATAAGCCCTAAACTATCATCAATAAATATAATAAATTATCAACAACATGAATAAACTTCAATTATCTTTGAAATCAACATAATATATACAATTTAATAAATAAAAGTACATCAATATCAAGTTAATTTTTTACCAGAAAAGTTCTTATCCTTCACCATTTCATAAAAGTGATGATTTTGGAGGATTTTGGAGGATTTGTGAGAGTTTGATGGTTGAGAGGTTATAAAAGTGTGTTGTTAGTAGAAAATCAGACTGGGCGGACGGTTAAGAAGCTGAGGACAGATAATGGTGTTGAGTTCTGTAACCAGGGATTTGATCAATTATGCGCTCATGGATAAAGTAAGTTGTTTATTAATTCACTCTGGATTGCCCAACACCTTTTGGGTGGAAACGATATATACGACCTCGCATATCTTATAGGCCACCATCAATAACGATTGAGAAAAATACACCTATGGAGATGTGGTCGGGACATCCGAGTAATTATGAGATGTTGAGGGTTTTCGTCTATGTCGCATATTCACACGTTAAACAAGGTAAGCTCAAGCCAAGAGCGGTAAAATGTGTACTTTAGAGGTCTCCTGAGGGTGCGAAGGGGCACAGACTATATAGGCTTGATAATGAATCACCTAAATACTCACATGAAGGAACGTGATCTTCAATGAAAGTGTGATGTACAAAAACACGTTGAAGGATTCTAGTTTAGGTGAAGGTAATGATAACTTTGTTAAGGAATTACAGGTTGAGGCAGAACTACAGAGGTTAAATAATCGTACACCTGAGGAAGATTAGACAGGTCAAGATGATCAGACAGATCAGGAAGACCAAACAGATCAGACAGATTAGGAAGATGGATATGATAAAGATGTAGGGGATCAAGAAATTGATCAGCCGCCGGATCTCACAAATTATCAGTTCGTTCGGGATAGAGAGCCAAGGACAAGAACGAACCCGTAAAGGTTTCAGGATGAGAGTAATATGGTTGCTTACGCGTTTGCTGCAGTAGAGAAAGAAGATACTCATGAACCATTGACATACCAGGAAGCAAGTTCCTGTGAAGACAATTCCAAATGGAAAGATTCTATGAAAGAAGAGATGGATTCTCTAAGGAAGAACAAAACCTGGGTGTCAGTAGATCATCCACCTGGGCAAAAGCTGGTGAGCTACAAATGGTTGTTCAAGATAAAAGAAGGGATGAAAGGTGTTCAAAGATAAGTACAAGGCATGGTTGGTAGCTCGTGGATTCACACAAAGTGCATGTATTGATTACAATGAAGTATTTTTGCTGGTAGTTTGACACACGTCTATTCGGGTTATACTTGCGTTGACTACGTGTAAAGATTATGAGTTGGAGCAGCTTGATGTAAAGACGACATTTTTACATGAAAATCTTGAAGAAGTGATCTACATGAGGGAACCATCGGGATTTGAACAAGGTAATATGGTACGTTTGTTAAAGAAATCTCTTTATGGTTTGAAGCAGTCACCTAGACAATAGTACAAGAGGTTATATGAGTATATGCTGAGAAATAGGTTTAAGCGTAGCAGTTACGACAAATGTGTATATTACAGGATTTATGCACCAGGAGAGTATATATATCTATTGTTATATGTAGATGATATGTTGATTGATTGTAAAAGCAAGGTTGAGATTGGGTCTACCAAGTCTTCGATTAAAAAGGAGTTTGACATGAAGGAGCTAAGGGAAGCAAAGAATATTCTTAGTACGTTTTTAAAGTTTTAAACATGTTTAGAATAAACAATGGGAAATCGATTCAGATGCCATTAGGTGGGCATTTCAAGCTTTCTTTGAAGGATTGCTCGGTTAGGGATTGTGATGTTGAAACGATAAGTAGGGTGTCATATTCAAATGCGGTTAGAGAGCTTAATGTACTTGATGGTGTGCATGAGGCCATACATAACGTATGCAGTAAGTGTAGTTAGCAGATATTTGGTGAATCTAGGTAATTTTAGTAGGAAGCATTGAAATGGATTATGAGATATTTATAGGGCATTGTAAATGTGGGATGGTGTATGGGAAAATCACGGCAACCATGTGGACGTAACAAGTTATGTTGATTCAGACTATGTTAATGATCCAAATAAAGGTAGGTCTATCACTAGTTACGGGTTTATAGTAAAAGGATATGTTGTGAGCTGGAAAAGAATGCTACAACATGTGGTGGCTCTTTCAACTATAGAGGCAGAGTATATGGCTCTTTACGTAGGCTGTGAAGGAATCTATTTGGCTAAGGGGACTCTTGGAAGAGTTGAGCGTGAAGCTTAACACTAATTGTAACACCCCATTTTAACAAATAGAATATCACATGATAATTATAGCGTGTCATCAATGCATGCAAGGTAAATGTATAAACATTAAATAACCATAACAGGAAATACCAAAACAACATCGGTAGTCCAAAATAAGCTCCCACACACGTGAATATAAGTACTAAAAGGAAAAGGACTAAACAATGTCTAAAAGAAATGAAGTAATGTAATGTATGGAAATTGATGAGACTGTAATTATATGAAGGTCTACGGAATTAATGGCCTATTCTATGTTATGGATTTGGTGGATTAGGTTGGTTGATTGATTGATTAATAAAGAAGAAATGGAGGAATTAGATGAGGGATTAGAGAGAGAAAGGAGAGAAGGGAGAGAATTAGAGAGAGAAAGTAAAATGGAAAATATGATTAAGTGTGAATGTGAATGAACAACCCCCTCCTAACATGCTAGGAGGGGTTATATATATAGCCCACCCTACATGTGGGCTATATGGACTATACAATAAGTAAATAGATCACGAGCCCGTTACATAATTATAGTTGGAGCGACCGATCCTTCATAAATACGTAAAACGTATTTCCAACAATCTCCCCCTAAGGGAGGTCGCTCCAAGTTACAAAGTTCTAAATAGTCTATAACTCGTGATCTATGCTAACTAAGATGTGACCGAGACTTTATTGGAAAAACGTATTTCCAACAATCTCCCCCTAAGGGAGGTCACATCTTTTTACAAAATCTTAAACCTAGCATCTATGCTTGAGTCTTCGATCTTGTTCTTGTGAATATGCTTGATGTGATATTTGACTTTAGTCTTGAGCATGTTTCCTTGCCTTGACCTTGTGCATTCTTCACTTGTGATATTTGCCTCTTTGTGACTTCATGTTCCACATACTTATACTTTTAAATTCTTGAAAGCTTCAGAGTTTGATACAGCGGAAGACTTGACCTTCAGGCTTTCTTGAATTTGTTGAAGTACTAATTGTATGTAGTATAAGCATGTGGTGACGACTTCTTCTGGATTGTACACCGCAATGCCACCTTTTTGTTACGCTGCATAAGACAGTTAGCAACAAACAATATACACGGATGAAATGGCCTTGAACATTTCATTCTAATTCGGTAGCATTTTACCTCCGGTCGGTGAAGACCGTTGGACGATATTAAATATCGTACTTGTGACAGGTAGTTTCAATAAAGAACCTCCTTGACAAGATTTCGCGGGTAAACCCGTTCTCTTTACTCGACCGTCCAAAGCTGACTGCGAACGTAAAGAGTGAATCATTTGGATAATATTATCCGCATGATTTGAAGCCGTCAATTCATGTTCCTGGAACAAGTGAAGTTCAATTAAGAACCGCACCATCGTTGCTTTCCAGTTGTCACTAGCTTGATTCATATAGAGTCTTGCAAGTTACCTACCAAGTGCTGTTTGATGTTAACACTAGAAGGATTTCCACTCGTCACTGTGATCAATAAAGAGTCACTCTGAGTGTTCTGGCAAGATCATATGATAATGCGAAGAGGCCTGGAACGTGTTTAAATTCATTTAAGAATTAAACCACTGTTGCTTTCCAGTTATCACAAGTTTGATTCATAAAGAATCGCACAAGTCACCTACCATGAGCTTTTTGATATTCGCTCAAGAAGGATTTCCATCTTCATTGTAAATACTTTCGTATTACTCGGATGTTCAGGCAAGATCATGAAGATTTTGCGTAGGACTCTTAAGTTCTTTCTTACTTTTCACAGTGTGTGAAGAAGCAAGGAATATGAAAGTGTGTCCTAATGAGATATTTGATGATCTCAAATGGCTCTAGACTCGATCGTGCATTTTGGATTTTTAGTGATCGGAGGCTGGAGAGGAGTGCCACCTTTTCAATACCAATTTATTCGGAGTGAATAAATCAATAGATAATGTGTTGATCTCCGTGTGATTAAAACAAATACCTTTTGAGAGATATTTGAGTTAGCTGGAAAGGGTTGTGCATTGCATCACTGGGTCCATGACGTCTTTCTTCAATATCGAGAATCATTAGCAAAAATGACCTCAATAGCATATGTATTGACCCGGTTTCTGCCTAAAGTTGTAAGGAGGGCTTCTTTCTTTACACCCTTTATCTTTACATTTCTTTTTCATTCTTCAACCCCTTCAATGCTTACCAATACGTCATCACTAGCACCTTGTTGTGATTGTTCCAGTGCTAACTTAAGTACTTGGTCGGCATTCAGCTACGTTCACAATCTTTCTCCATCTTTCCTAAGGACTACTATTTCTAGCTATGGAATGTCCTTGGGAAGATTCCTCCGGTTCTAGAGAAATCATTGGACTTTATCCTATCCTACCATCCTTATGTCACCACAATCTTCACCGTCGTGAATAGAGATGTTTTGGGTAAGTGTATGTCACCATGAAATCCATTTTTAAAGTGCAAATCCATTTTGCTCCCCCTTAACATATGCTACGATATTCGAAAACATTTCGCACATGTCGGGATGAGCTATCACGTTAAGTCAAACCATTTATGATTGATCATATCCCATATTAAATCACATTTTCTCCCCCATATTAAAAATATTAACCCAATCGATGTTTTTAATATCAATTGATTTAATAACATTTTAAGAAAAGTTGGGAAGAAAAATGCAAATCCAATTATCTTCGTGATATTAACAAGCTCCCCCTCAAATTAATGGGGGTGTACTTGAAACGTAAATTAAATACCTTTTAAACACAAGTGTAAGGTATTTATTACGTGCAAAGATCAGATATAATAATGAATTCACAAGGTTAGCAATGTACGAGGTTGGACCTGAATAATGGAGAACAGCATATGAAAGAAGCACATGGTTCTTGTTCACGAATGTTGGTCACCTCGTCACGTCCCCGAGAAAATTAATTCTCGTTGTAGAGTCAAAGCTTTCCGGTGAAATGCTTGACTTAATTATGAAAAGCGGGTTGCTATCTGAAATAATAGCAAACCATATGGAGCATGTTTTAAAAGTTTGAACTTCTGCTCGAACTTTATTTACAACCCCGTGTCATTATTGAATGACATTTCTAGGTTCGTAAATATTATCGATTCCAGAAGACATGCTCTTTTTATCAAAACATTTTTGAACACACAATTTTGAAAGATTTAGAAAAACCTTTTGAGAAATTCTCGAAAAATTGTGTTCAAAGTTTTGAAAGACAATTACTTGAGCTTAAGATGTTGAATATCTTAAAAGCTCAAGTCCGAGAAGTTGTAAACTTCTCGTTGTTAAGGATAAGTTTATCATCGGCGATAAAATTTCCTTTTATCTGAAGAACGAGTCCTAAGCTGACATTTACTTAGAAGTCGTGTTCATGAGCTTGAAAACTTTGACTGTTTTAACGGAAAGCTCATGACCGAGAAAGGTTAATTTCTCGTTACGAGGAAAAGTTCTCTTATTTAAAAGATACACTTTCCTTTCTGAGCTTAAAACTTCGAATGTTTTAATACAAGCTCATGACCGAGAAAGGTGAATTTCTCGTTAAGAGGATAAGTTATCATAAAAGATAATCTTTCCTTTATTTTAAGTTCGAGTTACAGTCTGACATTTAACTGTAAGTCATTTACACGAACTTAAAACCTTTGAATGGTTTTAATGTAAGCTCGTGTCCGAGAAAATTTAACTTCTCGTTGTAAGGATAAGTTTATCATAGGCGATAAACTTTCCTTTATTTGAGGAACGGGTTACCATCTGATATTTAATGATAAACCATATACACGAGCTTAAAACCTTTGAATGGTTTTTAGGGTAAGCTCGTATCCAAGAAAACTTAATTTCTTGTTAAGAGGGTAAGTTATCGTTGTGTAGATAAACTTCCCTGTCTCTGAAGTCCGGGTCGTCGTCTGTCATTTAACGAGGAGCCATTATGCATGAGCTTAAAAACATGGAATGTTTTTGATATAAGCTCATGCCCGAGAAAAATGAATTTCTCGTTTTTAGGATAAGTCATCATCGGGATGAACTTTCCTTTCTTTGGAGATCGAGTTACAGTCTGTTATGTGACTGTAAGTCCTTGTTTGCAGCTTAACCATGAATCCCCTGAGACATTTGTTTCTCTGATATCTGCTTCTTCAGCAACCAAACTCTAAGAGTGTCCTTAGTTGAACGGTATACAACGATTGGACCGCTTCGTTCTTTTGGAACATCAACTTTGGTACCTGCATTCTCATTAGGAGTTTGTATACTTTTGCATGGGTTAGAGATATCTATTTTTGAAGCACGTGGGGGTTCACAGTTGGCTTTACTTGTGTCAGAGGTGGCCTGAGGGGATGATTCACTTGTCTTAGTTGGCAATCGTTTCCTTTTATAGAAAATCTTGAGTTCAGGCTTAAGTGATGTATCATCCTTTGCAATTTCCTCCCTAGTAGTCTTTGTAGAATCGGAGACTATCCTAGTTAAAGGGCACTCGTTTCCTACAAGAGTGAAAGTTCTACCAGTGGGGCGCCACATTTTACCAACGGGTTTGATTTTAGCGACCCACTGGGATTTAAGTCTAGCACGGGAGTTCACCTCATTAAGCAATTTTTTAATGCAAGCATCATGATTTGCCGTAAAGACACATTTTCTACATGTTTTACAAGTAGCATATTTAATGTCCGAGTAAGATCTAGAATCCCTAGACGATTGATTGATGCTCCTAGGATTGGACATGCTACGGTTAGCAGTGTTGGGTAAACTAGAAGGCATCTGACTAGGTTTGGAATTCCTATCTCTTACATGTGTCTTTTGTTTAGCTTCCCTAAGATCAGATTCATGGCAAACGTCATTTGAACTAGTTCTAGACTTGGTCTTGGTATTTTTAGGGAAACTAGAGGCAATCATATGATTTGGTCTTGCTAAAGCTGGAGTGATCACATTGGGCCTAGTTGCTGGAGTGACTGGTCTAATAAGATGAACCAAATCAACTTGGGAGGCAAACCGCGGTCTCGAGGATTGAGGTCGCTCGGATCTAAATGCAGTAGGTTGTTTGACAATCGGTTGTCTGACGAACTGATTTGTAGGCGGTTTCCCCAAGATTGATGGTTTTTCAAGCTTAGTGTCCACACTAGGTCCTTTACTTTTCCTTAACTCGTTTTTCAACGCAGCTATAGCAAAAACCTTTTCCTGTACTTGGGCCTTTAAAGTCTCATTTTCTTTGAGCACGTTATCTTGGGATGCCAACTTAGATTCAAGCAGTTGAATTTGTTTCAAAAGATTATCCTTTTCAGCTTTAGAATCTAGAACAGTTTGATCCAATTTTCTTTCAAGAACAACGTTTGACTTTTCAAGTTTTTCGAAGTATGTTTCAAATTTGTCCGTTTTCTTAGAAAATTCAAATTTGGCATCCTCAAGATCTTTTGATTGCCGAGCTACGATCGTTTCGAGCTCTTTAATCTTAGAATCAGAATCAGTTAACGAGGTAGTTATAAAGCATTTATCATGATGAACTATAGCATTTTGGACACTTTCTCCCCCATTATGACTCACATCGGATGAATCATAAGTGGTATTTCTATCACTCTTGTCCATCCCATGTTTGTCATAATTAGGTTCAGAATGCTCAATATGCGGCATGTCATCAGCATATACATCATAACCAACATCATATTGTACCATGTTTGCAGGCTCTTCGTCATAAATGGGTAAGGTGTCATCAAGAGAAATCTCGTGAACATTCCCTGACGTACCACTGGTATCATGTTGTGCTCCTGATTCCGTGCTCTTGCCATCTTTAGGCTCCAAGTTGTCAACCGTATGACCAGGTTCCTCTTGCATCGAAGAGTCTTGCACTCCATTAACATACACTTGCTGAAGTTGTGATCTTTGATATATCGAAGACGAGACCGATGACATGAGTTTCAAAATCGTATCACGGAAAACTCGAAGCTCGGTATGTGTATCTCGAAGAAACGATTGGCAAATCATTGAACTTTCAGGCTTGATGATATTAAATTGGAGGAAAGGCGTGAGGTGTGTCACAAGAGCCTTATATGCAAGTACCGATGCAGAGTGATTAAAATTTCCATGGTTGAGTTGCTCGGCGAGTTGGGTCAAAGTGGTAAAAATTGAGTCGATGAATATATGACGATCTTGTCCAAAGATTGTCACAAATTCACTCCCTCCTTGAATCCCCGAAAGAGTGACAAGATGAGACTGGAGTAGTTGAAAGGAGGTGATGCCACTTTTCTTAACTTCGTTGTGCCTTAAATACAACTCTCCCTTTTGACATGTCGAATCGAACGAATCCATTAAAGATCGATTAAAACGAAAGACCCGTAAATAATGCTTAAAATTCCTCGATGGATGGTATAAATGAAGCTCGTCACTTTGACTCGTCACGTGTTTCTGGAAATCCGGCCACAATAACGTTTATCCCGATAAATATATATCCACGTTAAACTTTGAAAATACCCGCTTCGACACGATTTGCCAAAAATTAGTAAACAAAATGCTAAAAATATAAAAGTGACAAAATAAAAAAATAAAAGTGATATTTTTAAGATAAAATGTGATATTTTAAAATAAAAAGGATTAATTTAACTAAAAAGAAAATTTACTTTACAATATAAAAATAGAAAAAATTACCTTAAAAAATTACTTAACTAAAATTTGTAAATAAAATAACATAAAAAAAACGTATATATTGAATGAAAAAGAAAAGTTTGTTTTTATTAGAAGGACTGGATATGTGTTTTAAAAAAAAAAATCGGATATGGTAAACAAATCTGAGACAAACTTCTTGTATACTCCGTCCAATACAACACGTGGCCCAATAAGGAAAAAGCCCACCGCCCCACTTTGTGTTTCTTGTTAAATCCGCCCCTTGAGAGTTAATTTAACACACGTCTTTATCTCTCTCTCCTCACTTTGAAACCTCCGTCTACTTCATCTCTCTCTCTCAATCAACTCTAATCTCAAATCTCTCAATCACAGATAACAAAAACACACTCCCAACTAAATCGAATCTCTCTCTCTCGCACACCGAACACAACACAAATCACAAACAGTCCCTAAAATCGAATACAGAACTTCTTCAAGATCCTTTTAGGGATCTCAGGTGGGTATATTTTTTAAACTTTAATGTTTTAATTATAGTCTCTCTCTTCTGTAGTGTCCTTCTGTGTGTTTGTCAAGATTGAGTCTTTGAGAAAGAGTCTTGAGTGTTGAGTCTCGGTAAGGTTGTTTTGTGATACGAGAGGTCGAGGGTGAGGGTTATACGAGAGGGTGTTGTGTTGTTTGAGAGTGGTGTGTCGATTGGTGTGATGTCGGTTGAGAGTGAGGGAGACGAGAGTTTTTTGAATGAGGGTTTTCAAGGGTGTTGGGGGGTGACCGAGAGAAATAAAGTGAAACAAGGGTGATTTGGTGAGAAGCGAGAGTGAGAAGTTTTTAGGGAGTCGAGGATGTAGAAGGGTGTGTCTTTGTCGAGGGTGGGTTTTTGGTTTCAGAATGACGAGAAAGGGTTTTGGTTTGGGGTAGTGATGTTCGAGCGGGTTGATTCGGAACTTTTAGACTCTGAACATTAGGAATAGTTTTGATGGGACTGAGATACTTTGACAATTGGACAGAATATGACAAAGAAGACTTGAATATATAAAAACTGAAAAGACAGAAAACAGATTCGATAGGACAAGACAAAAAAACTGATAACAGATTAAAAAACAAACTGATAAAAAAAACAGATTAAAAAATTAAAGAAAAAATACGGATTATATATATAAAAAAATAAGGATAACTATAAAAACTACTTATATTAAAAAAATAAAAAAAAGCAAAAAAAATTATAGAAAACTATATGAAAATCTGGATAAAAAAAACGAAAATTGATAAACTAAAAATAAAAAAATAAAAAAATACAAACTTTGAAAGAAAAAATTGATAAAAATTGATAAAATTTTAGAAATTTATAAAATTGATAAAAATTGATACAAACTTTTTATAAAAACTACAAAATTAAAAAGAGAAAAACAAAAACTTTTATAAAAAACACCAATTTTTTTATAAAAAGTAAATAAATTTGAAGATTTGATATGATTTAACACAAAAAAAAAAAAAACACAAACTTTTTATGATTTAAGCATGATTAAATCAAAACCCACCAAAATCAATCAAAATAAAAGAAGAATAAACCAAACTAACCATGGCTCTTGATACCAATTGAAGGTCTACGGAATTAATGGCCTATTCTATGTTATGGATTTGGTGGATTAGGTTGGTTGATTGATTGATTAATAAAGAAGAAATGGAGGAATTAGATGAGGGATTAGAGAGAGAAAGGAGAGAAGGGAGAGAATTAGGGAGAGAAAGTAAAATGGAAAATATGATTAAGTGTGAATGTGAATGAACAACCCCCTCCTAACATGCTAGGAGGGGTTATATATATAGCCCACCCTACATGTGGGCTATATGGACTATACAATAAGTAAATAGATCACGAGCCCGTTACATAATTATAGTTGGAGCGACCGATCCTTCATAAATACGTAAAACGTATTTCCAACATTATACATAGTCTCATCGTCCAAAATGGGCTTAAAATACTTAAAATATCATCAAAATACCCCAAAATATGCTTGTGTTTGTTCATTGTGTATTTCAGGTACGGATATCGTGAATTCACCAAAAGATTACAAGAATGAAGCAAAAACGAACACGGGAAACGAAGCCGCACAAAGAACCGGGCCCGAATCATGAATTTCCATTCAAGTCCTTGAAGTTTTGAAGATTGGCAAGATTGGTCCCTCAAGAATTGAAGACTTGTCATTTTATACCCCTGTAAACCCTCAAAATTACATTGGGGTCCCTAAAATGTCAAGGTTGTACAAGTTATGTCCTTGAAGATAGCTAAAGTTACACATATGGTCCTTATTACAAAGTTACAAGTGAAAAATGCCATATGTGACAACTTGGAGAAACTTAATACAAAGGGAAAAAAAGGAATGAAGCTGACTAAACTTTATTTGAAGAGGTCTTGGAAGATGAAGGGTCAATTCTGCCAAAAATGTAACCCAAACCCGGTATAAACCCGACCTAAGCCCATCCCACACCACTTGAGCCCAAACCGTTTACCCAACCCATACCCCCACACCCGGTTTACTTAATATCGGTCAAATCTTGGTCAAACAATCTTTAAGCGCTAAACAAGGAATATTAAACCCCAAATAGATCAAATGGCCACTGTTTATCATCACTTTCCCTAAACCCTAGCTCTTAATTACGACTAATATTAAAGGGTTATTACATGTAACTTTCCAGATCTCAAATCAAACCCAACCTAAACCGAATACCACTTAATCATTCCCTCCACGTCACATCTAGACAACCCCACATGGCATCTTTGACCGATCACTTTCTCTCTTCACCCCAAACCAGACAGGATCCTTGGCCATGAGCAATCCCTTTTCCCCAAAGTAACTATAGACGGCTGAGATTGGTCCAAAGACAGCTATCATCCAACTGGCAATCACATGACCATCTTTTGAATATATTTCAAGACTTTGACTAAGGGCAAGATTGGAAAAATAGTAGCTAGGTTTTGCATTCTAGATAATTCTATGATCATGTATAAAAGGGTGCTTGTACTCTTTTCTTCTTTTTTGTTCCAACACCTTGTAATTTTTTAAAATTATTGAATACTTAACGTTTTGTTTTATAAATTTTGCAAAGTGTTGAGTTCCTCATTTCTTTTTAGTGTAATGTTAGTGTGATCTTTAGTCACTTTAAATTTATCAAAACAAAAAGATTATTACTGTTCTTGTTCAAGAATTTGGCAGAAAATACTTCTTTTTTTTAGATCCGAATTTATGATCTTGATATCCAAAACTGATTGACACTCAACTTTGGATAGAAAGGTGATAAGCTTGTTTATTTTCAGTTAAAACACTCAGTTGATTCACAAGTTTTCAGTTAAAAAAGAGACCTTGCTTTTATTCTTTTATGTACACTTACTGTTCAACGAGCCCTAACCAGCTGAGTTTCACGCCTCAAGCTTGTTAGAGCTCATTGGGCTTGGGTTTTGTTGTCTTTCCTATACTCATTCAGTAGGAGAAGAGTATAACATAATAGACTGTGGTAGTCTATTGTGTTGGACTGTAACAGTCCTCTCTACATAAGCTCTAAAAGCCCATCTCATTGCATCACATAAGCTCTAGAGTGACCTATAGAAGGCTTTCAGCTAGTTACTTAGCCTAAACCAGGTTGGGAACAAGTTTGGCTTGAACCCTATACAATCTTTATTCTTATGTGTTTTTAGTGAATCATAGGCTTATACTTGGTTTGTGTTGATATGTTAAGCACTTAATGTTTACGTAATGTTTGGTTAAAGTTTCTGCCAAGATCCTGGTTATTTTGGTCATTATTAGCTTGAAATCTTCATATAGTATAATTTTAGAGGGTGTTTGGGTGTATTCTTAATCTAGTGAAGGTGACCTGCCATGAGTTAAAAATTGCTTAGGTACACTCTAATAGATATTGTTAGGATAGGCTTATAGTTCATTTTCAGTTTAGAAGAGTTTTATAGGATTTCACATGCTTAGTTTCTGAAAAAATCTGTCTTGGTTGCCAGTAGGCTCTTTTAAGGCTTGATTTTAGTGATTCGTGACTTGAAATCCGGGTAATCTTAGTACTCATGTTAATTTAGGATTGTACAATTTTTATTGGGGAGTTGGTGTCCAAGGGAGCTAGATATAATGCCTTTAATCTGATCTGTTTGACCATTTAAACCAGCAAAGTGCCCACAGCCCCCTTGTGCCCATACAGTGACTGCATGTTGTGCCATTTGTGTGAAATTTTTGCAAAGTGATTGTGTGTTTTATACTTTTTACTGACTCCCTACACTCCACTGAGTGTAGGGGTGCCCCTCTTATCCAACAAAACCAATCCCATCTAAAGTTATAGCTCAAAAGGTCCACAGACCTGTTTATTTTCATTGTCAGTGGGAACCAAGTTCCCGCTGCTAGTACTAAAGTTCCCACTGCTAAGCTACTGGATAAAAGACCTTGAGATGTCACTATCAGTTTTGTAATTTTTTGTCTTTAGTGCCTCAAATTAGGCTTTAGGACTTGAAATTTGTTTTGATATTTTTCTTATTTTATTTAGGATTTTCCTGTTTAATTATTTTTTATTTTACTGTTCATTAAGTAATTTTTAGATTAAATAGCTAATTTAATTAACTTTTTAATTACTGTTTTTGGAATTTAGTGTAAAAAATCATCATTTTTCAGTTTTAAAATTTTTGTTAGACTTAGAAAAATATTTTAAGGTTTTTAGTTTAAAAAGTTTTTGCTGTTCACTTTTTAATTATTTTTTATAATTAATTTAGCTTAATTAGGGTTTTAATATTAAACTGTTTGTCTTTTAATGCAAAATTTTACTTTTTTCAAACTTTTTCAATTTTCTACTGTTCTTTAGCATAAAATAGGATTTTTCAAAAAGTCAAATTAATTTTAGCATTATTTTATTATTTTTAATCATTATTTTAGTTTAAAAATAGTTTTTAGTGTTTTAAAAATAGAAAAATAGTTTTGAAAATTTAGGAAAAATACTTTTTAGTCTTTAATTAATATAAGTGAGTTATTAGTTCAATAAAATAATATTTTGGACATTTTGTTAATTATATTTAATTTTAGGGCTTTAATTAGCATTTAAAATTGAATATTTAATTAATAAAAGGTTTTAAAATATATTTGTTGGATTTTTATTCTTATTTATATTATTTTAGACTTAGTTTAATATTTTAATTAATTTTTAGGTTTAATTTTTAATTTTGTCGCGTTTTACGTAATTACGTCATCGTTTTACGTCAACGTCGTAGTTTAATCGTAGTCGTAGCTCGTCTTTAATTTTTCTCTCTTTAAACTCAAAAACGTCACTAATCCAAACTTGATTTCATATATATTGGCAAATTAATCCACACACCTCCTTCGAGAACGAACCCGCATTTATTCGGTTTTACGTTTTTCCTAAAGCGTATAACTTAATACTTGCCGCACTTATACTTTGTTTTCCTAAACGCGTGTTTTTACTCAATATCATTTTGGCGCCGCTGCCGGGGAGGTGTTTAGTGTGCCATTATTATTAGTATCGTGTTTGTGTGAGTAGTGCGTTTTTGCTTTTCAATTTTTGGAAAGCGTGAATATCGTACATACTCATTTTTGTTATTTTTCCTTAATATATTATAATATCCAAATAAATCGTGTTTAATTTTCCTAAATTAAACGCACAACAATCATTTTACTATATTGTAGATATATTGGTTTTCGTTTTTATTGTGAATATATTATTACTATATTGTATCTATGTAAGAACAATAAATATACAAGTACTCCAAAAGCGTGAAAACGCAACCTTGATTCGGGATTTCATCACTCGATCATTGTATTCGAATCTAAAGCAAAAGTTTAAAGGCAAAATAGATAAATACTTTCGTGAGGCTTAATTTCAATTAACACAAACTATAAGGTGGGTATAAGGCGGTTTTATTTCACGACCTAAGGGAAAAAGGCTCTTAAGTGCTTAGCGCCGCCTCGTTTCCCCCGCTTGCTTGTGCGTGTTTTGAGAAAGAGGGCCAATCGAGGGTTTGCCGCCCAAGTATTATCTACATATATTATATTTTCTTGTGTTTTCAAGATTAAACCCTCTTGAACGTTTTGGTGTTCCACCAACGTTCTAAAGTCATCGAAAGCGTTCACTCCACGTGATCGTTTTCATTCTTTGAGGCTCCTTTAATCGAGAAAGTCGATTCGAGGAGAGATTTGTAGATTTGTGTCTACGTAATACATTCAAAAATCCAAAAAAAATTAAAAAACAATCAAAAACCAAAAAAATTTGAAAAAATCGAAAAACCGCAAAAAGAATCTTCTTTGCTACCACCCATTCTACGCTTAGTGCATGCACACTCGATCGAAGGATTATTCCAATTCTAGCGAAGCTTCTAATCGACGCAATCGTAATCGAAGGAATCGACGACGTAGACGAGAATTAGAAACCGACGTTCCTAATATCGTTGTTGAAGAAACCGTAGAGGAGATGGCCGACAATCGTTCGATGATGGTTGCTCCAAGCGCCCACCGAGGGTTATGGAGACGCGATCGTAATTCCCGCTATCGAAGCGGAGAATTTTGAGATTAAGAGCGGAATGCTTTCGTTAATCTAAGCTACGAAGTTTCGAGGTCGTGAAGCCGATAATCCTCACGACCATATTCGGAATTTTGATCGTCTTTTGGCCACGAGCAAGTTTAAGAACGTCGACACCGATGTCGTCAAGCTTATGCTTTTTCCGTACTCGCTCGATGGTGCCGCCAAGGATTGGTACGAGAAAGAGCCACCTAATTCGATAGTTACGTGGAAGGATCTCGTTTCCAAGTTCGTTAATTATTTTTTCCCACCGTCTAAGACGACGTTTTTCAAGAATGAAATTACGAAATTTGAGCAAAAACCGCATGAATCTTTTAGAGACGCGTGGGATCGTTTTAAGGAATTGCTTAGGCAATGTCCTCACCATGGTTTTTCCGAGTTGCACCAAATCGATACGTTTTACAACGGTCTTAATTTTCACGAACAAGATTCGTTGAATTCCGCCGCCGGTGGCAACTTTTTGTGTAAAACTCTGAAAGATGCATTGATAATTATCGAAAACCGATCCAAGGTTTACCAACTCCGCAACGCACCGAGTGTTGCCAATGTCGCCAATGTTAGTAGTTCTAATCGCGACATTGAGAGAGTTGATGCGAAAGTCGACAAGTTGACGAATGTGTTTACGTCTTTTCTCGTTGAGATGCAAAAGAAAGACGCTCCCGCTACGGTGAAAGCGGTTGAGGTTTCGTGTACGTTTTGTGGTGGACCTCATAATTATTACGAGTGTGCGGCTACGGATGGCCAAACGTCTAATGTGAGTGCGTTAAATGGAAACAACAATTTTCAAAATCAAAATAACGCGGGTCCATCACAACAAGGCAATTATAACCAAGGCAACAATTTTCAAAATCGAAACAATTTTCAAGGAAATAATCAACAAGGAAATTTTTCGAATCAAAATCAAGGAGGTTATAATCAAGGTCGTAATATAACTTGGCAAAATCGAGATAATAACCAAAACTCGAATTTTTCAAACAACAACAATCAAGGCAACAATTTTTCAAATGGTAATCAAGGAAATTTTTAAAGAAACAATCAAAACCAAGGGAACTTTAATTCAAATCAAAATAGTTCGTCAAACGATTTTCAAAATTACATGAAAACGAATGAGGCTAATATGAGACGATTAGAGGGAGAAATTGGTACTTTGAAAAACGACTTTTCTAATACATTGAAATTGCAAAACACGAAGATTGAGCAAGTGCAAATTGATATAAAAAAGATGTTTTCGGCCATAATGAACAAGTCCTCGGGTGCGTCATCGAGTTCGTTACCTAGTGACACCGTAGCAAATCCGAAGGAACAATGTAAAGCCGCCTCGTCTCGTGAGAAAGGTCGTGTGATTACCCCTAACCTTGAAGGATTCCGTGTTGTTTATTCCTCTCAACCCTCGACTTCTAAGACGTCTTCTTGTTCTAAAGTCGATGGGGTGAACGTGGAGACCAAGGAAAAGAGTGCACACCCTCGTGTACCTCAAATTCCATCCACGGTTCAAAAAGAGAGCTTTGTTGACCTTACAAAAGTAACCCTTGAAGAAACTTGTGCTTCGATCCTTCTTAAAAAACCCAAAAGGCGTATGCCGAGAAAGGAAAAGGATCCGGGCCAATTTCTACTACCTTGTAATTTTTCCGAGATTGAGGGATGTTTAGCCCTTGCCGATTTAGGTGCTAGCATCAATCTTATGCCTCATTCTCTATGGAAATTGATGAGATTGCCTTCGCTTACCCCCACGAACATGACAATCGAGCTTGCAAATTGTACTCCTTTAATACCAATTGGAATAGCCGAGGATGTCTATTTCAAAGTTGGAAAGTTTGTTTTTCCCGCGGTTTTCGTTATATCAAATTACGAGTGTGACCCTAAATGTCCCATTATTTTAGGCCGACCATTCTTATCGACGGCTAGAACCGTAATCGACGTTCACGAGGGGAGACTTACTATGAGATATGGGGATGAGAAAATAGACTTTTTCGCTAGAAAATCCCAAGGATTTAATGAGAATGAAAAAACCGAGGTTTCAAAACCTAATGATTCAAATCCTAATGATTTCAAAATGTTCACTTTAGCGGAAAGAATGAAGCTTGATGCATGTTTTGAAAGAATTAAGAAAAACGGTTTTAAAGATGATGATTTTAATGATATAGAATACGTGTACCTAATTCAAAAGGGTATGAGTAAATTTATGGATGAAAACTCACTTTGGGATGTTTTTAGCGAAACAAGTGAACCACCAATTCTGAAGGGCGACGTCAGTGCCATCACGACAACGACCAAAATGGGCTCGTCTTCACCACCTTCGAAGGACCACGTCTTTGAGGCTTCAACTTCTAACTCCATCGAAGTGCCTCCTTTGCCTAGCCCAACACCCGTTGAGGCTAAAGGGTTTATCGACATCGATCCTCTCGTCTTAGAAAAGTCACCTAAGCATAGTCATTCGACTTGTAAGACCATGGTTGTGAGTGCTCACATCGACTCTTTCTTTGACGATGACGATGGCGATTTTACCGAGATTGATCACGTACTTCAAAATCCACATGCCATTTTTGATTCTCCTAAAAAGAAACATGTGAAGTACGATGATTACGAGTTTGATCCCGAGACTGAGGAAATCATTGAACGAGAGCTAGCTCTTATGCCTTCACTTCCACCTACGAGTGAGGCCGATCTTTCCAAAATCGAGGATGAACTAAATGAGTTGGAACGTCTTATTTTCGATGACGAACCAACTCATGTGACCACTAAGAATCCAATTCTCGAGGAGTTACCTAATAAATACTCCTCATTTGAGAATGACGTTTACCACATTCGTGAGGATCTAACTTATCAACGATCCCCACAAAAGAGTGATGGTTTCGTGCTTGATCGTGATCTTTTCGAGAGAGTTTCTAAGATACTCAAGGAGGGGAATGACAAACCTTGGTTTGACAAGCCTATCTTTGATGAAGAAATCGATGAGATCGACGTTCATGAGGATGACGAGTATGTTGACCCCGAGGGGGCGGTGTTCTTTATTGACAAACGTTTTGAGAACTTATATAATCCACCACCCCCTAACCGCGACTTAAATGTGAGGATTTTTAGCGCGACTAATTTTGAATTTGACACGCCAAATATTTTTGACATTATTCAATCGGGTTTTCATAAAGAGTTTTTGAACGATGAAAAAGGAAAAGATTTTAAAAATGTTTTAAAAGATTTTTCTACATGTTTAACTCCATCATCACATCGTTTTATGAGTGCTACCACCTTGTCTACTCCTTTTAACAACGGTGTGTGTGGTTTTAGTGTGGGGGAAGCCCCAAATGTTCCCTCGCATTTCTCCACCGAGGACGAGATTTACGATCCCGGAATTACTTGTAAAGGGAAATCTCGGTCTTCCACCGATGCAATAAATGGAAAATCTTTTCGTTTGCTTGGTGTGAGTCTACCTCGAGTAGCTCATTATGTTGCCTTACCCATTGCCCCACCTTTCTACTTCTCATCTCTTTTCTTCTACCCCATTGGGGTGCGTGTTGAAGTAGCGTTGTTTCGTCTTTCATCCGAAAACGAGGACGCTATCTTTGACCCCGGTATTCGTGTATCGGGTTTTTAAAGTACTCCATGTATTTTTGGGCCTTGTTTATCATGTAAGCCCCACCAAAAATGACCATACCAAGATTATCCCTAAATGATCACATTTGTGGGGATTCGAGTCGAGCTTTTGACTCGGTTATCAAAAACAAGGTGCCTCGTGGGGGATTCTCATGCTTATCCTTGTAAATATTATCGCTTTCTTAGTTAATGTAACGAGGGGACTTGTGCTCTTCCAACCTTTGTCCCGTGGTTGTTTGTGATTGTGATTTATTAGGTTCATCTTCATCATTGAAGCCTCTCGTGTTCGTTTTACGGATCACTCGAGCTTCGATCGTTGCCTTTGGAGATTCCGATATCCGATGATATCCTTTTATGTTCTAACGTTTATCTTATTAGCATAATTCATAAACGGCTTTTAGGTTATTCGTTTTACCCTTTCCATGCTCGAGATTAAGCATTCGACTACGTATCTAGTATGGGGGTGTTTACACCCCTAGACTCGAAACATTGAGGACAATGTTTAGTTTTAGTATGGGGGGGGGGGTGAGTAGATACTTCACCTTGCTTACGTCAACACGCAATCCAATATTCATATTTTTTGTTATCTTTTTATGCAAAATAAGGCTAAAAATGGCCAAATTTTAAAATTTTTCTAGTTTTTCATAAGTGTTTAAGACACGAATGTAGGTTTTCCAATGGTGAGAATAAGAGTAATTTTTGAATCGACCGTGCGTGTTGAGCACTTAGCTTCGATTCCTTAACTTTTTAGGCTAAGTCTCTTAAATGAGGACGAGAAATGATAGAGTTATTTATAAGTCTCGTAATCGTCACGATCTCATGTGTAGTAATTATTAGCTTATTCTCCCCACGCTTTTGCATAATAAATTGTTAATAAATATTGATTTGGCGGTTTAGTCACTATTGTTGGTTTCTAATTTGTTTTGGTAGCTTCCATGTAATTAAATTGGGAAAACATTAAGGTATCGCCAGCGTCACGGTTTTGAAGTATTGGCACCCGAATAATCGAAAGCTTCACCTAATAATAAGATTTCAAGTGCTCACCTAAATTAAGCAAAAATTTGAAGCTCACAAGGCCGAAAAATCTATGCCCAAATTGGAAGTGAATCAAGCCTTAATCTTCGAAGCTTTAAAGATCCAAAATTCGCTTTAGCGTGAGGATATACGTCTTTGGCTAATAAAACCACCGATGAGGCGGATAATAAAAGGCAAGGCAAGACCGAAGTCATAATAAAAGCTTCATGGCGAAGTTGAATAAAAGAT